>OY294069.1:39555648-40173383 GCA_958510875.1 Endomychus coccineus
ATACATTGGTATACTGATACCCATATAAGCGTCATCCCTCTCCTACAAGCTATAGTCACTTATGCTCTGATGGATCCCATGACTAGTGTAGACTTCATCACCGCCATTTTAAGAGCCGTAAGGGCTTCTCGACTATCCGTCGATATGAAGATTCCTCGGCTGTCAAATGCTATCTCTACCATTGTTACGAAAAAATTTTCAGTTACGTATATTTCAGTGTATATTACGAAGGCACATCTGATTTTCATGGTTTCAGACAATCAAATGAACTTTTCTTTGAACTGAATGATTCAAGTTACTGTATGGAATCAAATTGTTTCGATCGAATTTGCTTGGAATATCTAATATAATAATATAATAAAGGCGTCCTAGCCGTTGACATACGTTGATAGTATGCAACTAATTCTATGATTCTCAAAACTTCAGAAACGGTAAATTATTCTTATGAATCCATTTCGTACTCGATTGGCAGTTGTGTTGCATAAGGCTTGCTTATGAAATATGTATTTCCGAAGTTGTTTTACAATTTATCTTCATAATATTATGTGATACTACCAGATCTTGTAGTGAATAATTATGGCGCTTCCTGAAGTTTGACGTGTTGAGGCATTTGAAGATGAAGTGAGAAGCTCTTTTTTAGTCTAATCATATAAAGCCTGTTCATGTAATAGATATGAGACCTGATACAAATCAATTTGAACCCAACTCAAACTATCAACTCTGGTGTTCGACAGGGATCTTTAGTGGCACCAACTTTGTTTCAGCTCCATATCAAAAATCTGTTGGAACTAAACTCTTTGTGTAGGATGGTATATTTCATACCGTTTTCCATCTAGAGCTCTATACCATCCGAAGAAGCCAGAGGAACGAGACTGAGACAGGTTGACACAATTAAAGGAGATCTAGCCACGATCTTGAAATGACGTTCCGATAATTTAATAGAGTTTGATGCAACCAAAACTCCAGCTTGCATTCGCCACAGGAAGGCCGATGCCATAATCACTAATATGATGACGTCAGGTACCACTACTCCTAGGAAGTATTTCATATCTATGTTCGGGATCATCACCAACAATCATGGGATGATCATGTGGGGTGCATTGCGAAAACCACAAACACTTTGATTTCCTATTCCGTGCCGAAAGCAACTTTACATCTCAACAGCTCCTCATAATCTACAGAGCACAGATCGACTTGTCTTGGGGTACTGTTCACATGTTTGGAGTTTGGCTCCAGAATATACGCTGAAGCTCTTGGTTTATATCCAGAAGAGAACTATTCGTCTGATTGATGATGTCACACTTATTAATTCATTGGCCTTTCCAGAACATAGTAGAAAGGTGGGCGTTCTTTCTCTTTTCTATATTTCCATGGTCGGTGTTCATCAGAATTCTCGTCTGTTGTTCCACCACGAGGAATCCCAGATGAGCGAACTAGTCAAATTCAAGCGAGTCACTCCTTTATTGTCAAGTTCTAGACCTGCCGAACTTTTTTCTACCAGACTTCATATTTCTATCGAACGGCGAAGTCGTGTGAACCGTTTGCTGTATTCGGTCTTTATTATGCCTATAACCTCTGAACCTTTTCGAAATATACGACCTACTATCTCCTCTCCGAACATTCCACCGCTGGCTCGATGTTCTTGGAAGGTTAAAGAGTTTTCTCTTGTGTAGTCGCAGTATAGAAAAAGCCCTCGTGAATTCTAAACGGATTGGTTCATAACAATGAAAGTGCAATGCTGAAAGGATGATGACGCAATCAGCATCAGGTTATGGAAATGAGAGAAAACCAGAATTGAAGATACCGGGATATCGAAAATTATCTTGGTCAAGGGTGGTTGTGGAATCTAAAACATGTGTCTTACTTTACGTTTGAAATAATTATGTCACTGTCACACTAAC
The DNA here is from genome assembly GCA_958510875.1 of Endomychus coccineus. Taxonomy (NCBI): domain Eukaryota; kingdom Metazoa; phylum Arthropoda; class Insecta; order Coleoptera; family Endomychidae; genus Endomychus; species Endomychus coccineus. The sequence goes on from OY294069.1 coordinate 39,557,550, forward strand.
ATCATCAATAATCTACAAATTTCATACCTATTTATTTCAGTTGTAAAACAATCATGAACTACGAATTAAAATTTATCTTGGTCAAGCGTGGTTGTGGAATGTAAGACGAAATGTTAACTTTGAACCTTTTACAAGGTCGCAATAGCCACAAACGGGGTTGAAAACTGTTTTAAATTGGTTAATTTCCGATAAATCGATTGACGTTCACGTGAGGAGCGCGTAGCTCGCGAGTTAGAAAAGTGTAAATCTTCGGAACATAGAACGTCTTTACGAGGACTTTTCGCATGAGGATTTCGCTCCATGTCGTTAGTTTATGAACGGGGCCAACTAAGTAGCATAGTTTCGGGCCCCAAAATGTCGATTAAATAGGAAAATTTAATTAAAATAGAAACAGGTACTCTCAGGTCTCAGCTATGCGCGTCTAACGTGCGATGTGTCAAAGGGAATTTTCGAGCTATTAAAATATACCCAAAAGCGGTTAAAAGCTAGCGGTCTATAGCCGAAAACACTTTATTACAACTGGCGCCAGCCGCACGGGGCATGAAACTGCCCCGAATTAACAAGATCGAGGTGAAAAGTATAAACTCTAACTGACGCGTAGCGAGTTCCTCGAGGCATATGTCAAAATGATTACGTTCGTAGCTAATTATATGGGACGTCTGGCGTTCATGCAATTGTGATTTTATACAATTCGAACCTTCTAATTTGGATAGGCCACGTGAAAATCCCGGAGTGTAAAGCGCTAGAGACTTCTGAGTGTTATAACATTCGTATAAAATTGCGAAATTTCTCACTTTTAGAAACTTCAAATTAATTAATTTGACACAAGTTTTGATAACGTAAAGTAAGACACACGCTTTAGATTCCACAACCACCCTTGACCAAGATAATTTTTGATATCCCTGTATTAGCGTACATAGTAAAATAGAAAATATCGGTGTCCTAAATTATTTTCAGTTGACTAGAAGTCATGATAAGTCCTTCCTGTCTGATTCTATGAAAGCATCATAAGTCCTTCCTATCTGTTCATTAAGTTCCAAGTATTAATTTATATATATTAAAAAAAAAGATAATTATGCACGCACATCTGTGTAATGGGGGGACTCAAATCATAAACTTGTTCGGTACCAACATTTTGACAATGATTTGGTAATGTAAATCAACCTTCTGGAAACAACCCAAGCTTAGATTGCTGATTTAACGTGGCCAACAGTGTTGGAGGAGTTAATAAAGTACTTTTATTAGTGTTGCGAACGAGAAATGCATTAATGAAGGTCTTGATTGAGTCCTATAGAGACGGTTTCAAACATTCGCCAACACTTTGCTTCTGACGCTTTGTTGCATCGGTGCTATTCTTGTTTATAAACTCGAAGCGTATAATATTAATGATAGCAAGAGCCTTCTGTGTAATATCGAGGCCTGGTTGTATGTAGTAGCGAGCAATGAATTGCTGCATTTATCTTGCAGATAAGTAGAAATAGCCGGATGAGTCGTGGATGAACCGCCGACCGCGCGCTAGTAACTGGAGCGTCAAACGTTGCCAGCACTGATGTATGACTTCCATAAACTACGTTATAATCACTATATGTATGTATACCGTGTGCACTACATGTCTCATTTAAGGGCAATTTGCTACTGCCATTCTAAATAACAGTCCGCAGCAATTTCAATTAGTTCTTATGAAATTTATGCGGCAGCTGGAAAAATTATTTGCATTTCAATTTAGGACCAATGTAACGGAAGATTTTTTGTACACCATCTCTCAGTCAACTGACCTCGGATTTCTAGCCATTAATAAACATTTAATGATGTATAATATCATGAGATTCTTATACTATCGGGGATGCCTAGTGAAATAATAACATAATTTCCTATGGAACGGTTATTATTTATTCATCAGTATGTATAAACTGGTGTCCCCGGCCACACGGTATCGTCCATATCGATTACCTTGAAAAGGGCAGAACGATCATCGGCGTACATTACCTATGTAGAGCTGATTTGAACCGAAAGCGGCCGCATTTGGCGAAGAAAAAGTGATCTTCCACCAGGATAACGCACCGGCGCACAGGTCCGCTGTCGCAGTGGCAATATTGCATGAATAGCGCTAGGAATTGGTTCGTCATCCACTATATTTGGCCACCTGCAATCTTTATCTATTTCCAAACAGGGACTTTTCACCTCACCCTCGTACAGGGTGTTTCAGAATGAATTGCGTCTCTTTTGAACAGCGTGCTCAGAAAGTAATTTTAAGGGTTCTGCCAATTTTCCCCGAGAACAGCGAACCATAAAATTTCAAATTTGATGTGTGTACTCCACTAAATGCCGTTTTTATTTAGAATACTTATTGGCATCTTCCAACTACAGGGTTTCAATCAGCAACCCCTGCTGAAATATTGTTGGAACTTTTTTTATGGATTGACTAATTCTAAGACGAAATAGAGATTGATCCTTTTGGAAACTTTCTTGCCTCCACATGTTTTTCAGTACATAGAGCCATTATCGAGCAATAAATGGTAGTCATTTCAATAATACCTATTGTCCAAATACATTTTTCGTGGTCACTGAGTATTATTTTATGATCGTGAAATCAAAACAAACGATAGTTTTCAGAAAAACTCCGAAAATGAAACTTTACCAATTATATACTACAAACTTCAATTATTTTGTTTTTTCGAAAATTTTTAGTCAGTGCTATTGGAATAATAAGGTACCGTTATGGTTCTTGGTACAAATTTCACTGAAAGAAGGAACATTCTGGGAAACTGGTGGAAAATTGAGTCGTTTTCCTTCATACTCTCGCCTCGATCTTCGTCTAAAGTGTTAAATCATAGGTTTTTGTGGTGGCTGAGTAATGGCTTTAAAATCTAAAGCAGCTATAGTTCTCTGGAAAACTCTGGAAAATTAAAATTTCGTAGAATTCAATAATATTATTTTTTCAGAAAATTGTAGGGAAAATCTATATAGTAATGATGATATCACTCGGTTATATATGAAATAGTCTCTTCTTCCTATTATTAAAATCAACCTAGAAAAAAATCTTTAACCTTGAGTATACCACAAACTCGCGATCTGTTCGTTTTGTTGTGAATTAGGTTTTTACTACTCAGTTGACAATTTTGTTCGAATGCACATGTACGTTAACTTAAATTACATATAATTTCATTTTCGGTTAATAGGTTTTAATACAAATGAATATTTCATAGAGTCGACGTGTTTTATAAATTCAAATAGAAAAAGGACGTGATCTTACAGCCGTATCTCAGGTACTATTGCCACCATGCTAATTCCTTTCTTTCTATACTCAAAGACAGCTGCTGCGTTCTCCGTATGCGTTAACGTGTCCACGTCACAGAGATCTTGTGTGTAGGATATCCATGGTACACGTACGCCGCATCATCATTGATGCGTCAAAAACATTTGCTCTTTTTTTACCTGCTTTGAAAGAGGTACTGTACATATCATAATAAAAGATACTCGAAATCGAATTCAAATGCGCATATACGTTAACTTGAATTTAAAAAAATACATTTTCGGCTAGTAAGTCTTAATACAAATCAATATTTCATAGAGTCGACGTGTTTTATAGATTTAAATAGAAAAAGGACGTTATCTTATAGCCGCATATAAGATACTATTACCAGCATGTCAGTTCCTTTCCATCCACACTCAAATACAGATGCTTTGTTCTCCGTACGCGTTTACGTTTCCATGACATAGAGATCTTGTGTATAGAATCTCTATGGTATACGTACGCCGCATCATCATTGACGCTTTCAAGACATCTTGTCTTTTTTACCTGCTTCAAAATAAGTACATATTATAATAAAAAATACTTTTAATTCTTTATCATAATAATTGTCTATAATTCCACGAAAAACAAAATAACTATTAAAGATTGTCGTGTCAATATGTCAAATTTTAATTTTTTTGAGTTTTCCAGAAGACTGTAATTGCTTTTGATCTTATAACCATAAAATAATACTCAGCGATCGTGAAAACGTAATTTGGCACGTTGAACGAGAACTGAGACAGGAATATGGAGGAAAAGGACGCAATTTTCCAACAATTTCCCAGGAGTTTCTTTCTCTTCGTGAAATTTTTACCAGGAACCATCACGGTACCTTATTATTCCAATAGCACTCGAAAAACAAAATGATTGAAGTTTATCGAGTGAAAATAGTAAATTTTTATTTTCCGGAGTATTCCGGAAAACTATCGTCGGGTTTGATTTTATGGTCATAAAATAATACTCTGCGACTACGAAAATAAATAACTAAACAAGTCGAACGACGACCGAGATAGGGATATGAAGGAAAAACTACGCAATTTTGCACCAATTTTCCAGAATTTTACTTCTTTTGGTGAAAATTTTACAGATGTACACATCACGGCATCTTATTATTCCGATACCACAGTCCGAGAGGAAATGTTGTTTGTTGCTAAGGTTTGGTGAAGTATCCGGCCTTTCCAGCAAACGGGACGGAGTTTAGATTTTCCGACTCCAGATTCGTATTCAGCAAGACCAAAAAAACCCCAAATTTACCAAATTTCAGAAACTTTGGATTGACAGAGCCCGAGATAATCCATTTGTTATAAGAGGCATTCCATTTGTTAATTGAAAATGGTTTTACATTGTTTATTAATAGTAATAATCACGAGCCACCTTTTTGTTTAGCCATCCTTATTAACACGATGCAAAAAGAATTTTGCATTTTTGTGCTGTCTATAAAATTTTAGAGGTTTCTCACACTTTTGGCTGGACTATTAGTAGAAATTTGTCTAATGCTATTTACGTACAAATGAAGTATTTATTGAAACAATTGCCTACGAAAGCTGGATTCACTGATAGGAACGTAACCATAACAATTTTACCGTATCATGTTTTTAATGCAATAAATTCTCGATGAGATAAGAAATATTGGAGTTTTTCTTACATAAAACGAAATCCGCTTGGCTCTCTTCTACGAGTCCCAAACTCAGTCGTTACTAATTTATTGGAACCAACGGAAACAAGAATGCCATTAATTTTTGTCACGCGCTCGCTGCGAAATCGATCGATATGTACGAAAATGAAACAGCACGGAAACGTTCATTGTTTAAATGTCAACGTTGAACAAACAATAGGGTTCAGGAAGAGCGGGATAGTAAAACAGATAAGAATGCAAAGGGTGGCAGATGAGCTTTAAAAAGCATACAAAATATTGCTGCATTCCGGTGTCAAAATTATAATGGCAAACCCGTTCAAGACATATGGATAGTTTCACCTTGTACCAATGTGATGAATATGAATTAGTTGCATGCAATTTACGTGGTGGAAAAGGAAGGGGACCGCGAGTCTTTTGTAAGGAAAAATCGGTGAAGGTTACATGTCATCTCGGAGTTCATTATAAATGCAGTTGCTGATAGACTTCCATGTAACAAAAAGAACAAGAAATATGAATCAGCGAATATATTGAATATGATTTCTCCATTTTCAACTGCCAATGATTTATTGAAATGAAGAAATTATCCGAATCTATTGATACATTCCTAAGAGTCATTCAAACAAACTTCTCATCTGATGAAACCAAGTTCAGATTCCGTTGAAGCTTAGAATTAAATGGAGGAGAAAGTTAGAACAATTTTGAATCGAAGGAAATGTTATACCAATAGTAGAAAGCCATTTGATGACTCATCTCTGCATTCTCCGAATTGTATTGCATAGGATATATTTGCACACTGCCACCTAATATATCTATTGTGTCCTCTTCTTCTGCTGCGCCATTCAAGATACCTCAGCGGTTATAAACAGTTCCTCTAACCAGCATTAAAGAAGTTCAGGATGTCGGATAGTTTCACGTTCGGTAATTCTACGATGATATGGATGGAGGTTACGTCCTTTCTTCGCAGAACCTGCACTCTTCTTCTTCTACTAATCTGAGCTTCTCATGGTGACCTTTCAACCAGCTGTGCAGCTGTTAGTATTATTATCTAATATTTTATCAGGTTGATGGTCAGATCTCTCCTAGTTTTAGCTCCTCAGAAGGGTGTTTGCCTGCCTCATTCCCTGAAGTCTTATCTAGTGATGAAATCTTTTGTTGTCTACTTCTTTCTAGAGTTCTTCCATTATTGTTTCGGCGCTTATACCGCATATCCTAGAAATGGTAATTCGGCCCCTTTCTTAGCGAGTTTGTAGGCTTTTTCGTTAGCCTTTAGTGTGTCCCGGAATTCATAGAAGGTTATTCTTCCTTAGTTCCTTATTACGTGGCAGCTCAGAGCGTTGATGGCTGATTGACTATCCGACATAATGACTATTTCTTTTCTACGGAAGTCTCTTTCTATGTTGAACTTGACACAAAAAAATTCCCGGAACTTCTCAAAGTTCTTTGGTTCCAGATCCATATACTCCTATTCCAGTTACTTCTGTTGTTTTAGAGCCATCAGTTCACCATTTACTGGCCTTCCTACTGAGTCTTAGGATGGTGTTTTTGTACCATTAGCTTTTGCGACTTAGCTTCGTTTGAATTTTCACGAAGGTAGATATACCTTTGTTCCATCTTATCTTGTGGCATGTCCCAGGTTTGCTGAGGTGGTGTCCATATTCACGTTTGGTGATTCCTTCTCTAGTCATTCCATATGTTGTCCTTATTACCATACTCTACACTACCATATGGAGGGTGGACACCTACAGCAGCCGTTGGGCATATTCTCATTGCACCATTTATGGTTACACAGGCTAGTTTTTGGATTTTCGATATATCCTTATTCTTTTACCCCAGACTACTTCCCCATATGGGATGTTTGGTATCACTATAGCTGTGTTCCAGAAGAGTAATTCCCAGACAATTCACCTCTGACTTCCATTCAATATCACTCCCTTCTAATTGATGGTTAAGAGTTCCTGTAGTGGAACTCTTTACCTAGTAATGTTTTCTTTGGTGTCTATAACCTTCAAACTTTCAAGTTTAATTCCAAAGCCTACCCTACTTCCCAAAATATCATCACTAGCGCTTACATGAATTTTTCTGCTGTGGTCAAAGATTTTAAATGCTATTTGATAAATACACTACACTACCATAAAGTAGGATATCTCTTGGTCTCCACATACTTGAAAATTACAAGAAAATGTAATAAACTAATCTATCTTATTGGAGAATAATTTGAAAATTGCTCTTTACAAACATAGGTCAAGTTATTCAAATATACGAAACCAACTTTTGAGTTCGCTGACCCTGTTTGGCATCCTACACTAATTGGATATTTCATTTTTCTGGAATCTGTCCAACGACGTGCTAGCGTACCGGCTTTTGAGAGGACATGCCCATCATACGCAGATAAGTTGGAACTGACTGAACTGATCTTATTCTCTAAGCGACAGTTGAGAGGAGATCTCATTGTCACTCACAGGCACTCCATTGACACTGATATTGCACTACTATATACGTTAAATATCAATCACTTGCGAGACCATCAACAAAACCAATGGAAGAAAAATTTCCAAGAGAACCCAACGCCAATAATTTCTTGCAATTAGAATGCTTACAGTATGTAATGATCTACCCGCATCAGTTACACGACATCGGTCCTTAATTAGTTTAAAAAAAATATGATCTTTGCACTAAGTGATTGTGTTAATTTTTTGTTTCTCTTCTATTTTTGTTTCGCTTGATTTGTAATTCACTCCAATCTCAATTAAATTTGATCAAACTTAATTTCAATCATCATATTCTACAGATAATAATATTATCACACTTTGCTACAACTATCATAGAATAGTAATATTCTCTACTCTTCCATTGCATAATAATAACAATAATTATGAAAAAAATAATATTCCAGATTGTGCGTTTTGCCGTTCAAAGGAGGACATTGTTCGTAGCTTATTTTTGTGAACCAGATTTTACATGAATTCATGAGAAAAAATCCAAAGGTGTCAGATGGCATGATCCTGGTGGAAAATTGTAATGAGCATTCCTGGAAATAACACGTGCATGAAATTTTGGTTGGAATGAAACAATCTTCTGACGAAATGTGTGACACGTCGCACTGTTTTATTGAAAGAAGAAATTGTTTATGTTAACATTTCTCATTTCAGGTCAAAACAATTGTTCCTGTATTGATCATCATTAACATTAACACTCGTTCCATAGCGTCTTCAGGAAAATAAGTTCCTACCACGCTTTTAGTATGAAAACTGCACCAAACAATGACCTTCTCAGGATAAAGAGGAGATTCGTGGATAACGTGAGGATTTTCGTCAGTAGAACTCTCGCAGTTACGCTTGTTCCAAAACCCATTGAATCAGAAATGTGCTTCATTGGAGAAGATTCTTTTTCCCGCTGAATGTGAATCGGTTCCAATTGCTCAAGAACCCAGGTTCCTAAGTTTTGATGCAGACGATGATTCTCTGGTTTCAGATGTTGAGTGGTTTACATTTGGATGAAGATATCTATTAAAAATTCTCCAGGAAGTTGTCCAAGCAATGCCCAGAGTTTGAGAACGAAATAGACATCTTTCACTTTGTCTTACAGCAGCAGCAATATTATTGAGCTCCGATCAGAACCAAAACAAGGCGCACATGTTGACTTATCTGCAACTGTGTCAATATGTTCAACATTTTTCACTAAACGATGGAGAGATCGTTCGGTTGATCTATTATGTTGACTATAAACTTCTCATTGAATCGTATATCTATCCATATTAACTTGACACAATGTACTCAATACATTGGTCTTCTATTTCCGTTGTTATACTACTTGAAAAATGAAGCATTTCCAACTCTAATTAATCAATCCAGGTTTGCCTCGTTTGACAATGATTCGACTATGCCGTAGCTTGAGGAATCAGTCTTTCATCCAGCCTAATCAGAATTTTGTCCGTGAGATTACTTCAAAATAACGAAACAGAAATCTTTGACAGCATTCTGAAATGGAATAATACAATATGAAATTTATAAGTATGAGTTTGAAAATGAATGATATGAATATTTCAGTTAGTCGTCTTGGGTATCAGAAATTTCAGAAAATTGTATGTATTTATTGAACTCATCGATTCTTAAGGAACCTTCTCACATAATTCGAACTATGGAGAGCGGAATGTAAGTACTTTAATCAGCTTCAACTTTAGTTCTGTTCAACAGAATTTTGATAACTTCAACATATTCCCATCAATTACGAAGAATAGCACTATTTCATTTCCTCGGCAGAAGAGTCACGATATTAAGTGTTCAGGTTCATTTATAATACAGATGATAACTAGAAATTCGACACAAGTTGATAGTTTCGTTCTCCAAGTAGTTTTCCCCGTTTTGGTGTAATCTATTGAGCTATTTCTCTCAGGCTATATGTTCTGTTTGATTAGTTACTTGTAGAATAGGGGACTGAGAATGTACAGGAATATTAAAATAATACAAACTAATGACCTAAAGATGAATGGAATAGCAATTTCATTAAATACTTGCAAGAAACTATATGGTTAACTCAACAGTCAGATATTTATCATTCAAATGGAAATAGTTAGATTGAAATGGAATATACTACTCTGTTAATCTTCATCTTGAATTATGGCTGACTTCGTTAGTTTGGAGATGTCAAACAACTGAAAAAAAAATGCTTGAGAAAGATCATTATTCTTAACTTTGTCAATGAGTTATTCGTATTCTATGACTCTACATTTTATCGAAAATACGACTGACTTAATAAATAGCTCTGGATATTTTTCTGGCGATATTTCCCATTTAAATGAAAATAAATATAGATAAATAGATAGATAGATCGTTTATTTGTTGAAGTCCACAGATATGCCCTCAAGTGTAGTAGAACACGTCAGATAACAATCAAATAGTCAAATATAGTTAAAATATAATATTGCAATAAAATGAAATATTCAATAATTAAGATAAGTAAAATTATTCTACAGATATGCAATAGCATACTTTATGGAACATAAGGAATATTTCAGAGAACTAACTATTTGCCCTTGATAGAGTTTCAGAAATTCTCACGTCAAGTGCATCAAGTGCAAACTGTTCAGAACTTTCCAACAGATAATCAGGTAAGTCTGTATATACTACATACAAAAGAGGCCACAACACCTATACTTGCGGTACTCGCTTGTATATTCCCAACTTGTCTGACCTAACTAGATTTCCTTATTTACTTTCCTGATTACGTATTGGTAGCGATTTGATAGGTATGGTCTAAAGAGGCTCAGTGCTATTCCCCTCACACCAAGCATTTTCAATTTATGTAATAAAATATTGTGGTCCACACTGTCAAATGCTTTGTTCAAGTCAAGGCACATTAACAGAGTTGAGTTGTTATCGTTGAGCGAGCTTATAATCCTACGAAGAGTTTGATATATATCTGTACTAGTAAATTCATCTTTTCTAAGCTCATTCTGTATTTCGGATATTACGTCATGCCTCTATAGAAACTTTGTTAGTCTTGTGCATATGATTTTTTCAAACACAAGTTACTTAGCAGAGCAGAGAAATAGGTCTATAATTCGGAATAATATTTGTTGGTATCTTCTTATGAATAGGCAGAATCTGAGCATCTGGAAATGTGCCCTGGCTCAGACAATTGTTGGTAATGTACGTGAGGGGGCTGCCAATTCTAGTAGAGCGTATTTGATCAATTTAATTGGAATCTGATCATGCCCTACTTTTATTATGTTGGTTACTTTCTCCAAACAAGTAGGAAAAGTTGCGATTATTAATTTTCTTGTTACTATTAATTCTACTATTCAAATTTGGCCTCTGATTTAGAAAAACTGTATTGATTGCATTTAAGATATCTACGTTTGTGTCTATAATCTCCATTCAAATTTGTAAGACTTGAAGTGTTTGGTTTTGCAGTTTTACCATTTTTAGAATGAATTACACTCCACACTGCCTCACTTTTGTTTTCTGCATTTTCTATATAATTATTCAACGATTTACGTTTTGAATCATTAACTAGCTTTTTCAGCTCCTTACAAATTGTCTTATATTCAATAGAAGGTGCATTCTTCTCTTCATATAGTTTACTATACTGATCAGCATCAATCTTATTTGAATCATGAATGACTTCGTTGGATTGAAGATAAGAAACTAGGGAAGAAAATTCCTAACTTTGTCAATCAAACATTCGTAGTCCAGCAGCCTACAATTCATCAAGAGCCGGTTTAATAAATACCTAAGGACATTTATCTGGGATATTTTCCTTGTCAATAAAGTAGTTAGATTGAAATGAAATATACTAATCCAATTAATCCTAATTTTGAATTATGGATGACTTCGTGATTCTGAAGATGAGAAACAAGTGAACAGCGATTATTCTCAACTGTGTCAATGAAACATTCGTAGTCTTTGAGTGTACATTTCATCAAGAATATGATTGGTTCTATAAATAGATCTGGGCTTTTTTTGGAGGTGTTATTGTTCTAAAGCCTCAAGCTTAAGTACTAACATTATTTTCCTCTTCACTGAAGCTTTCGCAGTCGATTAATAGACACGATATGAACACAAAGAAGCCAGAGAAATGATAGGAGTGGTATTTGCTCATCCTAATAATCGACCTTATTAGTATGACATGCAAAGCAGTTTCAAAATGGCACCGAATACGTAATTAATTCGCTATTAACATTTGAGGCTCCATTCTCGTCACCGCCCTCCAGACGCCTGAAGAGAAAATGCTTTAAAGGTAAATGGTGTGGAAACACCGATATGAACCTTCTATGCTGATATTTTCAGTAGATAGTCATTATAATCTCATCAGATGGAAACCCCTCGTGTATAATTTAATGAGACATTCTATCACATTTAATCAAATCATTTTTCTTTTATCAACAGTTTAAAACGAGAATGAAATAGTAGCATGAAGAAAATAGAGAAAGAGTGGACTGGAATCACTATTAATATCGATCCTAGGCAATCCTTTGTCTAGGATATATTAATGTACTTAGTCAAGCACTCATTGACAGCTCGTGAGTTTTTATTGAGATAATGGTAATTGACCAACTTATAATAATGACTAACGCATGTTTCTACATCAATTCGCATTTATTTCCCACTTTCGATTCAGTTGATTTTCCATAATAAAAATACAACATTAATTCGGAAAATATGCTAGTACCAGAAATGATTTTTCGTAACTACATCTTCCGTTTCTATTATAAGTTTTATTACACATAGATTTTGCTAATTTCATTAAATTCCTTGCTAACGTTACATAGTTCACCGAATTATAGATTACTCGATATATTAGATAATATAATACAACTTTTTTATTCAGTTAGGCATAAAAATGCATTGAACATGTGAAAAAATATGATAAATATAAAAATATAATACAAGAATATATAGAACAACAAACATGATGAATTTATACAGACAAATTATTATGCAAGTGACGTAAATATCACAGATCAGATGTGAGAAATTTTTCTCTACTGTAGTAGGCCAGTAACAGCATCATCTTTTTTTAGTCGAGTCAAATAGGTATTAAAACTTACGAAAATCGAACGATATGGACCGATTTTGATGAAACAAAGTGCATTTGATTCGGGATGACGTCTAGAAAAAAGCTTACCGGTTAGTTTTTTGTGCAAATTTGTTATTATGTTTTTAACCGAAAAATACTTTTAATTAATTGGCAGCGAGAATGCTTTATTAAAGCAATGTTTTATTTATTGAACAATATGTAATTGAATTATTAAAAAAATGTTTCTGATAATATTCACTGAACCACAGAGCAAAATAATTTTCACATAAAACGAATGAGAAATTTAACTAATCTGAACAGCAGCATCATCCAACAGTAAGTGACACGTGGTGATCATTTATTATGTATCTACATTACAATAGCAGCGTGGTCCACGTATACGTTACCGCGTCTTTATTTTGGGGGTTGGGGGTGAGGACCGGTTTAGATAAACAGCTGCTCTATGAAGCGGTGGATGAGATAGAGATCTTATTATATGATAGATGCTGTGTTATATTATAGTGTAGACTCCATAGTTTAAGAAAAATACCTACCTGCTACTCCCGCCCGGTTTTTATTACGTATATGTCCATAGTATATGTAAAAGATGCTGTGTGGAATATAAAAAGACTGAGTAGAGAAGACAGAAAAAATTTTTAGATGATTAAAAAATTGAAAAAACAGAATTCGATTTTCTTTTTTATTTAAATTAGTAAAGACCCCCCCTTTTAACAAATTTTCAAACATTTAACATAAAAAAACAACCTCCACAACCCCTAACTGAGAATTTCTGGTTGGTTTTGATGAAATTTTGGAAATTGGTCAATTTATCGGTAAAAAAAATAATAACAAATTTGCACAAAAAACTAACCGGTAAGCTTCTTTCTAGACTTTCTAAAATCGGTTCATATCGTTGGATTTTCGTAATGAAATACCTATTTGACTCGACTATTTGATGCAATTTCACAAAGCTTGAATTCTTAGATTTCTCAGTTCACCAGAAACAATTTGTTTTGATAAGACAAACGTTATGTTTTCCCTGGCTTTATATTTGTGTTTTCTTTCAAGATATTGGAACTGCCCATAATTTTTTTTCACATGCAAGGAACACTCTAGTATGTACATGCTGGACATCCTAAGAACGTTCTTGGTTTGAAGAGGGGTCGAGAGGTGTCGTGTGTCTCTGTAGCCAAATTTGTAGATCACTCTCAGAAGTAGCTTCATTGAATATTCAAATTTTAACATCAATTTAATGGTGCAAGTACAAATAAATAGTACTCTCAATATTCAAAAGTGTGTTGTATTGCACACGGGAAAGCATAACCCCCACAACATGTACAAGTTGAATGTTAGCAAAAACTTCTGTTTACTTACTTTTTAAGGCATTTCACAAAATTTCCCCTCATCACTTCTATAACCTTTATACCACATAGACACGCCCCATTCTTGAGTTCGCGGGTCCGGTTTGGAGTACCGACTGGTCACGTGATGCAAAGACTACGAAGTCTGTACAACGCTATGCTACTCGAATTCCATTTGGCGTCCACAGACCGTGTTACGAAGAAAGGCTCAGTATTCTGAACGCAACAATATTTATGGAACGTCGACTTCGAGGAGATGTGACCGCGACCTATCGTATATCAAATGGTTTATTCGAGTGCAATTTAAATCACCTATTCACTCTTAACCAGGATCTCAACGTTTCAGAGGTCACGATTGGAAACTCAAAAAGGAACACTTCAAATCGAAGTCACGCCAAGGCCTTGCTAACAGAATTTTTTCTGAATAGAATAATCTCCCTTGTGATGTTGTGTGTGCTACGTCAGTTAGCACATTTAAAAATCGTTATGACAAATTAAAAATATCAACCTAAAGCTTGTGTTTTCCCTTCCAGTAGCTAGTGACTTCTTCTGTTATACAAAAAATAATTGTTGATCTTTATTGTGATACGATTTATTTACAAATAATTGTTCCTATATGTATTACTTCACAACTTTGGACACTGTATTTTTAGTAATTGAGCCTAAAATAGGTATTCTACCTCGACTCATTACCGATATTTAATAATAATAATGATAATACCATTAACATTGGTTAGTTCACCGTAGCAAACTTTTTCTCAGAAACCAGTCATACCAAGACATAGACCTTCTCATTCATGCAAGACCGCCTTGATTTTTGTGCCCTCGTTTGTTGTTCAGCTTCGTTAATACTTCCTATTAACGAAGCTAGACTAGAAATTAATGTCGCAGGAAATGATGGATGGATGAAAATATTTGGAGCTATTGCATAGCTTTTATCGCGAGCTTGAGCGCGACGACCGAATCAAGAAATTCCGTAACGGAAATAACCTAACACCCCCCACTCCGCTTACCATGTAGCTCGGCCGAGCGTTCGCTTAACGTGTATGTATATGGTACGACTGTACGAAGCTCGCACGGATCGAGACGAGCTGCTCCGAAATCGGACGAATACGTAAGCAGCTGTTTGTGAGAAAGTATATAGGTGTATAGGTATCTATCATATCTTTATAATGCCACACTCACCGCATGTGCGCCCCGTAAGTATACATGTAGGTATATATACTGTTGTAGATACTGTTCCAAAAGGTGGGGTAGCTATTTACCAAAATAATAATAATGTTACTAATATTATGACTCCGAATATTGAAATAAATATTGCACACGTTAGCGATGTTAATTTTAGGCGTTTATTTGTTGGAGATATTATATATAAAAATTCTCGGGAAATAGGTCACATTAACACTCTGTTTTATATTCGTCTTTACGTACGTTTCGGTCTCACGACCATCATCAGAAGACTCACTATGTCAAAAAAGGGGTATATTAAAGCACAAGCGTCCATATCGCACAAATTTAATTTCAATCAGAAGAGCCCACGCCGTCGAAACGAACAGAACCACGATTAATCGAAATTGTATCGTCAGTATTTCGATTAATCGTGGTTCTGTTCGTTTCGACGGGAGCGGGCTCTTTTGATTGAAATTAAATTTGTGCGATATGGACGCTTGTGCTATAATTAGTTCTAATATACACCTTTTTTGACATAGTGAGTCTTCTGATGATGGTCGTGACACCGAAACGTACATAAAGACGAATATAAAACAAAGTGTTAATGTGACCTATTTCCCGAGAATTTTATGTATGATTCATACTGGGTCAAGAATCTTTATTATTGTTGGAGATATTTGTGCGTGCTTATGCAAACTTAGAAATGGCGTACACATAGTCATGGTAGCAATTTACATTTATCTGAATCCAAAATTGGACGAGGTAGAGCATTTTATTCATCGCACTTTACTGGAGTACACTGAAGGAGGGTCGAAAATACTTGGTACAAATGGTAATAAATTTCCACTTATCTTGGCCGTCGCTGATAAAAAATCAGAGCGGTTGACAACTTTTCTTTCGGAAAAATTGAATTTGAAAATGAATAATGATCCACAAGAATCCACAACAAAATATGGGACCACCAATGACGCGGTATTTTCCAGATATTCAGAGGATATCAAGTCTCAAACTTATGTTTCTTATTTCAGTTACCATAAGCCTATAGTTTCAATGATAAAAATTTCTGAATATTGTACATTTATTGTAAGATAATAAAAATATTTTAAACGATAATAACTTCTCATTTATTCGATGAAGGAAAAAAAAATGTTTTCTTATCGGTCACCACGCTCAAAAAGTGTAACTCGAATTAATATCAAAGAAAAAAAAATACTGCATAAATAAAAATGAATAAATAATTATAATTGCATAAGTTGATAAAAAATGCTATGCAATAGCTTTACCGCGGCAGTCCAAGAGTGCCACACGTTTTTTTTTTCAAAGATTTTTATTTGCGTTTAGTTTATTTTCAAATAAATACTAGCACTCTCATTTAACAGGTGTTTTCATTCGTATTCCCAGTTATTGAAATAATTGAATAATAAACTGGAACTGTGTTATTGCAGCCGCAATTTCATATTTATTTTGCGACTTATCAACAAACAGATGGTAACAAAAGGTATTTACCATACAATAACGATTTACAAATAAATTTGGTAGTGGTATTGTTTAACATAATATTGAGAATGATTCACGAATCTTTTATATTGTAATAAAGTAAGATGTTATCCTGAGAGATAAAGCCGGTAGACAATGTGTTGGTTAACTAACGTTGTAAATAAACAAATTTGAAAAGCAATGTTTCCGCAATTCTAAAACTTGTTATCAGCTAAAGAATAGCTTTCATTTAGAGGCGCAATTATTGGTTAATGGCTTCGTTTTATATCTTTGTCGCTAGTTTCTCCTTACATCTGAGGTAATGGTACCTCTAAACAAAGGTAATCTTCTCCATTTGCAATATACTGATCATTCTATTAACATCAACTTGAAATGCTATGAAGCAAAAAAAATTAATTAATGTAATATACATTTCTTCCATTATAGACTTGACTTGGATTAACGTAAATGAATAAAGATTAACGTAATAAACTAAATACTGAGAACTGTAAATATTATTTGGAATAATTAGGGAATTGAAAATTATGAATGATCGCTTTACATAACTTTCACATCAATTTTTGCGATTCTCTATGTTTGTTTTTGTAATTGATCGATTTCTTCTTGTACACACGCATTATATAAATAAAAATTATTTCTTTCGAATTAGTTTTATTCATACGGATCCAAAATCCATATTATACAATGTCAATCAATCAAATTCACCGATGAGTGATGAAGATTATTCCTAATAACCGGTTACTTCTTTTCGATAAATTTATCATATTTACCAAGCGTAATGACGTTCATCCATAATCACCGGATAAAATTTTGCATATATTCTATAGCTCTAAAAATAAAAAAAATTAACAGCTATATATTGTTATGAACAACTAGAAGACTGGGCAATGGGTTCTTCAACATCAAATATCATTGCCAAAGTTATCATGAAATTATTTCAAGAACAATTAATACCTCAATTAGATTAAAACATAATATTCTTCAAACGATTATATTGCTGACTATATTGCTGCTATCCCAATATATAAATGTGATGAATTCAGTCCCTTCAAGTCTTTTCAGAATAAATTGAAAGTCACAATCGAAAAAAATAGGAAATAAAAGTGAAATAATTTTTTTGGATTTAACTTTAGTGCGAAAACGAAATGATAACCGAATTCTAACTAAATGGTACACGAAACTTATGAACGAATAAGACATGCAGTAAGAAATGCTGGATAAATGTGATAATAAATTTAATAGATAGAGACATCGACAATATAATTGCTAATTTAGAATGCGGAACTATTAATAAAAATTTAGAGGAAAAAAATTAAATTAGATATAAAATTTCTAACATCTTGACAAATAAAAAGGATAAACAGAAAACCGAAATGGGCATAGCGAAAAATCGTTTTGACTATCACACAAAAAAACAAAACACTTCTTAGATGCTAACCCTCAGATGAATTAATAAATAAATGGTACAAAAATAGATTAATTTGTTATAATGGGCAAACACCTTATATCTATGGGCTTCCGGAACTACATAAAAGTGATATACCTTTAAGACCCATTGTAAGTAGTATTGGAGCGTCTACCTACAACTTTTACAATATAACAGGAAAAAAATAATTTTATGTGAGAGAATCATGGCATTTTGATGAAATTATGAGATCATCTATTATATTCCTTTGAAGTTGATCCTTTATTTACAAATATATATATTAGTCGTCATCAAAAAACGTTGGACAGAGATTATTTAGAACCACACACCTCTAAATCAATCTGAATTTATAAATGCAGTAAAGTTCTTTTTAGAATGCACTTATTTTCAATATGGTGACAAACCAATTATTATAAAAGATCTATTCTGGGGATGATTCACATAAAACATGACTCAAAGTCTGTAAATCAAAAAACAGACATTCAGTCATTGAGTCAGATTTATACTAATTTAATCAATTAAAACCCTTGCAAATTCCTATATGCGTTTATATACTGTTGAGAGTATAATTTAGGTAGAATGCTCAAATAGCAATATTTCTAATAAGGTCTGATAACCTGTTCATGTTACCTCATAAATCTTCAACATCTGGTTCGGAAGTGGATACTTGAGCATTATATTTTCTGGTTTCAGTCGTATACAGACTTTGTTTGACTTGAGTTGTTCGAATATTGTAAGAAAATTGCATAGCAGTGGATTCTGTGTACATATTCATATACTCAAAACATTAATGTGTTGCAATTTCGATTATTCGTGTTCCTATTCGTGTTCTCTTGTGATGATACAATTAGTTCTGAGAAATCTCGTTTGAGACATAATACGTCTTCTGATGATGGTCGAGAGATAAAAACGTACGTAAAAACGAAAATAATAATCATATGTGTTAGTGTGGCCTATTTTCCGAGAATTTGCATATATTAGATAGAGCTTCAAGCCTGACTGCTCCTGAACTAAGAGCAAAATCAATTGTAAAAACTGAAGAAACTCTACCTATGACAGGTTATTCATTTGGTTCAATTACTTCTATAACCACAGATGGAATTCATAAATTATATAACTCTTTGACTAGGTACAATAAAAACTAATGATAATGTTTCGGTAGAACAAACATTGTGGAAGTCGTTACTATTATTTCGATAATCTTCAAAAAATTAACCAGCAGACCTAAATATATGCCATGGAAGCTCTATAAACAGGAGTGTATTCTCACAAAATTGAAGAACAACATACATTTTAAAGAAATAACCCTTTGTAAAGATTGTGCAACAGTTTACATCGGTCAATCTGCCCGATATGTTGATAGCAGATTGAATGGCACAAATATAAATAATTCATTCACTGCTCTTAGTATACACAAGTGACTATTATGGTTACAACAATTAAAAAATTTCAAAACTTGAACAGTAAAATGATAAACGGTTGATGTTGGAAAGTATCCAAATCAAGAAACTATATGCGTTTATGTTAAAATTGATTCTAATCTTTCTAAACTTTATAATAACTTAATCCGATAATCAAAACTTTTTATATTTGCAACTATTACTGATAAGAGTTATAGTGAATAAAATTTGATTACTTATAGTATTTAATCGGCAGGTAAGTACGTTATTTCGTGAAACAGAGCACAATACGAACATAAAACTAGATTGAGAATTTTGATCACGTATTAATGTAGGAATGTCGAGAGTCGTAGCATCTGAAGGTAAGAAGGAATGAAATTGTGGCAATAACGCGAAATTTCTAACTCATAACTCTACCCATAAACGAAAAATAAGAGAGTTGTGGAATTTGCACAAACCGGGAAAGTGCTCCAGTAGAGAAACCTTAACTAAATAATGAAATTTCAAGACTATCTTATTCACCTGAACCAAGAAACAAACGCATTTATGCATTTGGATAATGTTCTATCAATATAAATCGCAATATGATATGCGATGTAATATTCTCGAGTTGTATAATTTTCCCCAAACATTATTTCTTCCATTTCTATGGCAGCTGATGGGATGAGTTGGTTTGCAATCCTATGTGCCCACATGAATAATTGGAGATCGAAATTAGAGATTTCAATGATTTGGAATAAATGTCGTAAAAGCAGTATCAGAGTATCTTTTTACAAAATTAAGTTTTTAATATAGCTAAGTAAACATATTTACGTTACTCTTTCTTTTAAAAATACACATACGATTTTCAACAAGTTTTTAGTTTAATTTAACAACTTTCATGAAACAATTTTACTAACATGTTTCAAAACAGTCTTTCAATTCATTATAAACCCGTGGTACGCAACTCTGATGCGGCTTTGCTAGGGCCTCAGTGTTAATCCCTGCATCTGACCATTAGTGAGTAATATCAAATTAGATAAATCTCGAATCAAAGCAGGAAATCTTAGATAATCTTGGCATCTGAAGATGTGTATGTAAGATTGTATTTCTTTGATCTTATTGAGAAAAAAGTATACTTCTATCAAAATTCACACAGTGACACAAACATCAATTTTGAAATTTCACTTAATATAAAAAACGCCACCTGCGTCTATTTTCTTGATATTAACATCAAAAAAGATGGTGATCACTTGAAATTCAATACATACAGAAAACCTACACCAATTTATTAGAAATAGCACCATTTAAGAGTCTTGTTCATAGATACAAGAAGTTGAGAAACTTCAGCAGATAGCGTTGAGCAATGCCTTGCAGTGGAGCCAACATCTGGCTATCCTTTACTGTTTGATTTATAGATAAGGAGGGCTGTGACGCCATGAGTAGTTCGTTTACATGAGCCCTGTAGACTGTCCCATTGAGTAATCTATTGACAGGTACGGTGAAAAGGACAGATTACCAATTGAAAAATATATACCAATTAATCATACCTTTGTAACCAACTCCCGCCCAAATGACTAATTTTGGTGGAAGATTAGTTGTCCCCTAAGGTTACGGTACGGTCATGTACCTTAGCAGACCTGCCTGGATTTCTTACAAGTAAGAAGGTCAGAGTTCTTCTAGTTTAGTTTTGTGGTTGGTATTTGAGAGATGCTCTTCCTACAGAAGAATAATGTCTTTGCCTTGAATAAAATGATGACAAACCTTTGTAGCTATTTATTAAAAGAAATAAATCATTAACTATTTACAATATTATATACAATTATCAACAATCAAAATATCTATACAGAGTTTTCACTGGAAATGACAACATTTATAAGACAGTGATATTCGGTCATCCCTATATTATATACGCTATTCGATTATTAAATCCAAATGATTCCGCGAAAGTTTTTTATCAGGCTCACTAACAGCTGGTATCTCGATTAGGTCAATATACCCTAACACGATGTAAGAAATGAGAATATCAGATTGTACACGTCTTCCTGAATTCGACTCGGAAATCTGTTTACTTGAGAGGTGACCAAGCACCCGTGTACTACTGTGTCTCTCCTTATGACAATTTATTACGCCTCGGTTTATCTTTTGGTTTAATAGAAATACGGAATTAGTGTTCGGAAGAACAAATTACTATTAAATTGTTCACGGGGAATCCCTAACTTGAAATGGAACTCAATCTCTTTACGAAAATTCCTAATTGTTAACTAAACTGGTATTCATCATTGCATTCATATGAAACGACTGTCAACACTGAATCGTCTCGTAGAATTTGATTGAAAATTAAAACAAAAATTGATTCTTCACGGAAAATATTATTAAATCATGAACGGAACAGCTCTTCACAATATATTCAGGAAAAACAATCGTCAACACTTGACTGTTTTCTAGAATTATTGAAATAGACTCAGATTCAAATAGTGACGGAAAATAATAACTAATTATGAACAGTACGGCGCTTCCCTATCTATTCAGGAAAACAATCGTCAACACTTGACTGTTTTCTAGAATTATTGAAATAAACTCAGATTCAAATAGTGACGGAAAATAATAATTAATTATGAACAGTACGGCGTTTCCCAATATATTCAGGAGAAACAATCGTCAACACTGGACTGTTTTCTAGAATTATTGAAATGTAAATTCAGATTCAAATAGTGACGGAAAATAATAATTAATTATGAACAGTACGGCGTTTCCCAATATATTCAGGAAAAACAATCGTCAACACTGGACTGTTTTCTAGAATTATTGAAATGTAAATTCAGATTCAAATAGTGACGGAAAATAATAATTAATTATGAACAGTACGGCGTTTCCCAATATATTCAGGAAAAACAATCGTCAACACTGGACTGTTTTCTAGAATTATTGAAATGTAAATTCGGCAATTGAATCTTTACGGGAAAATTATTAGTTAGCAAAGTCGAGAATATACTTACTCTCCATTTATCGGATTAAATGGAAAAACTCTACTTTCGGTATCTCGGGTTTACTGCTTCAGCTACGGTGGTCTCCTCGCAAGTGATTTTTAGATGGGAGACCGGCCTCCTTTTATACTCTGAAGTTGACACGTCATGTCATTGAGAATGTCGCCGGAACGCGGACTCGCTTATCAGGAGCTACACTCTGCTGTCGGATTTTTATACACATAGTGTACCAAAGTTTGATTCCTTTATTTCGGTAGAGGTGACTTACTTGGGCAATAATATTAATTAGTAACGACGCTTCGTTACACCTTTCATATCTTCTATAGGAATTATCGATGATTATTGATTGAATTATTAAACAATCTTATAGCCCAAGAATAGTCGTGAAAATATTTTGGAAGGCACAATGCACACTAACAACATGAAGATGAAGGAACAAGTTGTATCAATCGTTATAACGCACAAGTCAAATGAACGGGCATACACGAAACTACCCGATGAGATCTAGCTTCAACCTTCACGAGGCCCTACGTGAATAAATCAAACATGCTTTGTTGCATTCTGAGCAACGATAGAGCCCTCTCCTATTTTATTGCTCTGAGGTTACAATAAATCTTTGATAAATAACTTAATTTCTAAACAAAAATTAAATTGTGACGCAACCAATTAATCAAATTAGAATCACTGCCTTCAAAAAGGGATTTCTAAAGTGATGGAGAAACAATCAACATCGAGCTCATCCACTACCTAGAGAGCTCCAAAATCGTGAATGACCGACAACATGCCTTTCGTCAGCAGGGATCAACAGGAGACCTGCTCACCAATGTAACACATATATGGCGGGGATCTATTGAAAAACATGAATAATCTTCAGCTGTAGCATTGGATATTTCCAAAGCATTTGGCCGATTCTGGCACCTAAACCTTCTTGGGAAATTTCCATCTTTGCAGCCTCATCTTTGTACTTACTATCGAGTTTTCTATCAAATAGATCACTGCATGTGGTGGTTGACAAATTATCTTCCGATACAATTGCTAGCATGGCAGGTGTTCCACAGGGATCTGTCTTGTCACCAACTTCGTTTCTGCTCCATATAAACGATCTGCTGGAAGTAACCAACTGTCTCGTCCATAGCTTTGCAGATGATGATTTCATACCGTTTTCTCATCTAGAGCCCCTATAACCAAGGGCGTACCCAGCGAGGAGTAGCGGGGGGAGGCTGCCCCCCCTAGAACTAAAGTAAAGACTCATCTGGAAAAATGTTGCCGTAATGCAGTTTTAACGTCACTAAAAATACAAGATGGATTAATTTTTTTCATGTGCCGAAATGATCAAGGAGAGTATAATAAGTGATGTTAAAAGAACGCTGGCTTACGCGGTCTTAGCTGATGAAACAGCGGACATAGCTAGAAAAGCAGCTATCAATTGGCTTGCGGTTCTACGATGAATGCAAAGGGATAGTCCGAGAAAAATTTGTAGGTTTTGGGGAACTAAAGGCACAAGATGCCTCATCAATCGCTGAAGCAATTAACAATTTTTTGATTAGTTGTAATCTATCACCAGAATATTGCGTAGGATTGGGTTTCGATGGCTGCTCTACAATGGCAGGCAAAGAGGGCGGTGTACAAGCAATTTTAAGGATGAAATATTTTCGAGCATTATATTTTCATTGCTCAAGCCACAAACTAAATCTTGTAGAAATACTATCGCCACTATGAAGGACACAATAGACATTTTCAGAGAATCGACTGCTCGTAGGAATTGCGCTCCCAATCTATCACGAATGTGTGAGACGAGATGGTCGGAAAAATATAAATCAATCCGAAGATTTTCTCAAATTTTCCCAGAGCTTGGAAAGCGCAAGAAAAATTATCCACAGGTGGAAACTATGCTACAAGAACATCTGCATTTCAGATTCATTCAGCGGTTACTAAACCAGTGTTTATTGTTGCCTTAGTTACAATAACAAAATACTCGGCAGTGTTGGAACCAGTAGTTAACGCCTTGCAAGCAAAGACCATACATTTGATTGTTGTATGAGAACACATTACAAGAATCCTTGAAGTATTCAAAAGAAACCGTCAAGAAGCAGATCGAATCACTGACCAATTACTCAAAAAAGCCATTTCAATGGAATTGTAAATAGAAATGTCTGTCCCACGTTTTGCTCAAAAGCAAAAACACAGGAGCAATCCTCCATCAGACAATGATAATGAATACTGGCGACGTTCACTTATTATTCCTTATCTTGATTCATTCAAGTTTATCGTTGAATATTCGATTTTCCCAAGAAAATACCCCAGCTTTTGATTTAACAAAACTACATGCTTTATACATGACGGAAACCAGTATTACAGAATTACAAAAAAACGCAGAAATGTTTCAAGATTTTTATGATTTGGATGACATCACAGGAGAACTTGACCTATGGTATAATTTGTGGACGAAAAGGGATTTACCTAAAGACGAATTAAACCGTCGAACGATCATTCGGTACGCTTCGAAGAGTGAAGACCTGGCTTAGAAGCACTATGGGAGAGACAAGGTTGACTGGATTATGCTTGATGAGCGTATATCGGAATTTTGTGAAAGAAAACCGTGAAATAGTGGAAACGAAAGTAATGAATAAATTTGCTGCAAATCCGAAAAGATTATTATTAATATAAAAATTTAATTAAGTACAGTTTATTAAAATACTTAATTTATTTTGAACTTTTTTTTCTTATAAAAACCGTCTCAGTTGTAGCATGGCATGTCTAGTGATTAATACAGTTTCTCGGTAGTTCTCAGTTCACCATCCTTTCCTCGAAACAAATATGAGCTGCAACCCCCTCCCCCCTTAGTTCAGATCCTGGATATGCCCTTGCCTATAGCATCATATAAATCCAGAAGAGCGAGACAGAGGCAGGTTGACGCAATAAATGGAGATCTGGTAAAGATTTTTAAATGAGAATCTGACGACATCTCAGCAGCTCCTCATAGTCTACAAATCACAGATTCGACGTGTCCTGAAGTACTATTCAGATGTTCGGAGTTCGGTTCCCAAACATACGCTGAGGCTCTTGGATTATATCTAGGAGGGAGCTATTCGTTTGATTGATCATGTCACACTTACGAGTTCATTGACCTCTTTAGAACATCGTAGAAAGGTGGGAGTTCTCTCCGCCTTCTATATATTTCTATGGTCCGTGTTCATTAAAAAGTTCCTCTGTTGTTCCAGATAGGCGGACTAGATGAGCTCAAACTAGTCAACCCTTCATTGTCAATTTTGAGACCTACCAGATTTCATTTTTCTATCAAACAGGGAAGATGTGGAACTCTTCACCTAGTGAAGTGGCTTTAATCTCCTAGTCTTCAAGAAAAATTCGAATGTCTATTTCCTCCCCCAACATTCCATCGCTGGCTCACACAATGTTATTCGAGTAGTAAAAGTATTAAGAAAATAGTTCAATAAAATTCGAAGGTTTCACTTGTCAACGTTCAGTAATTGATTAATTGCATCGTTTGTTTTCAAATTTGTACTGTAAGAACATGCTAAAAAACCTTTTAGGCGACACTGTTGTTAAAGTTTTCGACTTCGACAAATCCTATTTTCACAAAAAATCGATTGTGAGTCGTGTCGATAATGCTATGTAGGCCAACCTAGAAGGAATGTTTCAACGCGGTATGAAGAAAATTTTGAGCATTAACGAAAAATAATTGTGAAGAATCAATCTTAGCCGAATATGTTTGAAATACAGGTTTCTAATAAAGATTCTTGACCCAGGTATGAATTATATATAAATTCTCGGAAAATAGGTCACATTAACACTTATCCTATTATATTTTCTCATCTTTACGTACGTTTCGGTCTCACGACCATCATGAGAAAACTTATTATGTCTAAAACTGGATTACTTAAAACCAATTGTATTAACACAAAGCGTTCTTATCGCACCAATTTCAATTAAAATGCCCACGTCGCCGAAACGACCAGAAACAGGAATATTCGAAATTGTAACACATCAATGTTATAAGTATAATATATCAAGAATCCACTGTTAAGCAGTACTCTTAATAAATGCGAGCTCATGTCAACAAAGTCTATGAACGACTAAAAACGAGAACATTAGGTTCAAGTATCCACTTTCAAACCAGATGCTAAGATCTACGAGCTAATAGAAAATGGTTTGTCAGTTATTGGAAATATCCTTTTGACATTCTACCTAAAATATACTTCAACACTATAGAGAGTTTTGATTAATTAAGTTAGTACCGTGATATCAAAAATGATCTCCGTCAAGGGTGGTTCTGGAACCTAAAACGTGTGTCTTACTTTACGTTTGAAATAATTATGTCACTGTCACAATGACATCATCAATAACCTACAAATTTCATACCTATTTATTTCAGTTGTAAAACAATAATGAACTACAAATTAAAAATTATCTTGGTCAAGGGTGGTTGTGGAATGTAAAACGAAATGTTAACTTTGAACCTTTTACAAGGTCGCAATAGCCACAAACGGGGTCGAAAACTGTTTTGAATTGGTTAATTTTCGATAAATCGAATGACGTCCACGTGAGGAGCGCGTAGCTCGCGAGTTGGAAAAGTGTAAATCTTCGGAACATAGAACGTCTTTACGAGGACTTTTCGCATGCGGTTTTCGCTCCATGTCGTTAGTTTATGAGCGGGGCCAACTAAATAACATCGTCTCGGGCCCCAAAATGTCGATTAAATAGGAAAATTCAATTAAAATAGAAACAGGTACTCTCAGGTCTCAGCTAAGCGCGTTTAACGTGCGACGTATCAAAGAGATTTTCTAGCTACTAAAATATACCCAAAAGCGGTTGAAATCTAGCGTCCTATAGCCGAAAACACTTTATTACAACTGTCGCCGGTCGCACGGGGCATAAAACGGTCCCGAATTAACAATATCGAGGTAAAAAGTATAAACTCTAACTGACGCGTAGCGGGCTCCTCGAGGCATATGTCAAAATGATTACTCTCATAGCTAATTACATAGGACGTCTGGCGTTCATGCAATTGTGTTTTTATACAATTCGAACCTTCTTATTTCGATAGGCCATGTGAAAATCCCGGAGTCTAAAGCGCTAGAGACTTCTGAGTGTTATAACATTCGTATAAAATTGCGGAATTTCTCACTTTTAGAAACTTCAAATTAATTAATTTGACACAAGTTTTGATAACGTGAAGTAAGACACACGTTTTAGATTCCACAACCACCCTTGACCAAGATAATTTTTGATATCCCGGTATAAATCTGACTTAGTGTCTGAATATCTGTCCTATAACTTACAGATTTTGATGACGTTTTATGAGAATCATCTCCAGAAAAGATCGTTTAGAATAATTGGTTTCCTCAGTTAAAATATTAACATTACATTAACATTAACATATTTTAACTAAGGGAACCAATTATTATGAAAGCTCCATTCCGGAGATGATTCACATAAAACGTGCGTCTTTATATTGTTAGAAGAATATTTTAGGTAGAATGTCAAAAGTGTATTTCCAATAACTGACAAACCTTTTTCTATTAGCTCGTAAATCTTAGCATCTCGTTTGAAAGTGGATACTTGAACCTAATGTTCTCGTTTTTAGTTGTTCATAGATTTTGTTGACATGAGCTTGCATTCATTAAGAGTACTGCTTAACAGTGGATTCTTGATATATCATTCTTATAACATTGATGTGTTACAATTTCGATTATTCTTGTTTCTGTTCGTTTCGACAACGTGGGCATTTTAATTGAAATTGGTACGATAAGGACGCTTTGTGTTGATACAATTACTTTTAAGTAATAATAAGTCTTCTGATACTTACGTGAAAACAAGAAAATATAGTAGCATAAGTGTTAATGTGGCCTATTTCCCGGAAATTTATATATAATACAGGTTTCTCAGGAAAGTTCATCACTTTTTGAACACAGTAATGACAAATATCTATAGATTATTTAGAAAAAGCAATATAATGAATGCAAATGTATCTCCAGCTGAAGGTAACCTCTTGGTTGCACCATACACCCCAAATAGTAATTAAACATGCACATTTTGATTTCTAATTTAGTTTACTCTGATGATGGCCACTTGGTAGCTAAGAGGTTCTCACTACTATAACAGAATTTCCAGTGAAGGAGGGTGATAGTTTCTCATTTATGATGTCAATATGTATTATTTGTAGCTTCTAATCTCTACCAAATATGTGAATCTTGATACATTTTATTTTTAATCTCATCTTGAAGAGGATAGAAGCTAACCACCATGTAGGGTTGGTAAAGTTTAGCAAACTCGTCAAATTACGAACAGGATCGAGAGAATAACGCTTCCAATATAAAGTTTCTAAATTGGTTAATTACTTAAGAAGTTACACCATCTCGAACAGCTATCAAGTCAAAGAATTCCACACTGAGTTCCAGTATGGTCAATTTTCATTGTAATAATCTCATAATTCATCTGTTGATATTAATATAGTAGACATGAAATGTCACGAATTCAATGGATCGAAACTGAACGTAAAATTGGGAGAATATTAATTTGTTGAATTTAACAATGAGAGCTCACCACTCCCTTTTGGAAATATATCACATTGACTAATGTAATTATAACAACCGCAGGAAGCTTAATGCACTCTAAAATGTAATATTTTGGTACTGATTGATGACGGGACCGCCGCCAGCTTGATTAGATTACGTTTGATATGATTAGTATTGTGGTTTGTTCTATAGTTACACGAATCCCGCAGGAACACTGAAAGGGGTCGCTTGAAAAGTAACAACATTCCCCGTATAACGTCCATTGTTTCAGAGGCTTCTTTTCTGCTCCAATTATCATCCTTTTAAAGTTTCTTTCTGACAAACGCACACAAGTTAATTGCTAATTATACGGACGACAAAAGAAATAAGTTTGTTGTTTCGGTAATATGGGGGTTCTTTGTCGGTTCGGTTTATAGGAATTACAGTGTTTGTAAACGGATAATACTTATATTTATCATTCCAATAATAAGTATTTGGCATGATCTGCAGTGGTGGCTGGTACTAAAGGGCTCAAGGGCACGTACTCACCACCAACAACGTGCCCATCCAAACACCAAGATAAACAAACACAGAAAGAAATTCGCATTTAATTCAGTCCATTATTTTATTCCTAGTCGAGTCAAATAGGTATTTCATTACGAAAATCATTAGATATGGACCGATTTTGATGAAACAAAGTCCATTTTTTTAAATGTCATCAGAAAAAGCCAGGAAAAATCACTCGGGGGTTTCGGAGTCGCTGAGTACGATTCTGAAGTTAAATTGTCCAAAATCCAACTCCTCAGCTAGTAATTGGCAGCATATACATATTTACAATATTTTTAATCAATTGAATATTATTTACAAAATGCATATTTCAGTAAGTACAAGTAAAATCAATCATAATCACTATCATAATCATAATAATTGTCATTGCATGTTTGAATATTTTCAATGCCTTCTTCTTCATTCGTATTATCTACTTCATCATCGTCCTCTCCAGGTGGAATAGGATTGATCAGACTGAAATTGTTACTACAATTTCTCATGCAATTTGCACAAGCAACAGTACAGTTCATATTTTTTTTGCGACATCCAATCTGCTTGACGCGCATTTCTTTTTGCATAAGCATGATACTGTATTCAAAAGCTCTTCAGGAACTGGATCCAAATCCAATTTCACAGGATGTAAGACTCCGTCTACTTTTTTCCATCCCCACTCTTCTGGATTCAATACTGATACACCAATCCAACTTTGAACTTGAAAATTAACCCTTTTCAAATGTTCCATAAACGCATCCAGTGTTGGTGGTAAGTACGATAAGTCGACAATTTCTTCTTTAGCGTTTTTTTTTACCTTTTTCAAATTCGATTTTGAAGTTCTCATTTTTGAAATCAGCTGTTGTAGGAAGTTTTTATACCCCAGTTTTGCCAATTTTCCACTAGGAGAAATAATATTTATTCAACAATGTGTTGTTTTATTTATAGGTGTACTCTCTTCCCATTAGGATGATAACAGCAATTTTGAGATCAACATATTAAATGGACGTATATGTCCATAGTATACGTAAGAATGCTGTGTGGAATATAAAAAGACTGAGTAGAGAAGATAGAAAAAAATTTTAGACGAGCCGGAGTTTATTTCAAATTAAACAATTAAAATCTTAAAATTCGATTTTGTTTCTGATTTAAATTAGTAACTACCCCCTTTTAACAAATTTCCAAACATTTAACATAAAACAACAACCTCCACAACCCCTAACTGAGGATTTCTGGTTAGTTTTGATGAAATTAAGGAAAACTTATCAATTTTGTCCAATTAAACCTGCCAATTACCAGCTGGGGAGTTCGATTCTGGACAATTTGACTCCAGAATCGTAATCAGCGACCCCAAAAACCCCCGACTGAATTTCCCCAATAATTAGCCAGAAAATTGATCAATTTTTTGTTTAAAATAATAATAACAAATTTACACAAAAAACTAACCAGTAAGCTTTTCAAAACTATGTTCCAGGGAACGTTCCGAAGTGTACCTATTTCAAAAGTGATTCGGCTGACCACGGTTATCTTTACCATATGAGCCTATACCGTCGGTTTGGTGCATAAAACATCGTATCTTTAGTAAACGTCTCACCTTCATAGTGTACAGTGTGTGAATTCAATTCGAAAACGTGAAGTCTGAAGTGAGCCTATGAATTTGTGTCACGAGGCCTTGATGAGACATTGACGTCGGAAAATCCAGGTATTCATGTAGGCTTAATCAACTTTGCAGCTAAATTAGACACTGTGCTTGCAATACTTATGGAAGGTTCGGGTTCACAAGTGCCTAAAGGAATTCCTAGATGTAATGTTGCAAATTTACAAGCAGGAAATATTGAAAGAAATTGAATCTTCAAATTACATTGCTTTGGACACCTCTAATCATCAGCAAATGGTTGTTATTATTCGATTCGTGTTTAATGGACAAATTTTTGAACGCTTTTGGTCTTTTTTTAAACCGGGTGGACATAATACTGATGTATTAGTAAAAACATTGCTAAATGAATTACAAACTAATTTAAATTCTCCTACTTAGTCTTATAACAATAAACTAATCGCTCAAAGTTACGATGGGGCGTCCGTGATGAGTGGTAAGACAAATGGTGTCCAAGACATTATCAAAAGAACATTTCCACATGCACATTATATTCACTGTTACGCGCAGCAATTTAATTTTATTATTAAACGAGTGGCACAGTGCAATAGAAAAAAATTTTTTCTTTACAAATTTGCAGTAGTCTTCAAGCTTTTTTCTCGATCGCCAAAACGAACGATAATTCTTGATGAAATAGTCAAACGTAGATTACCATGTGCTATTCCTACAAGCTGAATTTCCAAAAGTCGAACTTTGAACCTTGAATTCTTTCAAAGAATGTTTAGACAAAATTATTGCAAGACATGGGATGGATTCAGTTACTATTAGTGAAGCAAAGTGGTTCAACGAAACATTTGAATTGCTCGAAATTTCTCTACGGGTCGAAAATATTTCATTTCATCATGCCACATGTTGAAATATTATTTAATCATATTCAAATGCGCTGGATTGGCAGTGCTCAACTGCAAAAGGCAGTTGAACAATTCCATCAGTAAATTATTCGAATAATCAGAACAACAACACTATGACTAATATACGAATGAAGATACAAGATTTCAGCTTTAAAAATACTCTGCCATCCGAAGAAGAAAATCCTCCACCATGGCTTGTAGAAATCCCTCCATGCAACACCTACCTCACACTTTTTCCTAAATCCTCTACACCTAAAACTTTACTCCGTCATAAGATCCAGGAGATAGAAGCTAAGTACAGTGGGTTCAATTTACTCTATACCGATGCTTCCAAAACACTAGAGGGCCAACGAGTAGGTGCTTCAGTCATCACAGAGACAAACATCCTCAAATATAGTATTCACCCAGAGTGCAGTATCTACACAGGGGAGCTATATGCCATAGCAGAAGCAATGAAACACTGGTTCAACTCTAATGCAAATGAATCGGTAATATTCACCGATTCTCTGAGCTCCATGCAGGGTATGAAACAAATGTATCCTAAGCATCCCATTCTGAAAAACATCAAGAAACAGCTGTGCGAACTCCGAAACCAAGGAAAGAACATAGAACTTGTGTGGATCCCCTCCCACATCGGCATTCCAGGTAACGAACAAGCGGACGCAGCTGCAAAAATCGCTGGTGTGGACCCTGCCTCCAAAATCATACAAAAAATTTCACATACAGACATGAAGCCCATTATTTACACGAGTATACACAGAACCTTTGGCGCGAAAGATGACACAGAGCAGAAAATAATAAACTTTATGAACTCAATCCCAACTTGAAGCCTACTCAATACTCAGGACTGTGCAGGAAATATCAAGTGGTTCTTATAAGGCTCCGTATAGATCACACGAAGATAACACACCAGTATCTAATTTAACGTAAAGAGGACAAGGTATCTGACAGCTGTCACACAATCCTCAATGTGAAACACATTCTTCTAGAGTGTTTAACATACCAACCTCAAAGGGATGATGCTAACCTATCCAGTGACCTACGAAATATCCTCAGTCCACAGAACATTGATAAATTAGTAACTTTTCTGAAATCCATAAATATATCTTGCAATGTATAAAATTACTGTACCCCGCTGATAACCTAAGTGGTTGGTGCGGGTAAATTTGAAAAAAAAAATAACGCAATAATGAAGAACCTGTTAGGAAAAGACAAAATACGAGAGCTGGAGATAACAAAGATGTTATTGCAAAGGAAGTATCTGACACTATTTGGAGCCAAATTAGCGACCGATTTGATTTTAAGGATCACTCGAGTGCAGCAAGATTATTTGATTCTCAAAATTTTAAAACTTATATACATGCATTTCCACAAAAACATGTCCATAACAGACAGCAACATTGGAAAGGTTTTGACGGAAATATACAAACTGTTGGATAATATTTGTACAACGCCCATGTCGACAGCAGAATATGAACGAGGTTTTTCCACCCTCAAACGCATTAATACTTTTCTGAGAAGCACAATGTCAGAAGATCGACTAAACGCATTGGTATTCCTATCAATAGGAAAGTTCATTCAGTCTATCCTGA
Source organism: Endomychus coccineus (assembly GCA_958510875.1). Classification (NCBI taxonomy): domain Eukaryota; kingdom Metazoa; phylum Arthropoda; class Insecta; order Coleoptera; family Endomychidae; genus Endomychus; species Endomychus coccineus. Next base: position 39,590,968 of record OY294069.1, read on the forward strand.
ACTTTGACAACGAAGTCACAGACGTTTTTTCCAGCATGAGAAATAGGAGAATGTATATGTACGTACAAAAAATAAATAATTTCTTTCTTGTGTTCACCCTCTTTCTAACTCACGAGCCGTCACTGTATCTGTACGCTCTTGGAAGGTTTCGTAGTACAATATTCAAAATATTCAACAAATTACTCGTAAGCTAAGCCTTTTTGTCATTAGTAGCGAATGTTCCTGTTATATGTTGATGAAATTAATGCAGCGCACTTATAAAATCGTTAATGATGGTTATGCAGCAACTGAATTCACAAAACCTTTCCTCGGGTATTGGTGCCGACGATACTATCTTGTTTAAATACCTGGAACAAATCGCATAGAGAGCGAGAGCATCACAACTAAAAAAAAGTTGATTTGTGTGAAAAGGAAGACTTAAAAATACTTTAAACTTCAAGAAAGTAGTAATTGGTCAAGTGAATTCGCTTGTTTGTTTTTTTCAGTGCATTAATTAACCATCCTTCGAACAATTGGGTTTCGCCTGCTTTGTATATTTTGGATATATTTTAAAATGTTCGCATATACAAAGTTTCGAATTGTGACAATGCAATTCTATTCGTTTTAGTTCCTTCACTATACGTAGTATATAGTATAAGGGAAATTTGAATTTTATGTGAATGACTTATGGCATTTAAATGAGTTTATAGAAAATCAATCTGTATCCGTGAATCTTCTATTGATTTCCTTGGACGTTGTTTCTTTACTTAGAAATAGATCAGTCGTTTTGGCATTGAGTAGCATCAAAAAACATTGAGCAGAGATAAAAACCACAAACCTCTAGATCAATCCGAATTTATAAATGCAGTAAAGTCTTGTTTAGAATGCACTTATTTCCGATACGGTGAGCAATATTTTGGGCAAATATTCAGCACAGCAATGGGATCTCACCTACTTTTGCTAACCTAACTAAGGAATGCCTAGAGGAACCTGTAATAAGTTAAAATTTTCAACGCGTATTCTTTAAACGGTATGTAGATGATTGCCTAATGTGTCTCCATTATGATAAAATTCAGTTTTTAATTGATAAATATAACTTCATTAATTAATGTAAACTTCAGTTATCTTGTGAAATAGAAGTGGACAAAAACATAAATCTCTTAGCTATCAACATTAGGCATGATTCAGATGGAAAAATAAAAACTGCGTGGCTTACTAAATAAGTTTGGTCTCAACAATATCTTCATTTTAATTCAGTTGCACCAACAAGTTATAAAAAGAGTGTTATGAACAGCCTTATAGATTATGCTGTAAAATTGTCTCACCCAGTGGACCTTTCTAAAATTTGAAAATTGTTCGTAATACACTGAGAGAAAAACGTTTCTCAATCCCATCATTAACGAAAGAATAAACAAAATCTATAATGGAACATCATATATAAATAACGTAAAAGGTAATACAAATGATTTTATAACATTAACATACATTCCGGAGACCTCAGAGAAAATTGAGAAATCCTTAAAGAAGTATGATAAACACTAGGTACACAAGTTGGAATTGTATTCGCCAGTATCGTCATCTACTTGTTCGTATCAGAATTATATTCAGGCAGAAGGTTTCTAAGACGTCCCATGTAAAAACATGACACATTTTTCTACATTGAAAAACAATTAGTTCGGAAATAAATCCTTTGTGTGATATTAGGAACATGTGCGATATTCGGGCACTGTGGAAACAATTGCAGCGTTCCTATTGGTCGTATGAAATTGAAATTTTGCAGACTGCTCTGAAGTGGTGAGAATCGAAACCATATCATTTTAGGCTCAGTAGCCCCGTTTTGACTTCCATCTTCAATTATTTAAATTGAATTATGTATAATATATTATTTAATCACGATGATAACCGTGTTTTTCTGGTTATAAATATGTATCACACGTATAATATCCAACCTGCAAAAGTGTCCGAAATTCTCATTTTAAGATTTAGTTGACGTCGTCGATGTGAAGTCACAGTCTGTAGTATGCGTTTACTCTGTGACAAATTTTGATAGTTCATGTGTCAGCAGGTGTCAGAATAAAACCAGTTTAAGTAAGAAATTTAGAATGAAATTGTCACTCTAGATAACACTAAGCACATTCTATATAGGTCCAATGTTTTGAGTGTGAAATATTCTGTCGACATCCAGAGTAAATTCTAATGGTAACTTCCCTTCATGTTATAGTGCTAAATAGTCTCTTTTACACCATGGCAGATGAGACACAACATAATCCAGTGTTAATAACAGTCTATTCAGTGTAGAAATACACATTGAGAAAGTCTGAAATGTGTGAATTAAACAAATTAATGCAACTGTATTGAAAGTATAATTTCTGTGTAATACGAGGGTAAGGTGGAAATACCCTGAAAAATTGAACCAAAATGATTTATTTGGTCGAGACTAAGTTTTCAATCCCTTCCTAATAATACGATTCTGGCAATCTTTCAAAATAGGCGTTTGTTTCAACAATGACCTCATCGTTGGAGCCAAATCTCTTGCCGCTGAGCCATTTCTTCAAGTTTGGAAATGAATAAAAACCGCAGGGGGCCAAATCTAGAGAATAAGGAGAATGAAGATCTGGAAAAGATTTTGAAATGGACATCTGATGATCTAGTAGAGTTCAATGCGACCAAAACTCAAGCTTGCGTCTTCTCCAGGAAGGCGAATTCCACAATCCCCAATATGATAATGTCAGGTACAGCTATTCCTGTGAAGTATTCCATAACAATGCTCGGAATCACCATCAATAGCACTCTCTCATGGAACGATCATCGAGGTCCATTTCGAAAACCGCTTCACAAAAACTTGATTTCCTATTTCGTGCCAAGAGCTCCTTTACATCCCAGCAGCTTCTCATAACCTTCAAAGCACAAATTTGACCTGTTCTAGTGTACTGTTCACATATTTTAAGTTTGGCTCTCAATCATACGCTGAAGCTCTTGGATTGTGTCCAGAAGAGAGCTATTCGTTTGATTGATGATGCCACACTAACGAGTTTATTGACCTCCCTGGAACATAGTAGAGTGTTGCGGGACCTCTCCCTCTTCAATAGATATTTGCATGGTCGATGTTCATCAGAAATCTCGAGACCTGTCGAACTTCTTCCTACCAGACTTCATTTCTTCTATCGAACTGTGAAGTTGTGCAACTCTTTACCTAATGAGGTCTTTCGCTAAGCCTATAACTTCCAAATCTTCAAGAAAAATAGGGATGCCTATCTCCTCTACCTACATTCCTCTGCTGGCTCACACGATGTTCTTCGAACATTATGGGTTTCCCTCTCGTGTAGTCCGAGTGTGAAAAAAAAATTCGGAATTTATTAACAACTTTGTTCATGACAAGTAGTTCAGTCATTTAAGGAATTTTTATGTCCGAATTTCCGCGAGGTCTCATTTTGGTCTATTCTTATGTATTTTGACACGCTGAACACGATGGTGTAGATTAAATTTGGATTAACCGTATGCTCGAAAAACTATGGCCATTTTTTTGAGCCAAAAAATGGCTATTCTCGATGTTTTGAGTTTTGAGACAATACTATCGGTTTCATGGAAAAATGTTTCAGGCAAAAGCTGTTGGAAAAATTAATACGCAACTTTTGGCTCTAGTCACAAGTCGATTTGAGGTTGTGGACCCAAGATAGGGCCCATTTAGTGTGTTTTTTGTCTTATTGAAAAATTGAGTATATGTCGAAGAGTTTGCAATTTTTCATATTCTGTTTCAGTGAAAAGATGGTATTTCTGTTCTTCTTTTATTTGATTTTTGGTATTTTGACTTATCTCAATTTTTTCACAATCGCATTTTGAAAAATCCGTATTTTGCGAATTTCAGACGGAATACTAATGTTATCAATCTAAAACTAGAATTATTCAAAAGATTTCATCATTTTGCATATAATATCCAAATTTACTCTAGAAACATAACTTAAGCGCCATTTTGAAAATTTTGGACCAACGAAAAATCCGAACTTTTTGAAGTTAAAAATTTTTTACGGAACTCATATTCCAGGTTCTATCAGAAGTTTTGATAGCGAGTATTTTAAGTCTAAGCAGATCGATTTGGGTCAAATAGAAATGAAGCTATTCTAATAAATGTGTTTGGGCCTCTAAAGGGTCCTATTTTGGGCCTATAGACAAAAATCTTGAATCAAATTACAGAGAAATACTTCGGCTATTTGAGTTTGGAACAGCGTACAGAGATTCATTCACAATTCAAAGTTATAATTAATTTCATCATCAAAATTTTGCGCCAAATTTCATGTAGCGGAAATAGGCGAGGTTTCTGTTCGACCCAAATCACTCCGCTTAGACTTAAAATACTCGCTATCAAAACATTCAATAGAACCTAGAATTTGGATTTCGTAAAAAATTTCTAACCTCAAAAAGTTTGGATTTTTTGATGGTCCAAAATTTTCAAAATGACTCTTAAGTTATGTCTTCGGAGCAAAATGCTTGAATTTTGGATATTATATCCAAAATGATGAAGTCCTTTGAACAATTTTGGTTTTAGATTGATAACATTAGTATGAAATTCGCAAAATACGGATTTTTCAAAATGGCCGATTGTGACTCCAACAAATGAGATAGGTCAAAATACTAAAAATCAAATAAGAGAAGAATGAGAATACTTGCTTTTCACGAAAACAGAATATGAAAAATTGGAAACCCTTTGACATATACTCAATTTTTCAATGTGCCAAACAACACATTAAATGGGCCCTATCTTGGGCCCACAACCTCGAATCGACTTGAGACTTAATCCGGAAGTTGCGTGTTAGTTTTTCCAACAACTTTTGTCCGAAACATTTTTTCATAAAACTCATAGTTTTGTCTCAAAACGAAAAATGGCCATTTTCGAGTCCAAAAAATGGCCATAGTTTTTCGAGCACAAGATTAATTCAAATTTAATCTACACCATCGTGTTCAGCGTGTCAAAATACATAAGAATAGACCAAAATTAGACCTCGCGGAAATTCGGACAAAAATCGTCGATTTTCATCCTTAAATGCCTGGACTAAAGTGGCGAATTATATGTATCGATTTGTTTCATGATTATATCAAAATTCCTATGAATCTATTAGGATTAGCAATAAACTTCGAACATAACAATGCTCGAAAAATAATCGGACATTAATTTACTCAATGGACAATAATTGAGTTTCTGAAACTTAGAACTGCAGTCAATTCGTATTGTTAAATAGAAATCTCATTCAAAAGCATAGAATAATTGTATTATAATTGTGGGGATATTACAATATACTCCTCCATACCTAGTAATCAATCCCTCATAAACAATTCACCTATACCTAAATAGGACTTTATTCTATGTACAGGTGTCCCATTTTGGGTACTTTTGCGGGGTATCTCCTTTATTTTTAAAGATAGAGAGTTGCGGTTTTCGCGACACCGTGCTACTTTTTCGTAAAACTCAAGATGCCGTCAACAGAATTTTCATAGCCCTTTTAGTTTTTAAGATACAGGGCATTTCTGCAAATGTTGCATTTTGTGACCCCCCTCGTATCTCCGTTATCCTTCAACTTATCGAAAAGGTAGAATAACATTCTAATAGATTTCCTTTCGTAGAATGCAGTGGTGTAGATAACTTTTGTTACATATTCACTGTTTTTCAGTTATAAAGTAAACTTATGTTTTTTTAAATGGAACACCCTGTATATTTATAGACTATAAAATTTGTCTTTTTTTTACCTTTTCAAAAATATATGATAGTATGAACTTTTTTTCAGAAACACGCAAATAATTGACAATTTTCAGAAAATTAAATACATATTTTAATAGTAGGCTATGGATAACAATAATACACAAGTGCAACTTACATATTACTAACAAATAATTGGATACCTTGTATAAAGGTATCTATTAAAAAAAATTCCCATAGATCTTTTTCTAACAGTAAGTTTGTAACAACAGTTTTGTGGCGTAAAGTGACAATATAACAAAAACACAAAAAAATAACATTATTAAAAAAAATTAAATGTGATGTTCAAATTGACCACCATTTCCTCTAATGCAAAATTGGCACATCTTTGAGATTCTTTGAATAGCGTTCAAAAGAACCATTGTTCTCATTCGCAGATTTCGAAAAGCTAAATGAATTGCCTCTCGAAGTTTTGCAATGCCGTCTATCGAGTTTTATATACTTCATTTTGTATATAACCCCATAAAAAAAAAACTAAAATTGACAGATCTGGTGATCGTGGAGGCCATCTAACAGGTCCGTTGGTACCTATCCATCTTTGAGGAAAGTTGTTATTTAGAAAGGCCCTTAAGAGCCTAGAGTTATGACTTGGGGCACCATCTTGCTGTAGGTAAGCAGCATTATACTGGGCTAATGGAATGTTTTCGAGCAGTTCTGGAATAACTTCCTCAAGAATTTCTAGGTATCTACGTGCTGTAAGACCTCCTTCAAAAATCCTATAAACTATATGTCTACCCAAAATAAAACATGAAACCTCAACTCCAAAGCGTCCTTGTTGTGCCCTTTCAAACATTAAATGCAGATTTTCACTACGCCAGTTGCTGGTATTGTGACGATTGAAAATGCCAGCACTTGAAATAAAGCATTCGTCTGACCAAAAAACAAGTCTGCCAAATAAATCGTTAGCATCGATTTGTTGCAAATACCACTGGCAAAACAGTGCCCGGCGCTCGGCATCGCCAGGATGCAAATGTAGTATATTAAATTTGTATGGATGATACCTATATTTCTTCAAGATCCTCTGAGCGTTAGTTTTTGGCACACCAATTTCCTTCTAAATTTTTCTACATGAGGACGAAGATGTTGCTTCTATATATCCTAAAGTATCTATCTCTTTTCTTTCCCTGTTCTCTTTGTTGTATGTCTTAGGGCGCGGGTGAACAAATGATCCGTGCTCAACTAAATTTGCTTTTAAACGGGCAAATATCCCAGAAAACGGTTGCCTTCTTTCTGGATATCTAACAAGCAAAAATTAAAATGATAATAGAGATTTTCATAGCCATAATAGCTTACTCACCTTTGGAAATATAATTCCGAAGCTTCTTCAGAATTTTCATTACTCTGTATAAAACATACCATCATATCATATTTCTCATAATTTTCGTAAACTGCCATTATTCGAAAAAATTGATAAATATCTATTGAATAATGATACCAAAAGAACGAAAATAAACAGCTTACATGCGATAGAGATTTGATGTTTATTTCTGTTTCTTGTCATAAACAATATCAATGGCCTACAATTAAAATATGTATTTAATTTCTAAAAATTGTCAATTATTTGCGTGTTTCTGAAAAAAAGTTTATACTATCATATATTTTTGAAAAGGTAAAAAAAAGACAAATTTTATAGTCTATAAATATACAGGATGTTCCATTTAAAAAAACATAAGTTTGCTATATAACTCAAAAACAGTAAATATGTAACAAAAGTTATCTACACCACTGCATTCTACGGAAAAAAAACTATTAGAATGTTATTTTACCTTTTCGATAAGTTGAAGGATAACGGAGGAGGGTCACAAAATGCAACATTTTCAGAAATGCCCTGTATCTTAAAAACTAAAAGGGCTATGAAAATTCTGTTGACGGCATCTTGAGTTTTACGAAAAAGTAGCACAGTGTCGCGAAAACCGCAACTCTCTATCTTTAAAAATAAAGGAGATACCCCGCAAAAGTACCCAAAATGGGACAGGTACAGGTACGTGTTTTAAAAATGTTTTTTTAAAGTTACAGATCAATCATCAAAATACTCTTATAATAGGTCCACAACCTTCTTAAGAACGTTTCAATCAAATCAAATTAGGAAGTGCCATACATTTTGTATCATATAGATGAATTTAGACATGCTTTTAGATGCACGAAATTTCTAATTCCTGCCTCCATTGAATCAGATGAATCAGGTTCTTAAGCACTCATTCAAATCAGTAATTTCACGATCATAAACAGTCGGCGTACACAAATCCGATGAAAGTAATCCTAAATGATATAACAAAATAAGCTCCCATATATAATTAAAATATGTGTACCACGGTAGTTGAAAAGACTCGTTTAAACCGTAAGAATATAATTAGTGGGGAATGAAACGTTCCTTACACGCTCTAAAGGAAGCGTAATGGAAGGTTGTCCATGACTGATTCCAATTTCTTTGGTAGAATCGGAAGAATTCAATATACATGATTAGTTTAAAAGCACTAGGCGAGCCTGCCTTCATCCCTACAATGGTACGGAACATCGATCATGCATAGAAATAGTGCAATTCGGAGAGGGTTCTTTATTTTATTAACCGCAAAATTGACTTATCCTACCCCAATGAGGACGGCATGACGCGCTCAAATTACTAAGCACACGTAAAGGATCCACTATCGACATTGTATACATTCGAATTAACTCGTAATTTCATCATGTTTCCGGATGTGTTGGTATCAATCGCGACAATTAATCTTATTATTTGTTATGTGAATAGAATTTTATCTGGAAAAAGGGGGCTGACTTGTATAGCGCAACAAACGTCTTGAATTTGTTCACATTTTCACAGAATATATTGCATAAGCTAACTGAATTTGGGGTGAGTCACCAATAAGAAGGGTAGTAAGAACGAAGCTCTATTATTAATGTAGTCAAATGGGTATTGGACCCGTGAATCCTTGGGATAAAGTGCATTCTCTTCAGAATATTATCAGAAATAAAGTCTAACTCAAAGTTTATATTGTTTATAAACAATAATTCAACAATTTAATTAGCTCATTTTTGAGATTATATAAAGAAATGCTAAATTTGACCCTTTTTGATCGGGTGGAGACTAATTTTGATCAGTGAACATATGCAAATAGTTGAATTAAGTTCATTTGTTAGAAACAATTCATTTATTAGCAAATAGATGAATTCGACCAAAACTCCAAGTTCAGGGTGGTTTTTGGATAATTTTGGCAATCTGAGTTCGATTTTATCGTCTATATCGTCGAATGTATACCCACAGATTTGCTAATTTGTCATAAACAGATTATATTTATTGATAAATATATGAATTGGACCAAAATGTCGAGCTTATAATCGTTTTCGGATAATTTTAAACTCCTGAGTACGATTTTATTGCTATTATGGTCTTCAAATTCATACATAAATTTTCAATTGTTATAAAGAAATTGTTCATTAAAAAGTATAGGAATTAGACAAAAATATCAAGTTTATAGCCGTTTTCCGATAATTTTGGGCTCCTCTGTACGATTTTTAGCTATTATGGTCTTTAAATGCATACTTACATTTTTCAATTGTTATAAAAAATTCGTTTATTAACAAGTACAAGGATTAGACAAAAATATCAGGTCTATTGTCGCCTTAAGAGAAGCAATCTTTGACAAACAAATTGTTGAAATAAACTTAGGGCTTTTGATCTTTATTTAAAAAAACAATTGTTTTGAATTCTCATTTGATTTATAATTGGCTTATGTTAGAATTTTTATATAGAATTAAATTTTCTGAATTATAAAGATAACTTAGATAATTTAAAATAGGATTATACAGGATGTAAATAAATAACTGCAAAAAAATATCAGGGGGTGATTCCTTGTTGAAAAATAAGGTGGGTCTTTCATATAAAATTTTTCTCTAAATCACTTCGTTTTCGAGATATTGAAATTGAAAAAAAAATTGGTTTTTTGCGAATATCTCCGAAACCGTTTATCGTACAGGAAACGGAAACAGCTTTTGTGAGCAATCTCTACTCATAGTAGGCTATGTTTTGTGCGATAAATTTTTTTTTTTATCCATAATTGGTGAAGATCCACAATTTGTTTGTTTTCCTCCCCAACTTCTACGCCACTGGAAAAAGTACGGTTTTGAGATGCTCATTTGAACCGCCAATGCCAAGAAAAATGAACTTTTATGTTGAAAAACATGGTCAATTCTTGGTTTTGTTACTTGTGTAAAGAAATTCCGTTTAATTGGTAAAAGTTGAATTTTATTTCAAAGAATTGACAATGTTTTTCAACATAAAAGTTGATTTTTCTCGGAAACGGTTGACTTTAGAGCTTATAACCAGCAGTACCTCATTTGTGTAGAAAACATCGGCGGTTCAAATGGGCGTCTCAAAAGCGTACTTTTTCCAGTGGCGTAGAAGTTGAGGGGGAAAACAACCACTACCCCTTGTAGAGATTGCTTACAAAAGTTGTTTTCTGTACAATGAATGGTTCCAGAGATATTCGTAAAAAACTAAATTTTTCAATTTCAACACCCTACCCTGTATCTCGAAAACGAAGTGATTTAGAGAAAAATTTTATATGAAAGACCCACCCTATTTTCCAGCAAGGAATCATCGCCTGAATTTTATCGCAGTTATTTATTTACACCCTGTAGAGATGAATAAACGTAGAAGATTGAACCATAGGCGGGATTCGAACCCACATTGCTGGATTTCTAATCCCGCCTATGATTCAATCTTTCACGTTTATTCATCTTTATAATCTTATGTATATACATATTTATTTATCTTATTTTTCTTAGTCGTAGCGGGTAATTAATACACATAGATTATAAAACCATGTTTACTAGTTTCGAGATTCCATCATCAGAAGATATTCACTCTATGAAGACATTCACACCACTAATTAACCTAATCTACTTATATATAAATCAGTCCAACTATCTCGGTTACCTTTTATAATTCGGTCTGAAGTGATATGATTTATCAACCGTTGCGTTTTTGCAATATTTCACAGGATAATCTCAAACTACCATCTGTTATGATTTTATGTTGTTTCAAATTATTACCTTATAATATTATAAATATTTCCGAGCCCTTTGATTTCTGATCGATCAGCATCCGTGATTGTTCTGTGATTTTGTGAATTCGTGTCTCCACTGGTGAATGGTTTCATTACAACAATTAATTACTATTGTGTGACCATACCTCAGGAACTAAATGTACATTGTTTGCTATTGTTTCAGGGGCTTCAATTGCAATTATTAATATTTGCTTTGGTTCAATGGTATCTTATGTCATAAGGTACTCATTATAGAACTGTAAGTCTATAATGCATTCAAATCACCGAGAATACCCCAGTATAAATATTTGTATTAACTTACAAAAGCTGCGAACGTATGCTTCTATGGACGCAGCCCAGTGATCCATGGTGAGCTCACCGATAAAACTATTGGGACTGCAGTTCAGGATTGATTTGAGCAGGCCACATAGATTCAATAACAATAATGTCAATTGCTTATGATAGTACATAATAATTTATCATATTACATGTAATAATTAATTTCATTCTACATTGTTCCACTGCACTCATCATATTTTCCAATCGTTTCACCGCCTTCATTTCAACCCTCATTAGTAATAAAATGATCCAAATGATAAATAGTTATTGAACATGTTGGAGTATTTTTGAAACACCTATGATTGATACTTTATAGAATCTTGTTTCATCAATAAATAAACCACCTTCACTACTATGTGAATAACAAGAAATATCTCAATTTATTAAAAACTAGAATAAAAACGTCTCCTATAAAACGACAAATAATCTATAGGTACTCAAATATTATTAAGTCAAAATTTAAAGAAGATAAATTAAAGAAATCTGGAATTTACAGGCTGAGATGTGATGACTGTTATGCCTTGTATATAGAACAAACTGAACTCAGTTTCAGTGTAAAGTTCAACGGACACTTGAGAAGTTACAGGCTCAAAAAACGGACTCTAATTATGTAAATCGCCTATTGGAACATAATAACAGTTTCAAAAAGAACATAAACTCAATAATCTAGAATGCATAGAAATTTACAACATTCAAAACACAATAGTAATAGTTATATGAATCGATACCTATAATTCACCACTTGTTAACAATTTGGTAAATAAATTATCAGCCAAACCATTGTCTACCCCATCTCTCAATTTGTACCATGTTCATATTGATTTCTGACATCTCAGGACATACTTCTAGATTCACCTTGATAACTCCTAGCTTTGATGCTGCCACAGTGTGGTGAAACAATTTGTCGACATTAATCCTCGACAAGTTTTGTGTAGATTTGAGTTTGATTTTCCGACTTCCGAGAGTCGGAAATAAAGTATATTCATATCTCCAAGGATCTATAAACGAAGGCAAGGTGAAAAGTACCTGAAAAATAAAACAGGTGGCGCCACAATCGGAAATCCCATGTGACATTTGGACAACCAACGGAGAAATCCGATGCCACAGATACTATTGTCTACGGAGTTTAGCATGGAGTTGTTGTAGTTGTTGTAGCATCCGGAATTATAATTTTATCACTTTTAAATGAAAATTAATATAATTAGTCTTTCTTTAGTTTTCACAACTGTCAGCATTTCAATCAACAATTATATACATTTTTATATTTAATAATAAAAAACGTATAATGGGCGGTACAATCCCCGTAAAGAGTATGAATGTAACCCGATAGTCATTATAATAAATACATATTATTTTATTTCTAAAACATATTGTTTATTGATATTTACATCGATGTAAACGGATGGTGGTGAAAGAAAACATCTTCAATTCGGACCAATGAACAAATAATCTAAAAAGAAACGCAAAATGTAAACATACAAACATATCCGTCAAATGTCAGTATGATCGTAAATTACACCACAAATAATTATTTGAAATAAAATTTTGTACTTTCGTATTAGTAGTATTAAAAAACATCAAGACGATACTCACTATTATATTGATCTACTGTGATCCAACATTCGAACAATGGAAATAATAAACTAGATACAACACGCCATCAATGTGTAGTACACATGCAAAAGTTCTCACTTATACACATCACTAATGTTATATTCTTATGACAAGAATTATATTCACAATATTTGAAACCTTGCACGTAGATACGATACTGAGTACACAATGTACAATTAATAAATTCAATAAAAATATATCTTTCGTCTGCACGAGGACCGAAATCGAGTAAATGAATAACGTCGAGTATCCGACTCAGATATGCACACGTGTGTAGGCGTATGGAGAGACTGCCTGATTCCTGACCCGAGTAGTTGCGCACGCAGCAGTATACATAATATACCTAATATATATAGCTACAGCGTGACGGCACGTGACGGACTCATGGTTTTACTACCCATCTGAAATAGCTCAACGCGCCTAAGGAAGTTTTCACTTCAAAAACAAAGTGGGATCATCGGCCAACAAAGTCGTGGCGACACTTTTATTGGGATGCACACGGTATTGTTCATATTGATAACCTTGAAAAAATAAAAACAATCAATGGCGTATATTATGCAGAGCTGCTGGATCGATTTGACGCCGATTAAGAGTGAAAGAGGCCGCATTTGGCAAAGAAAAAAGTGCTCTTCCACAAAGGCAGACGCACCGGTGCACAGGTCGGCAGTCACAATGGCAAAACTGCATGAATTGCGCTATGAACTGGTTCGCCATCCACCATATTCTCCAGATTTGGCCCCCCAAAATTTATTTTCAAACTTGAATAAATGGATCGGCGGAAAGAGATTGGGAACGATGAGATCATGGCTAGAATAAAAGCCTATTTTGAAGAATTGCCGAAATCGTATTATTTTGAAGGGATCGAAAAATTATAAAAACATTGGACAAACTGTATAAGGAGATTATTTTGAGATGTAAAATGAGTTTTGACCAAATAAATCATTTCTTGTTAGATTTTTCAGGGACTTTTCACCTTGCCCTCGTATGAAGAATTTTGGAAAATTAAATGCTTACGAATATTCAAGGAAATAAGGATCAATAGCAATATCAAGAAGGATTGTACTCTTACATGTGAGTGAAATGGGGGAGCACATGTGTGCTAAGACGCGAATTCGTTCTTCTTTTCAAAATTTAGTCTAGTTTTATTCAAACACATTGTAAACTGGTCAATCTGACTACCCTGTATCAGATGCTGGCTTGACGTCATTTTTCTCTCATGGTAAACAGGCTTTACATGTTTGCTTCATGATAGATTTCTGGTTTCAAACGTCTCCGTTCTCATGATAATAGCAGTGATTAAGGTGGAGTAAGCTTTATTGAAATTTTTTCAGTTATAATTTTCTGTGTCATTATCACCATAGGTTCCGCCGTGATAATTCATCAACTGACTGACTCGAAAGTACCACGTTCGAGATTTGAACAATTAAGAAAGCGAGACAAGTAATGATCAGAGTGTGGTAGTTTGGGGTATGTAGAACACGGGCACGTCTGGTTTTTAAGCCTATTACTTTGATAAATGACCCTAATGAGAGCCCGGATGGCAACAAATGTGTCTGTAACCCAAGTTATTTACGATAAGGTGGCAGCAAAAGCATGATTTTAAAATAGAAAGAAATGTCTCTAAATAATTACAACAGAGACGCTTCATTTTAGTGGATGAACTCCATTTGTATTATAAATCTTATGCCTAAATGCCTAAACAGAAGCCATGAATAATTGAACAATATTCGTCTTTATACATGGGTTACTATTTATCTCAACCCTCCATTGTGTTCATCCAGCTACCTAACATCGTGAAATATTGTACGCATCTTTCAATCCGAAACGAGTTCTAAAGATGATAGGACATGTTCGTCTAACTTTCGGATCACTCTCAGAAACATTATGGGATGATGTTTACACATTTGTAGACAAAGACACAGGCCCGGACTGGGACCGAAAACAGGCCCGGGCATTTTAGAGACGGCCGGCCCTCGAGTTAAGAAAGGAATGCTACACATTATTCAAAATTTGTATCATTTATTCCCAAAATATATAACAGATCGTCAATAATTCTCAAAGTTTTCGGCCACTTTATCAATTAGGTCGTCACAATCTCAATTCATCAATACATCTTTTTCTACCGCTATTGCTGTAAAAGGATTTAAATTATCAGAGGATCGTATCTGGAAATTGGTATACTAGTCCAATTAAATTGTAGGTATTGATCAATAGGAAGTCCTCATGGACCAGCCTATCAAATATCATCCAAATCAACTTGATGCAATGAAAATTCATCCTTGTGAACCATTGTAACTTATTTGATACGTTACCCGAGTCGAATTTCATATTCTAAGCGCCATCTGTCACAAAAACAACAAATCCAATATATTCTGACAATTGACACTTACAAGTCAATGTACATGTTGATCTATATCAAATACTGAATGAACGAGAAAAAAGTGTATGGGATGTGATTTTTCTTATTGTAATGTGTTGCAATATTATCAGTAGAGAGTCTGCTTGTGTAACCAAAGTCAATTTGATTGATATAATTCATAAATCAAAAACCGGTGAATTTTTAGTTTTGCATCATATCTAATACACTGGTAGCCCAAGGTAAGAAATAGTTTGTACCACTGGTACATGTAGTAAAATTTTTGGTAACTGAATCGTTTTCCTTTGGGTATACTACCAGTTGATAGTAATGACAGCCACCTGGATGAAACTATGATGACCAAGACTTGATCACAGATGACCAAGAAAGTGAACAAAGCTTCAGAGATACTAGTAGTGAATCTGGCTCTTCTGATAACGAAATATATTTCTATATATTTTGGATCCCGTCAACCTCAAATTTCTCTATTTTTGAATGCTATATCTTCAGAAGAACATCCTTGAAGCAAACCAGCATGTTTGGGGGAAGTACCCAATGATGAAGATGCGAACGAAGCTTGCTCATATTCGGAAGATTTTTTGGATGATGAATTATTCCAAATCCTTATTGATTAATCTAACCTTTTCGCTATCCAGAAAGACGCTACAGACATCTGTCTGTAATTTGCAGATAAATCAGCTTTGCACATGAACAATAATGATGAAATCGATAGGAATCGCCTTTATGATGTAAGCCAATTTGCAGGAAAAATTCAATATGGATCAACCTAGGACAATGTAACCCGAAGAAACCCCAGAAGTGTAGCTATAAGATTTTTGTTTACTGACGTTGGCGTCACTTCAAATCTGGTTTTGTTATCTGTTACTCTTTTATAACTAATTCTTATCCCCACAATTGTTCATTTTGCTTGAAAAAATTGGAATTTATTGTTTGGGAACTATTCGAGCTCTTAGATTCAAGGGACTATCATTCATATCAGACAAGGAAATGAAAGAGAAGGTCGTGGTACCTTTGAGGAAAAGGCAACAAATATAGATGAGTATGAACTGAGGGCCGTGAAATGGTTTGACAAAATGAATCTTCATTTTCTTCAGCTTTTGCAGACCAAACAAGAAGTTATGGAACCTTGCCCAGAAATTGTCTGAATACAATAAGCTTATAGGTTGTGTAGACATTTTAGATAGTAAACAATTGGCTTCTTCATAAACACTATTGTGAATCAAGTTATTCTGGAAGAGAAATAAAACTCTGCACCCTATGAAAAGAGGGAGATCATCAGGAGACAAAATACAGCAGAAATTCGGAGCAAAGAAGGAAGATGACTAAAAAGGACAATGTAGGACATTTTGCAATAGTTTAAAAAGATCGCCAGTGATGTTCATGGCAATTAGCTGTCGTATTCTAACACAAGTTTACTGTCAGAAATATAATAAATATTTCTGTTTACCGAAGCAGAAGAATTGTTTTAGATCAATGCATTTGGGATGTTTTTTGCAAGTCTTACCATAATATCATATTCGATAGATGCTCGGTTTTGATAAAAAAAATTAAGAAATCATGATCTAACACTACCGGTACCTAGTAATTTTTTTTTACCAAGCTACTACATTTTCAACAATAAATACGTTCTTCTCCATATTTTTGATTACATGATCCACAATATAGGTTACATCATTGAACATTTTTTCTAGGCATTTCATCATCACCTTTACTAAGCATTTTCTTCTATTATATGAAGTTTGATCCAATTTGAAATGCAATATTTTCCTGTTCAACCCGTTAAGCTGTTTTATCAAATTTTATAACAAGGCCTGAGTGCTGCCGATGTGACGTCACGTCTAGTGGTCGAACGTTCGAAGGCAGACGCCAGCATACACACTATACATGCCTTATTTATTCGATTTGCAGCTATTTTTAAGTGAATTGCTATCCACATGAGAATCATCGTACCTGTGAGACAAGAGGCTACAACTTAAGTTTTGGTAGGGTTCAGAATCTAACCAATTATTTCTTATACACTTTGATGAATAGACTGAGTCGAATAAGAGAAACATAGGTCTATAGTTTGAAAAAAATTGAGTGTAAACAATACTCAGCTGATTTTCAGATGGAGTATCATTCAATATTTCACTATTCATCCCATTATCACTAATTACACAAAATACTATATCCATATATCCTATACCGTCCAAATTAATTATTATTGATTTTATAAAGTTATGGAGCATTTCATGATTCATTCTATAACTGGGTGATATGTGAATTACTTATTCTAAAATTTAGTGAATACTAGTAATCACGAAGCACTCTGACTGCATTAATAATGAGTATAGTACTTTGGGTTTAATCATTTGATCGTCAAAATGTGTTTCAAATATCACAGTGAAATAACTGTATTACATCAACTGTAATGTCCTCACTTTATGTAGCTCATATTAATAATATTGAAAGAATTCAGGATGAAATTTTTACGTCATTATGCATATAAGTTGGGGTATAACTTTTTGAACTATAGTCATACTAGCACAAATCAAATACTACAACAACCTCCAACTTCATTGGAATCCCGTAGAATCAAAGCTGACCTTTATATATTACATAATCTCATAAGTGGTCGAGTTGACCTTTTGGGTCTAGTCGGACTAAATTGTCCTATATATCATACTTGACACTGAAATTTTCCATTGTTCATTTCATGCAAATAACTATGGACAAGATTCTCCAAAAGCTCGTTAACTAAAATATGGTGATAATGAATCCTCAGGAAGTTCATAGATTGAATTTTGTAGGCATGTAGTATTTGTAGAGCTGTTCAAGCGTGACAGAATATTTAATTTTTGCTCCTACCAGCTCTTCCCAAATGATGTTTTATTTACCTATATTCCTACGGAGTAGGTACATTTTCTCTCGAAAGATGGAAGGAATACTTAGGGCTTCGAAATGAAAAGCTAATACGTAAATATCGTATTTGCTAAGATATTCATTCCTAGTTCTATTTTAGAAGAATATTCCAAGTAGTACTACGTATAACTTCTCATTATATTTGCTCATTAAGCTCTGAATCTTATTTTTATAAATACCTTTATTATTCACAATAAATTCGAAATTGATTTCAATGAAATGAAAATGACTAAGTTAAATTGAAGTTTGAATTCTGCAATTGAGTTTAGGAAATGTCTTATGAATGATTTAATTAATGTTATTGAAAATACGACATGGTTTCACATCTTTAAAGGTAAAGCTATTACTCATGACAATATTATTGAACATTCAAATGAAAAATATCGAAGTACACCCAATAATTTCAATATTATCAGTACATCGTTACTTGAAAGAAGATAAAGGAAATTTTTTTGTAATTATTTACAATTTGGTGGATAACTTGTTGAATAATGGTAATAACATTTGTTTCAGAAACCCTTTATCTAAATGCGTTAAATTAGTAACTCAATCATTGAAATCATGTACCTCTGTGACCTCCGAAAATTTATAATACAAACTTAGACTTTCGAATCATAATCTTCCTAAACTGTATTGCTCACCCAAAATATATAAGCCAGGTAATTATATGAGGCCAATCATTTCAAACATCAATTGTCCCACGTATAACATATCAAAATGATTAGGCTAAGAATTATGCAACTTCCAGATACACCAAGTTTGTCTCTAAAAGAATCTTTGGGACTAATTGCAAAATGGAAAGATTTCAAACTTGTACCTAGTGATACCGTCGTATTATTTGATATTCTTTCACCATTTACAAGTACCTAGTTCATATACATTCTGAAGAAATGGCTCTTAACAATTAATTTTCTTGATACAGAGGGCACAGAATTCATGATCCTTACGTCTTTATTTATTAAGCAAAAAGCTCTTACTTTCATAAAATACACTATGAATAAACAAGTGGATATGCAATTCGCAATCCACTTTCTCCTTTTTCGCCAATATTTTCCTAAGCAAATTTGGAACTTCCTCAATATCGAAATCGAATAATATAAAAAAAATGGCAATCCTTCAACATATACAGAAAACTCACTCATGCAAATAGGGATATCCCTGCAGATTCAGTTAAGCCAATTAATTGTAAAATAGGTTCATGTAATAATTTTGCTCATAAATTATTGAATGTTCCCTTGAGTCAGCAAACTTATAACAAAAAATTTGAGGAACTGCAGCGAATAGCGTTGACAATGGTTACTACAAATCTTTGATCAATAACATAATTCCTACACAAAAAAAAGAAATTGGAAGAGCTACTACCTTCAAATAGTTCACCAAAATTCGAAAGATTCACGTATCATCTTCCATTAATTAATGAATTCCGCAATTTTTTCACTCGTTTTGGCAACATCTATGATAAAGTTTTCGACTTCGACAAATCGGCGATTTACAAAATCGATTGTCAGTCGTATTCGAGATCCTACGTGAGTTCAAATAGGAGGGAAATTCTAACTAGATATAAGTAACACTCTGCCCATATAAAGAAAAATAATGGAGAAAATCAACGTTAGCCGAACATATTTCAAATACAGGCCACACCATTTCTTAAAAAATGGTTCACTCTCGGAACACAGTAGTGATAAATATCTGGATAATTCAAAAGGGATGGAAATATATGAGTGAAAAAACCAATTCAATGAATTCTGATTTATCTCGAGTTGAGAGTAATCCCTTATATACCCTAATAATTACAAATAGCATTTAAACTAGTACATTGGATTCCTAATTAAGTTTACTCTGATGACGGATACTTGGTAGCTGGGAGGTCCTCAGTAGTTTAATAATATTTTTAGTAGATAGGGAGTTCCTTAGTTATAATTATGAATATCCCAGTCCTTCCCATTATTTTCCACCAGTTTTCTGAGAGATCTTCTTCGAGTTGAATGGTTATTTGGAATCTGAAAATTGAGTGTTAATATGGGATGTCATGGAGCTACTGGAGAAAATAGAAATTGGTGGATAGTCCCAATGCAATTCTGTAGCCTGCTATCACATAATCGACTAACTAACAAATAGACAGTAGACAATAATGGCATTAAAACTTCTTAAATACACCAGCCGGCAATATTTACAGCGTTTACAGACCTTCGCTCTTACCCTCCGCTTGCATTTCTTATATTTCCCCCCCCCCCAACCCTATCGAACCTCCTTAATTGACATGTCTTTCTTTCAAATACATCTTCATCATTACTGTCATAGTCACTCCGGTATTGGGCTTGTTGAGACTTTTCTCTAGCCTTCTTGTGATAATCTGAGAGAAAAATTGAAAAAAATTGTTTCATAAAAGGAAAAGCTGTGTGTTTTAGTTAAATTTTTAATTTTGACATTCACTTTAATAATGGCAGATTTGCCACTTGAACTTTACATTTTTACAGGCTTAGCTTCGGCGCGGTCTCTAAATTGGGCTTGTTCCAATTTAGGGCCCAAACACGTATTCTGAGAAGATCCAGAGATGGGTAATATAACGTACAATTCAAAAAATAAAACTTACCAAATGTGCCACACCGGATTAACACAATTTTGTTCAGTGGACATGATTATTCTGGAGGATTATTTTCAATGTAAAACGTGAAGAGAGACAAATAAGCCCAGTACAATTCTGAGGCCTGCTATCATGTAATTAGTTGCATTGTCTCGTTATAGAATATAGTGCAATCAATTTAACAACATCAATCTATTCTGATTGAAATTTGCAATTCATAGAGTGATACTTGTAACTTCATGTGTTATTACCACTGGTAAAACACAATGAATAACAATGATGAGTTGAAAGGAACCCTCATATGCCTTGAGGGGAAGGAGGGAAGCTGAAACTATGCAAATTGTGCTGGCTGTTTCCAGGGAAACTGATAAATAGTATTTCATTCTTCAGGAACAGCCTCGATCGATTCAGAAATGCAAAACATGGGTATCTCTGGGAACACCCGTTAATTTTTTTTGAGCCAATTGCAATATTATATAATTCCCTTATAAATACTTACTAATTATAGTGAGGAGAGTAAAATTAAAATGTTAAATCAGAAAACGAAATTCACCTGAAAAGCTGTGTAATACCAAACATGGGTCTTAAAATTTCAGTCTTCATATAATTTGGTAGAATAAAATGATGAATCTAGTAATCTTCTTTGTTGAAATGTTCATGGGAGCGTTCGAATTTAATCCATTGTTCACACTCTGCTTCCAGTATAGAAGTTGACATACCAATTTGCAGAAGACATGTTTTTTTATATATAGGTACCTTAACTACAATGTTAAGAAATTCGTGTGAGCCAGCAGTGGAATGTAGGGGAAGGAGATGGGCATTCGTATTTTTCTTGAAGATTTGGAGGTTATAGGCATAAGGAAAGATCTCACTAGGTGGAGAGCTCCACAACTCCGATGTTCGGTGGAAAAATCAAGTATGGTAGGAAGAAATACGGCCGTCCTCGAGCTTGACAGGTGAGGGGTGACTAGTTTGAGCTCGTCTGGTCCGTCTGTCTGGAATCTCCCATGGTGGAACAACAGACAAGATTTCTGATGAACACCGATCATGGGAATATTTATAGAGAAGGGAGAGATCTCTCCTCACCTTTCTACGATGTTCTAGAGAGGTCGATGAACTGAGTGTGACATCATCAATAGGTTGGAGTGAAAACTTCATCTCAATTTTCTTTTGCAAAATTTAAATTTCCAATAGTGCAGAAAACTTGCCCCTCGCTCAGACTAATAATATACCTCCATTGCTTTTTTCAATAAAGTGACATCTCCAGGGCTCCACAGATACTTTTTTTTTAATTTTTTTTGCAAAATTTAAGTTTTCAATAGTGCGGAAAACTTGCCCCGTGCGTAGACTAATGATATACCTACATTGCTTTTTTCAATAAAGTGACATCTTCAGGGCCCTACAGATACTTGAGTCCAGGAAATTTCAATAAGAGGGTATAGAAATAAGATTCTATCTGGTTTGAGCCAGGAATAGAAGTGAGACGTACAAAGTAATTATATTTTAATACTAAAAAGGCACAGGTACATAAGTAATTTAAACGTATTTTAAAAACTAAATTAACGAAAATTCTCAAAAAAAAAATCACTATTTAGTTCTGTTTTGTAGTATTGTGATCTGCTTTAGTTTCAAATCGGGGCAAAGTTTCTCTTGAATGAATCCTTGCACGAATAAATCCATCCCGAGCTTCTTGATCGACGACTGAATTGGAAACTTCAGTCACAAGTTTCACGCATCTCCCGACTGGTTGCGTGTGACAAGGAAACAAATAGAACTCCATGTCGTCCAAGGCTGAAAATGTTTTATCACCTATCATTATCCTTATATCGTTGTCTGATAAATCTTTCAACAATGAAGGTGATGTGATCACATTATTCTGCCAGTCAATAAGCTCAAAATAATCACTAGCATTAAAATTTATGTCGAGAATTATGAATTCTCGGACTTCTAATAGCGAGTTTTTTCGTACTCTCAGGATTCTTTTGATAAATCTTGCCATTGTCACTAAGTTGTCTGAGGGAGTTTTACTTGCAATATATCGGCGCAGTAGCCGATTCGCAGTTGTGAGCCAACGTGCATGAGACATTTTACCTGGATTCCTCGATGCTAATTCCAATGAGCAGACACCAGAAATCATTGCATTGCAAATTTGATGTAAGTACATCCGATCAGTGCTTAAATTGTTAGCTCCGGCTTTTATTTTAGGTGGATCTCCATCTATTGCAACATAATTTACAACAGGCATTTTCTCACAACACTCCAACAACTTTCCTATAGCTCCTGAGTATTGTTTTGGGCCTGATGTAGCTCCATCAAGGTGTTGAAATAGATGACGAAGCGGAAGTACATTTAAATGTAATTGACATATTAGCCACTGGAGCGATAGTTCGAATTCTGATTCAAAAATCGGATAGCGCCATTTTTCCTGCCTGTATTCACTACTGTTCCATCGCATCCAATTCCTAGAAGACTATCTGAAGCAATGCCGCTTTCTTTAAGCAAATTGAGTATAGCATTTGCAATGCTTCGTCCTGAACCAGATGTTGGTGTAACGTGTCCTAAATATTTAGAACCTGGCTCCTGCAATACAGGTATATGCTCCTCTTTCATGACTCTTCGATGAACATTTCCAATTATTTCTTGACTCAGTGTCTTGTCCGTTCGGCAGTCAAATAACAATCCCTTTACCTCCGTTGAAGAAGCAATACAGGTTGTCTTCATATCACAGCGGTTCTTTTGGCGAGCACTTTACTTCTGTCAATGACAAGATTGGTATTATTATCTGTGATTAGCCCCACATCTTGCAATACAACGTACACAACTGCTGCAGCAGTACGATCTGATAGTCCGAACTGGTTCTTGCTACAGTAGAAAGAGATAACCTCATTTGGCTATTTGTCGTTGAGGACTATGGCTGCGGTTCAGCAAGAATTTCCTCAAATGACGCAGATTCTAATGTTAGGTCACCAATTTTATCAATTTCAGGAGCTGATTTATCAGAACAAAAAGTAATTTTACGTTCCATGGTTCTAGAGATTTCTCTGTTTCTTCTTTTCTCCTTTTTTTGAGTCTTAATTGTCTCCTTTAGATAGATATGGTGTAACGTGGCTGAAATGAGTTAATATTTTCAAATAATAATCATTCGTAGAGCCCTGAAGATGTTATTAAAAATTCTTAAGATATTGGGGAACCGCAAAATTATAAAAAAGACAACTTTAAATAAGTGTTACAAGATGCGAGTTGAAAAAAAATTGTTATTAAGTATTATTCTTATTATCGGTAGAGCCCTGAAGACGTGTATTGAAAATTTTGGAATTTTGGCTAGTAATAGAGCAACATATACGGCAACTTTCAGCAAGTATCACAAAACAGAAATGGAATTTTAATTTTTTCACTCCACCCAAATCATCAATCAAACAAATAGCTCTCTTCTGGATACAATCCAAAAGATTCAGATTATGTTTGGTAACCGAACTCCAAGCATGTGAACAGTACTCTAGGATAGGTTGAATCTGTGCTTCGTAGATTATGAGGAGCTGCTGGAATGTGAAACAGCTTCTGGCATGGAATAGAAAACCAAGTTTTGGTGGAGTGGTTTTCGCAATGGAACTCACAAGATCGTCTTATGAGATGGTCCTGTTGGCGGTAATTCTGAGCATTGTTATGGATCACTCCATAAATAGTTGTACCTGACATTATCATATTAGGACGGTGGGATCCGCCTTTCTGGAGAAGACGCAAGCTAGAGTTTTGGTCGCATTGAACTCTACTAGAATATCAGTTCCCCATTACAAAATCTTTGTCAGATCACGATCAATTGCGTCAACATGTCCCTATTCAGCCCCTCTGGCTTCACTGGATGGCTCTAGATGAGAAAGTGGTATGGAGTGCACCATCATCTGCAAATCTGTGAACGTGACAGGTTGTCACATATGTTAATGACAGATCCCTGTGGAACACCAGCCTTGATAGCCATTGTATGGGAAGATATTACGTCAATCACCATATGGAGTGATCCCTTTGAGAGTAAAATCAAAAGTAGGCAACAAAGGTCAGATGGCAAACCATATGACGGAAGTTTCCCAAGAAGGATTTGGTGCCAGACTCGGACAAACGCTTTGGAGATATCCAATGATATAGCTAGAGATTTCCCATATTTTCCTATGGATTTCTACCAGACATGTGTTACGCAGGCAAGCAGGTCTCTTGGTAATCTCTGCTGGTGCTGACGAAAGCCTTATTGCCGGTCATTCACAATGTTGTAACTTTCAAGGTATTTGATGAGCTTGATGTAAATTGCTTTCTCCATCACTTTAGAGATCACAGATTATAGTGCAATTGGTCTATAATTATTAGGAAGGGTCTTCTTTCTTCTTTTCGTAATTGGTTGCAATCTAGCTGTCTTCCAGCTGGAAGAGTATCAAAGTCTATTAGTGTCTCAAATTAAAAGAGATTGAATATAGAAATTTTGTGACATTCGGCATTCTTCATACCTTTTCAATCCAAATTCCATATATCCTGTTATAAAATTACATATTTTGTAAACTATTCTCAATTATTCAATTTAGTTATCAGCCTCATTAATAATGTGGTTAGGCATAATTGTTTGTTTACTTATACCCAAAATATATTCATAAATATATATGAGAATATCAAATATTATGCTATGTAATTTCACGAAACGCTTCAGACATATTGTGCCAAATGGGTAAAATATACTGTTTAATTAGCAGACTTCTACATGTCACCATGCCAATAATATAATGACTTCTTTATAAGAAAAAAAAACAAGTATACGCTGTAAAATATTCGTGTCATTTCTGGCTCTGTATTAACACCATTAATATTAACTCATAATGTTTAAAAACATGGAACACATGGAATGACTGTACATAAATAGGACAAATCCGGCCTGAAGCAGGTCCTGAACGCAATAGAATATGAGACAGTTAGGTGCGACAAACGTATTAATGAATAAGAGAGAACATCTAAATACTTGGTCCTGACTTCATATTGCAGTTTTGTGAACCTCGTCTCCCACTGTTGTACATCTCAAATTCAGAATGGAATTAATTTTGAAAACCTCCGTTACGCCATTTTGAAACATTACTACTTGTTCTCGAAACATTTTATTTTAAAAATGATTTGAATTTTAATGTCCCGAACGCATTACTGTTATCAATTGAAGGAACCAGTTATATACTTATAATATCTTCGAGGAATGATAGGAGAGAATTAATGCCTTTTGTCACGTAAGTTCTAAAGTGCTCGTTCATAATATGCATTATACTTGAAACTGTTCTTATCAAAAGTACCAACATTCCCATACTCATTTTGATAAATATTCATTTACATCTTGCACATTTTAACTTACATGAAAGATATAATTGCTGTTATTCTCTCTCACACTTGTACCCAAAAGCTTCTACCATTAGTTCTTCACCATTGGATTTAGATGCAGTCTTCTGCAGGCAGAAAGGGACTACCTACATAAGTGATATTATGTATCCAATACAATAGTACCAAATTGGATCAACCCAAATAAAAATAATCATTCTCGATGGGTCTTACAATAATTGTTTTATCTGACATTGTTAATAACATTTACAACAAATTAGTAGATTTCCGTTTCTCCCAAATATATACACGAACTAGTGAGGGGAAATTATTTTGTCAATGGCACCTGACGTAATGGAACAAACAGTTTTTCTGTTAACCAGAAGCTAATGGAATGCTTTGCTTTAAATTTAAATTTTCTTGATTCGGAGAATAATTCAATTCAATCACATTGTACCACATGGAAACGGATTTTCATTCGTGTTATTATTCAAAATATTGATAATACTTTGCTACTCTCGAAAAGAGACAAGTAGGGGTCGGCCGACCTTACATTGCATCAAGCAAAATTAGGCGAATTTAGATACCGCTCCGCCCTCATAACTCACTCGTACGGTACGGTACTTGACCCCCCCCCCCTAATTTTTGAAATATTATAATTTTGATTGTAACAGGCGAGTGAAGATCTTTAGATATCGATAGAATGACATAGTATATGTTAAGATCTGGATTTGGAACGGGAAATTTTAAACAACAAGGACAAGGCATTAAATGATTAATGTTATTGAAAGCAAACGACTGCCTGCAAATGCGAAAATAATGATTAACTGTAATCTACTAGATGAATAAATGAACAAATGAATACATTAATAATTTATGTGAATAAAATTATTACTTTATAATAATTACTGTAATTTATTAATGAACTTTTATTTATATATAAATTTTCTGGAAATAGGTCACACTAGAACGTTTGCTCATTATTTTATTATTACGTACGTTTAGGTCTCACGGGTGTCACCAGAAGACGTATCACCATCTGAAACGCGATTTCTTAATACTAACTGTATCAAGGACTATGCGTCCTAATCACGTTAATTTCAATTAAAATGTCCATTTCATCGAAAGGAACAGAAACACGAGTAATCGAAATTTTAACACCGATGTTTTGAGTATATGAATATGCATCAAGAAGCCACTGCATAGCACTCTACTCCTACAGGCCATCTCATGCAACCTGATGTTAAAGATTTTTGAGGTAATAGGCCTACTATTAGAAATATTGTTATTTCAGCATTATACCTAGAATATACGTTCAACATCATATAGACGCATGTAGGAATTTGCAAGAATTTTGATGAAATAAATTGGTATAACTTTGACTTAATGATTGAACATCTGTTCTATGATTTAAAGATTCAGAGTCACGTTTTATGTGAACCATCTTCAGGATAGATCTTGCATAATAATTGTCTCCTTTAGCTTAAATTTTATCATTTTTGTAATCGGATTGATGCTTATAATCAAAACGAGTTTATCAACTGAAATATTAAATTCCTTTTTCGTTGTCGTTGAGATGATATCTCTATAATGTTATAAGTAATCTTCTAGTCAAGGCAAGTAGAATTTTAATCCAGGTTATTTTTGTTCCTAAGAGGAATCCTCCTTAATTCTGATTATTATCTATCAATCATCGGCGTGGTCGAGCACGAAATCTATGGTTCCCACTTGGTGTGAACTGAATCAAACCATTGAATTAAAATGCTATCATTTCCATATCCAGATTTTGGAACTAACTTTATGATCGTGTTGTGGAAAGCGTAGTCAGAAACAGCTTCTACTTGGGCTGAATTATATGCAGATCAACTAATATCTTGGATGTGAGAGCAGATTCCAAAAAAATTCAATAAAACACGTCGCAACCTGAAATAATGAATACCAAGACTGTTACAGCATATCTTCTCTCTTAACATTCCACCGCTGATCCACAAGAAGTTCTTCAAACATTATAGGTTTTCCTCTCGTATAGGTAAAGTATGAAAACGAACAAAAAAATTAATACAATACTTTGTGCATAACTTTAACAATTTCTTACTACATCCAACAGAACTCTACAGAAAAACCTAGCATAAAGATTTGATGTTTTCCCACAAATGGACAGAACTTCACCCATCAACACATTGAAAACCAGACATTTTATGATACTTACTTGTTCAAGGAACTACTCTCGAAGCTTCAGAAAGAAGACTGCAAAGAAACCATGATGATATCAAACATCGTGATTGATTAGAAAGAATATATTGATTCAAAAGTATCAGTTACACAAGAAAGTCAAAAAGAAGACCAAGGTAGAACAGTTTATCACTTTTCTTACGGGGAGTGTGCTTATATAAATATAACATATATAAATATATAATTTATGAAGACTGATAAAGATGAGAGATGAGAGGTATTGATTGCGAGTGGCTGTTGACGAACACTAATGATCTTTTCCAGGGGTCTCAAAAATTTTGAGCAAACTCAACTTCCAGGAGGTATTGGACAATGCCATATAATTTTGCTTCGACCCCATCTCAAGCTGCGTTAAATTGATAACCCAGATGGCTCACAAAATAATATTTTAGAAAAATACCTCATGGACGCAACTTCTTACTCAGAGGATATCTGCAAATACCTACCACTGAGTTCCTTCATTCGATAGAATTTGTGTGAGGTAGTTAGAAACAATCCTACAAATTATTGTTTTGAATCCATTTGCTTCAAATAACTTTTATTTTCATAGTACCTGTCGTAGGGATCGTTTTCCGCTGAACTGCAATATGATATCAGATCGTGTTAATGTTTATAATGTCATTTGCATAACAACAGACCACCTGCCACTATAAAAATATCTGAAATACCATTCCGGTATATCTATTTTCTTGAAAAATGCATCCGTTATAATAATCTCATTGTACAAAAAACCAGCTCTATTAACCCACTAGACAGACCGAGCTTAAGCTTACTACTGTTTGAAGAGTTCACCGTGACCAATCATTTCAATGAATCGATCGGCTAGCAACATAATTTAATGAGATCTTATCATAAACCTGCTATACCCTACTGGGAATTTATTATATAATTGTTGGCAAGCATACAACTACTATAAAAATGAAACCTCGAATTTCCTAGATGTATCGCGAGATCTTATTAAAATAGATTTATTGTTCTCCTGATAAATTTCTGTGAACCGGAAAGTTAACTTCTTATAAGAGTTGTCCAAAATTGAATCTTTCAACGGAAATAAATATCGTGTCGCTTCTTTTACGTTCTCGGTTTTCTGATGAGTTTCATTTCCTTCCATTGAGTGTTTTCCACAGGAAATGCATACATGTAAATAGGTCAAGAATGTTGATCTCGATCTAGACAGAGCTAAAGCAAGATTTGTAGCCTTACGCGGCTGATTATTTTCTTGCTAGCGAGATTCTTTATCGCTTGCTTGGAGACAATATTGGTGGTTTACGATATAAGTTTGAGACTTGCATCATTGTGTATTGGTATTGTATTGTATTACTTTGAAGATATTTACACACTGCGACCTAATAGTACTATTGTGTCCCCTTCTGCTCTTCTGCTGCGCCGTTCAAGATTTCTCCAACCCTGTAGCATTAAGGAGGTTCAGGATGTCGGATGGCCTAATGATAGGTAAATCTCTGTTCTATTTTGTACGCTTCGTGGTGTGGTGCCTTTGAGTTTTGCAAGGTAGTGGTGCATTCTGCGAGGATGTCCTACACTCTTCTTCTACCTACTAATCCGAGTCTCTTGATGTGTCCTTTCAACCAGCCGTGTCCTGTTACAATTTCTTCAGTATTCTGAGTCTTAGGTTGATGCAGAAGTATCTCTACCTGAATCAGTCCTTGAATTCATATCCAACGATGGGATTTTTCGTTGTATACTCCTTTTCTCAGTTCTTCCAGTGCTGTACTGGCTCTTATCATGCAGGAAGATTCAGGTATCATGAATGGCAATTCAGTTCTTCTCTTATCGAGTTTATCTGCTTTTTCGTTACCCTTTAGTCCGGCATATCCCGGAATCCATAGGAGGCTAGCAGCATTATTCTTTCTTAGTTCGTTTAGTTCCTCTAAGCATTCTTAGACAATCTTGGAGCTGATTCTCGGAGAGCTCAGCTCGTTGATGGATGCTTGACTATCCGTTATGATGACTACTTCTTGTCTAATATAAAATGGAGTATGACACAAAGTTAAAGATTAGTATACTCACCTCTTACTTCTACGGGATCATCATGATCATCGAAAAAATATTACTAGCCACTCTACATTTTCTCTGTTGAACCTGAAATATCAAATTGTGAAAGTAACATGATGTTATACAAATTAGACATATCTTATAATGATATCATGTCACTTTACAATTTAGAATAAGTTCAGAGTATAGGTCCAAGTGCCAAAAATAACAAATAGAAATGATTAAACTCCCTATCTTTGTATCAAAACGAAGCAATATCGGTTTATGATTTTAATTGCTTTTATGAAACACAAAAAAACAGTATCAATGGAACAAAACAAAAATGGTAATTCTCGAACAAAAACTCAACAGTTGAAAAGTTTTGTAAATGGTCTAAGTGCCAAGAAAAGTTTTATCTGTAAACCGTCCAAGTACCAAAGTCTAAGCGCCTGTAGCTGGACCTTGTTCAGCAGTTTCGGCGATCGAACCTCCATAAAAACTATGATACGCCAAGGGAATGTAATCCAACATAGATGTTAAGTTGCCGCTTTCGTAATGCAATTTTTGCATTCCAATAATGGAATGGACTCTGATTTGAAGTTGGTAAGCTGTTTTCCCTTTTTCAGAACATTAATCGTTTCCCACAGTGCAACATCACTGAAACCTTTGCGGATAGATACTTGAAAAGGGTTGTCTTCTGGAATACGAACCCAAGATGCTTGGGAGATATTTAATTTCGTAATGTTCATGTACACATCGGCGAAACGATGAAGATTCTTGAAATCATTTTTTTCCATTTGTGTAAAGGTGTATAGGTTTTCATGGAAACTTTCTTTGATCAATATTTCAATGTTTTTCGATACATACAGTTTTGTTAATTGTTTGCGCCTCTCTATCTGGGCAAAATGTCGATCACATGGAAGATATGTGTATCCAGATATTAGGAATCTTTGCTCGATCTGTGAGAATCTACCACACGCAACAAGATAAATCAATGCAACGAGTCCTCCGAGAGACGGTTACGATGATGATTTGGTTTGCGTAGGGTTTTTTCCACGCAAGAAATAATGTTTAGTCAAGACGCGGAATTCACTTTTACCATGTTTACAAATTTTTCAAGGTTGCTTGCTTTCGATGTGTGTCAAAACAGAACTGAATGACATATGAGTCTGAAAATTTTAATACTTTCTAGTTAAAGATGCTACATCACTAATGTCACATGATGGGATTCTCGATTGTGGCGCCATTTGTTTCATTTTTCAGCGACTTTTCATCGTGCCCTTGTATTAAAGTACAAATTCTCAAGAATATGCATGAAATGTAAGAAAACATGTATTAGACATCAGTGTTGTTACTTTCATGACATTGCACTTAAACGCTTCCGGGAAAATGTGCATGCTAACTTAACAATTCCTTTAATTACATTGTTAATGATAAAGTGAATCACCGGAGAACTATAAGCTTAGCTGAAATGGAAGTTTGCTTATGTTTTCAATAAACCTTTTGTTAGAAGTTTGATTACAGGAGAAATAATACTGGAAGTTTTAGAAACTTGGCCATTAGTAGAACTGAAATAAATTGCTCAATTTTAGTTTTCAACTACTAATAAATTTAGAAGTAAATTACAATGTAGTACTTTTGAAATAATGTTAGTTACAATTTGTTATTTCCACTCCATGGTGGAAATTTCAGTTCTAATCTAGGTTAATTCGTTATGGAAAATTTATGTGAACTGAATTATTTATTCTTTAAAAGCATTTTGTTTTCAATAATAAATGGAAATATGAATCAAACTATTGCACAGATTAAATAATATTCACTTCAACAATTTTATTGTTTCAACTGAAACATAAAAATCATTCAAATACATTTATTTGAATCCACGAAATCAAGGACGATGAAAAATAATTTTCGATGCTTTTCTCATTAAGTTGAATTTTATGCCAATAAACAATAAGGATAATCCGATATTCACTACGTGCGAAATTCAAAAATAAATACATTCTGGAACAAAGAACTCAAGACATCTAAACGGGCAAGGTGAAAAGTCCCTGAAAAATGAAACAAGAAATGATTTATTTTGTTATAACATATTTTATTTCCTAACATAATTTCCTTGTAGCCCGATAGCTCGATATACTTCGTTCAACGTTTTTCTGATTTTTCGATGCCTTTCAAATAATACGATTTCGGCAATCCTTCAAAATAAGCGTTTATTCCAGCGATGACCTCATCGTTGGAGCCGAATCTCTTTCCGCCTAGCCATTTCTCCAAGTTCGGAAATGGATTAAAATCGCAGGGGCCAATGTGGGGGATATGGTGGATGACGAACAATTCGTAGCGTAATTCATGCAATTTTGCCATTGCGACTGCGGATCTGTGCACCGATGCTTTGTCCTGGTGGAAGAGCACTTTTTTCTTTGCCAAATACGGCCGCTTTTGCTTCAAATCGGCGTTGAATTGATCCAACGGGTTTGCATGATATAGCGCCGGTGATCGTTTTGCCCTTTTCAAGATAATCGATGTGGACGATACCTTGTGGCTGTGCCAAAAAAAATCGATATTTTTTTATTTCGCTTTTCTTCGAGTATATCATTCCTCGTTCAAATTCTTTCAGGTCCCCCAAATTTGGAACGAATCGGTTAATATTTAGAGGTGCATCAAGTCCAAAACGTATTTTTTGAAGGTTTTCCTCAATTTTTGAGAGGTTCCATAACACTGTTCTACAATAACAGATTGTTTGACACTTGGAAGACATCATTACATTGGAACACAAAGTATTTAATGCATTTCAGTTGCCACATACACTTTCCCACAGATATATTGGGGAAAAGAACCATTTTTCAAGGCCTAAAAACTGTAATTTCAACTTTCAACTTCAATAACTTCATGTTTTTAGCTTCGTGATGCGTCATATGCTCTTTCAACGTCGTTTAGTATCACGTAGCATTCATTGAATTGATAATTCAAGAGAAAATCGCCCATCCGTTATGATAATCTACACTCGAGTGGAAAAACGCATCACTTGAAAATGCACCAAAAATGGCAAAAATTCACAGTACCTTAACTCGGTTGCATTTAGTCGAAAATGGATGAATCTTCGAGTTCTGAGAAGGTTGGAACCTTCCCTTCGATGTGATGCTAAATAGTGTGATACCAAATCCATTCCACCCCCTCCCACTTTGCTAAAAAAAATATGTTCCTGGTGTCAAAAAATGTCCCACTTTGACAGCTCGTAGGTCGAGCCGAAAAAATCTCGAACCCAATTAGACAACAGGTCAATAAATTTCTATCATTTCTCTTCAAATTCCCTGAAAAATCGAGTTTCTACAAGGATTTGGCGGGAAGTCAAGAATTTTTCAAAAAAAGTACCATTTTGCGTTTTTCTTGGCCACAACTTTGCCAATTTTGTACCTCAATCAATGAATCTTTATAAAATTAATCGACGAGTCATAAAGTTAATAGAATGTGTTGAGTACAGAGTATATTCTAGTATTCACAGTCAAATATTTTTAACAATCATTTAATAATTTATAATCAAACATTTAATAATTTGTAATCATACATCACATTAACGCTTTTTTCTCAACGTTTAGAATTCGCCGCTTGTGTTCCTCGACAACTTCCAACAGGTACTGCTTTTGCTCTTCGTTCTTCGTCAATTTGGAATCATATTTTGTAATTAACGCTATACGTCTTTCAGCGGTGTCATTCGTAACGCGCAAAAATGAAAATTTTTCTTTCGCTTCTATATAAGACTTGTTGCTCTTCCACGCAGATGGATCTTCAATTGAAAAATCGCAGCTTACGTCAAATCTTTTCAACGAGTTACAGGTCAGAATTTGGATTTAATAATAACCTATTAACCGGCTACGAGCTGTCAAAGTGGGACATTTTTTGACGCCAGGAACATATTTTTCTTAGCGGGGTCACAGGGGGTGGAATGGATTTGATATCACATTAAGTAGCATCACATTAAAGGGAAGATTCTAATCTCTTTAGAACTCAAAGATACATCTATTTTCGACTAAACGCAACCGAGTTATGGCACTCTGAATTTCTTCCATTTTTGGTCCATTTTCAAGTGGTTCACTCGATTGTATATTATCATAGCTGATGGACGATTTTCTCTGAAATAATCAATCCTATCAATGCTTCGTGATACTAGATTACGTTAAAAGAGCATATGCCGCATCACGAACCTGAAAATATGAAGTTATTTGAGTTGAAAGTTGAAATTATAGTTTTTAGGCCTTAAAAAATGGTTCTTTCCGCCAATATACCCATGGGAAAGTGGATGTGGCGACTGAAATGCATTAAATACTTTATGTTTGAATGTAATAATGTCTTCCAAGTGTCAAACAATCTGTTATTGTAGAACAGTGTTATGAAACCTCTCAAAAATTGAGGAAAACTTCAAAAAACACGTTTTGGGTTCGATGCACCTCTAAATATTAGCCGAATTGTTTCAAATTTGGGGACCTGAATGAATTAGAACGGGAAATGACGATTTTTTTTGGCACAGCCTATTGTGTATCCCAAAAACTTGTCGCCATGACTTTGTTGGCCGACAAACCGAATTTGTCCTGTTTCGGCTTCGATTCGCCAGGACAAGTCTACTGCTTCGACTGTTCTTTGGTGTCCGATATGTTGTGATGGATCTATGTCTCGTCCACGGCGCGAACAGTGCTCCTTATCACGCTTGAACTTCTTCAAACGCTCCTTTGAGGTTGTCACACGGTCGCGCTTGTTGTCAAAAGAGAGCAAATGCGGCAACCATCTGGCAGATAGGTTCTTCATATTCAAAAATGCATGCGAACCGTTCGATTGAGATGTTCATAGACTCGTCCACTTCAACTCTCCGATTGTCCAATATCATACCAAGGATTTTATCGACGATTTCTGGCGTTGTAACCTCAATTGATCGACCAGAAAGTTCGGCATCCTTTGTGGTCACACTACCACAACGGAAATCAGTAATCGTTCCAATCAATAGTGAAGAGTCCTCATAATGTTTACCAAGCGATGCTCTGGTTTGCGTAATGTTTTTTCCACCCAAGAAATAATGTTTGATCGCGAAGTAAAATCTTCAAGGTTGCTTGCTTTCGATGGGTGTCAAAACAGAATTAAATGACAAATCAGTCTGAAAATTTTAATGCGTTCTAGTTAAAGATGTGACATGGGATTTTCGACTTTGGCGCCATCTGTGTTATTTCACCTTACCCTCTTATTAAAGGTAACGAGACACTTCATTTTTTTAAGCGGTTGAAGTACTGTTACTGGTTATTGTTCTGAAGAAGATAAATATCACAATGCAAGATAGAAAAACATCTCATATTTTGCATATCTTGAACATTTTAAAATGTTTCTGATTCAAAAATCGAGATCAAAAAATATGATCTATCAAACATGTTTGTTTACCTTCTGTACTGAATAGCAATGCAATATTTTCTAAACGTAAGATACTCTTCAAAATGATGTTCAAGTTCAAGTTCAAGTTTATTTCAAATTATTTTCAAATTACATTCATAATTTTACATGTATCTGTGGCACTTGAGAAAATCTCGTGCTGTGCCAACATTTCATTCTGTACTAAAACTTTTTATATATGTCTTGTTTCCAATCGTAGTACTTATTATGTAAGAAAAAAAAATGTAGGTTGAAAGATAAAAGATAAAATATAGAATACAAAATATACAAATTCATAAATTTGGGGGAATGATGTCGGGTTTTATTTAAGTAATGAGCTTAATAAATTGTAATTTTGTATAATGTATAACTTAGTTTGAATTTTAAATTGTGTTTTAGTAGCGCTCTTCAATTTGACAGGTAGTGAATTGTACAATCTTATACCAATAAAGTCTTCTGTTTTCTGACAAACAGTTTTATTAAATTTTTGGTATTTATATTCTTTATTCTGTATGGCTCTAGTAGTGTAGGGATGATTTAGTCTTGCAGTATTATTTTGTTTATGTATTGACTGGATTACTGAGAACATATATAGACTTTTGATATTTAGTAATGATTCTTGTATAAATATCGGTTTAATGCTTGTCCTTGCGGGGATCGAAAAAATTATTCTAATCACATAATTTTGTATAATTTGTAATGGTTTCAAGGAGTAATTATATGCAGAGCCCCAAACATTAACACCATAAGATAAGATTGATACAACCAGACTTATAACTAGTCAATAAATTTTTCTTATTTAGTATGCTCCTGAGGGAATAAAATCGATATATGAGTTTTTTTGCTTTTTTTGATAGAAAATCGATATGGTTTTCCCATTTAAGATATTTGTCAAAAAATATTCCCAAATACTTTACAGAATCTGATTGATCAATTACATCTGTGGAGTTTTCTATTTTTAAGGGTTCCAAGATGGGTGGCTGTCCTGCTTTCGTTGGCGAAAATTCTATAAATTTAGTTTTGGAATTGTTCAATTTCAAATTGTTTGCATCCAACCAATTTTTTATATCATTCATAGCTGATTGTGCTCTATCCCAAGCCTCGTTCCAGGTTGCGCCCTCACATATTACAACTGTATCGCCTGCATAAGACAATATTGTGTAATTCCCAAGTAGAAGAAAATTATTGATGAATATAAGAAAGAGTCCCTTGAGGTATGCCGGTCTTAATTATTTGTCTAGAGCTTAGGGTGCTACCTATTCTGACTTGTTGATGTCTTACTGCTAAGTAATTTTCTATTAGTTGAAGCACACAACCGCGAATGCCTGTGTGTTCCAACTTTTTCAATAATTTTGCATGCATCACTGTGTCGAATGCTATTTGAAGGTCAAGAAAAATGACAATGGTTTTTTTATCAACATTGAAATTATCTAATATGTGCGAGGTTAACGTCTGTACAGAGCCTGTTGCACTTATCCCTGCACGGAAGCCAAACTGATTATGTGATAGAATCGAATTTTTTGTAGAAATGCATTGATTCTACTGTTTAAACATTTTTCCATTATTTTTGATATATTGTTGATTAATGATATTGGACGGCAGTTTGCAACGCTTTCTCTGTTTCCCGTTTTAAAGATAGGCACTATGATACTCTCTTTAAATTGTGTTGGAATGATAGAGGTTTCAAAAATTGTATTTATTATATGTTCTAACGGTTTACTTATGTAAGATTTCAAAAGTTTCAAAATTTTCGTATGAATACCATCCTTGCCTGGAGCAGTCGAAGTCCTCAAGTTAGTTATAATTTTTTCAATTTCTACATAGTCTACTGGTTCCAAAAACATAGATACTATATTTTTACTACTCCCATTTGTGATTAAGTGTGCAGAGCTTTCATTCTCGGTGTTGCAATTAGCAGTGAGTTTTTCTCCTATATCCGTGAAATAATTATTGAACATTTCTGCAATTTGCTGAGGATTGTTTATAATTGTGTTATTATTAACAATTTTGTTTATTTGTGCTCTTGTATTCTTTTTAGGGTTATTTGTGATCTCGTTTATTATTTTCCAAGTTTTTTTATAATTTTGTGAAACTTCATTTAATTTGCTTTTATAGTACTCATTTTGCACTTTGATGTGCATCAAAGTTTTAATTTAACAGAAGATACACGTTTTCGAGTTACATTCTAATTAGATTCAGGCAGGAATATATATGTGTTCTGAGTCAATATTGATGAATATTTATAATTAAAAAATGTCTAATACGCTTTGATCTCACAACTCATTCAAATCGGTGCTACCAGCTTCGTGGTCAAAATTCACTAATTGTACTAAGCACTTAGCGTCCTTATCGCATTAATTTGAACTAAGAATGTCTACGTCGCAACAATGAACGAAACAGGAATAATAGAAATTGTAACACATTCATGTGTAAAATATATGAATACGTTTTAGAAAATCACTTCACAGTAATATTCCTATATTTGAAGATGTTATATCTCCAGAACGAGAAAAAACAGTGAAACAACTTAAGTGAGGCATTTATGAAATTTTCATATTTGGCATATTTTTCATATTATATAAAATTTTTCCGAAATTTTTATATTTTCAACTATGTTTCAATTTTTAGCATATCTGTAACAATTTTACAAACAATTCCTTCCTATATAATGTTTTGGTTAAACATTTCATTATTCTTGCGAGTAAAGTAAATTTAAAAGCTATCAATTTGTGTTGCTTGACTGGTTTTGCATGTAGCAGGTATAATTTTAAGAAAAGGACAATTACTGGTAAATCCCAATAATATTGTTGATGTTTGAAATATCCACTTAATCAGGAAGTAGGTACTAAGAATTAATTACCCGACACCGTTGGGGTCCATTCATTTGTTGCCAAACTAAGGGCACGAGGAGGGGCATAATTACTAAAAGTTTTCTTTGAAGTTGTGTCGACAATTTCAGAGTTAATTTAAATTAAGATTTTGGATTGTGCCGGTGTGTCTATTTAAAATGGCAAGTGTCAGAGTGTCTGTGTGGATTAAACCATGTCCAGAGTTGTCTATGGACATGGGAAAAGAATTCTGCTCAGTTTGCAGCAAAATTGTAAGTACAGATTTATTATTTTCAAAGCTATACAGACTTTTCAACATGAAAAAATGTTTCTAAAAAACAAGCTATACAAGGTGTGTCATGAAGAGGGTTTATTAAATATGCAAAAGGTGTATTTCACGTAACTTTGAGAAAAGGTTTCTAATAGAACAAACAGCATGTTAAAACTGCATCACATGTGGCTAAACGGAACAAAGTGACATCTGAAGGGAAAAAGCAACCGTCAATATCAAAGTGCTTTCAATCTAATGTTGCCAAAACTTCAAGTGAGCAAGAATTCAGGCAAGATATATGTCCAGCATTGGTGACGTCAAATATATCCTTATCAAAACTGTCAAACGATAATTTTCAATCTTTTCTTCAAAAGTATTGTAAATTTGATATACCAAGCGAAAGAACTCTAAGAAGAACAGAAATTGACAATTTATATTCCTCGTTACTTAATAGCATCAGATTAGAGATAGGGGATGATTATTTTTTTATAAGTATAGATGAAAGGACAGAAGAAGTTAGAAAAAACTTTCCCCTTGTAAATGATTTGATATCTTGCGTAAAAAAAAATAGTTTTAAAAGCTCCACTTAGAAGTCAATTTAATAGAGAGCATTTACCTAATCTTCCTATTCCACCTCAACACGTTTTAACACGTTGGGGAACGTGGTTAGAGGCTGCTTATTTTTATGCCGAAAACTTTACGCAAATAAAAACTGTTATACAAGAATTTGAAGATGATTCTTCTCAGCCTCTCTTACAAGCCAAAAAATTGCTGACCAATCACATTTTATGTCGACAAGTTTCATTTATAAGAACCAATTTTAATTTCATTTCTAACACTATTATTCAATTAGAGTCATCCAAATTATGTTTGATAGAGGCGGTAAATTTAATAAAAGAATTTGAGCAAAAATGCAAAAATGTTCCGGGACATATTGGAAACCAAATATATCAAAAATTCAAAGCAGTAATAGATGAGAACCATGGCTACAAATTCCTTTTACAAGCAGCCAATGGTTTAATTGGAGATTTTGATGAAACATTTACATTGGAACCAGAAATTGTGTCACATTTGAAAAACGCTCCTATTACGTCTGTTGACGTAGAGAGAAGCTTTTCTGCATTTAAACATATGTATACTGATAGTAGGCGAAACTTTTTGTTAGAGAATTGCGAGAAATACTTAATTGTTTATTGTTTTAATAATTAAATTAATCATGTGAGTATATTTTTGAATAACAAAATGTTGAACTATGTTTTGTTTCATTTCAAACTACCCCATTAAAAAGCAATTGATTGTGAAGTTTAAAATATTAATTTTTAAATAATTTCGTATTTAAATTTTTTTTTTCATATTTCAACTGAATTTCTTTCATATATTTGCCTAACTTTAGTTATAACCCAAATCACAGTCTGTCGACTAACGATATATATAGCAGCGGGAGTGAATCTTCCGATCCAACTTCCATGGTGAAAAAGATATTGGGATGTAAGGAATTTGAATGATTGAGAATGGAAACAAAATTTTCGCGACCATGTTGCTAAATAACAATAGTGTCGTCGACATATCTGAACCAACATTTCGACTTGAGACCAGATGAATCAATAGCATCTTATTCAAAAGTTTCATGAAGATATTAGCTATGACCGGAGGAAGTGGGGAACCCATTGCAGTGGAAGTCTACAATTCTGAATGGTGTAGCTGGATCCACCGAGATATACCTATTTGTTTGAGTGGGTTTTCGTCGTAATCGAAGTGATTGCCGTCTTTTAAAATGTTAATATCAGAGAAAGGAAACTGATTATCTGTTTTTATTTCGACAACGAATCTCAGTGATCTCTCAGTATCTGCTAGTTCGAACTAATCTAATATTCTCAACTGCATATTTTCGAAAGAAAATATTGCCTAAAACAATAACGTTTTATTCATTTGTTTTACATATAGCAAGTATATACATTCCCCTCGATCGTTTTTATGACAATATGTATTCATTAGGCAAACACTTAGACCAACGACTGAAATTAATTATGATGTATAATATTTGTTTCCTGAAAATTTCCGTAGCTTAACAAATCATTCTTATCACGCAAAATAATCTATCCCTCTTAATTAAAATACTACACGTTTCATTATATTCAAGGGTGAGAAATTTATTTAATGACTGAATGTAGAATGGATGGTTGAATTGAATCCCCTACGTGAAATATTCAGATCTGCGATATTCGAATATAACGGTGAGTCATGAGCGTTATGAATATGAATTATACATATTAATAGTTTAATATCGGACTACTGTCCTAGAATATGAAATATCTTCCTATCTCTTGAGTTATCATATCATTAAATATCGGTGCTCAATCGATCAATGTGTTGAGCATTTCATCGCATTGTTCTTAGTATGTTAGGACGTGCTATATCTAGATTATCATGGCGAATATTATGAGTCTGGAGTAAATTAAATACGAGGGCAGACAGCAGTCCCTGAAAAATAGACAAGAAATGATTTATTTGGTGAAATCTTATTTTATTTCTCAACTTAATCTCCTTATAACCTGATACACTCCATCCAACGTTTCTATAATTTTTCGATCCCTTCCATATAATACGATTTCGGCAATCCTTCAAAACAGGCTTTTGTTTCAGCGATGACCTCATCGTTGGAGCCAAATCTTTCTCCGCCGAGCTATTTCTTCAAGATTGTAAACATGTTTAAAAATCGCAAAAAACCAAGTCTGGAGAATATGGTAGATGACGAACCAATCAATTCGTAGCGAAATTCGTACAATTTTGCCATTGCCAATGCCATGAGGGTGAGTCATTTGACGATCCAGAGATTATTGCGAATGTATTTGCAAAATTTTTTCAGGACACTTATATTATTTCTAATCTTGGAATGGTTTTGCATTCACCTGTATCCATTGCTCCTGTGTTCAACGTGTCCTAATTTGAAGAGGACGATGTGTTCAAGGTTCTACTAAAGATTGAGCACAAGCGCACTTCTGGTCCGGTTGAGATTCCTGCATATTTAGTCCGAGACTGCGCTGGCATCTTTACGTGTCCTCTCGTCTTCCTATTTAGTTTAGCACTGAAAAGAAATACATTTCCTCCTGCTTGGAAAGCATCTAAGATCCTCCTGCTTGGAAAGCATCTAAGATCTAAGGCCATTCCTATTCCTGAAAAAGGAGACGCTTCCAACGTCACAGACTACAGACAGATAGTTATTCAAAATAACTCTTCCAAAGTTTTCGAAATCCTTCTCTCGAACGTCAAATCGTTAATATCTGAGCAGCAAAAAGGCTTTGTATCGGGACGCTCCACAACTACCAATCGGGTCTGTATTACAGACAATATTTCAAAGGCTATTGACAAAGGACTGCAGACGGATTGTCTCTACTTAGATTTTTCTAAAGCATTCGACAGACTAGACCACGGCATTCTTCTTAATAAACTTGACAACTTAGGTTTGTCTGCTAATCTTGTTTTCTTTTTCAAATCTTACCTTGAGTCAAGAAAAGACTTTGTGTGTTATCGTGGTCGCAGATAGGCTAATCTTGCTACTTCGGGGGTGCCACAGGGGCTCCTCCTTGGCACTCTATTTTTCATTTTGTTCATTAGTGAACTCTTGACGGTCTTGGATGTCCCCCATCTTATGTATGCCTATGATCTCAAAATATATTCAAGGGTATCCGATCTCGGTGACTGTCTCAGACTTCAATCCCATCTGTCAGCTGTGAATGCATGGTGTTTGAAGAATATGTTGCCCCTTATTGTTGATAAGAGTGCTGCCTTTACATTCTCGCTGAAGTCCAATGACATTCTATACGAATATACCCTGGATGCCCGGGTCTTGAATAGACCGAAGACGTTCTGTGACCTTGATGTTAGCTTTGACAGAAGGTTATCATTCATTGATCATTTCAGTCATATGTGCGCCGAGGCGTCTGAGATGTTGTGGTCTATTCTAAGATGTTCCAGGGAGTTTTCCGAGTTTTCAGACATCTATTCTTCTTTTTAAAACATTTGTAAGGTCACGGTTGGAATATGCGTCCATGGTATGCTCTCCATTCTACCAGATTCATGTTGTCTCTATATAAAGCATTCAAATATCTTGCTTTTAAATGTGACAATATCTACCATTGGCTATCCGCATACCGATCTACTCTCGAGGTTTTCTTTCGACAGCTTGGCTTACCGGAGATCCAGGTCGAGTATAGTATTCCTGTTCAAAGTCTTTCATTCTTCTGTGGAATGTTCGAAAATTTTGAGGGCTTTCTTTCTTCATGTGCCTAGATTTGAATTCAGACTTAATTTATTTTTTTTCATGCCCACACCGAGAACGAACATAAGCAACTGCTCGCCAATCGGTGGCATGTGCAGAGCTTACAATAACATACATGGGCGGGTTGATTTATTCACATGTAGTTTGACTTATCTGAGGTCTGAAGCGTTTTGTGCAATTATTCTCAGTTCTCTATAGATTGCATTTTCTCTCTTCTTTGTTCAATTTTTGTTCTAGTTATATGATCATTCTCTGTTCTCAGAATGTTATGCTATCTCAGTTTAATTTCAATGCCTGTTATAATGTTTTCTCCAATATCTTATCTTGTGTTATTGCTCATTCTGTAAATTGGCTCTACACCTGTTAAATAGGTGTACTGTTGATAAATAAATGAGAGAGAACTTTTTTCTTTGGCAGATGCGGCCGCCTTCACTTCGAATCGGCGTCGAATGAGCTTTGCATATTATACGTCGGTGATCGTTTTGTCCTCTTCAAGGTAATCGATATAGACGATACCGTGAGCATCCCAAAATCTGTCACCATGTCTATGCTTGCCGATAAGCCCACTTTTTTCTAAGCCTTTTTCGGTTTCGATTCGCCAGGTCAAGTCCACTGTTCGACTGTTCTTTGGTCTCTGTTATGTTGATGGATCCATGTTTCAACCACGGTTACGAAACGGAGCAAAATGTTCTCCTTGTCGCGCTTGGACATCGCCAAACACTCCTTGGAAGTTGTCACACGGTTGCGTTTATTGTCAACAGAGAGCAAATCTGGCAGATAGCTTCCTCATATTCGAAAATTTTATCTATAAGCCGTCTAAGTACCAAAGTCTAAGTGCCATTATGATCTGGATTTTCTCTAGCTGGACCTTGTACAGCAGTTTCGGCGATCAAACCTCCATAAAAAATATGATATGCCCAAGCAATGTAATCCAACATAGATGTTAAGTTGTCTTGTTTCCCTTTCGCGATGCAATTTTTGCATTCCAATAATGGAATGGACTCTGATTTGAAGTTGGTCAGCTGGCCTTTGTCCAGAAGATTAATCGTTTCCCACTGAAACTTTTGCGAATAGGTACATGGAAAGAGTTGCCTCCTGGAATAAGAACTCTAGATGCTTGAGAAATATTTAATTTCAAAATGTTTATGTACATATTGGCGAAACGATGAAGATCCTTGAAGTAATTTTTTCCATGTGCTTAAAAGTGTATGGGTTCTTTAGGCAACTTTCTCAGATCAATGTTCCAATGTGTTTCGATACATACTGTTTTGTTAATCTTTTGCACCTTTCCATCTGGGCAAAATCTCGATCACATGGAAGGTATGTGTGTCCAGATATTATAAATTTTTGCTCGATCTGTGAGGATCTACCACATGCAACAAATCAATGCTATGAGTCCTCCGAGGGACGATTTTGATTGCGTTTCTGGGCATATTGGAAAACAATCCCCGGAGATGACTTAGGTGATCAAGGTATCCTAACCACCAGGTGACTATTCAGGGTTATGGTTAGGACAGGAATCCTCAAGTGAACCTCCCTAACAAAATTCACTCCATTGCAAAAGACATGTCCACAAATTGTCTGGAGACTTTGTGGTTACCAGGATGATCTGGCCTCCATGTGCGTCGATCTTCCAATCCTACTTCAGATTCGTGATCAGCGACACCAAAAACCCCAGTTTAAGGAATTCTGGCCTATTCTGGCTATATTTGGCCACTTTTTAACACATTGAATTTTAGCTCCTGAAAGTGCATTAAAAAAATGCATGTCCTCAGGTGAGCAAAAAACAAATTGATACATTTTTTTCAATGACATTTAGAATCGATTAAGCAAGCATCAAAATAGGTTCAGCCGCTTTTTTATTTTTTTTTTTGGCTTTTCTTCAGCTTACTTCCTCGACTATAAGTGAAATGGATCATCTAATACTCAGTCTTCAGCAACTATCGTTGGCACAATAATTATTATTCAGCTGACGTTTGAATCAGATACA
Source organism: Endomychus coccineus (assembly GCA_958510875.1). Taxonomy (NCBI): domain Eukaryota; kingdom Metazoa; phylum Arthropoda; class Insecta; order Coleoptera; family Endomychidae; genus Endomychus; species Endomychus coccineus. Next base: position 39,635,891 of record OY294069.1, read on the forward strand.
TGTCTAACTGTAACAAAAGTGTGGTGTACAACGATGAATAATATATGAGCAGGTAGCTATAACATTTCATACACGGCTACAATAATCCTCTCATAATATTGAATATTAATCTCCTTTTAATCTGAATTAGAGTGTAGGCAATGAAGACGTAAGGAAAATCAGTGAAGTTCAAAGCCATTAACATAAAAATTTTAGTGGGCAGCTATGATAGATCTTGCGGATTACGAGCTTATATAATAACTGTTATTAGAATGCATTAAAGTCTTGTGCACAAGATGTATGGTATATAAAAATACTTCAATGTAGACACGGCTCTGCGTAAGCTACTGTTTGATAAGGCGCTTCGTCAAAGGAGCTCAAATTCTATTTAATTACATAGTGCCTACGATAATTCTATGTGCTAATGAAAAATCGGGCGTGTTCTACAAATTGATGGACTTCTGGGTTAATTCAATTTTTATGGTATGCTTGTTAGGTGGCTCATAATCAAAGTAGTTAGTTGGTCCTTGAAATTCCATGTTGAATCAATAAATTGTGATTCTATTGTTTGCTGCAAAGTTGGAACAGAAAATTAAAATCTAAGCCAGAATAGTTTTGAAGCTAACCTTGAAGGTTGAATAGTAAAATGTAAAGGAAGCGTAAGTTCACACTCTCATAACAATTTGTTCCATCACATAGTTATTCCAGGCTGTGAACCGGGATTCTAGCTATAAAAAAAAACATGTAAGTTCGAATCAAAATTTTTTTTTGCAATAGCTTCAGAAAGGATCATTCATACACCTTAAAACCTCTTGAGAACCCCAACCTCACCCATTGGGGGCGAAAATGGCCCGAAAGTCTTGAATTGTATTTTCTACAAAAAAAGGTATTTTGGCATTTCAAGTGCACCTAGGAGGTTTTTTGGGTCGCTGAACACGAATTTGTAGCCAGATTTACTTGCCATCCATCGTAGAAGTGGTAAAATCGACAAAATTGGCCAATTTTGCACCCCTAATATGTTATTTTGCAATTCACGTGTTTTAGGCATTTCGAATGCACCAAAGAGGTTTTTCGGGTGGCTGAATACGATTCCAAAGCCAGATTTTCTCGAATATCATCATAGGGGTTGGAGATTCACAAAAATGGCTAATTTGACATGCTTCCAAATCTGCATTATTTTTGCATTTTAAAATTACTTCGGAGTGAATCTGGCTTCGGGATCGTATTCAGCGACCCATAAAAACTCGAGACAAGTCCCTCGACTAAGGTAATGTTCTATAAAACTTATTAAGTGTAGGTGAATAATGAAGGGTTTTTCCAAGAGTGATAGATCTTGGGAACTGAGATTAAGAGATGACGGCTTTGTTTCATATTCAAATGAAAGAGTCACCGCTGCTGAAGCAACATTCAATTCAGTATGTAAACTGTTAATTCGCTGCACACTCGGAAAATTGGTACGATCTCGATTAAAATGAAAGTAAAATTACTTCTGTATCTGTTTGATAATGACACTTCGGTGATGAAACTATAGTAACATTATCCGAAGATAGCTAATTCTCAAAATTATTGGCCTCCGGATGGATTTCGCGTCACAATAGCACGACTAGATGCTGACGTTTTGCCAACCAGTACATGTGGCATCTTCAGAGCAGGCTTGAGGCTTGGACTCAACTCAGTCAATTTTGAAAAAGGTAAACGATTCAGACATTTGGGAATTTAGCAATGATGAATTAGAAAATGAGTTAGCAAACAACCAGTTAATGGAAGATGATTTTCAAGAATTGTTAAGAGTTAATGATCTTCCAAATAATCTACTAGATAGCATTGACAACACTGAAAAGGCAGAGAGAGAAGATGAAGATATTGAGAAGGAAGAAAATTTAGTAGAAGACTTGAGATTGAAACAATGAAGAAGCCTCAAGAAAATACTAGAACTAGCGTCATATATTATAATATTATTGAAAAGAAAAATATAATATATATAAATATTCAGAATACTAAGGGCCTTCATACTGTGACAAAATCTGGGTATATTGCTGAAAAAATTCTGAAGGCCATATCGGAACGGGGTAATACAAACTCGGTACATGTCTCAGGTATACGAAATAAAAATAGTCAAGCTCGGCACAGAGATTAAAAGATTCACTTTTAAAATGTTTAAAATCTGCACATGAATAATAATACCTCCCTCTGCTTGCAAGAAATAGAGTGATGTAATATTAAAACAAAATTTATTAATTTGAAATATACATAATACATATAGGTAAATAGGAAGAACATATTCAAAATTCTATTTACACTAATATTTCAATTAATTTAAAATATACATAATGCATATAGGTACATAGGAAGAACATATTCAGAATTATATTTACGTTGTACTATTTTAATTGATTGCATAATAATGCGATATTATTTTAACATATTGCAGTTTGGACAACTTACTATTTTTATGTCCTATAATTTTAGAATTAACAAAATTTTGACGTTTCTTAGTGGCTATATTTTTAAATTTATAAATTTCGTTAACACTGTTGCATGTAAATAGATTTCAGTTTGTACTTCAGGAACTGCGTCTACTAAAATAAATAAAGAAGGATGCGTTTGGTACAAGGATGCATTAAAATGGGAATGAAACCATTCGCAAGCATTGGTTGTTTTACTTAACGCAGCAGAGGCATCAGCCCATAATGTGGTGGAAATCATGTGTCAAATAATTTTCTAGAAGGTAATCAGAAAAATGTCCAAGTCTTTCATTTACTGGCCTAACTTCGTATAGCTCAAAAAATAAAAATCGTCAACGTCCTTTGGTTCCAAAAATAAAAGACCAAAAAAATAATGGAGTCACTTTCCAATCTCAGAATTTTTGTCTTGGTATTCTTTTGCTAAGCCTAGATTTTGAATTCTTCTGTACCATGTTTGAGTGAAATGAAATCGACACCCTGTGATTTCAGCATTTGGATAAATTTCTAACACTGCATTATGAATAGGTCTCTTAAAATCTACTACTATTTCTTCGGGTACAAATTTGATTTGTATATAATCACACTACTCTTTAATTTTTGATTTGCAAAACCTTTATTGTTTTTCTCTTTTGTCTTTTTTTTTAATAAACAAAAAACTAATGGTATATAATGGCCGTTAAAAAATCATGTTTGTAAACATTTGTGTGAACTATTTTGTGCAGTAAGAAAATGTACCGTCCATATATTTTGAATGACATATAAACTTTAAATTACTTTTACAGCTAAATTTTCGGATAAATCATAAACAATTAGGAAGTCTTCATATCTGTTGGTTTTTGCTTGAAGTTCATTCAAAGCTTCATGAACCTCCGATAGTGATTTTGGCAAAGCTGGCAACAATTTTCGACGTGCAGTGCAAATGTTTCTTCTAGCACATTGTAGATCACTTATTGTCAAATTGTTTAAAGACACATCATTTTTAGATAGCTCCATTCTAATCATTTTGGAAGGTTTTTCTGTTATATCACTTTCGGCTTTTCTCTTCAAACAATGACTTAAAACTTGTCTTTGCCACACATTTGGTAATTCTGGTTTATGATTATGATTTACACTCAGGTTTGTTATAGCTCGACTTTTTGACTCACCTAAAGTAAGAAAATTTGTTTTACATTTATCTTTGATGCACCTCCACTTAGTCTCTCCTGGAGTTAGTTTTCTGTTGTGTTCTTTAAACTTTTGTTCTCGTAAGCTAAGAGAAGTTTTCCTCTTTGACAGAATATTTTACTTAAATCCGAAAAATTACTATGATTTATTTTCGCCATTTTTACACTTTTCCACAATTATGAGTACATAGACCATCAACTTTACACTTGAAATGACTATGTACTTATGAAAACTGATATACCTACAAAACAAAATATTGAGGGCCCTTATATTATTACCTGTTACAGGGGCTATGTACCTGCAACAACTTTATGCCGAGTTTGTAGTTGTAAAATATAATTTGAAATGCATTAGGATTAATAGATTACGATGTGCCGAGTTTGATGCCACCCATCGGAACTTATAATGTACCTCAGGCCATCGTGTTTGCGATCCTAGGCTCATAATTTTATAATCTTCCTTACATTTGCTATAGTAGTCCATGAGGGCCAACTTTGGATCATCCTGTACTTTTATAAGGTAGATTCCCCTATGAGAGAGCGAAACAGCTGTTCGAAACTATCAGTTTGTAATGTTACTGAACGATCGAGAACTGAATGACCTCACTATCGAACATGGAAATGCCTGTCATTTTATTGAGGGTTCTTTATTACTGATTCTGTTTGAAGAACTGTATGACTGACGCCTGGAAGCACTTGATCCTATAGGTCGTTCATTGCAATAGTTAACAAAGTTTAAGAGAACATTATCAGAATCCTTTAATATTATTCAACATGGACGATACATTATACCGGTAGGCGGATTCTAATCAGATTTCATTAATTCGAACAATTTGAATAATTCCCAACACCATAACGGATTTAATGATATCATGTGCGCATGTATTTTATGAAAATTACGAAAATCATGAATATTGTATTATTTATTCGTGACTCTGCCATAATTCCTCGTGCATGATGCGTTTTTAAACACCGGTATTAACATATCTATCTACGGGCGGATCGCATAACTAACCTACAAATTCGGTCTGCATCGTATATGGAGATATCATCTTCCACGAATAAACGGAGATGTTAGTCCAGATACATATTCATAACCTTTACCGGGAGGCCTGACGGTTGCCCACGGCCGCGAGGACCACATCTTCAGTCGATCTCTATAGCCCATCTGCTCCCGATGCGATCGTGACATGTTCTCGTAAGTCTCATGTATGCCTGACGGTGAACAAATGCATTTATGGTGGGGCATATATGTATGCGGAAACAAATCCATTGTGGTATGTTTACTGTTTGGTAACAACAAAAGTAGAGGAAATAATTTAATTAATACAGTTTTTCATCGTTAACACGTACAATCAAAGATATTTATTAATACTTGTTACCATGTTATCAATTCAATATTCATTGGTTGAGAAGATGATTAAATATGGTAAGCATGCAGGCAGAAACTTTGGCAATATGTACATACTGTACTTTATAATTTAAAAAAAAAACGTATGGCACTCTTGGACTGCCGCGGTAAAGCTATTGCATAGCATTTTTTATCAACTTATGCAATTATAATTATTTATTTATTTTTTATTTATGCAGTATTTTTTTTCTTTGATATCAATTCAAGTTACACTTTTTGAGCGTGGTGACCGATAAGAAAACATTTTTTTTTCTTTTATTGAATAAATGAGAAGTTAATATCGTTTAAAATATTTTTATTATCTTACAATACATGTAGGTTATTCAGGAATTGTTATCATTGAAACTATAGGTTCATGGTAACTGAAATAAGAAACATAAGAACATTGTAAATTTGAACCGAAATTTGGTATAAGAATTCTAACGATCTATGGTCAACAAAATTGAAGATCTTACCTTACCAACCAATAGTAAATTTATATTGTTTGATGACACTAACTTCTTTCCTAGTATACCTCCAGGGTAAACATTACTGATGATCCAAAGTAGGTTAAAAAAAGATATGAATATCATTATAATACAAGAAATCTTAGGCACTCTCCAATTATGTATTTCTCAAAATTATTCTCAATTCAATAACAATGTGTATACTACTCAAGAAGGATCAGGAATGGGAAACCCATCAAGTCCTTTTCTGGCCAAAATATTTATGAATGAATTAGAATTGGAAATCCACAAACACCCTATTATAAAAAGATTCATTTATTGGCATCGGTATGTTGACGATATATCAACATGCTTTGATGGAACACAAAGACGATTAGATTCTTTCATTCAATATTTAAATAATCTGTACTCCTAAACTAAATCCACGGTTGGAGTAGAAGTCAATAAAACTATTAACTTAACCATAACTAAATTGAATATTAAACATTCCTTTTCAATTTATCATAAGCCTTCACATACGGACATTATTATCCATGAAAATTCAAACCACCCCATACAACATGAGCTGGCTGCTCTTCAAAGCATGATACATAGATTTGTTACTATTCCCTTGTTAGAATTAAATTATCATGAGAAATTTTCGATTATAAAACAGATAGCAACTAATAGCGGCTATAACGGAAAAATTGTTATTGATTCACTTAAGAAAGAAGATTATAATGAAGCAATGAAGTTGGTAAGTGAACTTTTCGATTATTTATGCAATTTACTTAAAAAACACAATGTTACCACTTATTTCATAACAAATAACACGGTTAGATAAGAATTTAAAGAATCAAGAATCAGGAGTTTAAAAGGTAGAGTGTAAAGATTGTGATAAATTCTATATAGGCCAGACAGGATAATCTTTAAAAACTAGAATTGAAGAACATTTTGATTTGAACCTTTGAACAAAGGAGATTCAAAAGTTGTGAACCATATTGAAAACCTGATCATAATTTCAAAGATGATTTTGAGAATCTCCATAAGACAGTTGAAAATGAAGTGGGCAATTCGCCATTATTAAGCTTATTCGTAAGTAACTTTGATCCCACTGTACACGTACCTCGCTTATTTCCTCCTTAATCTTAATTTTGATATTTAAGGAATAAAACGTAGGTTGTAAAACCACTGTTGGATAAAGCCACCGTGTGGTGATACATGTCATGTTTTTTCCAATCAAAACGAAGTTTGTGAAAATTTATTGCAAGTCTTTTTTTATTAAAACTATAGAGTAATTGTTCTTCCATTTAATCATTATATAATTTAGTTTACACTGTTACCCTTCTTCCAATTACAATTATAACTTATCTGAAGCAATTTTTAATTGCGAAGCAGCCATTATTATCAGAGACATTATGTTAACTGAATCTAAATTATGAAAGTAAGCGAAATACTTAAGGGTCAAGTTTAGGAAAAGGTTTATTAAAAGCAGTTGTAAGGAGGCCATTATGCTGATCCTGATGAATAAAAATGTTACGTATTTTCGGCTGAAATAAACATCAAATATTCTAGGTAGTTGATGATTCTATAATTAAACAAATGAATAAATATAAATACGTGTTCCCGGAGCTCATCTGAGGTGTATTGAAGTAGATTGTTTTTGATAGGAGATACGATCTGAGAACTGACACATTGCCGGTAAATTGAATACCGGTCCTAAAAAGCAGACAATGAATTGGATGAATAACAAATACATTTTCGTACTAGCAGTCAATAGATAGAGTAAACGCTGCTCTAGACCGAATAGTGCCAACAAGTCTATCAGTTCCAGACAGCTTCTTCAGTGGAACGAGTAGGACAGCGAAGTCACTATTCGACCATCTCCGCCAGAGGTATATAAAGCCCCAGTTGGAAATGCTAATACATCAAGTGATCCAAATGCCATCTACCAGGAGATGGATGTCTCACAAAGAATTATTCACAATGCAACGCATTGATTCAAAGTTCTTACGCGTTTCAAACAAACCTAGAAACTCAAATAAAATGCAGGTCGATTGAAAGTGTTTTTCATAATCATCAAACAATCATCAATTTCAATCTCCAATAAAATTTAACACTTCTAACGATATAACAAACGATTTCATTCGATAAACTGTGATATAAAATGAGTATTTGGCTGCTGTTGGGTTCATATAGTGAACAAATGAACGTTTGTTTTTGAATGAAACTTTGTATTTCAATATGCACAAAACAGTTGCAGGAGCAACACCAAATGTCAAACACTGTGTTTGTTCTTTTTGACTGCGCGAAATGTTGCTGCAAACATTCATTTGCGAACAAAGGACTTTGTGTGAAAGAGTGTGATTCATAGAAACCAGCGGAATAATATGAGTGAGTGACTTTTTTACAATGCCCTTTCAGTAACTCCCCGAAGAGTGTATTGGAGTCGTAGCATTATTAAAACGAACATCTGTGATAATAATTTCATAAAAGAATTCGAATGTAACGTATACATTATTCTGATGATATGAAAAGAAGCTATTAAGTTATTAACGGGCCACGATAAATCGATAGCAGAATACTGGACTCTATATGTACGTACTACTTGTACAGAATAAATATTGTTTCTATATACAAGATCATAAATCATAAAATGTTGGCTATAAATTCACGCATGCTACGACTTCCTACCATCAATTATTTTTATTGCAAGAATGTAATAGATACACAGCTCAGAAGCACACTTCCGAGCTGTAGAAACAATGATTTTTTTGTCGGATTCATTTGAACCGGTAAATAAAATGCAATATCGTATACTGAATAATTCCAGGACATGCTAAATAAACTAATGAAATATTGATTTTTATAAGTGTCGAAATCTTGCTATTGGCACGATTTACACTGTTTCCGAAATAACTGAACTAGTTCTGTTAGAAAAATATTGTTGTATTGGTAACTTTCACAACTACGCTTCAACAAACCAGGTACATTCCATTTTTACAGTTGGCAACACATTACAGGAATGCCGATATAAACTATAGATTCATTACTAATAAACTATGAAGAGTTCACACTGTGGATATATTTTAACACTATTGATAAGAAATAATCACCCTTATCAACTGAAAATACTGTTAGAATACTGAGAACCTTTCGACTACCAAGTAGTCATCATCAGAGTAAACTAAATTATAAATCAAAATGTTCCTATTTAAATACTAGTTGGAGATAATAAGGTGATTTCTTGCTTCAAGCTACGCGTTTTGTACGTGAATCAAAAACTACCTAAAACCTTCTCGTTTCGAGCGGATTAAAAATTATCTAGTTTATTCGTCTCATTTCGTGCGTCAAAGATAGATTCTACAGAGGCAGGCAAAAACATTTGGGAGTTAAATCTTTACCATAGGAACGGCAAGAAATCGTCATCCCGGAGACATTGCAACACCTTGTGCTAATAGACGACGGCCAGGAAGATCGAATATTGGTTTTTTGCAGTGATAGGGCAAGTCTATCCCAAGGCTCAGTATTCACCTGTCTCCAAAGGTAGGCAGGATTGGTTCCCACCATAGATATTATATATACATACATGGATAGCGCATGGTATACAAACCTCTGTTCAGTCGATTACTCCATCACGTAAGAGAGACGAAAGGCCTATTTCAGCCTGATATTAAACAGAGATGAAGATCATTCTGACCACGTGACAAGTGGCAAGAACGTGCATAATTTACATTGTTCTACATGGAGCACTTTACGAGTTTCATGAATTATCAATTTATAATCCTATTTGATCGGTTTTTATGATTCAGCAACAATACATAATAGTATTATGTACAAAATTACATTAAAGATATAGAATTAAATATTGCTCATTTTGAATTTAGTCATATTTTCATGAAGCACCCATATGTAACTTGTTCTGTATTTCATCAATGGAAAACTTTGGTCTATAATTAACTGAAATTACTCTACCCCACGTTAAATGACATATCTAGTTATCAACAGCTCCAATTATTAATTAATACATATATTCAACTACAGAATCATTACAACACATGTCCCACTGAATAAAACAACATCTTCCATAATGCCGTGAAGATTTAGTTATAATATGGGAAACAAGTAACATATACATATTCAAAATTAAGTAAGCTATAGAAGAAATATATTTATAAATATCAAAATGCTCAAATCGTTAGACAGAAATAATATAGCTATTTCTTGTAGTGGTTTAAAAAAAAAGAAGTATGTCATTTATCAAAATTATTAATCTAATTCCACTACCATATAACCCAAACCTGGATTTTTCCTGAGCCAGAGATTGATTCCGATTGTGCTTCAAGATGCTGAATATAAAGAAAGAGAACTGGAAATTACATAAATGAACAGTTATTGTTATTCAGTGGTGGACTTCTGGTATTGTGGCTAGTCGCAGATGTCAAATTGCTAGCTTACCTTTTGTGTTATAATAATAAACATTAGCAAAATATTCCATTTTCTAAAGAAAATAAAAGTGATATAAACAGGGTTTTAGTTCACAGCATTAATGTTTATAGTTACAAATTAGATTATAGGTCACCTTAATTTTAAACTTAAATTTTACCAACAGGAACATTATTATATAATATTAGGTACTGTAACTGTTCAAATTCTACGGAAATAAAAGTAAACATTGTTCTGAAATGTCCTGCCTGCCCTTCACATGTTTTAATGAATTTTTCAGATTTTTTTAACCTTTGCATTCATTCTACGATTCCTTGTAGTCAAGTATTTGATTGCTATTTTTTGCTTATCAATAGTATGCTTCGCAATTTGAAAAATTGTATTCATATTAGGGCATGACGGTATAGGACAGAAGATATGGTATCAAAATGTTATAAATCTACTAAGTATATAATCAACCAACTTTCTGGTTCATTTACAGGTTGTGCTTCATTGATCCTAAATGAGGTGCCCTCACAACAAATAATGTTTGCATCATCACTAGTAAAAACATAATAATAACAACATATACCCAGCTAAAAATTATGACAAATTCATATTGTTTACTGATTTCTAAGTTCTCTGAGTTTCACCATACGTCTAAAGACATTTGCCGGAAAATTTAAAATACTAGGAGGAACTACATGGTCTTTCACTGATTTCTTTCCAAATGAATACACGGAATCATTTTCTGTAGTTTTCTCTTCATTGCTATTACCCATTTTTGTTTCAATTTGCATCTGAGGGAAAACTGAAATGAACAGTAATTATTACATTATTATTTTCTATTTTCGATTGTGAATAGTCGATAAAAATTGTACTTCCAACGTCTACGTTTTAATTACATTATTGTGAATTAAGTATCTACTACCACTATACATTATCTACTAAACTTGTTAATACCAGTAAAAACCAGGTCCTTTTTGTTACCGATTTGTACATTCAAATGCGGAACACGATTTCACCATTGTTATATCTTAGATTTATTAAAAGTATCCAAGAAGACTAATTAATCACACACTTCACTATTATAACCTTATTGTAGTCGAAGAGTTATTACACAATATCATTTGATAAAATGAAAGTATAAAGCCAAACAACTAATCACAACTAAAAAACAAAGCACTAAATAAGTTTTCTGTATCAAAATATTGCTATTTTCCTTTGAAAACAGCATAATATGATAGATTACAGTAACATGTACTCTTATGGCTAGAACGATGTTTTGCCACTTGTCAGCTGTTCCATATGTCAATGAAAATCGCTGATGCGCTATCCATGTATGTATATATATAATATCTATGGTTCCCACTCCCAAGTGTTCACCGGGTGCCTGAGGTAGAGAAACGGACACCTACTCAACTCTCAGTCGGGACCGGGTAAGAGGTTAATACCCTGAAGAGATTTATCACCATCTTCTTATCTAGTTCCAGAATCTCCGCATTGTCGCATAGCTCTACCGAGAGTGATCTACGCCTTGAGTGGATCAGTGTTACGCATCTGCACAGAATATGCATTGATAATTCGTTTTTCCGTTTGCATCACCCGCACAAAGACGAATCGCTAAGGTTAATCTTGTAGAGGTGGTAGTTAAACGGTCCGTGCCTGTCAGTACTTGTGTTAGCAGTTTGACATCGGTTCTATTCATCTTTCTCACTTGCTGAGACCAGTCTTCCCTAATGTACGGTCCAATCAGTACTTTCTACTGTCTGCAACCGTTCACTAGTTTCCACTCTTCCGAGTGTTGTGTTCTGACCCAGTAGAGGATTGTCTCTTTGGTTCGGGGCCTATTAGGAGTTCTATAGCCCCCAGTTTCCCAAGCTCATTTCATTTCACCTTATTCCAAAGTAACCGGGAACCCAGAATGGGTTGAGTTTGCCTTCATCTGCGCCGAGGTTGTTCAGCGTGTTGATCCACTCCCACACCAGCCTCGATGTTACTCTCATGCTATCCAGCGCATCAGGGGCTGCTTTGCTGTCTATGCATATACTGATGTGTGTGTGAATTCTTTCTTCCTGCGCTATTTGGGCAGAGGGCATTATTGCCAATATCTCCGCTTGTTGACATCTTTGCTGGGCACTTGCGGTATATCCCTACTGATCCTACCTGCCCTTGGTTTCTGGATCCATCAGTGAACCATATTTCACCATTGGTTGGCAGGGCTGATTGGTTATTGTTTAATCAATCTACTCTGGAGGGCATGCTTATACGATACTTCTTAACAAAGGTGTATCGTGATGTCATTTCATTCGCTCTCACTGAGTAGATGTGTTTCACTTCATATTATTTTGAATGAATGTGTGAAGATTGGAAGGGATGTGATATTTGATGAATCAATGGAATGCATGAAAAATGTTGAAACATATCCTCTGGTTGTTGTTGAAAATAAAGAAAATGAGTTTCATCCGGTGAGTAATGCAGATAAAATTGAATCCGAAGAAATGACTATGTGTAACATTCAGAGCGATGAGAATGTTTGCAGAAAATCTTTAGTGAATCAAGATGATAGAGATAATCAGTTAATTAAATTGAATCAAAGTCATTACATTTCCAAACTTCTCCAAAAATTCAATATGATAAATTGTAATGCTGTAAAAACTCCAATAGAGGTCAATTTGAAATTTGAAAATGCAATAAGACCATTAACAAAATATCCTTATAAAGAAGTTGTAGGATGTTTAATGTATTTAATGGTGAATTCGAGACCTGATCTATGTTACGCTGTCAATTTCCTCAGTCTTTTCCAAGCGAATGCATCAGATATACATTGGTCTCATTTGAAAAGGGTTTTAAGGTACCTTAAATTTTCGAAAGATCTTAGTCTTAATTTCAGCAAACAGAAATATAATATATTGGAAGGTTTTTGTGATGCAGATTTTGCAAATGATCTGCAAGATCGGAAGTCTACATCTGGATATATTTTCGAATGTTTCGGTTCTACTGTTTCTTGGTCTACCAGAAGGCAATCAACAGTTGCACTTTCAACTGCCGAAGCAGAATATAATGCTCTTGCAGCAGCAGTGAGTGAATGTTTTTCGTTGAGAGGATTGTTGAATGAAATGAATATTGTATTAACTGAAGCAACGATACTTTATGAAGATAATCAGTCATGTATTAAAATTGCCACTGAACATAGAAAACATCAAAGATTGAAACATATAGATGTGAAATATAATTTCATTCGAGAAGCACTAGATTCTGGCCAAATTATGTTGAAATATATTTCATCGCAAGAACAACTTGCTGACATTTTTACTAAAGGACTGTCTTTACATTTATTTAAAGATGTTTTATTCAAGTTGGGTTTGTCATGAATATGGATTAAGTGGGAGTGTTGATATATTTAGTTTGATCATGTAATCCATGTTTATGACTAACGTTCTTTTGTAATTAATTAATAGATTGACTGTCTGTCAGAATTGATAATAAAAAATACTTTGAATCTGATATCTTCTCACTGAGTATTAACTATTAATACGTCAGTATGTAATAGAAAATGAAATACACCTCCACATAATCGTAGCTAACTAATATATAAAATGATCTCCCAGCTTGTGTGGCCCCAAAAATGTATTATGCTTTAGCGCAATATGGATTAAAAATATTGACTTGAAACTGAAAATTAATTTTCCACATATTCATCCAATTTTTCAGGTGTAGGTTCAGTTTTATTTCGATAAAATTTAAAAAAAATGGTTCACTCAACAAATATAAGTACTGAACTACTATCGATTGTTCCAACTACATGAATATAGCATAATCATAATCATATTATTTGTTGATAAAACTATATTACGCCTGATACGGGTGAGTGCTTGTGTTGTTCTGCAGATGTCATTCAGTTCCATTATGATAATTTGAACAATAAACCTGTTAGTCGTAACGAGAATAGTTCCAACTTGAAGGAATATCGTAACCCCCAGAAAATCTTCTCTCCAACTATATTGTGTGATTTAGTACGGCTTTTAGTGCAGTTAGGTTTGTCTCCTTTAAATTAGCCAGCTGCCTTGACTCCAGTTATTACAAAGCTGAAGTTTATAACTACCTTGTACTACCTTGAATGAGTGAAATGTTTAGTTTCAAACACTACGCAATTCAGCAGCGTTTCGTGGTTGAATGAATTTAAATTCTCCCTGCGAATAATGGCCCTTAAATCGGTCATTTTCCACAATGCTCGATGCCCCTTTGCATTGTTTCGTGTTAGTTGTGCCATTGTACCGGATTCAGACTTTCGGATGCTGAAATGAATTAAATCAAATTGAATTCCTTCCCAAAACTATCCCGACATCAAGGATTGAGAGTAAATCATTCCACTATGAAACTGTTACTATTCTTGTAAGATAAATCAGTCGATGAAAATAGATTCCCAAATATGAATTACAGCTGAGTGAACTACACCCACTAATAAAGAATGACTCAAACATCAATATTATCTCACAATATATTTCCTTCTAGTTTACTTTTTAATACAACATAATGCAGAACTCCAGAATAACCATAACCATAATACAAATTGAATCATAGAATCTGAAGATTTCAATGAATAGTTTGGACATATTTTTCTTGGATGTATATTGTTCTATTGATAGAAATCGACACCTGCTGACATTATTTGTAATTTCGTTTAGTTTTGAACACTGTACTATATTGTTTCAATTGAAAAATTTGAATATTGTGCTATCAGATTCGGCCAATAGAAAAGCATTATAGTTCTGTTTTACTAACTAGCACCTCCTGTCATTTTTCCCGGAATATCCGAATAGCTAAACGTCTCCAAATTTCGGAAAACGTAAATTGAGTCTCAGCTCCATATTTCTACGTTAATTCAGTTCCACTGATGAAATCACACTACGTAAATTGAGTCCCAGGCTTCATTATAATTCCCAGAATATTCTTAGAAATTAGAATGTTAAGATTAACGCAATTAAAATATTTGTATTCTATGTTAACAAAATTATGTCTTATAAGCTAGGAGCCTCATCACCGCTACCTCTGCAGATCTATTGTGTATGCCCTTTTGTCATGTTAGGGTTCCCTGTCTAGATTCGTCTTTATTACCAAATTCTATAGGCCAGACCTGACGGTTCTCCATATAGTGGGAATGTTGTGGTTTTTCTACTCCTGTCGTTGAGTACCTTAGCCTTGGTAAGCCTTCGCAGTAGCACAGTATATCCACTGAGGTCTCCTCGTCTTCTTGGCAGAACATGCAAAGTGTTGTATCTGCAAGTTCGATGTTGTTCATGTATTTGTTGAATCTACAATGCACTATAGGAGATCAACCATGATTCTAGTTGATCTTCTATTCTGGCTTAGTGGGTACTCCGTGAATTTTGGCGATGGTTCTTTGATAAACTCTTTGTCCTTTCTCATTCCAGGCGCCTTGTTCCACCATTCTCGAAATTGATTTTTCAAAGAACAGCTGTTATATAATTTGCGCTTTTGCTATTCCAAAGAAGGGTTCTGGACCAATTGGAACTCAACGTGCTCCTTCTCGGGTCAGTGAATCAGCCTCTCCGTTGCCTTTATAGCCTATGTGGCCTAGTACGCAGGCTAAACTCAGTCTTCTTGACTGCTCAACTCTTGTAGGGTTTCTAAGCGGTTCCAGACGAATTTGGAATCGACCTGTGAGGAACTGAATACTTTTTCAGCTGCTTGGCTGTCAGAGTACATGGCGATGATTTTCCCTGAAACTCTTGCCTTAATAGCTCTACGGCATAGTGACGTATTGCAGCAACTTCGGCCTAGAATATGGTCATGCGTTTGTTCAAACTCTTGTCTTTGACTTGACTATATATATATTCCTTATTTTGCACCTTTCTTGGTTTTTGAGCTGTCTGTGTAACAGGTCATTTCTGCATTTATTCTCAGTAGCACATACTATCTACTGAGGTATCCTCGTGTTTTTAGCAGAACATGCATAGGGTTGTGTCTGCCATTCCGATGTTGCTCATGCATTTGCTGAGTCTATAATGCCTCAACAGGAGCTCAACCATGATTCTAGTTGATCTTCTATTGTGGCTTAGTGGGTACTCTTTGGTTTGTCTAATTTCCCAAGCCTTGTTCCACCATTCTCGAGATTGATCAATCAGAGTCCTACGTGCTCATTGTCAGTGAATCAGCTTCTTCGTTGCCTTTGTACTGTGTGACCTGGTACCCAGGCTGTTCAACTCTTGTAGGGTTTTCAAGCAGTTCCGGACAAGTTTTGAATTGACCCGTAAGGAACTGAATACTTTTATAGCCGCTTGGCTACCAGAGTACATGGCGATGGTATTCCTCTGAAACTCTTGCCTGAATAGATCTTCGGCACACATGCATTGCAGCTACTTCTCTACTTAGTGGGATTCTTGTCTTTAACTTGGCTATATATTCCTGCTCCTGCACCTGTCTCGGTTTTCTAGCTGTCTATAGAAAAGGCCATTTCTACATTCATAGGAGGTCTTCCCTTCCATGCCTCTCTGCCTGTTATAACTATTTTGAAGTCTTCCTCGAAGCTATACTTGGAATGCATCTCAACCGATGGCATCCCCACTATGTGGTTGGTTGCCAACTCATTGTATATCTCGTTGTACATCTTACAGTGCAATTTGCTCATGTGCGCTTGCCCTCTGGCCAGTCTACTGTTAACTGACCTGGCTTCGCCTTATATGTGAATGTGAAATGAAGGTATGGTCAGCAAAACTTCTAAAGAGGCTGTTGGGGTTGTTCTCATAGCTCCAGTGGCAGCCAGGCAAGCTTGCCTTTGAATGCTCATCAGCCTTCGGATCGCCCCAGTCTTTGGCCACCATATCACCAAGCCATATGCTATCATTAGCTTAATGACCCTGGTGGATAGCCATATGATCATTTTGGTTGTAAGTTAGATGAGGTTAGCTTGGAAATAATGGTGGTACAATAAACAATCATTATTGGTTATTGTGAGAGTGTTAAGATTAGAGCTATCGCCATAATTGCAGTCTATATCAAAAAAGTTAGGTTAGGTTATAAGCAAAGGGGGTACAGAAACAATCAATATTGGTCATTGTGCAAATACTTGCGTACGTAAGGGAGGTTGGCCTAGGAAGCAGGTATTACATGCTAATTATCTGACCTAACAACCAAGTACATACCTGGGACTTTAAAAACACCGGGGACTGAATTTGCCTACATAGAAAGGCAATTAGTAGATGCCATCTTAACGTCGACTGTCTCTCATTCGCTTCAACTAGTAGAATATAACCACTTTCTTCTGGTTCACGGACGATTCGAAGACTGGCGAGTGAAGTAGACTTGGAGTCTACTAGTGCACATCCAGAAGAGAGCTTTCAGTTCCTTTAGGTGCTCATGTTAACGTCTTCTGGGCCAAGGTGTGTGCTCCGGACAACCTGAGACTAAACTACTGGAGTAGGCGGCTATATATCTGCACTGACAGCCGAGCGTCACAGAGTCTAGACTCTAGAGTGACGCTTAGGCTGTTTTGGAGTGCATAGAGACCCTGACTGAATTATCCAGAAGGAACAAACTTCAGATAGTTTGGGTACCTGTCTACTATTGCTTGAAAGGGGAGGAAGTGGCTGATGAATTGGTTTAAGGGCCAGCTATCGGAATCTCATCGATCACCAGGCTCCACGCCCTCAGGGAGCTACTGGATAGATAGTGACTCTCTGTTTGGCGCAATGTCCTCGGTATGAGGCAGGCGGCGAAGCTCCACATGTGAGTTTTCGCCTAAACACTCGAAAACACTTCTCTTTATGAGCAGAATAGGCTTTAAACAGGTAACAGGACTCCTCACGGGACACTGTGATCTGAATAAACATTTGAACCCATTGGGAATTGTCGATGATCCAGGTTGTAGTAGATGCGGAGAGGCAAACGAAACTGTCTCTCATAACCTTGTAGAATGTACAGCATTGGCCTCTCTTAGACTTCAACACCTAGATAGCGCATACATACCGCTTGAGGCCATGAGAGACATCAGTCCATGCAAAATCCTAGCCTTCGGCGCTGCCTTAGTCCTACTGGACTGAGTCTTGCATCAAGGGGCGCACAATGGACCCAATCAAACGTTCTGAGTGTTCTGGACTTGTCTGCTCCCCGTTCTGATTAATCGAGAATAGAATGACGTATGATTACTGGTAGGTAATGAAAAAGCTATTACACTCCATCATTGTTTCAAATCCCAATACGCCGGAGCTGATTTCCGCAGAGCTATTCAATATCGGGAACGTGCAAATGAGGAAACTGACACGTACAAAACATAAATACCTAAATTTTGAATACAACATGACTTTCTATATCAGCGCATTTCACATGCACAATTTGGCTCAGGATAAAGTTAAATATTGTGCTGAATTTCACATTTATAATAACGTTGAAAATATGAGAATATAAAAGCACTATCAGCAACCCGTTAAAAACTACACGGAAAGGATGATGAGGTCAATTAGGGAATATCTCGAATACTTGCTCAAGTTGAAATATTATTTTTCGTATCAGTTTTCCTGAATTCCGCGAACTTCACTCAAAAGTTTAATTAGGAAGAATGGAAACCCCCAAGTTTTTTCTACATTTGGCAAGTGACTAATTTACACGTCAGATTCAGGTTAAATTAAGATAAAATATTATAAAGTTGGGTGAAGTTTCATAAACTTTTATATCAGTTCCGAATTTATCAAACAAGTGTACATAAGTTTAACAGCAAATCATATCGAAGAATAATTTCGTTTTCGATACGTTATCAGCATTACATCTTGTTCCAGTTTCGAGTTAATTAAGTACAAATCAATATTGAGCTCTGAAACAATGTTTTTGATAATAGAATTCCAAAACATTAAAAAATTAATTGCAGAGCTTCGACATTAACCATTTGTAATTTTAATTAAATTATACAGGATTGTCAAGTCTATACGACACGGTCTCTCAAACGAAAACGTTTGAATATTCTGCAGCGATACTTACGTAGACTCTTTTTGGACATAATTTGAGAATATATTTAATATAAAGGTTGTCCAAAAAAAAGTTAGGGGAAGTCCGGGCAAGTCGAACAGTCCGGGTAAGATGAAACGTGGCGAGAAATTTAAAACTGCCAATCAGATACGAGCGCGTCTCTGCTACCAACAACCTTGAGCATGCGCTGACAAAACGCCATTATGGCCGCATCGGCGACGTGAGATGTGTGGCGTCAGCGCGCAAATAAAGAAATCGCAGTGTTTTCTTAAAAGTGTTTGCCGGTAAGTAATTTGTGACATACCACCCGGGATTACTATCTTTCTTAATCGTTTTTTCTGGCAATATTACCTACCATTTGGCATGACAATCACCGCTTTTGCTGCATTTCAAACATGCATCCCAGATTTGTAGACCTAGTTTCTTGGTTATATACGCTGCCGGGCAAAATGAGCAGGGGCAAAACGAACAGGTGTTCGTCTTGCCCGGACGGCGTTTCCATGACAATATAAAATTTTTAATATACTTATATACATTACATTATATTATACATTATTATACATTATATTATACTTATTATACATTACTTATATAACATGTAGCCAGTATAATTTTAATCAAATATTGTCTGACATTGAGTTTTTCTCCAATTATAGAAATGGTGTACAAATACAGCAGAATCTCAAATCGAGCTTCTTGGTCGGAAGAAGCAATGAAGCAGGCAATTCTGGAATGCAGGAATGGTTCCTCGCTCAGGAGTGTGTCTATAAAATATTCGATACCGCGCATCACACTGTATAGACACCTGAAAAGTGGTTCAGAAACAAAAAAACTGGGAAGATACGAGTGCGTTTTCACGAAACAGCAGGAACTTGATCTCTGCAGCTACTTAAAAGAAATGGACGGTTTATTCTATGGGCTAAGCAGGAAAGAATTCAAATGTCTTGTCTACGAGTATGCTAAGAAAAATAATTTGAAATATCCCTCTTCCTGGGATAAAGGAAAATGCAGTGGAGATGAGTGGTTAGGGGCATTTCAAAGTCGTCATCCTGAAATTGTTTTGAGAACTCCTGAGCCCACATCTGTTGGTCGAGCTAAAGGATTTAATAGAACCCAGGTGACAAGGTTTTACAATTTACTGGATGAGCAGATAAAAAAATACAATTTAGGCCCTGATGCTTTGTATAATATGGACGAGACTGGAATTATGACCACCACGAATAAGCCACCAAAAGTTCTCTCCATAAGTGGGAAAAAACAAGTCGGAATTATATCGAGTGCAGAAAGAGGACAATTGACCACAGTAATATGCTGCTGCAACGCAACTGGTTCTTTCGTGCCACCTTTTATGATATTTGCAAGAAAGAGAATGCAAGAGCGCTTGCTAGATGGAGCTCCGCCCGGCACACAAGCTACTTGCACCCCAAATGGTTGGACAAATGGAGAGACATTTCTTTTGTGGCTAAAGATGTTTGTGGAATATGTGCGTCCCGCAGAAACTAAGCACGTTGTGCTACTTCTAGATAACCATGAATCTCATAAGTATTATCCCGCCTTAGAGTTTGCCCCTCAAAATCATGTCACGTTCGTGTCCTTTCCTCCGCACACCACGCACAAGGTACAACCGTTAGACGTTGCTGTATATGGGCCAGTGAAAAGGTATTTTGAACAGGAGATCAATACTTTTCAGAAGCAACATCCTGGTCGCATTGTGAGTCAGTACGAAGTAGCAAGACTATTTCGTGAGGCGTACTTAAAAGGTGCTAGCCCCCGCAACGGCGTTAGTGGATTTGCATCTCCAGGTATCTGGCCATTTAATCCAAACATATTCGGTGATGAGGATTTCGCTCCATCTGATGCCACTGAGGCTAGGAGATCAGAAAATGTACCGTTATCCCGGGAAATGGGTCAGCAAGCAAATTCGTCCGAACTACCAACTTCAGGACTTCTTTCTACTGTTATGCCACAAGTGATTGCTGTTGCTGGACCTTCAAATGCATGTTCCGATGCCGTCGCGGGACCGCGAAAATCGACTGTGAGTAAAGAAATTGAAGACGACGATTCTTTATCATCCGATGATGAGCCGTTGGTGCGAAAAGTTGCGAAAGAAATTCTTATACGTCCTTCAACTCCGCGTTGCAGCGAAGGTTCAGGTACTCTCCATGCTGCACCTAGAGATCAATCTCCAAAGGATCTCCTAGAAAACTCGCTCGAAAACTTATATTATAGTCCCAGCGTCATCAGGCCACTTCCTCCTCCATGTCCGAAAAAAAGCAACAGGAAGCGCAAACTTGGCAAGGCAGAAATATTAACAAGCACTCCTATTAGGACGCAACAACTGGAAAAACTGAACACTTCGAAGGCCAAAGTAAAAAAGTTACCCAAGGAAATGACGAACGAAGGAAAATATACAGGAACAACAATGAAGAAACAGGGGAAGAAGAGGGTAAATGATGGAGAGAAGGAGAACGCATACTACTGCGGAGTATGCGGCGAATCATACGAGGAAGTAAAAGGAAAACCCATCGAAGACTGGATCATGTGCAATAGGTGCCAAAAATGGTCCCATGAGGCCTGTACTGCCTACGAGGGCAAAGGAATCTTCACGTGCGGGTATACCGGGCAAGATGAAATTTTGCAATGTTTTTTATTTTCCGTTACTACTTTGTTCACGTTAACAAAGAATTGTAGTTTATGTTATATATTGGGAGTTTATATATTTGTGTTGCATTTGTGATAAAAATAAATGTGTTTTTTCGACAAATTTCTTTTTTGTATAAAAAAGCCCTTAACATGTTCGTCTTGCCCGGACTTCCCCTACATATCAATGTTATATCTTCTTAAATAGAATACCCTGTATTTGAGGTTGAATTTGGATTGTAGAGCTAAAATGAAGGTGAGTTGCTGCTACATGTCCTATACCTATCTGAGATAGTTTTTGAGATATTCAAGGATTAATAAAATTATAACATAAATTAAAAAAATATATAATTTATTCATGTGACGTATCAAGTGTTATGCCTCGTCATAAGAATTATGTCTGGAGCTATAAAGAAAAACACTTATTCGTTAAAAAAGTTATATAGGATGTAAGAAAAATTAATTGAATAAAAGTCAAATTGAAAGGTGTATAACTCTCTTATTTTGAATAGAACGCACTACATCTAACTACACGGAATGATAAATTTTTTGGATCTCTAGATGTGTATAATGGTATTAGCCGAGTCAATTAGGTATTAAAACAGGCCGACTTACGCAAATCGAAAGATATGGACCGATTTTGTATTGTATTCTAATTGTTTTTATAATAATAGTCGAGTCAAATAGGTATTTCATTACGAAAATCGAACGATATGGACCGATTTTGATGAAACAAAGTGCATTCGATTCGGGATGACGTCTAGAAAAAAGCTTACTTTGTTATTTTTTTTTAAACGAAAAATTGACCAATTTTCTGGCTAATTATTGGGAAAATTTAGTCGGGGGTTTTCGGGGTCCCTGATTACGATTCTGAACTCAGATTGGCCAAAATCGAAATCGAACTGCCCAGCTGGTAATTGGCCACTTTAATTGGACAAAGTGACCATTTTTTTAAATGTCATCAAAAATAGCCAGGAAAAATCACTCGGGGGTTTTTGGGGTCGCTGATTACGATTATGAACTTCATTTTTTCATAATTTCATCGCAAATAGACAGGAAAAGTTAATCGGGGGTTTTCGGAGTCGCTGAGTACGATTTTGAAGTCAAATTGTCCAAAATCGAACTCCTCAGCTGGTAATTGGCAGCATATACATATTCACAATATTGTTAATCAATTGAATATTATTTACAAAATACATATTTCAGTAAGTACAAGTAAAATTAATCATAATCACTATCATAATCATAATAATAGTCATTGTGTGTTTGAATATTTTCAATGCCTTCTTCTTCATTGTTTTATCTACTTCATCATCGTCATCGTCTTCGTCGTCATCTCCAGGTGAAATTGAATTAATCAGACTGAAACTGTTACTACAATTTCTCATACAATTTGCACAAGCAACAGTACAGTTCATATCTTTTTTGTGACATCCACATCTGCTTGACGTATATGTCCATAGTATATGTGAAAGACGCTGTGTGGAATATAAAAAGAGTAAGTAGAGAAGATAGAACAACATTTTAGATGAGCGGGAATTTATTTCGAATTAAAAGATTAAAAAATTGGAATTCGATTTTGTTTATGATTTAAATTAGTAACGACCCCCTTTTAACAAATTTTTGAACATTTAACATAAAACAACAACCTCCACAACACCTAACTAAGGATTTCCGGTTAGATTTGATGAAATTTTGGAAATTGGTCAATTTTGTCCAATTAAACCTGCCAATTACCAGCTGAGGAGTTCGATTTTGTATAATTTGACTTCAGAATCGTACTCAGCGACTCCGAAAACCGAGTAATTTTTCCTGTCTATTTGCGATGGAATTAAGAAAAAATGATCAATTTTGTCCAATTAAACTGGCCAATTACCAGCTGGGAAGATCGATTTTGACCAATCTGAGTTCAGAATCGTAATCAGCGACCCCAAAAATCCCCGAGTGATTTTTCCTGGCTATTTTTGACGACATTTAAAAAAAATGGTCACTTTGTCCATTTAAAGTGGCCAATTACCAGCTGGGGAGTTCGATTTTGGCCAATCTGAGTTCAGAATCGTAATCAGCGACCCCGAAAACCCCCGACTAAATTTTCTCAATAATTAGCCAGAAAATTGGTCAATTTTTCGTTTGAAAAAAAAAATAACAAATTCGCACAAAAAACTAACCGGTGTGCTTTTTTCTAGACGTTCTCCCGAATCGAATGCACTTTGTTTCATCAAAATCGGTCCATATCTTTCGATGTTCGTAATGAAATACCCATTTGACTCGACTATATCCTCTACCTAACTTCAACAGTTTCTCAGATTTTCGGGTTGATTCTGATATCACACGTAAACTTGGTAAATTTTCCCTTTAGCACAATTCAATTTTATGGAAGGTGGCTTTGGCTGACGATAAGTGTCATAGCGATTACTTTTGTTTACCATTAATCGCTCAAAATATTCCATAATCCTCGTTTCTGAAAGCATTTATAAAGTTAAAAAGTATTGAGTTTAAGATAAAAGTTCATAGTTCAGAAAAAAGAATTGATATGATTTTTGTATTTGGTGAATGTCATCAGAATTGTTTATTATCCTCGAGAATTTACGCAGAAAATATCCGACGCGTAAAGATGTTTTTCAAAGAATATTACAATTTTTTCGAAGAACTGGATCCGTAGCTTAAAAAAAAGTGAGAGGTACAAAGTACGTTACTGGCAACGAAGAAAATCAATTCAAAGTAATTGGATCAGTTATTGAAAATCCGCATACGAGCCAGCGCCAAATTCACTCAAAAACTGGAATAAGAAGGACCAGCATTCAGCGTATTTTAAAAGATCATAAATTCTACCCATATCATGTACAGTTGCATCAAGAGCTTTTGTAAATAGATTTTGGCCGAAGAGTAGATTTCTGTTTGTGAGCGATAGGTAAGGCTGCGGAAGACGAACATATGTTTGATTATGTTTTGTTCTCTGATGAATTTACGTTCCACAACAACGGCTTAGTGAACAGGAACAATTTCCACAACTATTGTGATGAAAATCCCCATTTTCAGAACAATTAACTACTAGTATAGGTGATCTGCCAATGTGTGGGGAGAAATTCTCGGAGGACGTATGGTAGGACCATATTTTTTCGAAGACAGAGAATTTACTCGAACTTTTGCAAGATGTTTCACTGAATGCACATTTTCATCAAAACGTGTGGGACAGTTTGAGCCAAATGTTTCCTAATAAGTGTATTTGAACAGGAGGATCCCAAATTTGGCCGGTCAGGTCTCCCAACATTGTTCCACATCCACCAAGCTGGCATCTGTCACACAATACATCACTGAAAATATGGATTCCGGCTTCCAAGTCGATGTCATATATATCGATCTATCCAAGGCTTCCGACAGGTTTGACCATAGACTTCTGCTAGGTAAACTTGGTAGAATAGAGGATGAATACACCATTGAACACGTTAATAAACCTTTACAAATACACATTAGCCCTCTTTAAATGAGTGAAAAACGCATATTTTGGAGACGTAGGAGACCACAATGTCCAAACCGTAATGTCCACCAATTTTTATGTCCACCTAATTCCATGTCCAAATTATTAATAAAATTGATTCCATTTTCCATTTTATTTCAAATTTAAATTGACGAGTTCCTTGTTCACGACCTGTCATTCATTTGGTTATTTCCTTGGTTACCTCCTGTTATTCAGTCGCGTCAAAATTATCTGCAAAAATGTCTGAGAATTCGGAATACAATACAGTTGAGGTCATTCCAACAAGAAAGGGAGGTCTGTTCCTGAACATTGACAACTATTTGTACACAAAAAAGGACGAAAAAGGTGGCAAAATTTATTGGACGTGCCGAAGACGTTCCGAATGCTCTGCTCTGGCTCGGACAACAGGCGTTGGCGGCAACATCATTGTTCTGCAAGGTCCAAACGAGTCCGGTCACCCAAATCACGCACCCAACCCTGCCGAAGTGGACGCTGAAAAAAAGTTAAATTCGCTCAAACGGACCGCTGAAGAGCATCCAGAGGCTCCACCGGTACAGGTTCTGCGGGGTCTGCAGGGCACGTCTGATGCTGTTCTTGCAAGACTGCCAGATCGCGACAATATTAGAAGAGCAATCAAGCGAGTACGAACACGCAATTTCCCAACCAATCCAACCAACCTTGAAGACCTTGCTGAAATTCCGGACGAATACAAGTTAACACGAGCCGGTGAATCCTTCTTCTTGTATGACTCATACGACGATGACGTGGATGAGGAGGTCGGTCGAATCATAATATTTGCAACGAAGCAAAACCTGACAAAGTTAATGCAAAGTCATTACTGGTATCTGGACGGAACTTTTAAGGTTTGTAAGCTTCTCTCGACTTTTCGACTTCTTCGACTTCTTCTTCGACTTTCTCTCACGGTTTTTTCAACTTCCAGGTTGTGCCGACTCTGTTTTTTCAACTTTTCACCATATTGGGATCCTTTTCTCAAATTACTTCTGGCGTTGAACAAAGTGTTGCTTTGCCCCTCGTATACGCTCTCATGACAAATAAAGCGCAGGCAGCATATGAAAAAGTTCTGGAGGTCGTCAAGAGCGAATGTGAGCGGATGCGGATTAGAACTTCTCTCCCTCAGAAAACTATGACTGATTTTGAGTTGGCCATAATCAACGCGATCTCGGAGCAGATCGGTGAAGCCAATGTGACCACATGTCTCTTCCACTTATCCCAGAGCGTTTATCGGCATGTGCAAAGCGAAAAATTGGCTGTGGCCTACAATGAGAACGAGGAGATCAGGAATGCAGCACACATGCTGTGTGCTCTGACGTTCGTTCCCGTGGATCACGTCGTGGAACACTTTGATTTAATGCTCGACGAAGTTCCAGAAGAGTTCCTGCCTGTCGCCGAATACTTCGAGGTCAACTACGTTCGCGGTGTTAAAGCCCGAGGAAGAAGACGTGCCAAGCCACCCCGCTACCATCCAAAGTTGTGGAACCAGTACAACGCTGTTCTACAACGGTTTCAGCGAACCAACAACCTGTCGGAAGGGTGGCACAACAGGTTCCAGAAGGTCGTAGGACGAAGCCACCCTGGTCTATTCGCCTTCTTCAAGGAGGTCCAGAAGGAGCAAGGCGACACAGAGACCATGTTGCAACAGCTGAACCTGGGGCAGCCCATACGAAAGAAGAAAAGCAAGGCCTCAATGCAAAATGAAGACCGCATCTATAACATTGTCAATACGTATCAAGAACATCTCGACGGGGGTTCAATTTTGAAATATCTACGTACCCTTGGAAATTACATAAATATGTAACAAAACAATATGTTATTGGATATCATATTTATTGGACATAAAATACTGGTGGACATTATTTCTGGTGGACATTATTCCTTGGACATTACGGCTTGGACATTACGGTTTGGACATTACGGTTTGGACATTGCGGTCCCCAATCCTTTGGAGAATGTGTCGTTCAACCTAAATAGCCTCTTACCTTCTGGATTGGGGACCGCAATGTCCAAACCGTAATGTCCAAACAGAAGGTAAGAGGCTATTTAGGTTGAACGACACATTCTCCAAAGATAATAATGCATTCCGGTAAATCTTTCGTGAACCATCAAAGGAACGAGGTCGAGGAACGAGATGGTCAATGAACGGGCGTATCCAACCATCGGCCAATCCAGCGGTTGGCGAATACTTGGTTTGAATGTTTTCGAACATTTCGAATCGACCATGATGTGATGGAGCGCCATCCAGTTGAAACCACATAATATGATGACGGATCGCTAGGGTAGTGAATCTACGAATGTATTTTGTAAAAAAAAAAAAGATACGTGTGGCACTCGGGGACTGCCGCGGTAAAGCTATTGCATAGCATTTTTTCTCAACTTATGCAATTATAATTATTTATTTTTTTAAACTCATGCAGTATTTTTTTTTCTTTGATATTTTAATTCAAGTTTTTTCTTTGATATTAATTCAAGTTACTTTTGAGGGTGGTGACCGATAAGAAAACAAGTTAATATCGTTTAAAATATTTTTATTATCTTACAATACATGTAGGTTATTCAGGAATTTGTTATCATTGAAACTATAGGTTTATGGTAACTGCATAACTGAAATAAGAGACATAAGTTTGAGACTTGATATCCTCTGAATATCTGGAAGATACCGCGTCAATGGTGGTCCCATATTTTGTTGTGGATTCTTGTGGATCATCATTCATTTTCAAATTCAATTTTTCCGAAAGAAAAGTTGTCAACCGCTCTGATATTTTATCAGCGAAGTTTATGTTGAAATCGCCAGCCAAGATAAGTGGACATTTTTTACCATTTGTACCAAGTATTTTCGACCCTTCTTCAGTGTGCTCCAATAAAGTGCGATGAATAAAATGCTCTACCTCGTCCAACTTTTGGATTCGGAGAAATGTAAATTGCTACCATGACTATGTGTAGGCCATTTCTAAGTTTGCATAAGCACGCAAATATCTCCAACAAATGAGCGCCTAACATTAACATCGCTAACGTGTGCAATATGTATTTCAATATTCGGAGTCATAATATTAGTAACATTATTATTATTTTGGTAAATAGCTACCCCACCTTTTGGAACAGTATCTCGTTGGATTGAACAATACAATTGAAATTAGGTATTTCAATCGGATTATCATGCGCCATGCAAGCTTCGGTAAGAAGTAACACATTCGTTTGTCTCGTAACTGAATCTTGTAAATCGTATTTGTGACTATTTAGACTTTGGCAATTGAAAGTCATCATTGAAATGCCATTTCTATTACTAATGAAATCTAAGACACTTTGAGCTGTGGTCTGAACACTATTTAAAGGCAGTCTTTTGAATTTTTGCAACAAAGATGCAGTCGATGCAGCTTGCCTTCGATTATTATAAAACTTGAATGTAGAATTATCGTTTTATGTCGTGATATACAATTTTTCAATATTAGTCACCCGAGAGAGCGCAACATAAACGAGTTCCTGTTATTTTTCGTTACGGAATTTCTTGATTCGTTCGCCGCGCTCAAAGCCCGCGATAAAAGCTATATGCAATATATGCAATAGCTTAATAGAAACAGGTACTCTCAGGTCTCTGCTACGCGCGTCTAACGAATAAACTCTAACTGACGCGTAGCGAGCTCCTAGAGGCATATGTCAAAACGATTTTGTTCGTAGCTAATTACAGAGAACGTCTGGAGTTCATGCAATTATGTTTTTAGATAATTCGAACCTTCTAATTTCGATAAGCCACGTGAAAATCCCGGAGTCAAAGCGCTAGAGTGTTATAACATTCGTATAAAATAGCGAAATTTCTCACTTTTAGAAACTTCAAATTAATTAATTAATTTGACACACGTTAGGTGTTTAGGTCTTACATTATTTTTCGTTACGGAATTTCTTGATTCGGTCGCCGCGCTCAAAGCCTGCGATAAAAGCTATATGCGATAGCTTAAAAAAAATCTTCGTCATTTAAATTTGGAGGTAAAATGACCGGACCCAGAAGAAAATCACCAACTATTGCTCATTGAGCAATGTTCAAATTCAAATAGTTTTTGATATGCCTCACTCACACTCATATCAGCATCATTGAAAAGCAGGGGCCTGACCTCTAGATGCACTTAGGCCACTTGATTGGGTTCATTGTCCTCCTCGTGATCAGAAGCCTATTCAATCTAGTTTGTGGCCCGTCAAAAACCCAACATATTGCTACGCTGAATCCCATAATATTCCTAGGGGAGCAGTTTAGCTTCGCCGGGTAACGGTTCCTGAGGAAACTCAAAGCTTGGCATTCCAACAGGAAGTGTGAGGCAGTTTCTACCACCTCTCAGCAACATTATATCAGAGACGCCAAGCTCAAATCAAACAAAATATCCCAATACACAATAAAATAAGTGGTTATGTCTCTACCAAGAAATTGTACAACACTTCTCCTACAATACAAAGTTCGAGAAAATCATATGGAATCGATGAGAGTGGACATACGACATCCTCAGCGACAAACCTGGCGAGGGAAAATTGGTTAAACACCAGTGAAGGAACGCCGCCCCTGATACGAAATTTCGGTGACCACTACCTTATAAAAACTGTTGCATCGACAGTAGTTGAATTACCAAAATTAAAAGATTGACCTATTATGGTCCCTGAGATATGAAACGAAAACCATCTTCAAAGCGACTTAGTATTTTCTTATTTTTTCGTATACAATCTTGTATATGTTTGGCATATGAATTTGTAGACAACTTGTATATATAGAGATCATCAGCAGAAACAATTTGAGAATAGTATCATTAATTTTAGACTCAATATTCTCTTTTTCGTATTTATTTCATTCATGAATGATTGTATGTTGGAATTATGCGCTTTTCAACACATTCTTCTTTAATGATTCTGCTCAATTGAAATAAATTTCATGGCGATAATCATTTGTATTGTTAGTGGAATAAACTGAGTGGAAAAAAAGCGGCTATCGAAAATGTTTGGAAGGCACACGCGACTGTGAAAAATAGGTTTGTTCTAGTGCAAATTATAGTAATATGAGTGTTTTACTTCGAGTAGGAGGTGAAACCCTGTTTTTTGGCCAAAAAGGGTATTTTGAAGATTTTTTGTGTTATTTTTTCAGTTTAAATGTTTTCTACCTATTATGCTACTAACCAAGGAACCTCCACTTCAAATTTGGTGAATTTCGAGCAACAAACCCCTTCTGAATTGAATTTGTCTTGAAATTAGGAAGAAGGTAGTCCATACTGACTGCAAAAGGCCTGCAAAACTGTAATTAATATATTCTAAAGTTTAATCCGAATTTCAAGGAATAATCGCTTCCCTATTTGCCATAATTAGTGTTGCCCAAAATCGGTCTTTGTCTTGCAGTCTTGGTCTTGTTCTTGCATTACCAAGACCAAGACCGCGTAATGTTAGCAAGACCAAGACCAAGACTGAACGTGCAAGATTTGAGCACGAACAAGACTAAGCCTGCGAGACTCTTGCGTCTTGCAGTTACAACTGAGTGTCTTTTCAGGGAGCGGACAGGCTTAATTTATAATACAAGAAATTGACACATAGAAAACAAACGAAACAAAATAAAAGAAAGTACTAGTACATAAAATTTTGAAGGAGAAAATAGGCAGAAAATAGGAAGACGTAAAGTACAGATATAAATGACTATCAGAACATTTTCGTTAAAGGGGGAATTTACGCAGTCCGAATAAGTAAATGAAACATAATATATTAAATATGGTATGAAAATAAATAAAAATATGAAAATAATAAAAACGAAAAATAAACGATATAGAATAAAGCGTAATAAAATTATATGTCGTATGTTACCGAGAAAATGTTTATTTTCTTAATATTTCAAAAGTTACAAACCGAAAAAGAGATCCTACAAACTAATTTGAAATCTAACTTATAATAATAAGGTGAGTACAAGAGCGAAAAGCAGGACGGTACAATGTCATGTGTCTGTACGCCGCATACGGCATCCTTTGATTTGCGGCGGCATCCTTCAATGAGAGTCGGCACATACCAAGGCGGTGCGGTACAAGGCGACAATATCTAGGCGAATGGACTATAAATAATAGTATTTATTCCAATTCCAGTCATTCCCAATTGAGCTTTGCTTCGAGTCTAATATAATAATTGTTTTCACTCTAATCCTTGTTGTTCTCGGAAAACTTATCACGTTTACAATTTGACATGAGTGACGAAGATTCAAATAGTTCTAGTCGGAGTAGTGAGAGTTGAAGTTATAGATCTAAAAGACCTAAAAGCAAATGTGACGAGTTTTTCGAAATAATTCATGCATCCCAAATTGCTTTGTGTAAATTGTGCCAACATAAAAAAGGTTGAAATAAAAATTAAAAAGAAACACTAACAGGTAATTGCGAGACTTGCGAGACTCTTGCTGCAAGACCAAGACCAAGACCAAGACTGGGATCGCAATACCAAGACCAAGACCAGGTGTATTGGCGCAAGGCCAAGTCCAAGACTGGCTAAGTCTCGTCTTGTTCTTGCATTTGGGCAACACTGGGCCCAATGGTCGTACGGAAAAGTTTTGGTTACACAATTGTAGATTTTTGCATGTACTTTAACATGATGATGATCCAAATTTTTCGGATTTTCAGCTATTTACGGTCCTTTTCCAGCCATATACGGGCGGAGATATCTCGAGATTTATAGCATAATGCACTCCCTTCTCTCTCCTAACGTATATATTGAGAAAATCGTGTTGAATTTTGAAGGCAACGTACTGGAGAGAATGTCCTAATTTCAATAAAAACTCTCAAAGCTTCTCTCCATGATGAAGTACTGGATATAATAGCTTGTGGTTGCAAAGTTAGTGCAAAAACCTGGGGGTCATATGTGTAACAACTTATATCATATTAGTGAACGATTTTGTCCATTAACATGGCTTAAATATCATTGACAAATCTGTGATTGCTGGGGAACCTAAAAAATGGCAACAGAAAAGAGTCCTGAAATATATGAAGGCGAAGAAATAACAGTTGATGATTATAAGGAATATATGTCCTTCCGAGAATATGTCTGACATATAATATCAGCTGCTACGAGACTTTTCAGAACCCATTTACTATGATTCTCAGGCAAATAGATCATATTGCAGTGTTTCCATTAAAAATAGTATAAGACATTTTTACGTTCCACCCTCTACTTGAAGTAGAAAACTCAGATCATTATAATTTGCACTGAAACAAACCAATTTTACTTCACTCCATTACGTACCTTATTTGGTTTTATATCGCTGTTACTACTACCCTCTTATGTAGCAAAATAAATATTTATTGAAACGGAATCGCATTTTTAAACCTGTTCGATTATTCTTGGAATTTCCATACACGACAGGTGTTGCCAACAAGGTGTTGATGAAACATCAAACGCGTTACAGCCATTACATACTCCATTAACATAAATCCAAGTTAAAATGTTCGACTGAATATTGAATAGAGTTTAGTTTTGTTCGAAATACATATGCCTCCATCAAATTAAGTCATTATGTTCATTCGGAAAACGTTTTCATCTGAAAGTTTTATATAGATTCATACGTGCCGTTCCTGTCCTTCAAAAACTGTCATAGCAATCCGCCCATTTTGATGCTGCGTTATTAAATTTGACGGCTATACACCGGATGTGGTGTTCCATTCCGGAACTCGTAGAGAGCTGGGCGTCGATGGGCGGTAACTTTACAACGATTGTTTGTTTACATCAAGTGCTTAACGCTCGTATAATATATTCAGTCGACTGTAACAATGCCGCAAGACTCCATTATAATAATTATAAAATAAAATGTATTTGGATTCATTGACGTTTGATTCCAATAGACTTCTATATTGAAATAGTTTTGCATATGACCTATAACCAGGTAGTAGTCGTAGCTTCTTCTTGCTGCTTCATCCTATTGGAATTGTGTTGAAATTTATAATTTTACATCTTAATGAAACACAAGTTTCATTAGATGTGTTCCTGATTTTGCCTCCTTCAGAAATTCATTCTATTGATTCACATTCACGTAATTTTATAAGATTATTCATGCTTACCACAAACGCTTCTAGTGAAATTATCAAATGAAATGCATCATCCAGTTATCGCTAGATAAGGTACGTTAATGAAACACTTCCATCCTATCCCTATCTTTGTATAGTCTTTGTCGCACTTATTAACTCGGAATATACCTTTTTCTCTCAAATCAAACTGTATACATAAAACACGATTTTTCTGGTAAGATGAACCGTTGAAATTTTCTGATAACGCTTATGTCGCAAAGACGCGCACATATACAAAATATGATTGTTCCAATAGTATTGTAAACTTCCGACGCCTGGGAAAAGTCAAAGTGGCGTTTCAGTAAAGGAGACTTGTTCTTCACCTGTTGAAAACATTAATTTTTGGTTGCGACTCGAACCTCCAGGTTCGCGCATGCATACAGCTAACGCTCTAAATACTAAAAGGCCTCCCCGCACTGTCGTGACGTCACAAGCTGGAGACTATGTTGTAGCTTGTCACTCGTACGTTGAGGCACAATGCTTCTAGTTTTTAGGACATATATAAGGACTTCCTGCTCAAATGGAGTTGTCAGACGTGAACTGAGTCCTGTGTTGCACCTCTTTTGCGTTTTTCAATGGAAAAACAAATACCATTCACATAATGTACGAGTTATTATTGTAAAAATTAGTACTCTATGTATTATGATGATCACCAACTACTGTCTGTATGTACTTAATTTTCTACTTTCTCTTGAAGATTTCAATTGATCGTTAGTTCTTGATCAATAATTATTCAACAATGTGTTACTTGGGCATGTAATAATGAGATAAGCAGCATCCTTCTCTGAGTGACTTTCACAAGCGACAACATTTTGAAAATAGTCCTGTTATATGCTCTAAAACCAAGTTTCAAAGAAGTGTATGTATATTTAAAATTATAGGACACTGTTCTTCGTGATTTTTTAATAATTTATCAAGAATAAATATTGTTTTATAACCAAATGGCTCACAGTTTCTTTGGGATACGATAAACCACCTCTAATAGATTTTTTCTGTAAGACTATAGAAGTTCTCAACTAATAAATCTACTGATGAAACCAAACTCAACTTACGTACTTCAAATTTGAATTTTTGTTGCAGTATATGAGCAATAACCACCTAAATAAGTAAAAATGGGCATTAGTAAATCAATTTCTTCAAGATCATGTGAAGTGATTCTAACTTCAACAGAACAAACATTACTACGGAATTCTAGAATTTCTGCAATGTCGCAATTATCACAAAATTAATCTTCATTTCTAATTCCAAATGTTCTTGATTTTAATGTTAAGACTGAATTTTTAATCTTTCTTCAGATTCATGTATTAATGATATTGATATGGTTGAATTTTGTTCAACGTTCTATGGAATGAAGAGCTTTCTTTCTTTGGTAGCACCAAATGCATCACTTATTGGTTTGAGGAAAACCGGGTGGAAGTTAAAAGAAAATATTTTTGGCAAATATTCATTTTGGTTACATCTAAAATGAGTTTTAATCATGTTAAAAATGTAATGGTTATAAGAACAAAGCTCTTCGTTGTTCATATTTTCCATGTAACATAATTATCTGCTTATAATAGTTGTGGCTTATTTATTCCTCGATGATCAACAACCGTGGCTTGAAGGTGTTACCATAAAGTTGGTCTATCATTCCTTTTTCACCTTTATTGTATATCATATTCCTTGAGGGTGTTGGCAGTTTCTTCAATCTTCCCTACGATCGTGGTGATTTTTTTCTATTCACTAAAAGTTGAAGTTCAAACGAATCCAGGAAGTTGTTTTGATACATTTCACCATGATGATCGACATCCTTCGCTTTTGAAGTTAATATCAGTTCTGCACTAGGAATCTAATCTGTTGTACATAACCAGTATAAAGTACGAAATTCAATACTTGTTTTCGTTTTAGTATTCTTTTACGTTTACTATTTTTTACGTTTTTTTTCTTGCATTATTTCTATTGCTCTGCTATTTCTGAAGTTGAATGGATATTGCCCATGTTCTTGACTTACAATAAATAAATTAGCAAAGCTTCATATTTTATCTTGCCTCTTGTGTAAGTTCTGAAACTTTCAAATTCTAGTTTCTCTACGAAAGTATGAATTTGTGACTTAGATCGTTGTTCGCTCCCCTGTGGTTTGATAGATAGAGTGAGTTGTAAAGGTCTCAAATTAAATAATCTTTGGAAAATCACCATAACAATTAATGCTAACTTTAGATTGTAAAGTAGTCATTCAAATAATTATAGTCTCTGCTCTTTCTAGTTTCAACAGCTAATCAGCTTCTACAATACAGCTTAACTAACATTTATAATAATTACAGTTCGTATTTGAAATAGAAATGTTTTATGAATAACTCATTACACTAGCAAGATAATGAAACTGTATTACGAATATCGTATTTGATAAATCAGAGTTGCAAAAATCAAGCTCGATAAGTAAAACGCTTTCACAAGAGAAGAAATTTAAATTTCCTTCTCCATTATGTACAAGGATAATTTATTTCACGCACCCTCTGATTGCTTCTTCCTATATCGATAGAGTAGATTTCAATGTAGTTTAGCAACCCCACAATTTTATTACTTATGTTGCGCCATTTGGCAAGGAATTATTATCTTTATCGATAAAAATATAGACCATTATTCTCAGCCCACACTGTTTTGATTCTCGCAACTGAATTGGAATGAAATTTATGGTTGAAATGATAAAAATGTACTCTCAACAATATTCTATTAATCATTTTCTGAGAAAAGTACATAAGACTGTGCAATACTTATACTTTTCGTCAGAGTTACCATTGTTATGGAAGCGATCGTTTGTTTTTTCATTCTGGTCATTAACCGTTACTTTAAACATGATACTGTCATGTTAAATATCGATAGATTTATTCTTCAGGAAATCAAGAAACTCAGTAATCATGAACATGATAATAACATAATCTGAGTGAATTTAAAATCAGATGAATGGAATAATAATTTCATTGGAATAGCATACAAAATGTGTCATCTTCAAAATGAGACCAATTATACATCTGGCGAGGCAACATTTTTAACCTATATTATAGATAGCGAAATCAAAAAGGATTTGGGGAAGTAAGTCGCATGTATCAAATTCTTTTTACTCAAATCAAATAATGGTACAATCTTATTAACAAAAATTACTGTAGCGGCATTTACATACTAAGAAATTAACAACGTTCATACAATATCTTACATTACTCGCCTCCTCACATATTTCTTGGCTAGTTGATGCTGATTCCATATACACACCGTCACCTCACTTTCATTTATTATTCATATCTTGTTTGTGTAACACTCCCTCAGCATCGCAACGATAAAAATAATTCACAATAATATGAGTAATATTAACAACAAAAATCGGTACTACACCGACTTCGAACCCACATAATATTATACAGAAGTTCTATCTCAACTTTCAACTGCTTTTCGCTGTGTTCATGGTCGTGGGCTATGTACCTATCTGCTATCACAGCATATGTCTTCATGCCCTGTTAGAAGTATAAATAATGTTATGATGTCAATTACCGTCAGATAAACACTGCCTTTTAGTTCCAGCTTCGGTGAGTATCCCTTGAGGAAGCTGGTTATCCAAAGTTTTTTATTTCATATAATTACAGACACCACATTTGGTGAACAATATAATTGTTTGTAAATTACATTCAAGATTACGAATGTTTTGTACATAATAAGTAAAAAAAATTTTTTATTATGTAACAATTTCTCAAAGGCAAAGATGCAATAACACATGATACCCTGTTGGTTTTTCTGCAAGAAGTGAACCGTAAAACTTCAATAAAATCAGAGACGACAATTTGCATGTTCTCACTACCTGGTATTAATATAAAGATTCTTGACCCAGTATAAATTTTTATATAAATTCTCGGGAAATAGGTCACAATAACACTCTGTTTTAAATTTTCGTCTTTACGTACGTTTCGGTCTCACGACCTTCATCAGAAGACTTATTGTGTAAAAAGGGGTTAATTAAAACTAATTAGCACAAGCGTCCATATCGCACAGTTTTCAATCAAAAAGCCCACGCCGTCGAAACGAACAGAACCACGAATAATCGAAAATTGTATCGTTAATATTGAAGTAAATTTTCTTCCCTTTTTACATAATAAGTCTTCTGATGAAGGTCGTGAGACCGAAACGTACGTAAAGACGAAAATTTAAAACAGAGTGTTATTGTGACCTATTTCCTGAGAATTTTTATATAAAAACTACCTGATATGATATTTCACAATTGAAAGCAGTTGAAGTAAAGGTGGAATGCACATATTGCAACCTCCTCTGAAATCAGTCAGATGTTTGCTATATTACAGATAATTAAACATAAATCATCAGTCAAGAGCGCTTTAAAAATTAAAACTTTTTCAAGTTCATTAAGAAATTGGTTGAGTATTGGAAATTATTCAACCAAATACAACTTACCAACAATAACGAGCGAAGAAAGTCATGAGATCAATTAATTTGTACTTTTTTCCATAGAATCACGGAGCTCTGGAACTCTTTGTTTACCGAGATTTTTCCTGATGCCTACAACCTCAAACCTTTCAATACAAATTCCAATCCAATGGTCAACATTCTCAACATTGTCGCACGATCAAGAATATAATTCAAGGAGTTGTTTCTTTTACTGTCATAGTACCATCATGAAAATAGGTAGAACAGATCCAACTAAAAAAGAGAGAGAGAGATAGTAATGTATGATCAGAATCCTGATTGCCTGAAATTTTGAAATAATTTTTCATATTTTAATAATGAATAGTTTATTTATTCATACTTTTTATTTAACCAATTAATAGAATAAAAATTAATAATAATTCCCTACAAATTATTTCAAAATTTAATTCCCAAATATAATACTTTGTTATATTCAAAAACCATAAAAATTTTATAAACGTATTTATAAAATTACTTATAAACATTTTTTTATATTCAATAACAAGAAGTTGATTCTAATTATAATTAATAAATAAATATAATTCTCATAAATATTCAAAAAAAATTGTTATTCATAAGATTACAATACTCAAATACATTCAATTTCCTACAAACTAATAATAACACAGACTTGCGCCTCGACAGGCAATTTTTAGAGTCGTCCTGGAATATTTAGTTTTTAGTAAGCAATGTACTATCTGAGAAGCTTTTTTTGGTTTGAGTACCTACTCCTCTGAGGAGTTCACGAGGGGCGGCGAAACACTTGGTGTGGCCGTGATTATATGGTTTCCTCTCATATAGTCTAAATGAAAAAAAAAGATATTCATAGAATAACTTTTTATTCGGGTTGCCCATTGGATTACGTAATTGAAAATCAGTTCGTTAACATAAAAAAATATTAGTTTTATAACAGTTTTTCTATATTGTCTTTTTAAACCAAAAGTTCGATGCAGATAATGAGAACAGATATTTCCCATTAACAGTCTCAATATATACTATCCCTTCTCACCACACATGCCAATCCCCCTGCTCCACAGAGTGGTGTTAATAAATAAAGGATACGCGTTGCGTTTATTTCTACCATATTGTCACCAGAGCCTACCTAGAAATAGACAGGTAACAGAAGCGAATTTGATACAATTTTATTTTAGAATCGAGAATAAACACATACAGGAAGCGGATGACAGTTATATTCATGAATAAGAGAAATGAAAAAGCCCACGTGGCGAATATTGTATTTCATTTCAAAATAGCGCCGTATATCTCTCCGAAGCGAGTTATATCATTATTTTTGTCATATTTCAAGCACATACAACGGCTTCTCAGTGATTAACGGCCTCAATATTAATTAGAAGTTAACTTAAAACATATACATTGCGTGCAAGCAAACTTCAGAACTTCTCTTTTACGCACTGTAAACTTTTCAAGCTTCGAAAGGAAGCTGAACTTATAATTAAAATTGACGCTCTAAATGCTATTTAGGTGAACAATTTGTCTTGTATGTGGTCTATTAATTATAAATAATACATGGGTACTTGAATCTACCAAATTTTGAATTTACTAACTTCATTCACACTACTGACTTATTGTTCTCATAAATAATTAATTTTGTACTATATAGCATAGCTATCATGTTATGAATAATGTAGTATGTAATAAATAATAAAAATTCAAGAACCTTAAATGAAACCACTACATTAGCATATTAATATTTCATTGTCTGATATTTCTCTGGATTTACACACAATTAATTTGGATTGATGGTTGTGATATCTGCGATAAATGAAGGAGCAACCACAGAAAATGCACAGATTGTTCTTGTAGATGGATTTATTTTGATATCAACAATATAATACGAGCCTTGAGGGACACCACTAGTTTACAAATCTACAGTTTTAGAGTGAAACTAAAATATACAGACAAACATTCAATTTATTATACGTAAATTCTTGAGGAATAGGTCATGTTGACACTTATGCATAGCATATTCTCGTTTTTACGTTTCGGTCTCATGACTTTCATTAGAAGACGGTTGACAACTAATTCACATCAACTGAAGCACGAGATTGTACTGATTGCACTGGGTACTAAGCGTCTTTATCGCATTGATTTGAATTTTTTTCTGTGCATAGGAGGGAAAATCATGCTGGTTCTCCTTCCAAGAGGGAACATCGCGGCACTGCGGTCATTACACTGAGTACTGAGCGTCTTTAGCGCATTGATCAGAATTTTGTTTGCGTATACAAGAGGAAATTATGCATAGATACCTCGGGGTCCATGCTCACGGGTATGCCGGATTCCTACAGACTGAAACCCTTCAACCTGAGATTGGTTCTCCTTCCCAGAAAGAGGCCCACTGCACTGCGGTCATAAATGTCCTATTGTGCCCTCACATATAGCTATCTCCTCGTCAGTTCGGTGTATCCTATGAAATACAGTAGCTTCCTGTAGGGGATACTACTGCCGTGCACTGACACAGCACATGCTTGGGTGTCTGTTATTTCACGCCGCAACCCCTTCATGTGAACTGATCCACCAGACCCATCATGCAGAGATGCTTATTACATGGGGCGTGTCCGGTCAGGAATGCAGCAAGATTCCGTATTCCCTGTCTCCTGAACGTCAGTAGATTTTTACCTCGTTGCTGCTAGAGATCCCCAATTAGTTGCTTGAAATGCGACATACGTGGCAGTTCTCTCCAATAGGCACGGTACTTTGCTTCGAGCCATTGTTGGATTAGAGATTTCGCTGTGTGGCATGAGAAATGTCACATGTTGGCTCTGGTCCAATCAGGGGTTGTTCCGCCCCCGCTTGAGCAAGTACGACGGCAGTTTCCGTCCCTTCGCATCTGGTTTCCTCATACTCTCATACGAGCGTCACTCTATTTGGGTTCTTCACTAGTGCCGTTAGTTCCTTTACATAATCGAGTACACATTTTGAGGTGAATCTATGACTCCAGTGCCTTGAGCACTGTTAGCTTGCTCACTATGATTGTGATTTGTCTATTCTCTAGACTCTCTCCTCATGATTCAAGCACATGTTGCAATTTCTAATATTTTTGTTTCGAATTTTGTCGCAAGTGTCCCTAGGCCTAAAGAAATCATTTCTCCTTGTTCCTTTGTCTCCACTATTCTAGCACCTGTACTTTTTCGGTCTTGGTGCCTCCGATAAGCCATACAGAATCCCCTGGTATCATATGCCACCCATTCAAGGTTTGAATCGTGAACGGTACGGAAATGTTGTGAACCTTGATGCTGTCAGATCTCATATCCAATAGTCCAAAGTGAAGGTAGTTCTCATTTTGTAGAAACTGCTGTCCAAACTTCATCTCAAGGTATGGAATAGTTTGATCGCCATTCAGTTTTGATGAAATTTTCAACCTGCTGTCAACTTTGTTGAATTAGTCGTATGGCAATTCTCTTTGCGGTAAAATATAGGTTTTTCCATTTGTTTTCCTGTGCCAAATTAAAAGGAATAATTGTGTTAATGATAAGACTGATTCTAATCTTTCAAAACTTTATAATAACCTAATTCAAACTCAAAACATAACAATTGTTGATGAAGATAAAAATATGTTATCGAAACGTCAAAAAGTGAAGATTCATTTTGTTTTTAGTCATAATAAAGAATCATAATACCAAGAAAACGAAAT
Source organism: Endomychus coccineus (assembly GCA_958510875.1). NCBI lineage: Eukaryota > Metazoa > Arthropoda > Insecta > Coleoptera > Endomychidae > Endomychus > Endomychus coccineus. Next base: position 39,677,026 of record OY294069.1, read on the forward strand.
GTACATCTACAAATTTTTTCAAGTCAATATTCCGTGATTTATTCACCTCTTCATCAGGACTAGAGAATTTTAGTTTCGTAAATTTGTAGTTGCGTTACACTAGTCCATCAATACTAATGTTTGATGATGTTTGAAATTCCATCGAAAAACCAAGTTAGTTATTGTAAGTTAAACCTCGTGGTAGTGATTGCAATTGAAGATAACATTCGCAAAAATGTATGGGAGAATTTTATGAGAAGTTTTGTTTTTCCAATAAGTTCAGTGTGACACTTCGAGGATTCCTATTGCTGAGTTGAGGGGAGATTTTGATGTAGATAGTATTCCAAATTGAAATTTTGTGCTGGTAACATGCAGAAGTGGAGAACACTCAATTCTCGACTCAATCGTTTTATCTCTTCCATGAGGAAATTCTTGATAATTACAATTCATAGTAATTCAACTAAACGATTTAAATACCTGTAGAGGTACATTCTTTCGACCATTCATAAGTAAAAGAGCAACGTTGAATTGCCTAATTGTTATATTTGATCATTAAATTTCCTAAATAGATTTCAGAAGACTTATATATTATAGTCTGTCTGTATTAATGTTAGATAAATACATTTATATATATAATTGTGGAATCATTTCTATCACAGAATTGCATTGTCATAGAAACTTCAATCTTTGCCCAAGGAATATCCGTTAAGGGACTCTTCTGTTCAAATAATAAAATTAATACGGAAAAGGAAAGTAACATCGAAATTGGATCGAGAATTAACATTCACGTCAGGCATAATGAAAAGGAAAACGTGAATATTTGTAGTGGGACAATTTAATGAAGCAATTGAAAATTCTGGTGATTTCTCCTTAACGGCTGCAAACTGCTGATAACTTTTTATTGGTTGCAACTTTTTCCAATTCTGCGAGACGGCATAAATCTCGGTCAAATACTGCTCTCTTCGACGTTTGAAGCGTGGTGCTTTCCAGACCATTTTATTTAAAAATAAAAGTTCTTCCTCTTGTACATCTTGCTTTCTATTCTAAATGTACTTTCCATATGTCTTATCTCATACTAAATAATGTGTCAGTTTAACCAGCATAATTATGAAGGTCTGTCTAATTGCTATTCATAATTAGTAGGTAGTGTATATACGGGATTGCTCTCAGCTGGAAATTAATCTAAATTCATTAAATAGTGTTTCCGCTTACACTTTCCATCCTTTCTAAATTATAAATTACCTAGATATTTGACAATATTGTGTTCCAAACTTTCTTGAGAAATGGTGTGACCTTCGAAATAATAATAATATTAATAATAATTTTTATTGTCCATAAGACCAATGATTCAACACGGTATAAGACAAGTCAAGAATATGCAGCTATTCAAGTAAACAAATAATTAAATAGATAGATAAACGCGTATTTTGGTACAACAAAAAATACAGAAAAGGAAAACAAAAAAGTAGAAATGATATGAAGATATACAAAGAAAATACATTGAGGAGGTTCGGTAGTGTAAGCGGGGGAAAATAGGAAGAGCAAGCGGAGGGCGAGAGCATGGGTCTGGCAATGCTGTTAATATTGACGGCTGGAGATCTGTTCATAAACAGATGTAAAGATAATAACCGACAGTTCCCCAAAGAATGGCTATTGTGAAAATATTAGAGTACTTAAGAAGTTTTTATAAAAAGGTAGTTTTAATTGCTAATTTTCAGCTATTTTTGCATAGAAATAATTAGTGGGACTCGCTCATACTTGCACAGAATATTATTGTAATAACGTTATTCTATTTAAAAGAAAAATATTTCTATTTGGTCGTTTTTTTTTACTTTGCAGACTTAACCACGTCCTCATGAGCTTTCATGTTGAAATGTTTTTTGACTCTATATATTTGAAAAACGGTGTAGTGAAACACTTCAAAATATTGGACGTATCCTTATAATGTTATCCTCAATGGTCTGTAAGAATTCCAAGGAATTTTATGATAAAAAACTATCCCTACCGAACCTCCTTAAGTAACTAATTATAATTATAGCCCAGTTCCTGCTATACTTATTTACGAATATAAAATTAGGAATGAAAAATGAAATAAAAATATCATGAACTCCCTTCTTAAACTGTTTTAATTTAGCATTATCTTTGAGCAACAGCGGAAGTTTGTTGAACATCTTTATGCCCATATATCGTGGACTTTCTTCATAGAGAGTCATCATAATTGCTGAGGTATCAACAGGTCTGCTCGGCTTCTAGTATTATAAGTATGATTGGAATCATTGTGGGGAAATGAACCAACATTTATATTGACATATAATAAAAGTTGCTTTATATATTATACATGTCTTATATATAAATTCTCGGGAAATAGATCACATTAACACTTATGCTTTATATTTTCGTCCTTTCGTACGTTTCGGTCTCACGACCATCATCAGAAGACTCATTATTTCAATAACCTGTTTTCTTGAAACTAATATTATTAACACTAAGCATCCTTATCGCACCAATTTCATTTAAAATGCCAACGTCGCCGAAACGAACAGAAACACGAAATCGGAATTGTAACACAACAATGTTATAAGTATAATATATCAAGAATCCACTATCTAGTAGAACTCTCGAAAAATATGAACACATGTCATCACAGTCTATGAACGACTAATAAACGAGACGAGTTCAAGTATTTACTTTCGAACCAGATGTCACGATTTATTAGATAATAAAAGAAGGTCTGGCCTCTGGAATATACTTTTGACATTCTACCTAAAATATGCTTTTAACATCATAAGGACGCATGTAGGAATTTACAAGAATATTATTTAATTAAGTTAGTATAAATATGACTTAGTGTCTGAACATCAGTCCTATAATTTAAAGATTTGGAGTCACGTTTTATGTTAATCATCTCCAGAATAGATCTTTTATAATAATTGGTTTCCTTAGTTGAAATATTAACATATCAGAAGATGTTTCTACATGAGGTACTTCTATGTGCTCCTACTATACTTCTTACTGCAAGCTTCCTCATCATGAAGACCCGGTCCGATCTAGATGCAGGTCGCCACAATATGATGCCATAAGAACATCTTGAATAGAACTGTGCATAATAATAGGATAGAAGTATACGTCTACTTATAAGACTGTGCAACCTCCTCAAAGCATAGCACATGGCAGATAATTTGCTAAATAACATGTCAATGTGAGTATCCCAGTTCAGTGCGTTATCTATACATAGCCTCAGAAAACTAACAGTCTGAACTTGCCTCAAAGAATGTCCGACAATTTTTAACAGGCAACTCTCATTGTAGTTTATTGCGCGAAGTGTAAAATAGATGAAAACTGTTTTTGAGGTATTCAGAACGAGTTGATTCGCTGCAAATTATTCTATGTAAGCTTTCAGACTATCTTCTGTATTTTTCACCATTTCACCATTTCCATCCCTTGCTTCAGTATTATTGGCAAATCATTAGGAAATAACAAGAGAAGAAGGGGTCCAAGTGCTGGCCCTTGAGGTAAATCATCCACAACCTACAATCGGTTAGATATTATACCATCAGTATCAACAATCTGATAACGATCAGACAAATATGATGAAATCTACTCATACAACTTCCCCCTGAAACCATACCCAGACAATTTAGCAGGGAATAGATTGTGATCAACAAAGTCAAATGCCTTGCTTAGATTCATGAACAATCCACAGCGTTTTTGTTGCTTATGTGATTAAGTTCACACAAGGCTTCATATTGATATGGACTGTTCGCTGTTAGAAACAAATGTTATAGTTAGTAATTTTGTGCAACCAATTTATTTGAATAATTTACGTAAAGTGCTGCGCTATCTTCGTCAAACCAGGAATATATCATTTTAAAATATGGCAACACTTTCTAGGGTTGCCGCTAAAACAAGCTATTTTATTCGATTGACTTGACAAGTATATAAACAGTCCTCTTTAGGGATGTAACTCTACCTACAGTTCCGTCGTGTGTAGTGTAAACTGCGGAAATGTCGAAAACACACTATCATTCTAGTGTTCAAGAAGTAGTACTTCCAACAACAGATTACTTTAAATAGTAACTTGAAAATGGAGGGTCATATCTTTCTATAACTGTCGTTAGATATAGAGTTGCAGCTCCTTCACAACTCCGGACTGAAGTAACAATTCGAAATGTTATATTTGATATGTACAGGAACAAGGATGATAACGAATATATACAAACAAACAGAAAACCGTTGAATATGCTAGTTATTCCAGTCAAGAGTGTGAAAAAATAGGGGTAATTACTAAAATGTTAAAGACCGCATGAAAATGCTAAATTCTTTTTGCATTGTGTACAGCATGGCTTACACATCATTAGTCGAGAGGAAAAAAAGGGGGGAATTGTCATTATTACTATTAATATACATTGAATAGCATTTTCAATTAACTTATGGAGTTTTTTATAAAAAATGGAATATCTCGGGCTCTTTTGATGCACAGTTTCTGAAATTTGGTAGCAGGGAGTTTTTAGGTCCGCTGAACCCAAATCTGAAGTCAGAAAATAAAAAATTTGGCACCTTTGCTGAAAAACACGGAAAATTTCATCAAATCTTATATGCTAACAAAAATTATTCTGATACTGTGGTATAGAAATAATAAGATGCCATGATGTGTCTCGGTACAATTTTCATTATAAGACGGAAAAATGTAGAAAATTGGTGGAAATTTGTGTAATTTTTCCTGTCTCGATCCTCGTCCAACATGTCAAATTATAGCTGTTTGTGGTCGCTGAGTTTTATTTTATGGTTATAAAATCAAAACCAACTACAGTTTTCTGGAAAACTACGAAATATGAAATTTTGACATATTAGCAAGACAATCTTCAATTATTATTTTGTTTTTCGAAAAATTTTATTATGGTAAGGAGTTTCAAGTATCTTTTATTGTAGTAGGTATGTACTAGGCTGTGCCAAAAAAAAATTGATATTCTTCTACTTCCCTCTTCGATTATATCATTCCCCATTCAAATTCATTCAGGTCCCCCAAATTTGAAACATATCGGTTACTAATTAGAGGTGCATCAAGCCCAAAACGTGTTTTTTAAAGTTTTTTCTCAATTTCGAGAGGTTTCTTAACACTGTTATATAACGGGAAGTTTGACATTATTACGTTCAAACACAAAGTATGTAAAGCAGTTCAGTCGCCACATTCACTTTCCGACAGATATATTGGCGAAAAGAACCATTTTTTCAAGGCCTAAAAACTGTAATTTCAACTTTCAACTTCAATAACTTCATATTGTTGGGTTCGTGATGCGTCATATGCTCTTTTAACGTAGTCTAGTATCACGTAGCGTTAATTGAATTGATAATTTCAGAGAAAATCGCCCATCAGTTATGATAATCTACACTCGAGTGGAAAAACGCATCATTTGAAAATGCACCAAAAATGGCAAAAATTCAGAGTGCCTTAACTCAGTTGCATTTGGTCAAAAATGGATGAATTTTTGAGTTCTGGAAAGGTTAGAACCTTCCCTTTAATGTGATGCTACTTAATGTGATACAAAATCTATTACACTCCCTCCCAGCCCGCTAAGAAAAATATGTTCCTGGTGTCAAAAAAGTCCGACTTTGACAGGTCGTAGTCCGAGCCGAAAAAATCATGGACTCAATCAGACAACAGGTCAATGAGTTTCAATATTTTTTTCTAAGTTGCCTAAAAATTCGAGTTTCTATTATAGTTTGGCGGGAAGCTATGAATTTTTCAAAAAAAGTACCATTTTGCGTTTTTTTTGGCCACAACTTTGCCAATTTTGTACCTCAATCAATGAATCTTTATAAAATTGATCCATGAGTCATAAAGTTGATAAATAGAATGTGTTGAGTACTGAGTATATTCTAGTATTTACAATCAAATATTTTTAACAATCATTTAATAATTTATAATCATACATTTAATAATTTGTAATCATACATCACATTAAGACTTTTTTCGCAACGCTCGAAATTCGCCGCATGTGCTCCTCGACAACTTTCAACAGGTACTGCTTTTGCTCTTCGTTTTTCGTCAATTCCGAATTATATTTTGTAATTAACGCTATACCTCTTTCCGCGGAGTCATTCGTGACGCGCAAAAATGAAAATTTTTCTTTCGTTTCTATATAGGACTCGATGCTTTTCCACGCAGATGGATCTTCAGTTAAAAAGTCGCAGTTCACGTCAAATCTTTTCAACGAGTTAGGTGTATGTTGAGAGCATAGTTCATCGATACAACGCGTTCTCCACATCTCTAATTCGGTGTCAGAATTTGGATTTCATAATAACTTTTTGACACCAGGAACATATTTTTCTTAGCGAGGTGGGAGGAGGTGGCATGGATTTGGTGTCACATTAAGAAGCATCACATTGAAGGGAAGAATCTAACCTTTTCAGTACACAAAGATTCATCTATTTTCGACTAAACGCAATCGAGTATGGCACTCTGAATTTTTGCCATTTTTGGTGCATTTTCAAGTGATGCGTTTTTCCACTCGAGTGTAGATTATCATAGTTGATGGGCAGTTTTCTCTGCAATCATCAATTCAATCAATGCTACGTGATACTAGACTACGTTAAAAGAGCATATGAAGCATCACGAACCTAAAAATAAGAAGCTATTTAAGTTGAAAGTTGAAATTACCGTTTTTAGGCCTTGAAAAAATTGTTCTTTTCGCCAATATATCTGTGTTAAAGTGGATGTGGCGATTGAAATGCATTAAATTCTCTGTATTTGAATGTAATAATGTCTCCCAAGTATCAAACATCCCGTTATTGTAGAACAGTGTTATGAAACCTCTCAAAAATTGAGGAAAAAGTTCAAAAAACACGTTTTGGGCTTGATGCACCTCTAAATATTAGCCGATTTGTTTCAAATTTGGGGGACCTGAAAGAATCTGAACGGCGAATGATATACTCAAAGAAGAGCGCAAAAAAAAAATATCGATTTTTTTTTGGCACAGCCTATTATGTACAGTACCTCTTTTAAAGTAGGTAAAAAAGAGCAGATGTTTCAGGAGCATCAATGAGGATGTGGCGTACGTGTACCATAGAAATCCTATACACAAGATCTCTATGACGTGGACACGTTAACGCGTACGGAGCTGTTTCAAAGTGTGGAGGGAAAGGAACTGACATGCTGGTAAACTATTACGTATCTTGGATGCGACTGTAAGATCACGTCCTTTTGGATCTGTAGAAACCTAATAACTGTTGTGAATCTTGAATCATTTTACATAGATAATATCAATTCTCCAGTAATTTTGATAGTCGCTATGTGGCCACTGTCGCCTGTTTTTCTCAAAGAATTTCCCCCATACTTAACACCAGTTTCTTGAAGGTTATTTACATTTTTATACAAATTTAGTATGGTTCCCAGCTGGAAGGCAGCTAGAGTCTAACCAATTTCGAAAATGGAAAGGAGACACTCCCTAATAATTATAGACTCATTGCTCGTCTATCTATGAACTGTGAAGTGATCATCGAGTTCATCTAATACCTAGGAAGCTGCAAAATCATGAATGACCGGTAATATGACTTTCGTCAGAAGAGATCAACAAGTGACCTGCTTGTCTCTGTAATACAAATTATATAGCCGACATCTGTTAGAACGTATGAAGAATCTCTAGCTCTCACATTAGATATTTCCAAAGCATTCGACCGAGTCTTGCACCAAGTCCTCTTTGGGGAACGGCCACCTCAAGTTTGTCGCTTGCTATCGAGTTTTCCCTCAGATAGATCAGTCTATGTGGTGAATGACGCAGTCTCCTCCGATACAATGGTTATGAATGCTGATGTTTCACAAAGATCTGTTTCGACACCAACTTTGTTTGTGCTTCATGTAAACGATCTGTTGGAAGCTTTGCATTTGATGGTATACACTTTATACCGTTTCCGCATCTAGAGCCCCTATCTCATCTAATGAAGCCGCAGTTGCGAGATAGAGACACGTGGACGCAATTGATGAAGATCTGTCAACAACTTTCAGATGGGGATGTGATAATCTAGTACAGTTTGATGCAACAACAATTCTAATTTGAATTCTCTCCAGGAGAACGGGGATCCCATAATCCCTGGTATGAAAATGTAAGGAACAGCTTCTTCTATGTCCATGATCGGTATCACCACCAACAGCATACTCTCATGAGATGATCATGTGAGGTCCATTGCGTAAGCTGCTTCACAAAAACTTGGTTTTCTATTCCGTGCCAAGAGCTACTTTACATCCCAGAAGCTAATTGACAAAGTTTCAACTCCCAAACATACGCTTCAACTTTCAGATTCCATTCAGGAGAGAACTATTCGTGAACTCACGAGTTCACCTCTCTGGAATATTATAGAGAGGTGGGCGGTCTCTCCCTTTGTCGTAGATATTTCCATGTTTGGTGTTCATCAGAAGTGTCGTCTGTTATTCCACGACGAGAGATTTCAGGAAGATTGTCTAGTTGAGCTCATAAGAAGGGAAGAGGCTAAGCCCCCTGATGCACTCAGGCCACTCAGTTGGGCCCATTTTACGCCCCGTGGTCAGAAGCCTATTCTATTCTAGCAGGCTTGTGGCTCGCCAGAAACCCAGAATATTGCCAGTGCTGGCTTCCATAAGTTATTTTGGGAGCAGTTTTAATTCTCCGGAGTGTCGGTGCCTGAGGGATGCTAATGCTGGGCATTCCAACAGGATGTGAGAGACAGTTTCTTACACCTCTCTGTATTTCCTACATATTGAGGCATCTGTGATGCCCATAGTGTGTAGATGTTTTTTAAGACGCCAGTGTTCGGTTAGGATTCCAGTCATCTCTCGTATGTCCCTTCTGTTCAGAGAGAGGAGTTTCTTTGAGAGCCTAGGCACAGGCTCTTTGATGAAGAGCTTGGCCTGCCTCATGCGTGGTGATTCTCGCCACAGTTTAGACCACTCTTTTTTCAGTTGGTTCAAAAAAGGAAGACCACCTACGCAGTTTGATAAAGTGACCATTGGCTCCGGCCCGATAGGGGCGCTAGACGACCCTCGCCTGGACAGAGAATCGGCCATTTCGTTCCCTACAACTCCGCTGTGTCCAGGGAGCCAGATGAGTTGAACTTTATTTCTCATTGATGCCTTGATGTGACTCTGGTTGATTTGAGAGCTCCCAGGGTCGACCGGCTGTCTCTTCAAATATATATGCGCCTATTTACATAGTTTCTTCGCAGGTGTTCCATGGCACAAGTCAGTATTGCCTAGACCTCCGCCTGATAAACCGTGCAGTAAGCGCCTAGAGTCACTGAGATAGTGATCCTTAGCCTTTTTAGGTACACTCTCGCTCCAGAAGCCTGACCTACCTTGGACCCATCTGTGAACCATACGAGCCCGTTTGGTGGCAGTAGGGTGAGGGTATTGTTGTTCCAATCTCCTCTATCCGGGATGAGGATTTTGGGAGAAGTGAGACATATAGCAGGAATCATGTTATCTTGCATCATTTCTAGTATGGGGCATTTAGAGATTGCCTCACTTAAAATCGATGAGTGTCCACGTAGGCTCAAGACTTACCGAACTTCTTCCTACTAGACTCCATCTTCCAATATAACGTCTAAGTTGGAGAACAATTTGCCTAGTGATATCTTTCCTCATGCCCGTAACCTACAAACCTTGAAGAAAAGTTCCTATAACTATCTCTTCTCACAAGATTCCACCGTTTGCTCGGACGTTGTTCTTTGATCATTATAGGTTTTACTCTCGAGTAGTTCAAATATATTAGAATAAAATCAAGTTCTTCTCAAGTCATTGAAAAATATATGGATAATAGAATGATGAACCCATATACTGTATATATTATTTCCCAAGATTCGATAATTCTATACGGATCTGGCAAAAACTGTTTCGTTTAAAACTTAAGCTGGTCCTTGATGGCATGCATTCGTTTTATTCTGAATGAACTGTCAAATAGAATATTTTTGCTTTTTATAAGACTGCACTGTAGTTCTATGACGCAATGTTTTTCTCCTCATGATTCTGTTGTTACATCTAACAAATAAAATTTCGTCACTCGTAGAATATGAACTGTAGCCCTAGCTATCAACTCTTATCTTGATCTTTACAACTCAGAATCGCCGATGATATTTTAGATAATGCAGCAAACGTTTGAGGACGTATGCTGGGTGAAAGTACATAAACATGGATGATATGGCACAAGTTGAATGCTTAATGTACTAGTCATGTTAATGGTTATTATCAGATGGAAACTAATCAAATGGTGGGGTAAAAAGTGCAAGTAATTCCTTAGGCGCATCAGTCTGTCAAGACCCCCTTTTTCATCGAATTACGGACAATTGATTCTGACAAGTACAGGGCATCCGCAGCAATGGTGGTAGACATATTCTTTATTCAGCTGCGGTGTTTGAGTGATGGAATTGAATCAATATTCTATTTATGAGAATCAGCCAGTCCCGCTATACCAGTAATGCAACAAATTAGTGAAACCCTTGAATAAACGAATATATCAAATAAAATTTCTTCAACTATACTTATACAATGAATATTTAACGAACTGTCGTGACATGCAGAGGGATACAGAACATAATAGTGGAATTGGAATAACCAGAATTCAGCACTTTGTCAAACAATTGATAGCACAATTCCTCAATTTACAATACGATAAAGACTAAAATATAAGTGTAGGTTATGTCGGGGGCTTATTAAGGATCTTCAAAAATTAGGGCCTACATCTCATGCTGATGGAACTATTGTTGATTGGATTGTATCGAAAGATATGTCCTAAATAGATTTCGAAAAGGCAGTTGCTTTTTGCAATGAGATTGTCACATTCCAAAGTACCTTTTGTATCCAAGCATTCCAATTGTTCATCTAGAAAGATGCGTCTTGTATTAATTTTAACGGTTATTGGCATTTGGAGCATGTGCATTTTCAACCCCTGGAAATATCAGTGAAGACGAGGATAATAATATAATAAGATTCTTGACCCAGTATGAATTATATAAAAAATTCTCGGGAATTAGGTCACATTAACACTCTGTTATAAATGTTCGTCTTTACGTACGTTTCGGTCTCACGACCATCATCAGAAGACTTATTTTGTTAAAAAGGGGTTAACTAAAACTAATTAGCACAAGCGTCCATATCGCACAATTTTCAATCAAAAAGCTCACGCCGTCGAAACGAACAGAACCACGAATAATCGAAAATTGTATCGTTAATATTAAAGTATAGATATAGAAACCACTGTTAAGTAATATTCTCATAATGTACAAACGCATATTGCTATGGTCTCAAAGCAACTGGAGTTCGAAGCTATTTGTTTGTAATAACTCGACCCAGATGTAGATTTATGACGTACTTGAAAAGGTTTTAGACCTGCATTGGAATTTAGTTTACTTTAAGCGTTCTTCCTAAAATATACTTTTAACATTATAAAGACGTATGTAGGAATTTGCAAGAGTTTTAATTAATCAAGTTAGTATAAATCTGACTCAATCCCTGAATATCATTCCTATGATTTACAGAATTTGAATCCATTTTTATTTGAATCATCTCCAGGATGGATCTTTTATAATAATTGGTTTCTTTAGTTAAAATATTAACATTTTTGTAATCAAATTGATGGTTATAATCAAAACAGTGCTTAGCAAGGGCGGTAGAATTTCTTATTATTTCTTGTGCTATACCGTGCCGTACATTCTTTTTTGTAAATATTATTTAGAGATTCCAGGATAAGTTCCATCACAATCTAAACAATTCAATTTATATACTGTGTGGGTTTGTTTATCTTTAGGTATTACAGGTTTTAGATTTGAGAAATATTTCCCAACACAGTTAGTAGGTTTATCCGCAACATTTATATCGTACTTTTTCAAACATTTCTTAATTTTTTCTGAGGTCCCCGAAATGTATGGTAAAGTTATATAATTGTCTGTATTACCTGTTATGTTATTTTTATAAGAAGAACCATTATAGATTCTGTTTATTCTCTCTTTAATGATAGGATTGTAGAAAGTTTTTGAGTAGCCATTCATTTCCAATGCATTACGAACAATTTTTAAATTTTTGGGACGGTCCTCTGCGTGGGACAATTTTACCGCGCGGTCTGTGAGGCTGTTCATGACACTTTTTTTCATAACGAGCTGGTGCAACGGAATTGAAATGAAGATAACGTTGGGACCAGACTTCTTTAGTAAACCAAGAAGTTCTTATTTTTCCATCTGCATCATGCCTAATGGTCATATCTAGAAAATTAATGTTATTTTTCATTTCTATTTCACAAGTGAATTGAAGTTTACAATGGAAATTGTTAAATTTATTAATCACATATTGAATTTTATCGTTGGGAACACACATAAGGCAATCATCTACATACCGTTTAAAGAATACAGGCTGAAAATCTAATGAATTTATAACAGATTCCTCTAGGCATTCCATAACGAGGTTAGCAATGGTAGCTGAAATAGGAGATCCCATTGCTGTGCCGAAAATTTATCCAAAATATTGCTCACCTTACTGAAAATAAGTGCATTCTAAACAAAACTTTACCGCATTTATAAAATCCGATTGATCAAGAGGTGTGTGGTTTTTAATCTCTGGCCAACGTTTTTTGATGTAATTTAATGCCAAAACGACAGGTACATTTGTAAATAAAGAAACAACATCCTAGGAAATTAGTTGATGGTTTACTGGTACGGATTGATTTTTTATAAATTCATTAAAATGCCATGAGTCTTTCACATAAAATTCATTTCTTCCTATTATATTATTGATAGATTTTGATAGAAATTTTGATAAATTGTAAGTAGGCGCTCCAATATTACTTACAATGGGTCTTAGGGGTATATCATTTTTATGTAATTCAGGAAGCCCATAGATAAAAGGTGCAAGCCCATTATGGCAAATTAATTTATTTTTTAATTCAATAGGGATTATCTTATTTTTATGCCATTTATTTATCAATTTATTCATGTTATTTTGTACTGATGAAGTAGGGTCAGATTTTAATTTTTTATAAGTTGTTTCAACATTTACAAAAAAAATCTATACTTTAATATTAACGATACAATTTTCGATTATTCGTTGTTCTGTTCGTTTCGACGGCGTGAGCTTTTTGATGGAAATTGTGCGATATGGACGCTTGTGCTAATTAGTTTTAGTTAACCCCTTTTTAACAAAATAAGTCTTCTGATGATGGTCGTGAGACCGAAACGTACGTAAAGACGAACATTTATAACAGAGTGTTAATGTGACCTAATTCCCGAGAATTTTTTATATGACGAGGATAATGGTAATGAGAAGGTATACCCAAATATGCAAAGCGCATATTTTGCATATTCTGCATAATAAATGAATTTTTCCAAATATTTGCATATATCCTCAATAAATAGCATATTGTGCATAATTGAAAGATTTTTTTACAAAAGAGTTCAAGAAAACAATTTCTTCTAGATCAAATATACTCCTCGAACCTCACTTGCAAAGTTTATGGAACGTTGTCTTGAAGCTTCTACGGATTTTCTATAAGAAGGCTCCTTTTATTAGGATGACCGACTTTTATTACATACAAGATGGGCCAAAAGAAGTTTATTTGAACCTTTGGAATTTTATTGGTCAAGTCGAAAAGATGATATCGGCCAAATGGGCGCCGCCACAATTGATTGCTATACGGGCTCGTTTTATAGCATTTTGTATCACTTCGGCGAGAACTTCGCTCTCGTGTCGAATGTTGTCCTTGAGGGCTTCCAGGGTCTCGGGCTTGTTCACGTAAACACGGGACTTCAAAAAAACCCTCAAAAAAGTATGGGACGGTTAAATCGGGCGATCTTGCGGGCCAGTGCAAATCGCCAAAACGAGAGATGAGGTGACCCGGGAACGCCGCCTTCTGAATATCGGTTGTGGCTCGCGCAATGAGTGCGCCGTTGCTCCGTCCTGTTGGAATCACATGTCCTCCAGTCCTAATCCGTTCAATTGCGGCAGAAAAAACTCGGTTAACATAGCCCTATAGCGCGCACCGTCCACTGTTGTCGTTTGACCAGCGGCGTCGTCGAAAAAAAAGGCCCGTTGACTCCTCCAGCGTGAACAGCGCACCATGCAGTCACTTTGAGCGGATGTAATGGCTCCTCGTGCATCACCCGTGGATTTTAAGTGCCCCAGAAGCGATAGTTTTACTTGTTCACGTACCCGCTGAGGTGGAAATGAGCCTCATCGCTCATTATGATTTTGGTCGAAAAATCGTCCACTTCGTCCTCGAGATTGAGGATGGCTTGGGCGTAGGTTACAAGCGTTTGGCGGTCGACAGGCAGCAGCTGATGCAGGGACTGGACTTTGTACGGGAACATGTGCAGGTCCTTGACCAAAATTCGCCTTAGGGACGACAGGCTGATGGCTAATTGCGAGGCACGGCGTCTGGTCGATGTTTCTGGCGACAGCTCGACATCCTCGGCAACAGCGGCGATATTCTCGGCAGAACGGGCGCTCCGGGGCCGGCCACTCTTGACAGCGTCTCGTGTGGTCCCATACTCTTCAAGGTTGGTGGCCAAACGGCGCAGTGTTTGCGCAGTCGGTGCCGGACGACCGGGGAATCGGCGACGGAATTCGCACTGCGCCAACACCACAGACGAATTGTTACGCAAAAAAATAGACACGATTATTCCGCGTTCTTGGGGAGTGTATATCTCCATGGCTTGTTCACTTGTATTCTACATCTGTCTAGTTCACAAATGTCAAAACAGATTTGACATTGGCCGCCATTTGCAAAAATAAGAGCATCTTCCAATAGGGTGATTTCTTTTGGCCCACCTGTTACAAGAGCTAGTAAATAAATTTTTATGAACGTGTTTTTATACAAATTGTTCATTGTGTATGTCTAATTCTGACCTACAAGAATTATAAGAGGAAGCGAACGCCACTCGCATACACTCTGAGTATAGATGTCCATACATGTTGAACAAGAGGGAAATCAGAAACAAAATATTATTCATAGATAATAACTATTGACACCCAAATATGCAAAGCGCACATTTTCTATATTTCGTATATTAAACTAATTTTTTTAAATATTTGCATACATTCTTAATGAGTAGCATATCATGCATAATTGAAAGAATTTTGAGAAGTACTTTAGTATTTCATTTGCAGTTCTTAAGAATTCCCAGTAGAGTGCTCGTGGTCGTTCATAAGAGATACAAGAGTATGGGTATACCTAGTCGTCTTAAATTCCGAGAATTCAAAACTGGCCGTTTTAAGCCCCTAACAGGGGTTCTACTATACCCATATTTACATAAGTAGGTAAATAAAATAATAAATCGGTTTCTGAATTTCATTTCTGATTGTGCTTTTGAAGACATAAAATCGAATTGCGTTTTGTGGTATTTTATTTTCTTTTTTAGTAAACTGTCCAGTCAGTAGTAGCATCAGTGTTGGTTGAGCCATACAAAGAACTACGTATAGATATGGAAAAAATATAATTCTTGAATATTCAATACAGAGGAAGGTGTGAAATCAGTCGATATCTGGTATGTTCTGAGATACAAAAAGAAGCTAAAAGCAAGTCACATTCTTTTTGAGACACACACAATCAAAATACAGAGAAATGTACGAAGCGTTTCAGTTTTACCCTGTCAGTATTAACTTACTTTTAAATTCGGAACCCTAGGTATATTTTTCATTTGTTTTTCTATCTACATTTTTTATATCGAAAAAAACAGAGATATCACCCTATTTCAGACCATTTGGACACTCAGGGCGCTTTCGTTTATTATTGTTTTGTTGTTACGGATTTAGATTTAAGTATTGATATCATTCCTTTCAATTTGATATTTCAATTTTTGTTTTTTTTCCTTTGCAGACACCATGCGATAACAAATTTCGAATAGACCAATACGTGGAAACTTCTGCTCATATTTCTAAATTAGGCAAGATGAAATCTGGAGACCTGTCCCAACCCACATTGATGCAACAATATGTTCCCAACCAATGTCCAAAAAGCTAAACGAAGAAGATATCTTTAACCGAGACCTATGCCAAGCAATGATAAGGCTACGTAATCAAAACTTCACTTCTTTTCTTCAGAAGTATTGCAAATTCAATGTCCTAGGTGAAACAACACTACGCAGAAACGACGTAATTCGGAGGTACTTGAGCAAATTAAAGCTAAAATTCGGAACAAACCTTTTTACGTGTGTATTGATGAAACCACTGATTCATGAGGACGTTATATTGCCCATTTACTGATTGGTGTTCTTAGTGAAGGGATTCTGCCAAAATCCTAACTCATTGCTTCTAAGGAAAAACAAATGCACTGACATTGGCCAGATTTGTTCAAGACGAAATACCAAAATTTTTCCTTTCTACGCATGTCCCTGGAGATAATTTTGTCAGGTGCAGCAATGTACATGAAAAAAAGGACGGGCCAAATTTGAATTCTAGTGAGTTGGATTTTTTTCTAATTTCAGTGCAACTATGTTCGGACATTGATGAAGATCTTTGAAATGGTTATTACTATTATTTAGAATGATAGACATTGAATATTCTGTATCATGATAGTTTTCTTATGTGCTTAATTGCATTAAATATGTTTTGAAACTTGCTAAGCTCATGAATGACATTGAAATGAATTATTATGAACAAAGAAGAAAATGTAAATCAATAAAATGAGATGAACTTAAACATGATGAATAGAATTTTATACCAGTGAGTGTACTTTGAAAAATGATGAACATGCTATTGAATATTCTATATGTTGATAATTTCCGCTAAATTTTCTTTTGTTTCATTGCATTGAATATGTTCTGAGTATTTGTTGAAGAGATTATTAAATAGTTTAATTTCCAACATGAAAAAAATCTTCCTTGATGGACCTACAATAAGAGTTCCGTTCTGTGAAGAAAATCTACCAAACACTCTTCTTCCACCTCAACCTGTTATTACAAGATGGGGCACTTGGTTGGGAATAGGTTTCTTTTATTGCGAGAAATTCTGTCCTTGTTGAGCAATTATTCCAAAACAAAGGAATAGAACAACTTTTGTTTTTGAAAACCAATTATAGCTTTGTCTCTGAAACAATAATACAAATGGAGGAATCCAATTTGCCATCAACCCGAAGTGTACAATTGGGAAATACATCAAAGGCAGCTTTCCAAAATATCGCAGACAAAATGGGGGCAAAAGTTTTCAAAAATTCAAAAATGTGATGGAAAAAAATTGATTTCGTTTCCTTAGCCTGAACCATCCATTGATTTGGATCCTGTAATATTAATCAATATTATAAGCATGCCTGTTACATCGGTTGATGTGGAAAGGAATTTTTTCATTCATAAATTATCGTATTCTGACAGGAGACAAAAATTTTCAATCGAGAAGATGCCAACGCTTCTTCAAATATTAGCACTAATTTCTAACTGAAACGTTGTGAGTCGAGTTGAAGAAAATTTTATCCACTTAAGTTTCAACAGAGTTGTGTTAGAATGGAAAACTTTCGAAATCATACCATGTTTCTATGACATAGCTCGGTAAGCTGCGATAGATTTATTCCGAGTTTCATTCGTTGTGGTTTTTAATAGTTCATAGACCTGGACGCTAATTGCAATTCCGTTCGTATTATAAATAGAGCGATGTCCATAACTTGGAAAATCTCAAGCCATGTAATGAAAATAGGAGAACATATTTCCTCCAAGTGGAAATTCCAGATGAGTGGGTTATTTCTTGGTCTATTATTGGATGCAATAACATTAACTGAACACACAAGAGAACATGTATTATATCTAAGGATCAATTCTAGGTTGTAAGGTTATTCCAAAGTTTATTTTGAATGCTAGATAAAGTTCAGACCAGGTAAGACGGCGGAAGTATGTTATATAAGAAAAAAGATAATTAAATAAGGCAATGCTTTGACATTTGGTATATTATATCAGAAGCCAATGATAGCTAGAGATATATACCAGTCAATTCTGTTTCACTAATTGCCAGTTGCAACTTGCAATTAGGTTAATTGTAACTAACAAAAAGGAATAATTGAAACCCACAACTTGTGATTATAAGAATTTTATTTTTTATTTTGCGATGTTCCTTCAGCACTTTCGTACGTTACGATGTCAAAGAAAATGCGGTTTTCTCATGTTTTTCCTGAAAAACTCAGACAAAAGGCACTTGACAAAAAAGTTGTAGATGATAACAAACTTGTATTTTGATCATAAATTCACCTGAATTTATCAGATTTTTCCCTTCCTTTTACATTTCTCCTTCCTCATTTCTAGGAACTTCAGAATGGCTATATCTCGGGAAATATTGATTTTTTAGAAAAAATTTGCAAGAGATTAATTATATTTCTCGGAACCCGGGACAAAAGCGATGTTTTCCACCTTCCACCGATCATTTCCACCTTTAATTCATTTCATCTTTTCTATTGACATGTGATATGCATACGAAGTTGATACAGTATCTTTATGTTAGTCAGGTAGAGTTATAGCAGCGAGAAAGGATTTTCATCCGATTATGTTGATACAATAAATTTTATGAAGACTATATGCTCTCAATAGTGCACATAGTCCAGTAAATGGAGCCCAAAATCGACCCGACTTCGGCGATTTTTTGCTCATGAACCGATTTTGACGTTTAAGGGCTTGTTTGATTCGTTATGATCCCTAGATCAAAGATGGACACTTTCGATTTCTGACAAATTGTTTATATTGTTAATAAACAATAAATAGTGTTAAATAATGGCTTCATCCAAAACGATCTTTAAAAAATTGAAAACTGCAGTTTTTATTGTTTTTAATCATCTAAATGTTGATTTTCATATGCCTAATCGGTAAACAAAGTGCCCTTAATGATCTAATTTGTTGATAAACTAATTGTTTATTAAGAAATGCTCGAGAAAATCAAAGTTACCTAAATGTTCGATATTGGACTCGGTTTCAGATATTTTTTACTCAATAATCGCAATTTTGAATGCGAAATTACAATTTACCAATAATATAATTTATTTATTAACAAATTGTTAATTAACAATTGCTCAAAAAAATAAAAGTTATCGATATTACAGTTGTTTTCGGATATTTTTGAGTCAATAATCATGATTTCAGGTTTTTTGTTCGAGCATTTGTAGAATCAATTTCAGTTTTATATTAAGAAACATTATTTTTTATTAAAAAATATAAAAAAACGACTGTAATATCGAACATTAAGATAAAATTCATTTTTTCGAGTATTTATTAATTAACAAACTCTATTAACAATTAATTCAAGTTACACATTCAAAATCATGATTCTTGACTCAAACATTTCCGAAAACGACAGTAATATCGAGCATTTAGATAACATTCATTTTGTTGAGCATAAATTAATAAACAAATTATATTAACAATTAATTGGAGATTCACATTAAAAATCATGATTATTAACTCAAAAATATCCGAAAACAACTGTAATATCGATAACTTTTATTTTTTTGAGCAATTGTTAATTAATAATTTGTTAATAAATAAATTATATTAATGGTAAATTGTAATTTCGCATTCAAAATTGCGATTATTGAGTAAAAAATATCCGAAACCGAGTCCAATATCGAACATTTAGATAATTTTGATTTTTTCAAGCATTTGTTTTAACAAATGATATTAACAATAAATTTTACTTTTACATGCGAAATCATGATTATTGACTCAAAAATATCCGAAAACAACTGTAATATCGATAACTTTTATTTTTTTGAGCAATTGTTAATTAACAATTTGTTAATAAATAAATTATATTATTGGTAAATTGTAATTTCGCATTCAAAATTGCGATTATTGAGTAAAAAATATCTGAAACCGAGTCCAATATCGAACATTTAGATAATTTTGATTTTTTCAAGCATTTGTTTTAACAAACGATATTAACAATAAATTTTACTTTTACATGCGAAATCATGATTATTGACTCAAAAATATCCGAAACAACTGTAATATCGATAACTTTTATTTTTTTGAGCAATTGTTAATTAACAATTTGTTAATAAATAAATTATATTAATGGTAAATTGTAATTTCGCATTCAAAATTGCGATTATTGAGTAAAAAATATCCGAAACCGAGTCCAATATCGAACATTTAGATAATTTTGATTTTTTCAAGCATTTGTTTTAACAAATGATATTAACAATAAATTTCACTTTTACATGCGAAATCATGATTATTGACTCAAAAATATCCGAAAACAACTGTAATATCGATAACTTTTATTTTTTTGAGCAATTGTTAATTAACAATTTGTTAATAAATAAATTATATTAATGGTTAATTGTAATTTCGCATTCAAAATTGCGATTATTGAGTAAAAAATATCCGAAAACGAGTCCAATATCGAACATTTAGGTAACTTTGATTTTCTCGAGCATTTGTTAATAAACAATTAGTTTATCAAGAAATTAGATCATTAAGAGCACTTTGTTTACCGATTAGGCATATGAAAATCAACATTTAGATGATTAAAAACAATAAAAACTGCAGTTTTCAATTTTTTAAAGATCGTTCTGGATGAAGCCATTATTTAACAATATTTATTGTTTATTAACAATATAAACAATTTGTCAGAAATCAAAAGTGTCCATCTTTGATCTAGGAATCATAACGAATCAAACAAGCCCTTAAACGTCAAAATCGGTTCATGAACAAAAAATCGCCGAATCAAATGCTTCATTTACTGGACTAACAATAGTGTTTACTGAAACCTGAGACCCATGGTGTGAAAAACCACAACCGGAAACTCAAATATTCAGATATTTTGGCATAGTACATCAACATGGGAAGATTGAACTTCACTTTTTTCACGGTTACGTGCATTCATACCACTTTGATAATAAGTAATATTCACAACGCTGCATTTTCGAAGAAATCGGACGGAACAGTCATGACCGTGCATAGTGAAATTATATACCTACGTTAAAGGAGAGGAAGCAGCCGATGGAAAAAGTTGATCCAGATGAGAAATCGGTACCGTGTCTTATCTGTAATGACTCTTTCGAGGATTCCGCACCTTTTGGTGGATTAGCTGCAATATATTATGTTGTCAGCGGGCATATCGGCTTTGCATGATTACAATACTGGTGTTTTTCTACATGTTGATTGCACAGAATCCAATCTTTGTTCAAGAAATTAGACAAGAATCAATACTCAATATACCATAATTATATTATTAACATATTTTTGTACTTTTCATGTTGTACAAATATACCTAAGATCTATATTCCAATGAAATGTATTATTATTCATTCTTTCCTCGACTATAATTCTTCCTACCCAAAAATATGACTCCTTTTGCCTCTATCCCTAGGGCATTTAGTCTATTTATTGCTCAAAAGCTTGATATTTTCAGTAGGTAGGTACTAGTAAACGGGAGGCAACTTTCTCTCAAAACTATTTTCAGACATACAATTGAATAGCTCTGTAGAATGCGAAGGACTGAAATTCGAACAAGCCGCATTACACCTTCAAGTCTTAACTTCTCAGTTATCTATCAAGAGAAAAAAAAGTTTTGTCATTAGGATTTAACGTGGTGGTGCAAATAATGAATTGCCAAGCGACAATGGTTCAAACACCACAATAGTTGAATTTATGTATGGGGTTGTAATGTCAAATTATTCATATAGCCTTGAAAAAATCAATAAGTAATTGTGAAGTAAATGCTTTGACTCAATTTGAAAGCCAAGATGAGTGTGTGCTTTCTTAAAACCAACTCATTCCATTGTGAACAATAAATTAATTTCTGAAGAAGGCGAGAGCCAAAACGCGTCCAATGAGGAGGTTGTTTCATTAACCATACACTGCACAATTATTTTCATTGTTGAAAAAATGTGTAATGTTAAACAAACTATATGGAATGAGGAAAAAATGCTCAAACCATCTTGAAGCGATATCTTGTAAACTAACGATATTTTTCAATATGTATCAGATTTGATACGAAGTGCATCAACACGTCTATCGATGAAAGTCTCGAAAACAATTTGAGTCTCTATTGAAACCGAGAAACACTACACACTTTTCGCATTTTACATATGAATTTATCCTACACAAAGGTCTCTTGCATCTTGTTTTCGTGGTAGTATATATGAGCCAGTGACCGATACCAATATCATGAGGAGAGATATAAGAAGTTGAGTATTTTTTTTCCCTTTCAACTGTTCCTCCATAGAAGTTGTGGATGGTATTCTCCGTTTTTTTGTATACGGTTCAATTCCTGCTCGGCAAAGACATTCCGCAATCTCCATTCTGAATTCTGCCACTGATATATACTTTTCATTTTGTTCTCTGCATTGCCTTCCGTACAGTATCCAACTGTTTTCCAAGGTCAGATTAACTGAATGATAAAATATGCCAATATACCATGTTTTAGTTCTCAGTTGTATCTTGTATGTTCTGATCAAACTTTCCAAGAAATCAACGCCACTCTCCGCTCTTATTGTACTCCTCAACCAGATTTGGACATGGACGTTTCACTTTTGAATTCGATTTCTTGTCGAACCGTTCTACCTCATGAAGTCGTAGCTCGCCAGTAAAATTGGATACCAGGGTAACTAAATCTTTGTTGTCACATCTATTCATTTCGCATTAGCTGAATATTCGTAGCTTTATCCATTCCGGGCGACAAATGGTTCCTAAAAAATGGATTCCTTGGTGAGCCAAGTAGGATACCAATGGTATAGATGAATAATAATTATCAAAATAAGGTCCGTCGGCTGCACCACGTGAAGTTTCGCGGCAAAGCCGTACAACAATATTTGCAGAGGCTCCTAGATTTGGTTATTCTTTAATTTTTAGGCGTAGCCGCTTACACCAGATAAAACGAAAAGTTTGGAGCCCCACTTGTGAGGCTTCATAGGCAAATACTGCATCGAATAATGTCTTGCTTTAAAAGCACATAATTGTTCATCCACGCACAATAATTGCTCGTATGGTATTGACTTTGAATTCGAAATATCAACAATTGGTCTAATTTTGAGAAGGTGATGGTGCGATGAAGGGTCATCTTTATGTCTTATATTTGAATTAATATCGGATGGTATTTGACTCATTGAATGTCTTATTTGTTGAAAACTAATTTCCTTAGATTAATATGACCGTATGTTTTGTAAATGAACTACTGACGTATATAAGTAACTACTCCAAAAATTGTTCTATATCTTCAACAGTTACGTTCATCAGCTTTGATGGGTTGTTTTGGGTACTGTACAAACAAAATTCTTCTTTTTAAGTAGATAAAGAATTGATATGGCTTTTTCAGTTCTTATATACATGGAGGCAATTCAGAGTTCTCACAAAGTAGCCTATGTCTTTGTAAAATACCTTATAAACTTGATAAACTAAATCACACTTGACAATAGCACGAGCCAAGATGGTGAAACTAATGCTAAGTTGGTCTGTGTCATGTTAGATGTCACCAAATATCTGAAAAACCCATATAGCCTGGTAGCTCAGTGACTGCGGAATTTTTCCGATGGCCCGAGAAAGTGGTGCGGCAAGATACAATGGGCTGTCAAGTCCAAGTGTCATCGAGACTGCCCTGGTTGAAGGATCGATCCTACCACTCGAGGTGGAGTGTTTAGTGGGTGTATCTGAGGTGATGAAGTTCGGGACTCAGGGACTCTCACACTACCTTATGGGATGTAAAAGGACCATAAGGTGTCCATAATAGGTCTCAACCACCTCCCAAAAAAAAAAAACAACCATATCAATAAAGCGACGAGTATATATCAAATATTGAACAAAGCGGTGCAAGATGTTGGTAGTTTTGGTATGCTATCCAATCGAAGTGTGTGTGTATCATAAGTGATACAATAAGCAGTGTAGGGTTAAGATATATAGTTTAAATTGCTGAGAACCTAAGAGAAAAACCCACAACTTACTTGGAGAATACCCACATCAAGTATTGGTTTGTACCTTACATATATATTATATTCGACTCTAAAACCGGTTAAATGTTATACAAATGTAACTTATCAATACTATAAATTCCTAAAAAGCTAAACTAGCTATAAAAATAATATATACGTGCTACATGTAATATATCAA
Organism: Endomychus coccineus; assembly: GCA_958510875.1. Taxonomy (NCBI): domain Eukaryota; kingdom Metazoa; phylum Arthropoda; class Insecta; order Coleoptera; family Endomychidae; genus Endomychus; species Endomychus coccineus. Next base: position 39,701,032 of record OY294069.1, read on the forward strand.
TCAATAAGCTATTAATTATGGAAGTCTGTTATTTCACTGTTATCAAGCTATCTATCTATTATTTTAGGAATAAAATGAATGAAATAAATACTGTTATGATTTCATTTCCTAAACAATAAAATGATAAAATTAGAACTTACCGAACATTGAAAATCAGAAAAGATTAATAAAAAGATATTATATGGAATTAAAATACAATGTTAAAAGTTAAATAATAGTTAGTATAATATAATAAACAATGTAAAACATAATAAACAACAATGTAATTAGAATAAAAGTGTAAAACAAGAACTTCAGTGAAAGTGAATAAACGTACAGTGTTACGAAGACAGAAATCATAATCAAAATGATTACAAAAACTATCATGAGATAGCACAAACTATTCAAAAGTGTTGTAGATATAAGTTAGGATTAGTAAATTTGAGTTATTTAATGTTAAAGAAATGGTATTGATATGTTATATATTGTATTAGTTTTTTAATAATGATAACTGTCAAATTTATAATAATTATAGGAATAATCATATTAATAATAACCTAATCATAGGTTATCTTATACCAAAGTGTGTAGAAAAATGTAGGCAATATGAATTTAAAAAGAAGGAATCATTATCATTTGAAATAAGATGAGAATCTCCAATAATTAAAAATTTGAAGAATACTAAATTCTGATTGGTCGATGCGATTTTATAGACGTCAGATTAGTAACAATGTAATAGTTCTGTCAGTTTGCAACAATCAACAAAGCATTCTTGATAGGTAAACTAAGCACCTCATTGGTTATTTTTAAAAATACTTGGCGTCCTTTTTGAAGGCCTATAAAAGGATTCTGAAGATCAAGCCAAGTCAGTTAGCCATCAACATCTGAGGAGTCAAGATACTCAAGCTACTCAAAAGATTTCCTTAACCTCAGATTATTGGATAAACATCGGTGAACCCAAGTGTTCCAGTAGCTTCGTAATGTTGAAAGTAACCGAAGCAAATAAGTAATTTATAAAAGTCAAGTAGTGTTCCCAGTCTTCGAACAAAGTTTTTTAAAAGTTATTATAACCATAATTCACAAGTAGCATCTTATAATATTTAGTCTTCGACAACGTTCCAAGACATCATTTAAGGTTTTATATCTTTTGAAAAAGAATAAGACAAGTCAACAATTATCAACCGTTTGCTGATTTCTAAAGAAGTAACCACATTGTTTACCTGTGATTTATGTATAGCATAAAAATTGTGTACCTACGGGTAAAGTGAATTATCAAATCAATAAGAAAATCAAGCCAAGTGAACAATGCCTACATTTTTAAAAACATATTCTTGTATATAAACTAAACGTAAGTTTATTTGTTATTTCTCCATTGTATTATTATCGGTCTGTAAATCTGAAAGAAAGATTGTAGATTATAACTGTGTAAACAAATATAAATAGTAAATAATTGTGAGGTTAGATCATAGATCTATTTGAACATAAAATTGTTAAAATTAAAACTCGAGATAAAAAAAAATAGAGTCATAGAAATTTAAATATAAAAGTTTTTAACATTCAAAGAACATTGTGTTTAATTCCATAGATATAAAATAAAAAGGTAAAAGTTCATTATTCAAATCATTAGATTATTCAAATCAAAACAAACATAAGATTTAAAATACAAATAAAAGCTAGCCGGTAGAATTCAAAACATTGAAATATTCAAATCAATATTCAAATTAATTCAAATCATAATTAAAGAATAAACTCAATAAAGAGTTTTTATATCAATTGTCACCACAACGTGGGGCAAAATAAATCAAAAGACCTTTCTTAAAAATACATATACAGTCCGGTGAAGAGTTTCGTGGGACTTATCCATTCAGTAATGCGGCCGGGCGAGACTGTATGTTTCCATCATTTTGCCCGGCCTGGAGGTCTGTCCCCGTGCCCAGGGAAGTGGCAACCCTACCCGAATTTTATTTCATCCAGTTCATAAATGATGAACTTATTCTGAGTTATCCATAGTTCATTTTGGGTAGTATAATTATACTTCACTCATACATTAATGATGTTGGTATAATGAACATGACATTAAAAGGATTATAATTGCATACGAAGTAGCAAGTAGCTAATTTCAAACTAGCAGAAACGTGCTTTTATGTTGAAATTATAACTTTGATCGTATTTTTATGGAAAGATACCGCACACATAATGGAGTTGTTTATGATGGTTTTATTGCTGAAATCATTAAAACGATTTAATGAAGTTACTTTTATTGACCGCTTCTATCTTCTATGTGTTGGAAATTGGAATAATGTGGGCGATTAAAAGGCTTATATAATCTTCATAAGTCATCCCCTTTAATTTTTCGGTTAAATTGGCTATGTCACACTTAATACCGTAACATTTTCACTTATATGCTGTAGTAATGCCAAATTTAAAAACAGCTGTAGGAATTTATAATAAAAGGGTCAGGTCACAATTTTACCTGAGCGGTCTTTGAATGAGAAAGAAGGTTACAAATCGCATTCTGAATAGATTGCTTTTTAATCTAGTGTGAACAAATGTTGGGAAAAATTTAACATAATGGAGATATTAATTTGTAACAGAAAAAAATCATAACAGTTGTCTGGTTTTTAAATTATTAACTGGATTATACAAAAACTCATGCTCAAGGGTTGACCCTAATAAATTATATCAACGCCATTTTTCAACGGTTCCACGATAAAATTCTTTGACTAATTCATGTAACAGATGTTTGTTAGAAAGGTTAGATGTTTTTCAATCGGGAAGATGTCTCCTACGGAGAAGCTGCAAGAATAATTACGTAGCACGCTGGATGGATTAGTGTACTAAATATGAGAAATTAATAAGATAATTGATTACATTTCTCTCAATACAACAGATCAATTGTGCAGTTATTTATTGCTTTTCTAAAATATTCGAATGAATTGCAAATGAATCATAGGAAAATAGTTTCTACAAATCAACAAGGCGTAATGCCAGGTTGATCAGCTGACACGACTTTTGTTAGCCTTCACCCAATTGTCGAAACTATTGCGGGGGCTATCGTGTTGATTGTATTTGCTCATAAATTGCTGAGAAATTCGAAAAATTAGATTATGGAATATTGTTAATTATATGTAAACTCTCGGGAAATAGGTCACATTAACACTTATGCTTTATAAATCGTCCTTATCGCACCAAATTGAACTAAAAATGCCCACGTCGCCGAAACGAGCAGAACCACGAATAATCCACATTGTAACACATCAATGTTCCAAGTATAAGTCTATTTACGACTGAAGACCTGAAGATACGTTAAGTATCTACTTTCGAACCAGATGTTAAGATTTATGAGGTAATAGAAAAAAGTTGTGTCAGACCATTGGACATATTGATTTTGAACATTCTTCCTAAAATATACTTATAACATTAAAAACATTATAAAGACGCATGTAGGAATTTGCAAGAGTATTAATTAATTGAGTTAGTATAAATTTGACTTAATGTCTGAAAATCTGTCCTATGATTTGCAGACTTGGAGTCAAGTTTTATATGAATCATTTCCAGAATAGATCTTTTATAATAATTGGTTTCTTTAGTTGAGATATTAACATTTTTGTAATCGAATTGATGGTTTTGATCAAAGCAGTGTTTAGCAAGTGCGATGGAATTATTTAAGTTTTTGTTTCTCATAGTACGTATATTCAATCAGTTCTAAGAATTCACGTTTATACAGTTAAACGTCTTCTGATGATGGTCGTGAGACCGAAACGTAAGCAAATACGAGAATAATAAGCATACATGTTAGTGTGACCTATTTCCCGAGAGTCTTATGTATAATTCATAACGGCGTCAAGAATCATTATTATTCTAGCTGCAACTGTTATGAATGTAACATATAGTACATTATCTTTTTGGGTTCAATTAAATAGACAATAGGAAGTGGCAATTCAAAATACCTGAATTTGGTTTTGAATCAGATTATTATAAACTTTAGGAAGATTAGAATCAATTTTATCACTAACACAATTGTTTCTTTTAATTTTGATACTTTCTAATATCATTGTTTCCAAAACTTCATATTTAAATTTACTTCCCTTATACTTTCTTTATATTAATACATAATCGGGGCTGCTGCGCGTTCCGACGACATTGCAGCAATCGCGCCAGAATAACCTAATCAGCTGACCGAAGCAACTCCTCCTCATCGGTCGGTGAGTAACTCCAGTGCCGAGTTCTCACAGGTCGGAATGATATTCAAGTTCAAACTCGGCGAAGACCGAATTCCGCCAAAAACACCGATGATCAGAACAATCGATACGACCTTGTGATCTGGGTATAACGTGCGCAACTCGAACAGGAGATCTTGATACTTTGTTCAGTTTTCCTTCTCTTCCCAGACTATGTTATCCGGTGCCGGAGCAGAGAATTGGGTGACATAGTCTTGGTTAGTTTATCGAGGAGGACAACATCTGGCCTGTTTGCTTTAATGGACCTGGCGGTCGGAGACGGGTAATTCCAGTAGAACTAGCATTTTTCGTTTCCGACAACCGACTCAATATCTCCTGGCATCTAAGGTAGCACCGGCTCTTGGTCTATTTCGTACAAGTGCCTTAGATGATAATACAGTACCCGTAGGGCCGCATTATGGCGATGAGTGTACGCCTAGGCCGCTTTTGCCGGACATGCCGGCAGCAGGCGGAGAACGTCTCAGGCGCCTTCCGTAAATCCCTGATGCCACTGAGATCAGGAACCTGCACACCCATCAGGTTGCGGCGATATACCAAGATGTTGATTAAGCTACCTTGGCAAAACACGCGGACATCGAAATGTGGTGTGTACCATCCTGCTGGAAGATTATTTTGTTTTCTAGTGAATTGTAAACTTTTTCTCAAATTTGCGTAATCATAGGATTTACACATTCTTGTAATAGATTCAAGTAGGTGTATCCATTGGGATTACCTCCAATGGAGAATGGTCCAACAATATGATTACCAAGAATACCCATACATTCAATTTTTGTGGAGCTTGTGAATATGTTCCCATCACCAAATGAGGATTCACATCGCTCCAGTAATGACAATTATGTCTATTTATTTCAACATCAAAGTACTTTCGTCTGAAAAACATGTATTGTATACTAGGCTTGGATTATTAGTTATTTTCTTGCTGAATTCTTCACACTCCTCAACTGGAGTGAACGACCAGGATCATCTTCGTTTAATTCGTGAACTAGCCTTATTTTGAAAGGATGGAATTTGTGGGTTTTCAAAATCCACAAGACACTAGTAGCTGATACAACAAACGCTCGAGCTACTTGTTTGATAGATTGTCGATTATTCATTTGTACGTGTTCTAAAACTGCAACTTGAACTGCTCCATTTCTGACAGGATGGAATATTTCATGTTTTCTGTTGCGAACAGAACCTGAAGTTCTAAATTTATCCATTAACGTATTGAAGGCTCACGTTGTGGTCTGAATGATACGTGTTATAAATTCTTGCAACAGCTTCAGCACATTTATTATATCGATAGAAGGTTACCACAATTTCTATTCTTTCTTCAGTAGAAAAAGCAATGATGGAACATAGTAAGCAAAGGTAAATAAACAATAATTCGTGACGAAGTGACAGTGGTCAACTATCTACTTTTTGTTCTGCGATAACTAGCTCCAATAAAAACTACCATTGCAAGAAAAATTAACAGTGTCGTCCATTTCGAAACGTTTCAGGGGGGGTCACTCATTAATTGATTCCAAAGACTGTCTGAGTTTTTCCAAGTTCCAATAAAATTCCGTTTTTCCCGATTTTTATAGTTCACATGTTTTTGTGTGTATTCTACAAATCTAGAAGAGCTGCGACAGAGAATTGTTCGGGAATGCCGATTGCTGACTCCGGACATCTTGAATAATGTATGGAAAGGTTTCGAAAGTCGACTGTATCATTGTATGGAAGTAGGTGGATGTCGTTTTGAACAGTTTATCTATTAATTGTGTTCTCATTGATATTGTCTGTTGTTGATTTGCTCAATAAAAAAAACGACAGCAACCAATTTCGGACAAGTTACAGAGGTAATAGAAGGACAAGAGACCTTGAAACGTAAACGCTATGCGTCGTTTTTTGAATTGCCCAACAAGCTCAATTGAAGATAATAAGTCTCAGGGCTCGTAGTGGAACGTGCCCTGTGATTCTGGACTGGTGAAATGCCTGAGCGCCAACTGCTTAATAAATAACCAAAAATAAATGAATTCACAGTCTGGAATACAGTCACTACGAGATGGATGATTGTTGATGGATATTCAGAAAAATAATACAAGTTCAACTTACAATTTGATTTATTCCAAGAGGAATTTGATAATAATTTAAATAAATTACAATTTTACATAAAATAAAATTGAATTTTGAATATTCACAAATATGAAATTAAATACTACAAAAAAATAAATGTATATATAAATTCAGTTAAGAGTTGAAATCAATTATTTTAATTGAAAAAAAATTATCAATATAAAGAATCAAAAGTGAACCTCGAAATGGGTTCTACAAAAATTAGTGGAATACAAATTCAGTTGGATAACACAAATCAGAGAGATGAAAAGATGGTTATTCAAACTAAAAATGTTACCCTCCTTGGAACATGATGGAACTGGAAATCGTTCCGGCCAGGAAATTCATTAAGCCGTCTCGGGAAAAAGAAGAGAGGCACCTCAGTTGTTCTTACCCTGTAATTTAAAAAAAAAACGAACAGAACCTGACCTCAGTTCAAAGGGACGAGCAACACAATCAATCGGTACAACCATGCTATTCCATCACTGATTATGTTATCTCTCCAAATTGTAAAAACACTATTACAATATTGAAATCTTGAAGAGATATCAAGTTAAACAACAATCTACATTAATCTGGAAGAATTAAGTTATTTCAATTGATACTTAAATTAGCAAAAGATTAAGAAGTGACTGTAAGAATAATAATTAAAATGTGACTGAAAGAATAATAATTAATAATTCTCAATTTGTCAAATAGCATAACATCTGAATTACTTGAATTGATTTGCACATAAGAATTGATGTTTGCAATTTATACTGAACTCTGAATGAGCGTAGCAGACGTGATTATTACGTATTCAATAAGCAGTAATTGATTACCTACTTTATGATACCCGAACAATATTTATTGCACGTTTTAAGTCTGATAAGACATACCCTGCGTTCTCATGAACCAGATCTACAAAATGGCGATTCGAAAGAATCACTCAAAACTACCAGGTGCTGAATGTGGGGTTAAACACAAAGGGGACAAGAAAATACTATCACTGTAATCTGCCTACGTCTCGTTAAAAGATTATGATTGAAATATGCTAAATGCAAATTGATTGCGTGCAGTGTCGTGAGGTACGATGTTAATTACTTCCACTGAAAAATAACCTAATCAGGGACTGAACATCCAGTATTCTAATTATGGAAACAGATCAAATTAAAGGGTCCCCGAGGTTAGTTATATTTCAGTATCAAAATTTGAGAAATGATTAAAAAAAACGAAGAATTATTGAAAATCAACGTACCTAGATCAACACTGTCACGACAATCACTGCTTGAGACTTCCGTTCTGATATCTATCCCCTTCGCGATACTCGCGCTACCCAACCTGCGGCAGCTAATTTCAATAATCAATGTTATTGAACGCACAGATGTCTCTGAGATATCATCGGACAAGTTTCCTAACCGAAAAGAAATCTTAAACTGTTCATTACAGTGTTCTTTAAATCACGTAACGGCGAACCCGTTACAACCTTTCAAATGATATATCACTCGACCCCCAAGCAATTGGAAAAAATATGGGATATAGCTGCTGTACGCAAGGAGGTGGAGTTTCAGGTATGAAAATTTGACCCTCTAGAAACACAAATTGACGTGTTCTTCAAAATTTTTGATTAAAAGTTTGTTTCTGACTTACAGGGTGGTTAAGTTTTCGTTGGAACGACCTGTATATTCAATTAGTGTACATTTAATAGCACGAAAAACTACCACTATTAAGAATTCAGACTTGAAAATAGTAACATTGTTCATGAACTCATCAATGTTTGAAACACTACATAGTTACTTCGCTTTGTTTATATGGCACGATGAGCCGGTAAGAATTGAAGTTTGATATTGTGAATGATCGATTAGGTGAATTAGCTTACAGCAAATTTTGGCTGAGATTGAAATAAAATTACATAATATCATATTAACCATCATTCATCAGTATGTTGTAGACCGAATTTGCTTAATAATTATGCATTCATGCAATTTCTCGAGGCTGAATATGAAATTATACCGATTATAAAGCATCTTGTGTAAATTCGTGAGAGTGGAGTATAGCCGAACTACAACCGTCTTATTTCTTCCTTATTTATCTTTGTCTTATGTCACGAAAGATGAAATAATGTTGAAACAGGTTGAAAAAGTTACAAGAACAAACGTATCTGAAGAATTTCTTGAAGGAAAATCTCAGGAAGCTTACATTTCAATTTTCTCGAGATACAACTCACTTATATATTCTGTATTTTGATATTCTTCTACAAACATTGTATTCTACATGCATGCATATACTGTACTTCTTCGGAATTACCCAAACAAGGAGAAGCTTGAGAATATATTTACTCTCATACAATGCGTTATTTCACAGTTTGCTCTGAATTCATAGAATAGCACTATACTCTATTTCCAAGTATCACAACTAAATTATTCATTGGACATCATGAAATGAACAACATCTAATATTATGGGATGGGTTCCCTATTCAAAAGGTAATATTGAACGGAATCTTAAATATACCATCTTTATTTTTTCTCATTTACGTGTGTGGTATGATATCTCATTTATCTTTGATGTCTGAGAGAAATTGTATAATATGGCGAATGTCGATCATGAAACCGATTGAACTAGTGTAGTGTACATTGTTACAATGTCAATGCAGTGATTTGTGTTTATTATGTCATCCATGAAGTGGATATCTATAATAGATACCAATATATATATGGTTTATTTATGTTAAAAATATGGCGTCATTGATCGAAGTCACCCATTGTTGTCAGGTTGAGCAGCATTTCAGTGTTTTTGGATACAACTAATAATTTGATGTGATAAATTGGTTTCAAACAAAATTAGGAGTTCGTTACTTATTATATCGAATAAGACAAATTATTTATAATCTCAAATTTGATGAACAAACTGTTGATGTTTGTCAAATGAAGCAAGTACCTAACCTACATACTGTTTCTACCTCCACCCGAAAATTTAGATGAAGATAGAGGAAATTCACCTTCAGCTTCAAATAAATTTTATTAATCCATTCTGTTATGTTAAAGTAAGCATCATTGACTAACCCAACCTAGCCTAACCTACCCTAATCTAACCTAACCTAACCTAACCTAGCTTTTTTTTTTTTTTTTTTCTCTGTGGAGAGAAATGCTTGATGCACACCAGGAGCTTATCTTCCATCACTCCTGGTAGTGCAGGACTAACTTATCTATTTAAGCATACCTGCTAAGACCTCTCCTTTTCTATCCATTACCCCGGAACCGCTTTTCGCATAACTTCAGGGTATGGATCGTCTCGTTGATTGTCTAATTTATGTATTACTTATATGATACTGTTTTAGTCTATTTCTTCCTCTTCTTTAGTTCTGATTATCCGTCTTATTATGATTTCGCATATAATCCATGATTCTTTATCTTGTAACATTTTATCAACTATGGTTCTTATGTTAATATTGTTATCTTGGAAGTTTTGAGTGCCCTGTCTCTCTATGTTCCATCTAGGGCAATCAATAATAGTATGGTGAGGAGTATCTATTTCCCCACAGTAAGTACATTTGTCGTCTTCTATTATTTTGAATCTGTGTAGGTATTTCCGAAAGCATCCATGACCTGTCAGCACCTGTGTTAAATAATAATTAACTTGACCATGTTTACGGTTCAACCATGTTTCTATGTTAGGTATGATGTTTCTTGTATGTGAAGCTTTCGAGGTATTATTCCATCTCTCCTGCCACCTACTCATTAGGTTTTGTCTTGCCTCGATCTTAGAGGTTCCTTCATATGCTTCTTTGCGTTCTAACGCAATAAGGTGGAGCGAAGGTGAATCGGCCAGTACTTCAACTGCTTCGCTTGATGTAGTGCGTATGCGCTACATGTCCTTATGTTCAGCCTCCTTTCAAGAGAGTTGAGTTTATCTCTCGTATTCTTATACCTTGTGGCCATATGCCAAATTTGGGCGGCGTAAAGGGCTGTTGATATTGCCACTGAGTTTATCAGTCTTCTCTTACTGCTTGTTGGTCCTCCAACATTAGGCATAAGATTGTTTAATGCCACCGCAACCTTTGATGTTTTTTCCACTGCGTAGTTTAAGTGTGTTTTGTAAGTCAACTTGGTATCAAGCCAAACTCCTAAGTATTCAACAGATTCTTGAGGTGTTTTGTTTTCATCTTTGACCTTGAAAGATATCCTTGGTTTTACCCTCTTGGTAGTTATTGGAAACGCCTCTGTTTTACTCGAGGCCAATGTTAAGCCTTTTTCTTCGAGCCAATAACTTATATTCCTTATTGCTCCGTTGACCTTTTCCACCAATTCTTCGTGGTTTCTGGCAATTGCTACTACCGCAAGATCGTCTGCGAATCCGATTGTTGTTACTCTTTCGGGTAGTTCAACCTCTAGAACTCCATTATATTGGATATTCCAAAGTGTAGGACTCAGGATCGAACCTTGTGGCACGGCGCTTTTAATGGAACTTTCCGAGGAGATTCCCTCGAATTCGATCCTTATTTTCCTGTTTTGGAGGTAACTCCCTATCAGTCTTTTGATATCTGGATCTACATCTATTTCATCCAGCTTATCAAGTATTACTTTCCAATACGCTGAGTTAAAGGCGTTTTGGATGTCGAGTGTTACAATACAGCCTATTCTCCTATGATGCCATGGACCCGTAAACACCGGCGTTAGTTTCTCATTTAATGATCTGATGGCGTCCAGTGTTGACATTCCTTTACGGAATCCAAACTGTCTTTCCGACAATACATTTTTTACTTCCAAACTCGTTTGTAGTCTGATCAAGATTAGATGCTCTAGGGTTTTTCCTAATACGTTTAGAAGGCATATAGGCCTGTATGATGCCGGGGAGCCTTCCGGTTTGTTTGGTTTTTTAGCAGGATAACCTTTTTCCAGGCCTCTGGAAATTCTCCTGTTTCTAATGCTCGATTCATTACCATCAGTATTTCTTCCGGAAATTCACTGATGGCTATTTTGATAATTTCCGCAGGGATTTGGTCTAATCCTGCGGCGCTTTTATTTCTCAGTCTTCTAGATGCTAGATCAAGTTATTCTTTTGTAAATAGAATAATTTCGGAAGGATTTGTCTCTCTTCTTTCGAAATCCCCATGTACTGGAAATAGAATCTTTGTAATTTCTTGGGCCATGTCAAAGGTGATATTATGTTGAAGGGGAGAACCATGTAGTCTTCTCGTGGCTATCTTATAAGCGTTACCCCATGGGTCATTATCAATGTCAGAGCATAATGATTTCCAACATGCTCTTTTTGACCTGTTGATCTCTAGTCTTGGGGCTTTTTTCGAAGTTTTATACGCTTCTATAGCTGCGTCTTCCATCTCTTGAGCAGCGTTGATTCTTGTCTGTTTTGACACATGTCTCCTTTTAGTAATACACTCCTTTCTCATGTCCGCGATGTCTATAGTCCACCAGTAAACTGGTTTAAACCTCTTATGGCTTATTTTAGTGGGCATCGAGGCCTTGCATGCCTTTTGCATGCAATTTGTTAAGTCCCCGACGTTTTTTACTTGAGATATCGTGTTCTTCAATGACATAATTAGTTTGTTCTACAAACTATCGATTTAGAGTTAAAATCTCCCCCTACCAGGATGTCTTTGTTTGAAAACCTGATATGCCTGGATAGACGTAACAGAGCTGTCTCGAACTCATTTAAGATTATGTTAGGAGAGAAATACACGCTATATATCCTCATGTCCCTAGACTCTAACCATGAGAAACCATCCCCTGCTCCAGAATTGTAAATTACCAGTTCGTTATTATTCAACCTAACCTAACCTCACCTAACCTAACCTAACCTAACCTAACCTAACCTAACCTAACCTAACATACATACTGTTTCTACCTCCACCCGAAAATGTAGATACAAATAGGGGAAATTTACCATCAGCTTCAAGTAAATTTTATTGATTCATTCTGTTATGTTAAACTAAGCATTATTATTTATGGAAACAAACACTAAAAACACCCGCTTATCCCAATATTCAAATCAATACATGATTTATAAATACACGTCCGATTATGTCAGTAACACTAACACTTTTTTTCATATTTCTTATCTTGGATCATGTGGAAGCGTATTTAATTTTCTGTTGCATACTTATTCATTAATGATCCTGATGATGATGGTCAAATTATGTTCAACATACTGAAATAAAAAGCTCAGTTATTTTGGTATCACCACATCCATCACTCATTAGTTGAACGAAAACCGAGGGGAAGTTGAAAGAAATTTCCTTGAAGATTCATTTAGGTTACGTCTTGCATATATTTTACGAGAGGTTCATGAGCGATGAAACTATATTAAATTCAAATATGTATCAAATGTTACACTAAATACTGCCATAAATTACCGTTTCGAAATCACTTTGTTTCCAACTTCCTGGGAACTGATCACTAATCATCGATAGCCGATTAATCGTCGATACCAATATTATTTGTGTGATACAAAATAATCCCGACTATTTTGATGGGACAAAGTCTGTCTCGTCTTAAGTTGCGCAAAAATTGTGCATTGATTATAAACGATAAATTAACAATTTAATTAGCGTATTTATGGGATAACATAAAAATTCATTAAAAATGATGGGATGAAGACTATTTGTGATCAGTGAACATATGAAAATATTTAAACAAGTAGTTGAAATAACTTCATTTGTTATAAACAATTTATTTATCAACAAATAGACGAATTCGACCAAAACTACGAATTTAGGATCGTTTTCGAATAATTTTGGCTTCCTGAGTTCAATTTTGTCGTCAATGTCGTCGAATGTATACCCGCTAATCTATTGATTTGTTATAAATGAATTATATTTGTCAATAAATATCGGAATTTGACCAAAATGTCGAGTTTATAGTCGTTTTCAGCTAAGTTTGGCCTTCTGAGTACTATTTTATTGTTATTATGGTCTTTAGATGCATATTTAAATTCTTGAATTGTTATAAATAAATTATTTATTAATAATTATATGAATTTGACCAAACTGTACAGTTTATGGTCGTTTTCAGCTAATTTTGGCGTCTTGGGTACGATTTTATAGATACTATAGTTCTTAAATGCACAGATACATTTTTGAATTGTTATAAATAAATTATTCATTAATAAATATACGAATTGAGCCAAAATTCCAAGTGTAAAGTGTTTTTAAAATTAATGTATTGATAGTCAAATAAATTATATCAACAAAAAAAATAGATATGTATGTTACTAGAAAAATCTCTATATTGGAATGAACAAATAAAAAATATTTTATTCTCGTTCATCTTAGGGGGTATTATTCGTGATACGTTTGAATTAAACTATTTTTTCTCTTTAACATTCTCCTACTAATTAATTTTTTATTTTAATACGACTTGATACTGTTTTTTTTTAATATAATTCATTTGACTATTAATACATTAATTTTGAGAACACTTTACAACTGGAATTTTGACGCAATTCGTATAGTTATCAATAAATAATGTAGTGGTATTATTCGTGATACGTTTGAATTAAACTATTTTTTTTCTTGAACATGGCATTTTCCTATTAATTAATTTGTTATTTTAATAAGACTTGATACTATTTTTTTTATATAGTTTATTTGACTATTAATACATTAATTTTAAAAACACTTTACACTTGGAATTTGGGCGCAATTCGTATATTTATTGATAAATTATGTATTCATAACAATTCAAAAATTTATCCATGCATTCAAAGACAACATAACAGTCAAATCATACTCAAGAGGCTGAAAAGGACATTTTTTGGTCAAATTCGTATATTTATTGATAAATATAATTTGTTTGAAACAAATTAATGAATTAGCGGGTATACGTTCGGCGATATTGATGACAAAATCGAACTCAAAAGGCCAAAATTATTCGAAAATGATCCTAAACTCGTAGTTTTGGTCGATTTTGTCTATTTGTTGATAAATAAATTGTTTATAACAAATGAAGTCAATCCGAATAATTGTTCAACTATTTTCATATGTTCACTGAGCAAAAATAGTCTTTACCCGATCATTTTTTATGAATTTTTATGTAATCTCATAAATACGCTAATTAAATTCTTAATTTATTGTTTATGAACAATGCACAACGCACCTTTAGACGAGGTAGACTTTGTTTCTGATAAAATTCCGAAGAGAATACACTTTGTCTCATCAAAATCGGTCCATTTCCCAAGGATTTCGACCTCAAATACCCATTTGACTGCATTATTAACACTTTGAATATTAGCCGTTATCACAACTGTTGACAAGCGCGACCGTGTGACAACTTCAAAGGAGTGCTTGGCGAGGTTCAAGTGCGATAAGAAGGACTTCTTGGACCATTTCGTAACCGTGGACGAAACATGGATCCGTCACAACACACCAGAGACCAAAGAATAGTCGAAACAGTGAACTTGTCCTGGCGAATCGAAGCCAAAAAAGGCCAAGGTGTCAAAATCATCAACAGAGTCATGGCGACAGTATGGGCTACATCGATTACCTTGAAAAGGGCTGAACAATTACAGGCGTATATCATGCAGAGCTGTTGGGTCGATTCGACGACGATCTAAAGCGTGCTCTTCTACTAGGACAACGCACCGGTCGGCAGTCGCAATGGCAAAATTGCATGAATTGCACTACGGATTGGTTTGTCATCCACCCTATTTATCAAATTTTTCCCCTTGCGACTTTTATCTATTTCCAACGATCAAGTCATCGCTGAAACAAGCCCCTATTTTGAAGGATTGCCGAAATCGAAAGTATCACTTGGGAGGAATTGAAAAATTAGAGAAATGTTGGACGAAGCTTATAGGAATACAAGGATATTATTTTGAAAAATAAAATAAGTTTTGACCAAATAAATCTTTTCTTGTTTAATTTTTCAGGAACCTTTCACCTTGCCCTCGTATAGAGGGTATCGGCATAGTACACATAATGAGCTACTGCCTAGAAAAAATATTGTGAATATCAGCTAGGGCACTTAAGTTCTGACGTATAGAAGTATAATGTCAGATAATGAAATTGAGTTTATCAGATTAATTGTAGACAGTTGTGATAATTTCACATGACAAAAATAAATTGTTCCTGGTATAATCATCGGCGTTTTGTGTAAAACCCGGTATGTGCATGTTTCGTACGTTAATAGCTATTTAATGAAAATAACGAAGTCACGCACATTCTTAAGATTCATAGCTGGCCAAGGCGACGGCGGTCGGTATTAGTGTTTCCGTCAGGGGACAATTATGCATTAGATATTCCCCGGTGGGTGTTACACGTATTGAATTTCGATTTGTGATGATTTCAATGCATTACTCCCAATATACGGTTAATGTACAACACTTAATACTAAGTCTGACTCACATACTAATTCAAACGAAGGCGCTACAGAATGACAAAGAGATACACCTAGGAATTACGTTACTACTAGATGTGGTTGCTACTAACGCAATTTATGGAAATCTCATACAAATATTCGCGAATGGAAATTGAGAATATACGCGTGGGTGTATCTACATTCAAGTATTTTACAATTAATTAGTATCATGGATCTTGCAGCTTCATCATCATCAGTAATATTATATTTCATATCAATTGGAATATTAACTTCTACGTTTATCAGTGTGGTTAGATACCAACATTATGTTACGTATTATGGTTACGGGAACCACCTAAAATTTTAGAAATTGATAGCTGATTTCATCCCAGAGCAAACAGATTTTGATTCTAAAATATGCGCTGTTCTCCCAAACAAAGAAATGACGTCAAACTTGGTTATTTTTACAGCCAATTCCCTTCAACAATCTCCCTAAATAACTGCCGCGCTATCTTCGTCAAAGCAGGTGCACCCTTCAACAGTTGACCACACAATAGAGATTTGTCGATATAATTTGCCAATTCATTAAATTGACCTGACAGTTCATAATTCGTTATGAATCTACACATTATAAGACTATGGGAGTCGAGACCCCCGATCACCCATCCAGCAGACTTTTGGCGATCGAACTTACCCTCCCCAACTAACAAACTGCGCGCCACTGCCCGGCAGGGACCAATGCTTTGTTTGAACCATAGACCTATTATCCTAAGGAGACGAAACATCTCATTCCTAAAACTCCATTCGACTTGTCGCAATGATTACATGAAGTATGACAGAGAAAACCTACGGACCTCTCCGTCGTCGAGTCATAATTACTCCTTATTGGAAACGCTGTAACTATGATTGAACACTTGGTACCAATTGTAAAGCAACACCGCTTCGAAATAGCTACGAAGAATACGGAAGCTGTCAAATTGCGTAGTACAGAACAAAGTCGCTATTCATAAAATGTGCGCGGAGTTGTCGCCTTCTGAACAAATGATGCAGTGGAAATATTTAAAAATTCAAATATTCCATAATTCGATTGTATATTCCAGGTTATCATAAGTTATGGAATATTTTTCAGAGAAAACGACAATTCAACATTATTGTTTCTAATATAACCAATAAATAATGCTATGGGCGTTTTTATAATAATTACAAATCCCAATCTCTCCAATTACAATGATCTTCACTGATTCGTTTTTCATTTTCATTAGGTCACTTCAGTATTTCTGGAGACAAATTACTTAGAAAAAAGTTACTCGGTGAATAATCCTATTTATAGAGCTTATTGTGACATCAAATCGGAAATACCCATGCAGAGGTAGTTGTTTTTTTGCCCTATTTCTTAGGAAAACTACTTTAGGCGGATTCTTCCAAGCGCACTGCTTGCTAGACTATATTATTGCACCTTCTAGGCTATATACAACTCTCACCTGCTCGTGTTACCTGTTTTACCTGGAACGTGGACGAGTAACCGCTCAGCTTCGTTCAAATAGTCTACCGCATATGTCTACCACGGCCGTTCCGACCAACCATCTGGGATAAGAAGGCACTGCGCCGTCGTTTTTGACAGTAAAACGTTATGTGATGCTACGTTTACCTGACGTTTCGCAGAGGCACCTTTTTTTGGCCCATCCTAGAGACGAAGACTACATTTGACTTTGTCCTGCTGTAGGCACCGTATTTGCTGACTATCCCCGACCGTCTGCCGAGGCTTAGTTCCACTCGTCTATTCGTGTTAAACTAAGCTACGTTTACGAGCCATCGCCGGCCTCGTTTCAGTTTGACCTTCCGCATATGACTACCACGGCCGTGAATCCATTACGACCAGCAACTCTGGAATGAGAAGACACGGTTCCGTGGTCTTAGTAGTGAAACGTTATTTGGTGTTCATCTCACCGGATATTTTGCAGTGCGATAACAGTTAGTTTCGCTTCGAGAAGTTACTTATCTCGAGACTCGCGGAATGAACGTTCCTTGTTGAAGCTACTTCCGGCCATATACCGGCCCATGTAGTTCTCTCTCGCTACACAGATAATAACTGTGGGGGTTTTTACACCCCCTGCCTTCCCGTCGTTGGACTCTAGACATGCTACGTAGTGCCCTCTCCTACTTAACCAGCACGCCAACTGCTCGACAGAGACCTACGCCTAAATTGGAGAGGAGACAGTCTTTTGAACTGTCCGGGCCCCTCTCCCCCTGTCTTCTCGTGTTGATGTTATAATTTATAACATTTAACAGCACCCGTTTGACGAGTCGCCGTCGACCTCTTATCATCGGTCTTCCACATATCGTAGCCTACGGCCGCAAATCAATTTCCCAGAAAGGCCTGGCATAAGAAGCACCGACACCGGACTTCATGAGTAGAGCCATGTGGGGCAGCATACTACCCCCGCAGAGGCAGCTTTTGTTCCCCCCCGGCGGAGTTACTTTAGGCGGACCCACTTCAGGCGAACCCAAAGTGGAGCTACTTGCTAGAATCATATACTATCCCTTCTGGGCTATGGTAAATTCCACCTCCTCATGTTACCTGTTTCACCAGGAACGTTTGACGAGTCACCGTTCGGCTTCGTTCAAATAGCCTACCGCATTGTCTACCAAGCCCGTGAATCCATTTCTACCAGAGAACTGGGATAGGAAGGCACAAAACTTGGTTTTAGTGATGAACTGCATGTGGTGCACAGTTCACCGGATCTTAGGCATTGACAACGTTAGTTTCTCCCCGTAGGGTAAATTATCTCGAGAACCGCGAAAAGGTGTTGCTTGCTGAATCTACTCCCGGCCTAGCGCCGGACCAAATAGTTCACTGTCGAGTCTCTCGCCATACAGTGGAAAATGTGTTCGTATGAATTCGGGATCACCACCAACATCACTCTCTCATGAAATGATCATGTCAGGTCTATTGAGAAAACCGTTTTACAAAAACTGGATTTTCTATTGCGTGCCAAGAGCTACTTTACATCCCAGCAGCTCCTCATATTTCACAAAGCACAAATTGGACCTATCTTAGAGTACTGTTCTGTGGTCAAACATACGCTGAAGCTCTTGCAATTTATCCAGAAAAGAGCTATTCGTCTGATTGATGATGACACATTTACAAGTTCATTGACTTCTCTAGAGCATAGAAAGGTGGGAGATCGCTCCCTTCTCTATGGATATTACCATGATCCGTAGCCATCAGAAATCTAGTCTATTGTTTCACCACGAGATATTCCAGATAGGTGGTCTAGACGAGTTCAAACTAGTCAAGCTCGAGACCTGCCGAACATCTTCCTACCATACGCCTTTTTTCTATCGAGCAGCGAAGTTGTGGAGGTCTTTCCCTATGCCCATAACCTCAAAACCTTTAAGAAAAATTCGAATATCTATCTCCTCTCTCATTCCACTGCTGGCTCACACGATGTCCTTCGAACATTAAAGGTTTCCCTCTCGTGTAGTATTAAAGAAATAGCTTGTGTAATAGGTGAATTTTGAGTGTTAAATAACTATTTGGCAATTTATTAATTATTCAAATTATCAGTTATCATTGGTAAGTGTGTGATCTACATTTTTGGATGAATCTACTCGTACGAAAAACCAAAATTTATAAATTGAATTCACAGGGTTGTCAATTTTTGTTCTAAAATTTCAAATCTATTCTATAACAGTCACACTCATTTCATTCTCTAACGAAATGTCAATTGATCATATGAAAAGTAATATTCATGATCATATTATATCAGTAGGTCAACTCCGTTGACCGAGAGCGAATTCGAGAGACA
The DNA here is from genome assembly GCA_958510875.1 of Endomychus coccineus. Taxonomy (NCBI): domain Eukaryota; kingdom Metazoa; phylum Arthropoda; class Insecta; order Coleoptera; family Endomychidae; genus Endomychus; species Endomychus coccineus. The sequence goes on from OY294069.1 coordinate 39,720,429, forward strand.
CACTATATTGGGCATTTCTACATTTTAGTATAGCAATTTTATTTTCCAGTACATTTGATTCATAAATTGGAAATTTCCATGCAACCTTTGATAAAATTAAAACAAAGCCGAATGTAGCATGGTCCTATCCAAGACTATAAATCGTATCTAGACTATTAATTTCTTGTCACAAGTTGTATGTTTGTATGTTTGTGGCACAATCAATATAAATGCGTGTCCATTTGAATGCTAATGAAGATATTCCTGTATTAGGGAAACGGACATGGAAACGTATCATGAGCATTACTATACAGTTCCGACCCTTGAAATAGCCATGTAATATTTCCGAATTATAAATCCCAATTTGTGTTTTTGTTATTTATGACATATTTTAGATTAAATCAGAATAAGAAATTATATACAATTTTTCAAACTGTTGTACTTGCATTGTTGGTTAAGTTATCATTGTATCATTCCTATCTGTTAGAAACTACAAGTGAAGGTTCATTCATAGACTGACTATGTCTGTGGAATTTTCAGGAATTTTTTCTGATAGTAATGGTAAATTGTTATTAGATGATTATTATTATTAGAGATATATCCCCTTCTCGGTACTGATTTATTCCAACCAGGGCCGAATTTAGAGATTCAAATATGTGAATATTGAAAGACGTAATGAACTGTGATCAATAGATGACTGACTTCCCTCACTTTTGAAAGCGAAATGGGCACTTCTGCGGGTCAAATGTAATAATATTATTGTAGGAAAAGAAATTCCGTACACGCTCATCAATCCGCTGTTCCTCATTCTGAAAACTCAGTAATCCACTATTTTTTGACAATCTTAAATTGATAAATTTCCCAATAAAACTTGATAATGTAAGTTTTTCGCTGGAGAAATCATGCTTATGATTTTATTTCATGTACCCTCATGTAATAGGTATGTACATATATTGTATAACTACATAATGAATCATTTTACTTCTATCAAAACTGCCTATTTGGTTGTAATCATCCAGTAATACGCTGCCTCCAATTATCCGAAAATACGAAAAGCTTATATGATGCGGGAATAGTGAGCTTGTAGGTACTATATATTGGAAATGATTCAGAAACTGCTATTGAAAAACGCTAAGTTATATTCTATGTTGCATTGAAATTTTGAGCAAATAGTCTACATAATGTATTTTACACTCTATGTTATATACTGACACCTGCTGCCCGGTTGACTTCCGTATTATTCATATCATCATATAAGCTTGTTTTATCAAATCAAAGCCCACTGCAGAAATGTAGACCCTACTGGGATTACCCCCCTTCCGAACGATGATCCAAAGAGACTTCAGAATACAAAATACACTGGAGAATGTCCGCATTGGGCCAGGACACATGAGCATCGAAAATATCGTGACCAGGGTCGTGTTCGGCATGAGAACAGATCTAAACAAAGTGATACTCTTTTAACGACACATTCAGGGTATCAAAACCAGAAGATACTGAATGGGAACATACAAGCCTGGGCGACATTCAACAGGGAAAGATCTGGTATACAGACGGGTCTAAGACTGAAAAAGGTGCAGGTGCAGGAGTATACTCAAGAAACCCAAAGACTGGCTTCAGCTATTCATTGTATAAACACACCTCTGTCTTCCGAACAGAGATATATGCAATTCTCCAATGTGTGGGAGAAAACAATCGGAGGGCACTCGAAGATGAGCAGATACACATATTGATAGACAATCAGGCTGCACATAAGTCAGTGAGAAGTCAGGAAGTGACATCCCGTCTGGTATGGATATGCAAAGAAGAACTTGAAATACTAGCAGACCGAAAAACCGCGTTATCTCATCTGGGTACCGGGACATCAGGGAACGTCAGGGAACGAAAAAGCCGACGAAATTGCCTGCAGAGGGTCGGAGAACGCTCCAGATCCAGAACAACCAAAGGGTCACCACAACGTACACCACGAAGGTCTATAGAAGACTGGATGTTGGAAAACTACAGAGAATACTGGGAAAAAATCCCAGGAAACAAACAGGGGAAGAAATTCATCAAAGCTCCGTGTAACTAAAGAACGACAGACCTATTAGCACTAAATGGGGAAAAAATAAGAATCGTAACAGGGCTCATGACTGGCCATGCGCCAGTAGAAGGCCAACTGAACAAAATGAGACTGTACAATGCGGTAAGGATATAGAATCAGTGTACATACGAGGCACTGAACCACAAAAGACAGTCAATTTTTGGGAAGCCCAACGGCTAACTACAATTATACAGTTCCCACCCAGTGAGGGACTTGTACAGACTCGTACAACGTACAAAAGTACTCGAGTGGATACCGTAAAGAAGCAAAAGAAAGGCGAGATACATTGGGCCAGTAGGCGTGAGTGTCAGCGGAGGCAATAGCCAGACAAGCTTACAAACGGGGTGCAGTTTTTAGTGAGTATGTCTGGAATGGTGACTCTCACAGTAGACCATGATACTCGAAGGCTCATAACCTCCCCATAAGGGGTTTTCTTCACCTGACATGTGTGACATGACAGGTAAAGTTTGCTACATAGTGAACGCATAAAGTAGACTGTGACATCGATAACGTCAATTGGATTTTAAAATTAGAATTTCGGACAGCTGTGCAGATTATAGGAATACGTGTGATACATATTTATAGCCCAAAACAATACTGTGTTTACCTCCATGATTTCAAAGCGGTCAGCAAAATTCCAAAAATGACCAATAAGAACGAAGCAATTGTCTCCACAGTGGGTAACGCACACTCACGCATACACAACTACCATTGCAGCCGTGTTCACCTTCTTTCCTCTTCCTTCACACTGGAAATAGCTACATTCTAACTGGAAGTGCAACCAAACTTGTGTCTTCTCCAAGAAGGCGGATCCCACAATTCCTAATTTGATGATGTCATGTACAACTATTCCTATGAAGTCTTCCGTATCCATGCTTGGGATCACCACCAACAACACCCTCTCATGGAGGATGATCATGTGAGGTCCATTAGAAAACCGCTTCACAAAAGATTGGTTTTCTATTTCGTCCCAAGAGCTACTTTACATCCCAGCAGCTCCTCATAATCTAGAAAGCAAAGATTCGACCTATCCTGGAGTATTGTTTACATGTTTGAAGTTCGACTCCCAAATGCTGAAGCTCTCTGATTCTATACAGAAGGGACCTATTTGTCTGATTGACGATGTCACATTTACGGCTTCATTGAACTCTCTAGAACATCGTAGAAACCTGGGAGACCTCTCCATTTTGTATAGATATTTCCATGGTCCGTGCTCATCAGAAGTCTGTTGATCCACGACGAGAGATTCCAGATAGGCAGACCAGACTTCATTGTCAAGCTGGAGACTTGCCGAACTTCTTCACACCAAATATAATTTTCCCATGGCTATACCCTCCAAACCTGCAAGAAAAATTTGAATGCTTATCTCCTCTCACAACATTCCACGCTAGCTCAAACGAAGTTCTTCGAACATTATAGGTTTTCCTCCCGTGTAGTCGAAGTATAAAAAAAAACTTAAGCATGAAGTCCTATACAGCGGTGTAAAGTGATTTCATAAGAGCAAGCGATTTTCGACAAAGTGGGGGTAAATGAGCGTTCTATTTTTGCAGCGCTAGACTTTATGTATATTGCATCCGAAAAATTTAGTGTGTGGTGGCATAAAATAAGTATCTAAAGCTGACACTAGAGCTGGAATTGAATTGAAGTAGGTACTGTAACTTTGTTTTATTATTCAATAAATTTACGATATCAAAAATTCTCAAATTAATATAACCGTGCTTATGACGCGAGTAACTGCCCTCGAGTCAGTCGGCTTGCGCGCATCGTATATTTTTGATACAACCCCCCTAGCGCTTTACTTGCCTCTCTTGCAAATCAATGTAATGCGTCTGGCACGCTCTAAATACAAATACTCTCCTATCCTGATTGAAACTCAACCTGTATACTGATTTTAAATTTCAAACTCTGTACTTATAATACAGTTAAGGAATGATGTATTGAATTTGTATTGTATTGGATAAAGTTGTACAATACGACACAGTACGAAACCTGTAAGAAAGTAACGTCACCAAACCCCTAGTATCGTTTCAAAGAAACCGTGTTTGGCAAGTAATGCGTCTATCCCCTGAACAGATATTTCCTCCATCATGAGACATAAATTAGTAATGTTAATATCATGGAACCATTTATATGGCGTCACGTGCAGAGCGCAGAACTAAATCTGGAAATTTCCTTCATAGAACGTTATATTGAAGGAGGAAAATGTTAATAAATTGCCTGTATCTGTAGTATGTCTCCTTTAGTATTGCTTGCAGTGTGAAGTAAATTAAAAAAGTCAACAAGAAAAGTTTTCATTAAAGGCGAATAAATTCAGCTTTCCATGAATTTGAAGATTGAAATTGAAATATATTCCAATATTTAAAACGGCAGAAGATTATTTGTATAAGAACTCCATTCCACTTTCTTTCCATGCGATCTATATTTTCGAAACAAAGTAACGCCAAGTTATTAAAATTTGTTTATGAAATTCGTTCAAAATATAATCTGGCGATGGAGTCCGTTATTTTTTAACTAATTCATGTAAAGGAAATTGAATAACTTTTCATTCGATTAAGAAAATTTGCTTTATTTCTAAAAACGATTTATTGAGTTTATTGATGCAAAGTATCAGTTCTATTTTAATTAAATTTTCATCGGAAAGTTCGCGAGTTTTTAATATTCTTTATGCGAGTTCACATCTTTCTCATCAGTTCTTTTTAGAAAAGAAAGAGAATTACAAAGCTGTAGTTCTGAATGTTTCCCAATTTTTATATGACATCATTGAATTAACGTTGATAATACGAAAAATGCCAATGATAATTTCACTCACTATATGAATCGCTCATCTCCTGAAATATGAGAACCAATCAGAACAGTGTGCCTCGATAATTCACTGTTCTTTTCTTTTGAGTCGGTTAGATCACATTGACATAGTAACCACGGAAAGAAATAGAAAAATGGAAATTGTAACCTAAACGTCAATCAAACAGTAATGTTCATTATCCATTGTCACCGTGAATACGATTTGATGAATACATTTGATCTTTCCTTCATTGTTTGTTCGTGAAATTATCTCGATAAATACAACCCAGTACTACAGAAAATTCTGACATTTTAAGCACGATCAGATTGCTTTGATATAACACCACTCGCCATATGAACTCGTGATGTAACCAAGCAATTTGATCTTATCCATTTCTAACAGAATTACTATCGGTAGTATAATAAGCCTTTAGACAATTAACCCGAATATGACTAAAGAGAGTGCATTCTGTTTTTCATCAATTTAAAATAAGTCTATTCATATATAACCAGATGTTAGAAACAATTTGTGTTCCAGCTGATGTTATGTCTTTGATGAAATGTCCAGTGATAGCAGCATTCGAGTCGTCTGCGTATTCCTGTAGATGTATGAATAATACTTCACAATTTATAAGGTCATTGAAAAAAATGATAAACAGAACTGGCTCAAGGCACAGCCCTGGGTCACACCCGTGTTACAAGTATGAATATCGGATTTGAAACTCTGATTTTCTATTTTCATAGTGACTTGTTGTTCTCTATGCGATAAAAATGGGGCAATCAATTAATTGGCAGTACCTTTGAATCCTGCTGCTCTATCTAGTTTTTCTAATAAAAGATGATCATAATTGAGGCCATCAAACGCTATGGAAAGACCTAACAATAGACCATATGCTATGTCTCCCTTTTCCAAAGCTGTGGTGACATGTTCAATAGATATAAAAACTGCTGTTGTGATAGATTTTCCCTTCAAAAACCATGTTGGGAGTAATGAAAATTATTCGTTTTATTCAGAAACGTAACAAGTCTAGATGAGATTTACTTTTCAAGTAATTTAGAGAACACTGATATGAAACTGATAGGCCTATAATTGCTTAACAAGTTTTTGTCCCATTTCTTATGCATTGCGTTCACTATACCTAACTTAAGTTCGTTTGTGAAAATACCGCTCTGGAGAGCTTGGTTGAAAATGTGAACCAGAGATTCTAATATTGGTTCAAAACCTTGTTTCAAAAATTTTGACGAAAATCAGTCAACTTCCGATGAATTTTTATTTTGTAAATTAGATATCAAGTGGTATAATTGATTTCTAGAATTGGATGTAATGATATAATAATGATGATGATAATAATATAGTTTATTGGTTATCAAAAACTGAAAACTAGAATAAAATACAATAATTATTACCTAATAAACTACGATCACTCACAAAAGTATAGAATTGTACTAGTCTGTGAGCAGTGAGTTCACAATACCTATAATTGGATGATCTTTATAATAATACAATTTTATGAAAATAAATAATTGTCTTAGAAATAAATAATTTCTTTAGAAAAATCCTAAATTTTTTTACGTTCAATTATTTTATGAAATAAATTCCTGTCTGAATAAAAAAAAATTTTTTTCAGTTTAACTTTAAATAGATGATTATTTAGTTGTTCCTTATTGATGTGCGAATGTATCACATTGAAAATTCTAGGACCCAGATACACATGACTTCTTTAACCTATAGTTTTGTTTGGAACAAGAATTTTTATATTCAATTTCCTAGTACTATACTGATGCGCGAAATCTCTGGCTCTACAATTTAAATGTGGCATAACAGCGATAGTATGCATATAGCTGACGCATATCCAGTACCTTTGCAAGTTCAAATAGTTCAGTGGAAGGATGTGTATTAGTTTTCTGAAATATTATTTTTGGGAATCTCTTTTGTAACACCTCTAATTTCTCTGAGTGGCAACTATTAGAGCCTCCCCAGCCTATGATCCCGTATGCCAACTGGGATTCTACAAGGGCACAATATAATATTTTCATGCTGCGAATATCTAAAAATTTTTGAAGCGTCTAAATTCATGCAGAGTTCCTTTTAATTTACGCACAACTGAATCAATATGTTCGTCCCATCTTAAGTGATTATCTATGGTAATGCCTCAATAATTAATAGTCTGTGCCTCAAATATTTCAGCAATTTTTTTTGTTTCAATTATTATTTAGTTAAATGGTGGCAAATTATTAGAATAACAACGGAAAGGTAAATATTTTGTTTTATTGTAATTCACAGTCAACAATTTGTAATCCAACCAATCTTCCATGAGTTTTAGGTCCATTTCAACCATGGCCTTCAGATCTAGTCGGTTTTTCTCTTCATAGAATATCGCAGTATCGTCTGCAAAGCTGATTAATGAGCCCGAAGATTGAAGAGTAAGTCTACTATTCATACATAGAGTAAATAAACTAGGTCCTAGAATTGTCCCTTGTGGGAACCCGAATTCAATTATTTTTCTGTTGTTCTAAGAGTCATTTATTTTTACTTGCTGTGTTCTATTGTTTGAGTAACTGCTTATTAGTTCTAATGTTACTCCTCTAAATCCTTTATCTTACAAGGAATAGATTAGTTGACTGTGGCTTACTGTGTTGAACGAATATACAAATATGGAATATTCGGGTATTGCGCCCTGGCAATAAGTAAATTATCTGGTAAGACATTTTTGGTTTTCGATTCACCTAGTGCATTATTTATGATATTCAACATACACTGATTATTATCTTCGTTTAATAGTTTTTGAAAATAGACATTTTTGGTTTGCTATAGCCTCAAGGTATACAGTGAGTTTGGTACCCTAAAGATTTTTTTATGAATTGCATATCGTAAACTTAAAGCTTTTATAATTTTTGCCCTCTCTCTCAAGTCTTTTTGAGTATACCAGTTCGACTTAGGGTAAACTTTTGGCTTTTAAGTTTTCTAATTTGAAAGTGAAAATTTTAATTGCGTCTTAAAATATATCAAAATGATGAGTTTATGACATTAGCTCATCTAGACTCACAGACTATGTCCCATAATTCTCCTTTCAGGTCTTATTATATCATAGTAAATTGTCAGCATTTAATTGTCTTTTTTGAACATATTCTGTTATTCTGTCAACTGAGGTTATAATATTTCGCTGTCAGGTGAACTGTTAAAATAATTTATATAAATGAATATGAAAACCTTACTTTCATGACACCACAGAATAATTAGTGATCCATGAACTATAGATTTTAAGATTATCTCTATGACAAGAAAGACAAACAAGTGAATTCACTACTTCATTATAGGACACTCTTGTATGTCAAATGTATGGTTGTATATATCCAAAACCAGAAAAAGACTGATGTATTAATGATACAAAAAATACAATAGGTTGACATTTGGAAACTGAAGATGAATGCCAGAAGTGTCCCTTGATAGGGGAACCCCGCACCCCAAAACAATACTGTTCCTATTTTCAACACTTTGAAGCGATTTGCAAATTTTCATATTCGTACGACCTATAGGAAAGGCGCAGCCACCTACACAGTTGATTATTTACGCACGTCCAGACGCACGCAAGCCCGCACACACATACATAATCTGAAAAATAGTCTGCATGGATGTGGAAAGGCTCAAAACGAATATTTCAGAAAAAATCCGCATTTTTTTTATGCTAATAAACCTTATACTACATATGGTGAAGGAAGTAATTATCATATTTCAGTTGTGCCCAGTTGATACCTCATTCTGGGGAAGCCACTATGAGATGAGACAATTGTTATTGAATCTAAATTCATTCCTCCTTCTATGTTCTTGCCAAAGATCGTTAATGAGAATACAATGGAAAAGTTTCTCTAGTCTAGATTGATCAGTAACATCACAAAGTGATAGTTCCGGACAGCTCTTGCCGTCTCTCGTGCTCAGCAGCAGAACGGGAATGCGGAATAGAGAGAGCGAAACAGCTGTTCGGAGCTATTGGTTTGTAATGTCACTGATCATTCTAGACTAGCGAAACCTTATCATTGTCACCTGGAAAAAGTCAACAAGAATAATCGATTTATTTATCAATTGATACGTGAATCAGAATGTTACCAAATTAGTTGTTAGAGCAGGTCGAATTAATAACGTAAATTCTCGTTTGTGGCGGCATTTAAGGCTAAACCTCACATCAAAGCTCAGTTCACTTTGAAATTCTATGCGATTGTGACACGATCTTATGTAAAAGGAAGCTAGCCGGGGTACTTATTACGCCTTCGCACACTGCGGAATAGAATACGACATCGTCTTGTCGAGGTATTCAATCGAAGTGTCACGCATTTTGAAAATTTTAGAATCCTAGTTCCGTAGCACGTTCAATGTGAAACGTTGACGCTGAGGGAATACTTACCCTACATTCATTATTTATACTGTGATTTCTATCGGGGTCATGAATAACAAAAGACAACTATTTCCATATAGCTACAGTATTTTGGGTACAGTTACGAATTGGGTTTCGTGAAATAAGATCAAAGGCGTGTCGCTCGCGTTTTGAAGACAGTTCTCGTGTCAACCCTTTTCTAACGCCAGTCAACGTGATATAATACGTTTTCGTTGTTTACTAAAGCAGATCATTGTCATTATTCTCATTCCTTCTTTAAGCTGTCTCCCGAAATAAGGAAACATGTGAGTGGGAACTTTGATTATAGTAAGCCACTAGATTTGTAAGTATCCTCATCCGCCATTTAATAACCAAACCATGAATTACGAACGCATTGTCTATAAACTTTTTGTTTTTTAAACCCTTGCAGGAATTCAACAATTTTCCGGATGATATCAAATATATTACCAGTCTTAGTAGATTTAAAATTAACTTGTTTAACCATTCAAATAAATAATATGTGGGTGTGGGGATAGTTTAATGGATTTGTTTACTGAGTAGTAGGTATATTTGTATGATGTATCTTCTATTTTGTGTTATAATTGAAGCTTGGATTTATAGGCAACAAAAATTGAAGAAAAATGCCCCTATATAGGCAAAGGTTTTGTCGAAAAAGGCAGAAATCTCAACATATAGGCAATATAGGCAAAATACCTTTAATATTAATAACATAATAACAATAATTTTTGCTTAATAATTAAACATTGTAACCCCGTATAGTACAGTAATTTTATGGATTTTTTTGAGATTTGGCATTTTATTTTTCGACTTAAGCTTTGAAAATACAGAAAGTTAGGAAATTTTCCGTAGATTACGAAAAAAATAGTGGCTGAAAACCTACAATGAAGGAAAATGTCTTAATTTATATATATATATACGATTTTCCGTGTTTTTCCGGGAAAGAACACTTATATCTTCGAAAATAAGCATTTTAGAAGGAAAAGTTTCGAACAAAAGTTGGTCAGCATTAAATTTAACATAGGAATTGACTATTCTGAATTCAATTTCCATCAAATTTTCCAAGCATTGGATGGGAAAACAAAATATTTTCGAATAAGAACTATATATGAGAAAAAATTGCATTTGGCTGGTAAGTATGGTATGATAATTTTATATTGGGGTATATATCGTTACTGTAAATGATTATAATTAAGAATTTCCCAATATTTGCCCTTATCTTCCGGGTTAGGAAGAATTTTTTTTTTTCAATCTTAGTGTATGATATGTCGATTTTTAGGTTTTATAGAGGTCTGATAACGATTTTTCAGTCCATTTTGTCGTGAAAAGTCATTGAAAATGTACATTCGGAAAACGGAAAACATTTTTTTTTCTGATTATGGCGTGTGACAGATCAATTCTTATGTTTTTTAGGGTTCGGAAAACGTTTTTTTAGTTAATTTTGTCACGAAATTCAATTGTTTTCGTTAGTATGTAGAGCAATAAAAAAAACAAATTATATAAAATTATAAAAAAAATTAAAAGAATTCTTGCTCTCCCGCGCGTTTAAAATTCACGATCGAGCACCACCGCGTTAAATCTCTCGATGCGCTGGACTATGTATGCAGCACCACTGCAATCAATTTGTGCGCAAGCGTTCGATCATATGATGCGCAAATTAACGCCACATGTGCTCTGTTATTGTATACGTTAAACGTTATTATAAAATATTTACAGCTGAGCTGTCGTGTATTCCGTGTGAACAATTATTTTATTGATATATTTGATTAAAAAATCGTTTAAGTGAAAAACAATTTGATTCCAACAACCTCGTTTTTAATATTAAATTGTTTGAAATTTTCGGATATATATTTTCAATGATTTTTCACTATGAAACAAAGTAAAAAAACATTTTCAGAACCCTAAAAAATATAAGAATTGATCTGTCACACGCCATACTCAAAAAAAAAAGGTTCTCATTTTCCGAATGGACATTTTCAATGAGTTTTAACAACAAAATGAACTGAAAAATCGTTATCAGAGCTCTATAAAACCTAAAAATCGACATATCATACACTAAGATTGAAAGAAAAAATTAAAATTTACCTAACCCGGAAAATTAGGGCAAATATTGGAAAATTCTTAATCATAATCGTTTACAGTAACGATATATACCCCAATATAAAATTATCATACCATATTTACCAGCCAAATGCAATTTTTTCTCATATTTAGTTCTTATTCGAAAATATTTTGTTTTCCCATCCATTGCTTGGAAAATTCGATGGAAATTGAATTCAGAATAGTCAATTCCTATGTAAAATTTAATGCTGAACAACTTTTGTTGGAAACTTTTCCTTCTAAAATGCTTGATTTCGAAGATATAAGTGTTCGTTCATGGAAAAACACGGAAAATCGTATATATATACAAATTAAGACATTTTCCTTCATAGGAGGTTTTCAGCCACAATTTTTTTTGTAATCTACGGAAAATTTCCTGACTTTCTGTATTTTCAAACCTTAAGTCGGAAAAAAAAGTACGACCAATCCATAAAATGATTGTACTATTAAAATTTTATCATTAATAGCTACAACTGGGGCCTTCCTATATTTTCTGTTTTAAAACTCTATCTTCAATCACTTAAAATTAATTTGTTCATTGAGATTGAACGCTCTACATCGACAGATGTAATTGAAGCCTTCATTCTTGTCAAAAACATATTTCATTTTTTTTGAAATTAATAGACCATCACTCCCAGGTGCTGATTTGATTTTGGACTCTAAATTATCTATCAATTTAACTCACGTTAATTTACCTCTTTTTTCCTAATCAGGTGATTCAATTTCGGATTTTTTTATATTTTTTTTCTTTCGAAATATCATCAAATTCTGACATTACTAATTTTATTTCATTGGAGTGTTCAAAATAAATGAAAACAGCTTCGAGTCACGTTCCCCATCTTGTTACTGGCTTAGGTGGCAAAGTGACTCTTTATAAATCTGCACCCTCAACGGAGACTTTAAGAAAACTTTTTAAATGAAATTTATAAAATCATCAACGGAAACAGATTTCTCATTTCTTCTGCAATTTGATTCGCCCCGTAGGCGACAAAAGTGCAATGAATCAAGTTGGGATAAAAAATCTTTAAGTTAACAGCAGCTTTTAACATAATATGCGGCAGCATCTGAAAGCAACTATTCTATTGATTGGTGCAGCATTGTTAAATTGTTTGGTTTTTCTAAATAAAAAATAAAGGTAACCAAATAAGGTTTGCTTAAGTCGAAAAATAGGTCACACTAACACTTATGCTTTATATTTTCGTCTTTACGTACGTTTCGGTCTCACGATCATCATCAGAAAACTTATTATGTCCAAAACGGGATTTCCCAAAACTAATTGTATTAGCACAAAGCGTCCTTATCGCACCAATTTCAATTAAAAATGCCCACGTCGCTGGAACGGACAGAGCCACGAATAATCGAAATTGTACCACATCAATGTACAAGTATAGAATATATCAAGAATCCACTATTAAGTGATATTCTCATAATATACAAACGAATGTTAGTATAGCTTCTTTATGACTGAAGAGCAAAACTATTACGTTAAGTTTCTCTTTTCGAGTCAGATGTTAAGATTTATGAGGTAATAAAAAAAGGTTGTCATCGATCTTATTGAAACATTACTCTTGAGCAATCTTCATAAAATATACTTTTAACATTATGAAGACGTATGTAGGAATTTGCAGGAGTTTTATTTAATTAAATTAGTATGATCTCACTTAATGTCTAAATATCTGCTCTATGATTTACAGATTTGAAATCACGTTTCATGTGAATCATCTCCAGAATCCATCTTTTATAATAACTGATTTCCTTAGTCCAAATATACATTTTTTTGTAATCGAATTGATGGTTTTAATCAAAGCTGTGCTTTACAGGGGCGGTTGAATTTTCTAAGTTTTGTTTCTTGTGCTATACTAGTGTTTCCATACATTCTTCTTTAAAGAGATATATTTGGATTATAATTTAAAAAAAAAAAATTTTTCTCTGAGTTCTCCGGAATGTATGGTGATGTTGTATAATTATCTGTATTATTATTGTTATTTATATATGACGTTCCATTATAGATTTTGTCTATTCTTTCTTTAATGATGGGATTGATAAACGATTTTGGGTAGCCATTCATTTCCAATGAATAACGAACAATTTTTTGGGACGGTCTGGGTGGGACAATTTAACCCCGCAATCTGTAAGACTGTTTATCACACTTTTTTTTATAAGTTGTTGGTACAACGGAATTGAGATGAACATAATGTTGAGACCAAACTTCTTCAGTAAACCACGAAGCTTTTATCCCGTTTTGGACCTAATAAGTCTCCTCATGACGGTCTTGAGACCGAAAAGTACGTAAAGACGAAAATATAAAGCATAAGTGTTAGTGTGACCTATTCCCCGAGAATTTATATATAATAGTAAATATTCATTAATAAATTCGTGAAATAAATGTTTATGAACAGATTTTTCCTAAGAACTAATTTCATTTACTTTGGAACAGGTAAACCTAATTTTTTTTCAAAAGTAATAAATTCTCCTGGGAGTTTACCTGTTTGAATAGGTAATTGGAGTGAGTTTTTGTCAATTTCTTTCTATTTGTTTGAAAACAGTTAAGTGCCTGTTCTTTAATCGATTTTTTAATATCTCATGATAACAATATGTTTGCTTCAGACGCTTGTTAGTTTTACGTTCAATGCGTCACAAAATTTGAGGACATGTAAAAACAAGTATTTTCGCTCATAACTTAAGTGTGGAACATGATAGGGACTTAGGGTTTGTGACATTTTTCAAATAATTTTACGGGCAACAAGATGAAAAAATGGAAAATATAGCCTTCATTCAATTGTATATGGAAAAATTAATGAATAACTAAGGTAATCAGAAACGTCATATGGCGGTCGATTTGAACACAAACTTGAGTATGTTTCCAGATTAACATGGCTAAAATCAGCTTAGGTAATCGGGAGTTATCGCACTTTTTCTGCAATACAATTCCACCCTCCCCCCACCCGTCATTCCAAGAGTTAGGTTGAAGTGTCAGGAACATACGTTTTAGAGATTTTATAGAGGAATCCAAGACCGATCCACAAAATATTCCGTCACTAGTGATTTTACGAAGAATTTTTTATTTTTCGGATTTAGTTTAAAAATACACCCTCTAGCGGGGAAATTTGGAATTGGAAAATATTAGGAACAGACTTCTCAGGGTCACTTTTATCAAGAATAGTTTTTCCGAAAGCTGTTGGACAAATAGTTTCCTCGGTATAGCCGGTACCCGACCTTAGGGAGACACCCGGTATATCTAACTTCTTTATAACATTCTTGTAACTATGTTAACTTAAGCCTACTTAAACCTTTTATAATACATAATCTCCAGAGGAGTCAAATAATTCAAACGGACTTGTTGTTGTTCTTGATGTTATAAAGAAAAAAATTATTTTGTGGGAACTCTCATTTTGTGGATTGCCTAATGTAATGTAGATAGGGATATAGAGTCTATGATTCGATCGTTCTAATGATTTGGGAAGAAACAAGTTACAGTTTTCCGTGAAATTTTTTATAAAATTTGGTACATTTAGTACCTAAATATTGAACTATAGATTATAATTTAAATATATTCATTCCAAATAGGTTCTCGTTCATGAAAGCTGATATGACATTGAGTTCGTAAACCTTGGAATAAGACGTTCGTTGAATAATTTGAAAGAATTTATACTCCACATAAAAATTCCAGTCGGTCGGCTACTTTCTTGAAAGCACTCGAACTCTAAAGTATTCAATGTTATTCCGAATTACCTCCATTGTTTTTCGGATGAATCTGGCATTATAAACGCATTCAATAGACCAGAAGGATGTGCGAACATTGGGAAACATCAAAGACACATTTTTTCCACATTTTGATTGATAAAAACTAAAGGTAGACCCGAGTTAATGTGCTCCTTTCGGCGGATATTCTAACCGTCTATTCATCACTCAACGTCCAATCGCTTTCTGACGCTTTTTTACTGGCCGCTCCAGTTTTTATAAGGATGAGCACTTTTATTCACAATCTATTCGAAATATTTATAGGATGCCGTAGACGATCGAATAAAATAAAGGATCGTATAATACTGCATTCTCAGATAAATTTCTCTATCGTTTATAGAAATTATCATAAATAGCTCTAAATGATCCTCATAAACATTGGTTCATCTTTTTTACCGCACTGATGCTACACTTTTGTAAACCTATACAAATAAGTTTTTGTCGCTACTTATTACTTATTCTATAATGCTTTTCTACTTTGTGGCGGTTCAGGATAATAACATCTGGATCATTCCATTATATTCTGAAAACTGAACACATGAAGGGAATATGAACATATTTCGTTTCAAAAAACAACTCATTCGTTCTTGTGATTCGAACTTGTAATTGTTCTATCACTAACTCCTGATATGAGTAATCATACTAGGGATTCGTTCAACCTATTTTCTTATGTTTCTCTCACTCAATTATACGTATAGTACAGGCAATAAGCACGGAAAAAGACCATAATAAAAAAAAATAAAGTAAGCTAGAATTCTAAATTTTTTTTGCATTTTGTTCCTAATACCCCATAGATCATTTATGACTATCAAGATCGCGGAGGTCGACCTTTCCACCCCCTCAAAACTGGTTTCAACCCCCCAGAATAGCATTCTTATGAAAACAGTCCAAAATTAATGAATTAAGAGCCGAAAATGACCTCTAGTATGTTTTTTTGGGTCGCTGATCACGATTCCGCAGATAGTTTTCTCGGAAAACATCCTCCAGATGGGAAATTTGGAAAATTTATATATAATATATAACTTATAATTTTGTTGCAAAAATGACCTCTGGTAGATGTTTTGGGTCGCTGATCACGATTCCGCTGTAATTTTCCTCAAAAAAGTGTCTCCAGATAGAAAATTCGGGAAATTTGAGATTTTCCTGAGACGTTTGTGAATAATAAAGTATAATTTTGTTGCAAAAATTACCTCTAGTAGTTTTTTTTGGGTCGCTGATCCAGATTCCGCTGTAATTTTCCCCGAAAAAAGTCTCTCTAGATGGAAAATTCGGGAAATTTGAGATTCTCCTGAGATAGTCATGAATAATAAAGTATAATTTCGTTACAAAAATGACCCTTAGTATGTTTTTGGGTAGCTGATCAAGATTCCGCTGTCAGTTTTCTCCGAAAACTCCCTCCAGATGGGCAATTTGGGATTTTCCATCTGGAGAGAGTTGTTTGGAAAAAATAACGGCGGAATCGTGATCAACAACCCAAAAAACCTAATAGGAGTCATTTTTGAATTGAAGTTATACTTTATTATTCATAACCGTCTCAGGAAAATCTCACATTTCCCGAATTTTCCATCTGGAAAGAGTTTTTTGGGAAAAATAACAGCGGATTCGTGATCAACGACCCAAAAAACTTACTAGAGGTCATTTTTGCAACAAAATTATGAATTATACAATATATATATATTTTCCAAATTTCTCATCTGGAGGGAGTTTCCCGAGAAAACTAACTGCGGAATCGTGATCAGCGAACCAAAAAACATACTGGGGGTCATTTTCGGCTCTTAATTCATTAATTTTTTATCTTGCTTACAGAAGTGGAGGAAGTCAATGATCGATTGATCACAGTACATTCGGCTACATATATGAAACTATAATAATGGTTTAGCATTAGTCTTTTCCAATATTGAAAGGAAATGAGAGAAGGACGCATCATAAATGTCAACCGAAATGCGAAAAACCTTCAGTTATATTTTCTAACTTGAATTCTTTGTTTTCTTGACAAATCACTTGACCCTTTGTCAATTTCAATTAATTTAACTTCATTGTTTCTTCAAAGTGTTTTTGGTAAGAAGGGTGTATTTTGCCAATCAGAGTTATTATAGATTTTCAATCAAAGGTGGTTCTATTCAGCTTTTATTCAGGTTCAAGTTCAATAATACCTTCAAATCAGTTCATTTAGTTCCGATCCTCTAGGTTCATCATTGATGAATATCAATTTAATGGTCTAATTTCTATTTCTGTCTTTTAGTTATTTTATATCATCTAGCTTTGTTATATTTGAGTATCGATTTTGATCTTATACTTTTCAGTTTTATTAGTAATAAAGTGAATTATAATATTCTTTTCATTATCATTATCATTTAATTGTTATTTTTATTATTAAACATTGTCAATAAATAAATAGATTGACTTAAGTTTTATAGAGATTCATAACGAGAGAGAGAGAGATAGAGACATGTTACAATACTAGTATTCTCAAATCGATCGCCGGATACCCGGTTCAGAGCAATTTCCTCGGATAATGCGCATTTTCCGAGAACAACAGTGGGAAAGCAAATTGTTTATTCTGAGGAAATGAACAAATCATCAGTTAGATTATTGTTTAAAACAAATTTTTGATAGAACACACTCTTTCCTTTTACCTGTTGTAAATTGACGCTAAATGCACAGCTTTTGGGTCAATTCAAGCTCCTTTTCAAATTTAGCAATTTAAAATCTCATTTCCTTGTACTATTGTGTGAATCTTGATATTGCGGTTTTATTTCTGTGAATTAATTCAAACTAAATGTTGATTGTAACACTAATTTACAAATTAATATGTATGATATGGCGACAACTCATGCTGAGTGTGTCACTGTGCTGTAGAACAATTGTTAATATATTGTCAGAAAAAATGTAAATTTGTGATTGATTCACAATTAATTATTCAATTACTATTATTGTTGTTTAATCCGTTTAAGAGTAGCTTATGCAAATAACACAAAATTGTATCATTTATGCGTATTGTTATCATAAAATAGAATAAAGCTTATTTAATCCATTCATGTGCACGGACATTTAGTGATTTTAATCCAAATGCAAATTCACTTGAAAAAATTGATGGCATGTAGGATAACATGGTTATTCTAATTAGTACACTATGCAGTATAAACCTACTAATAATAATACGCAACAGTAAAACTATTATCATGAATTATTATAGAGGTACAAACACAAAAGCTTTCATTTTGTGGACTAAATTGTGTTATTCAAATTCTGTTATTGAATATTCCCTTGTCTTCCATATAGTTTAATTTCAGCCCCGGATCTAGGATATTTTTTCAAGGTGAGACCAAACCTCACCCTCCTTTCTTCTTTCTCCTTCCTTCAAGTTACTTCAACAAGTTATAACCTTACTATTAATCAACACGGGAATATTCAAGTACTGACTGTATCTTTTGTGTTTGACCGAATTCCCAAAAAAGGAGGTTCTATTTGGTTATTGTTATTTTTTCTATATACCGGGATTACATCACCGGTTGATCCGAATTGATAGGATTCCTCTGTGGTCAAATATATTATATTTCCCGTGGATGAAAGTATATAGTATATAAAAATCATTGAAACGCAATATTTTTGCAATCAATTACCTTTATTTACCTACACAATATATGGAATTTCTCCATCGACCTGGAAGCTATATAGCGTTTAACAATACTCACCGATATAGTGCCTTAATCATACTATTAGAGCAGATCAGCGTCAACTGGATTGAAAAAAGTGTTATAGATATGAAGAAAATTAAGTTTGATAATAGCCCTATAGATTCGGTCTAAAATTACTATCTATTTCAAATTTGAATAGAGATAAAATGAAGCACAATCATTTATGTTTCTAAATATTTTACTCCACAATTTAAAACTGAAAGAAGAATTGAATTTCAAATGAATAAAAAAATTGGATCAAGGCATATAACTTCAATTCGTTCATAGTCTACAATGATATATAGGCACAGTGATAACAATTTCGTGTTGCCACGAGCTTTTGTGGCAAAGGGAAAAAACTCCTCATAAAATCATCATCCTGCAAGATGGGCGTCATAATTTGTAAGATAGCACCAAACATCTTGATAAAAGCGCTGAAAGCGTCAAAATTCAAAATGGCAGCCATGCGACGAAGCTTAGAACAACTATTATCACTGTGTTGAAGAAATAGAAGGTGCGTTATGGGATTATCGGACTGAATACGGAACTCTATGTCTTGGATTTGCCGGCCAATGGAAGTTGCCTCACCATATCGCCGATACCAATAATTTTGTGAAACGTTTACGATCACGAGACATACTGGAGATTCTGGAAATATTGAAGGACGGGAGAAGCAAGATATGGTGTGCACATAGACCTCATGCGATTATTATTGTCAAAATATAATAGTTTCATCTCATACTTTCATATGTAAATACCAAGCAGACATCATTGAGAGAAATCAGAGAGAAGCAGTTCTAGTTGAGACCCCTGACGCACCCCTGAAGGAACAGCACGTTTACTCAACAGGTAATTCGACAAATTGACAATCTGCATCCTATCGCGAAGATTATTCCTGAACCACTCAAGGCGAACTTCTCCCAAACAATAGAGTTTTTACATCTTAAGTTATAAAGAATGGTGAACTCTGTAAAATGCCTTACTTATATCAGTGTAAATGGAATCAACATAGTAACCTTTCTCTGGTAACCAGGCGACATAGTTAGTACACGTCGACATACTTGAAACAGCCATTCTGTTGAGAAAAACAAACAATGACGAGAACCGCAAAACGTTACTGATAAGGCACTCTGAGACCTGCCCAAAAATAGACAAATTGGTTATGTTGCGATTTCAACAGACCAATCCAACAGTTAATCGAATAAGATTATTATTTTGTCTATTTGTACCATATAATTATGAATAAATGAACAATAAATAATTCAGACTGAACTTTATGATCTGAAGCAGATCATGATATTCACGGTTCCTATAATAGTCCAGGCAATAAGCCGGGAAAAAGGCCATAATTTAAAAGAAATATAAAGTAAGCTAGAATTTCCAATTTTTTTTTGCATTTTGTTCCTAATACCCCATAGATCATTCATGACTATCAAATCCGCGTGTGTCAACTTTTCTACCGCTCCAAAACGGGGTTTCAACCCCTCAGAGGAGCAAACAATCCATAAAGGCTTAGAAAATTGATGAAATGAGAGCCGAAAATGACCCCTAGTACGTTTTTTGAGTCGCTGATCACGATCCCGCAGTTAGTTTTCTCAGAAAATTCCCTCCAGATGAGAAATTTGGAAAATTTATATATAATATATAATTTATAATTTTGTTGCAAAAGTGACCTCTAGTAAGTTTTTTGGGTAGCTGATCACGATTTCGCTGTTATTCTTCCCAAAAAACTCTCTACAGATGGGAAATTTGGGAAATTTGAGATTTTCCTGAGACGGTTATGAATGATAAAGTATAATTTTGTTGCAAAAATTACCTCTAGTAGGTTTTTTCAATCTCAAATTTCCCGAATTTTCCATCTGGAGATAATTTTTTAGGAAAAATAACAGCGGAATCGTGATCAGCGACCCTTAAAACTTACTAAAGGTCATTTTCGCAACAAAATTACACTTTATCATCCTAAACCGTCTCAGGAAAATCTTACATTCCCCCGAATTTCCCATCTGGATAGTTTTTGGGGGAAATAACAGCGGAATCGTGATCAGCGACCCTAAAAACTTGATAGAGGTCATTTTTGCAACAAAATTATACTTTATTATTCATAACCGTCTTAGAAAAATCTCAAATTTCTCGAATTTTCCATCTGGTGAAAGTTTTTTGGGAAAAATAACAGCGGAATCGTGATCAGCGGCCCAAAAAACCTACTAGAGGTCATTTTTGCAACAAAATTATAAGACATATATTATATATAAATTTCCCAAATTTCCCATCTAGAGGGAGTTTTTCGAGAAAACTAACTGCGGAATATTGATCAGCGACCCAAAAAAACATACTAGGGGTCATTTTCGGCTCTTAATTCATTAATTTTCCACTTTTGAATTGTTTTTATGAGAATGCTCCTCTGAAGGGTTGAAGCCCCGTTTTGGGGGGTAGAAAGGTCGACCCCAGCGGTCTTGATAGTCATGATCTATGGGGTATTAGGAACAAAATGCAAAAAAAATTGAAATTCTAGCTTACTTTATTTTTTTTTCCGGTTCGTTGCCTGGACTATAAGATTATCAGCTCCAAGCCCACCGTTGACTCATACACTCACATTCTTCCTCAAGTTATGTCCTCAGTTGCTCCACTCATCCTATTATTGCAGCAAAAAGTTCATTTAGGTATTTAACTAAATGGATTACAATTCGATAAAATGTAATATTCTGTAAAACTCGTATTAGAGTTGAAAATATTGAAGGGAAAGAAACTGGAGTGATATCAAGATATAATAAATCAAAAACATTAGACCTTGACCAGGTATTCGGAAATTTAGGAGACAAAACAACCTATAATTAAGGTCTTAATTGCTTGATGTTGCGCCTTCATTCCGCCAGAAACATCACTTACCCGAGAAAAGCCGTAGGTACGAAAAACAGAAGCAATGCAAAATGTTATATAGAAATTCACCAGATGAAACTTTCCGCATATAAAATAACTGTAAAATATGAAATCCATTCATTCCCAGTTCCACTTTATATAAAACTTTTGTTTGAGAAGTGTCGTTTTACTCTCGATCGAACTCAAAGCCCTCATGATTTGAAATACGTGTAATATTGTATTCTTCTGTTCAGATATAAATATGGAGAAATTTAAAGTTTCCGAGTGGTGAAATATGGAAATTGCTATAACGGGAATACATGCATAGTTTGTGGAGAGTCTTTTAAAGGATGTTGCCTTTTTGCAAACGTTTTTACGATGGAAAACTTGTCCACTTCACCTCGAGTCTCATTATTCGAAGCTATGAAGTTGAGTGTTTTCTGCCGCTGTTAACGAATTTAGTGATGTTATATTGTTTAACGTAATATAATCAATTGAATAAGCTTTCCTTGGTATTTAGATTGTTTCAGCAACAATATTGATCTTGAGTTTGACGTTTCGATACACTGTTAAAAATGGATGTAAAATTCTATTAAAAGTATGTTAAAAATTATATTAATTTCAAATGAATTTGTACAATAATATTTATTCATACAGAAAAGCAGTAAGATTACCTACATTATCTTTAAAAAGTTCATAATAATAATGTGTTAATACATGAGTGAATTTTCCAATTAGTATGATAGAATTAGCTAAAAATGTCGGTAATTTTTGAATAATTCTGAGTTCGGAGAAAAAAATTGCATTATGTAGATAATTGTGATACAAATTGAAGGAACTAAAATCGAACACTTTTTAATCGTCGCAACAGGTCCAAAAAAATGGTAAAAATGGCCAAACCCGGTTTTTCGCGTCGGACATCGTCGGATTGAGATAAAAAGGGGAAAACTTTTCATTAACTTATGCGCCGTAAAAAGACAGAAAAATGAGCTGCGAATGAACTCGATTGGATCAGCGGTGACCCCGCATATTGCAAAAAACCATCGATTTTGCTCGAAATTTCAAATATCCATAACTCTTGTTCTTTTGAAGATTAAGAACTGAAATTTTGTTAGATTGTAGCTTTTGTGCTCACCAAGTACCAGAACAAATTTCAGCAAGATCGAATGAACACTTTTTGCAAACCGCAGCTTAAAGCAAAAAAAAGCACTTTTGTAAAATGGCCCTAAAAAGTTGTGGTGTGGTAACGCGCTATTTTTTGTACGGGATCATCATCTCCAATAGTTATTGAACAACTCACCAAATTTCCAACCTCTAATCTTTCTTAAAAGTTGCTAAAACAATTATTTTAAATAATGGTATTTCGTGCGCTTGGCTGTGTGGCGCGCGTGGAGGGAGAGCCGCCGCGCTAGCCAACGCACACTCTACCGCAGCTCGGCTAACAGGCGTTTTCGACCGCATGGGTTCAAAATGCAAACGCTCGTAAAAAACAACAATATCTCGGGAACCCTTGCTCGAAAATAGATGTTTTCCTCTCTAATCCGTACTACCACTCAATGATATTGAGATTACGCGTATTTTCAAACTTCTAGTGATGTCAGAAAGTTGGAAGTACTCTAAAAAATACATTGCGCTATTCGATCTATTCAATATTACTATTCACTCGCTATTTCCGAATCTGTATAGTATTTCAACATATTTTTAATTGTAGTATGTCAGATAACGATAAAAAGTAATACAAAAAGTTTGAAAAGTTACATTGATAAAACGTATTTAGTACATATTGTACTAAAAAATTGAATGTAAGTAGTAATAAACGAAATTGCTCTTACGTATAGTATGTAAAAATTACAAAATATTCTGTTATTTACTTCAGTTTTCGAGATATTGTTGTTTTTTACGAGCGTTTGCATTTTGAACCCATACGCACGAAAACACCGATAGCCGAGTGCGGTAGAGTGTGCGTTTGCTAGCGCGGCGGCTCTCCCTTCCACACGCTCCACACAGCCAAAGGCACGAAACACAATTATTTAGAATAGTTGTTTTAGCAACTGAGGTTGGAAATTTGGTAAGTTGTTCATTAACTATTGAAAAAGATGATCAGTGAAAAAAATAGCGCGTTACCGCACCACACATTTTTTAGGGTCATTTTACCAAAGTGCTTTTTTTTGCATTAAGCTGCGGTTTGCAAAAAGTGTACATCTGATCTTGCTAAAATTTTGTATGATATTTGATGGGTACAGAAGCTACAACCCAACAAAATTTTAGTTCTTAATTTTCAAAAGAACAAGAGCTACGTATATTTGAAATTTCGAGCAAAATCGATGGTTTTTTGCAATTTGCGGGGTCACCGCTGGTCCAATCGGGTTCATCGGCAGCTCATTTTTTCCGTTTTTTTACGGCGCATAAGCTTATAATTATTATTCCTTTTTAAATCAATCCGACGATGTCCGATGCGTAAAAACCAGTTTAGGACATTTTTACTATTTTTTTAAACCTGTTGCGACGAATAAAAAGTGTTCGATTTTAGTTCCTTCAATTTGTATCAAAATTATCTACTTGAAGCAATTTTTTTCTCCGAACTCAGAATTAAAAACTTCAAAAAGCTAATTGTATCACACTAAATGCTTTATCTGTGTTTTTACATAATTGTATAAGTAAATTACATTCAAATATGTAGAAATACTTGTCTTTCCATGTGGACTAGATAGAGATACATGTCTTGGCCGCGTGTACGAAAGTGATCACCGCCCTGTCGACCGCCATTACGAAGTGTAGGTACTTATTACCCACCATTGACCACGTTGTAAAGGCAAAACAAATCAACCTTAGTGTTTATCGTAGTTATTAGTACCTGAGATGAATTTATTCCATCAGTTGCTTTTAATACAGTTTTAAGCAACATATATTGTATAAAGTGTCAAATAGTGTTGAAAATAAATGGTAAAATTTTTTAGTGCAACTGGTGTATTCAAAGCTTTTTTTGTTGAAAAAATTTAATATACATTTCTTTCGCAGGTATTAAAATTTTCCAATTATTCATATGTGTATTAAGTTTTAAACAATACAATATTCGATTATATTAGCCTAATCCTAATCTCAAAATTCATTCAAAACGTTGCAAGTTTGGAATGGCTAACTGCATCTTTGATTCACAAATTGTTGAAGACATTATTTCTCATGTTTTGCTACATACAAAACCTGATGTAGTACCTATTGAGTTCCTATAACTTCTGTTTCTATCTAGTAAAACCAATTCGTGTAAGACAATATACACGTCTTCAATGAATAAGCATAAACAGAGATATCGTTGTAATCAGCTATCTTATTTCCATAAAACAACTATAGCTGATAAAGCTTCAAAATTGTCGAATTTTCGTCACATATAAAACGATCAGGATTTGTTTTTCGAAAATATTTGAGGTGATAGGTTTGACATCAATGTCTTAATGAAAATGAACTGGAAGACCAAAATTTTCATTTATTTGCTAATTTATATAAAAATTTGGAAGCTAAGTAGTTTTCATCTAAGTATGCTTTGCAAATTGTTACAAATAGTATAAGCGACATGAATAATTGAATTTCGCAATATGCTGCAAAAAAAACGAGAATTTTTAATTTGTATTACGATCTTATTAGTTAGCTAATTATTTACTCATTTTTAGAGTTCGAGTTTTGTGATCTCGTTGATGATACTTTTGCATATTTTCATTTTCTGCAATTGAAAATGAAGATTCACCTTTGTTTCAGTTATACTGAGAGAAAAAATATTAACCATATATTAAAATTGTACGATATTTATATAAATGTTATATACTATTGACACCAAATAAAGTGTTTTTTATGAGTATATAACAAGTTTATCTGAAAATTTAATAAACCGTTTAGATTCTATTGAAATTTCTCCTTATACCACTCATATAATCAGCTTCGTTACATTTTTTACATTTGTATATAAATATAATAATAAATAATAAATATTTATTTGTAACTAAATGTGTTCATAAAGGACAATTTAAGATGTATTCTTAATATTACAAATAAAGAAAAGAACCACTTAAGCATTACATGTAATGCTTGAACGTGGTTTTATACAAAATAATGTAAAATATAAATTTGACAAAATATCAAAACAATAGCATATAATTATTAATAGTATATATAAATGTAAATCTAAAAAAAAATGTAAAAATAAATTTGGATTCGTATATCAACATTCTACAAACAAATAATAAGCCATAACTTATAAAATAGAGTAACAAAAGGTTGGCATATATAGGAATAATTTATGAAAACAATTATATTTATGCATTTTTCGAATCTATAATATTATTTATCAATTCACGAGAAGTATTTAGTAATAATTTCTTACATTCCCGTTTAAATGATCGATTTTGTTTAAGTAATTTGATTTCAACGGGCAGATAATTGTATATTTTAACAGACAGGAATTCAAAAGATCTTTGTCCAATGGTTTTAGAAATTTTATTAAGAGGTAAGTTATTATTTCGTAACCTATATTCATGACCAGGATTTGTGAGTACTTTTTCAGTGTGGCATTTCAATGCTAAACATGCGAAATAGTGTTGTCTAATATCAAGCATTTCTGTTTCTTTAAATAGATCGTTACTAGGAAATCTATTGTTTTTGTTGAAAATAAGCTTTAAAATTCGTTTTTGGATTATATCCAAAGTTTTCAAGTAAGTTTTGGAAGCTCCACCCCATCCTACTATACCATAAATAAGGTGCGTTTCTACTAGTGCATGATACAATATTTTAAGCTGATTGCGATTTAATATTTGTTTCAGGTTCCTAAAAGTATATAATATGTATCTTAGCTTTCGTATAACGTAATTTATATGAACATCCCACCGTAAGTGACTGTCTATATACACACCCAAATATTTGACCTTTAGTGCCGCTTGAATAGAAATATTTTTATCTACACCTTGTATTTCTAGAGTATCAAATATAGGTAGATTATTTTTATATGATGCAAAGGGAAGAAATGTAGTTTTATCAAAGTTAATAGTTAACAGTTTATTGTCAAACCATTTTTTTATTTCTATTAAGTCCTTCTCTACTATAGATTTCAATGCTAACCATGTAGCTCCCTCAAAGAAAATGGCTGTGTCATCAGCAAAACTAATGATATATCCACTGATATCTACATTGAATAAGTTGTTCAGATATATAATAAACAATAGTGGTCCCAATACAGCGCCTTGAGGAACACCGCAAGTTAGGATTTCAAAATTACTTAAGGTATTGTTTATGTTGACACATTGTTGCCTATTTGTTAAGTAACTTTTTAATAGTGATAGGGGCGTATTTCTGATACCTACATCATCTAAACAATCAAATAATTTTTGATGGCAAACAGTGTCTATATATATATATACATTATATAAATAGTTTAATACATCAGTTGTCGATTGTCTTATTTGAATATCAAGGTAAACAGTTATTTAACAGATATTCTGCTCAATTGTATACCAATAACACAGTTTTCGAAGACAAGTTCCCAATTGTATAAATCGTGTCTTATAGAAAAATGTTATCACTCCAAATCGGAATATTCCAATACTCAGCTATAACGATTCAAACATATATGTATTTTGTACCGAACCGTCATGACGCAATCAATACCATATTTCTCTTGGTCTCATGAATAGAAATTACTTATTATTATTATTATTATTATTGTGACCCTAGCATAGACTGTAACCGTCCCTTCAATAATATAATCTGAAAATCACATTTTGACCTCTATAAAATCCCATTGTCTTTCATTTGGCAATATTTCATAATAGATGGTGATCACAACAAAGAACAACATTTTATCTTTTTGATTAATACAATCAGCAATGGATCTAATTTTGGCACAAAACGTAAGACCATCTGCATAAAATAAACATTTACAAATTTCAAACGGGGATACATCATTCAAGTATAAACAATAAAAATAAATTAGTTAATGTTTTGTGATTTCCTTTATCCTTTCTCATACCCACAACTGAACTCAATGAACTACAAATTTAGTATGAGTTCGTCCTTTTAGAGAGTAGGTACACGCGTCAATTAATGACACGCCCGAAATTCTTCCATTTACATATTATCAAGAGGGAAGTGTTCCTTTTCAATGTCTGAACATTAAAGTAAGAAACGTTAAACTGGATTATATCGCTGGTTACTTGTGAAATTAATTTCCTTTATGTTATCCGCAAGTAACGGCACTCAGTCATGCTAACGTTCCGGGCGCAATATTCAGACAGATCGCGAACAATATTTCACCGGAATTAAACCAATTTTTCAACAATGTTATACCAAATTATAATCCCATTTTGAGGGAATAGGCAGTTATTTATCAAATTCAAACAGTAACTGATTCTATGCTTCCAGTCCTTCAGTCCTACATGAATTTGTATTAACTGTATAGAAAAATTCGGTAGAGCCTTTTATGGATGGTAATAGTTAAGAATTTGTGTTATGCGAACAAATTTTGTGAAACTCCCCTACAACCGAATCTTTAGGAAACAACAAATGAGAGAACAAAATATGTAAGAAGAGTAATAATCGCTTAGGAAAATTTGGCACAGCCCTTTATGGATATTTATTTGATAATTATTATTCACAGGACAAACTCCGAAATAACATAAATAATATGATATAATGAGGATTTTAAATTCATTAAAAGTAACAGAGTTAGTACTTTTCAAAATAAATAACAGACAACAGACATCAGAAACAAAATAGAAAATGTAAAATCAATAACTACGTCTTAAAATAGCTTTTGATTTGGAACATGATGTATTTAAAATGTCGACGTTAAAAGGAAGATTATTAATAAAAGTGCATTAATAGGTGCATGAATAGCATATTCTGTCCGACGAGTCTCCGTAGTTTCTCTAGAACGGAGGAGAGAGCAAATAAGTCAGTCAACTAAGTTAGTTAAAACTTTGTGTGCAAATGTAATCATTTTAATATAACGATGAGCTTGTAAAGTTTTAAGAACAACCAAATTTAAACGTGCATTATAATCAAGCTTATTTTTATTTATTTTCAATTTCCTTTGAACTCGCTCAATACGATTTACCTAAATTTCATATTGAGGGTTCCAAATCATACTACAGGACTCGAGGAAAGGAAGTATCATAGAGTTAACCAATGATATTATGCAATTTACATCTTGAAAATGTCCTTCTTTATGAAGGAGTTCATATTTTGGTATAGATACGTTGACGACATCATAGCATGATTCTCCTTATATGGCTGACATGTTATCCAAATCGACAAAAATAGCATTTGTTTATTCTATTGAAACAGACCGCGCCCTATTAGCATATTATATACAATAAATAATGAAGAAAGGTTGAATCGCTGCTAGAAACTCGACGAGAAACATAAGAATCATATCAAGTGCATCGACTTCTTCTCCTTGGAGCTCCATTGTGTCGCCCAAATTTTTTTCGTTACAAAAATTTTTTGGACTTTGTCGTGACACGGCGCTTCTTTCGTGATGGCGCCCGAGGCAAGTGCGTCAGTTGCCACACCCTTGCTACGGCTCTGCCTCCGAAGATAGGACCACAGTTTATTTGAAAAACCTGAATATTTCCGTAAAATCTACCGTCCCCTGCATTTACGAGAGGTTCTTCTGAAACACCCTGTATACTGTGTGTCCCAAATTCGATTTCACTATGTAGATTGGCGTAGTCGTAAGGAGCTACAGAGTTGGTTGTATGTGGAATGTTTTGGTAATTGTTATGATTATTGAGGATCTCGTTTGATCAAGCCAACTATGATAGATTTTTGAATATTAAGATTTGGCTTAAGGCACACATATTATATTTGACATTGACATTTTTTCATAGGAATCAATTGGTTCGATTTTATTTTGTCTAAGTGTAATAGTACTGAACTGAACTTTGGATTCTCTTATGACCATATTGAATTTTTTAATTTTTGGAATGTATGTGACATTTTCGGAAAAATGATGCACAAGTGATATCTGCACTATAATTCACTCACCATTACACTCAAATTAGTGGCTGTGACTTTCAACATACAAAATAAACTTATAAATCTTGATACCACAAAAAATTATAACAGATGTTCAAGATGAGCGCTGTTTTCCTGTATACGCAGCTCAACTCTTCTGAGCACGTGGTGAACTTATTTTCTTATCAATTTACATACAAGATATGCTCAACACCTCCTACATATTCCATATTATGATGAATATACGACATCTTCATTATAAAATGCTTAAGATGATCCTCAAAGGTCTGTAAAAAGAAATTACAATAACTGGACTTTTCTTTGGTAATAATTTTCTCAAACGCGATTGGAAAATAAACAGCTCTTGTATTATTTATGTTCAGGCACTGCTATTGTTATATCTTCCAGATTCTAGCTTTCTGATTCTGAAAATGAAGCGATCACGATTAAACTAGATCAAATTGACAAAACTGCTCCGAATTCGATGCAAACAGAAGAATATACGCGTTACTCCCGAATCCTGACCTCACAAGCTTCATGATCAATTAGAAATTATTTTCACTCACCTTCAATATTTTAATAATTAATTACTCATTAACGGTTCAGTTCAGAGGAGTTATACATATGGAAATACACTTCAAGCGTCCTTTAGTGAATATTCAATACATTTATCATGAAAAGAAAATTGTAGGCAACTTTCTCATTGGTGCAAGCGAGCTCATAGATTCATACATTTTACCAGAAAGAATGAGTAACCCACTTGCTACAGAGCTATTACGATACCCAGCAGATCGGAAGAGCTGTCTACTTTCAACAGGTTTCCTCAGAGTCTTTATGATTTCAGTTGTATTTTCCAATCGGTTGAGGATAATAATATATCATCTGTATTTATTTTCCAACTGAGTTCATAAATTTTGGGAATGCCTCATTAACTTATTTCAATGAGCTGTCGTTGAGAGCCAAACCTGTCTAAAGCAAACAATTACACATATCCTGTTCTATTTCTGTCTTGAAAAACTGTGCATAATCTGTAGTTTTGATTATGAATTTACATTTTATGTCAACTCGAAGGAGTTTGGCGAACTATGATCCTTCAGTGATTATAATCTGAAAATAACACACCCTATATGGTTGATTAGCAGTCATATACTTTTATTATGACCTAATAACTCTTATGAGAGAACTTTACTCATTCCCTGACATGTTGGAACTAATGTAGCCAAATGATATCCCGAACCAAATGTTGGTCGATCACGCTATAGACAGTTTCAGAACCGGACTAATTCAACAAAAGAACAAAGGAAATTGGAAATTGCTCCTGTATGAAAGGTTTCTTAATTATTATCAGGTCAGTAGTTCCCACCTAAACACAAATATAGATAAAATACGAATACGTATAAATTTCCATGCAATTACAATGGTGTAGTTATAATAATATTGCGTGTTGTAGGTCAATTTTGAGAATAAAAATGATAAAGCTTCTGAACTGGTGATAATGCATCACACATTCAGAATTACTCTTTACCTATTTATCATTTTGTCACTCATGTAATAAGATTTTATAACCTTCAATAATTCACCGAGAAAACGTCAATCAAAAACGACTAGCAGTAGTTTTTTAATAGCGCTCAATTGAGTACTATTTTTTCATTGTTAGATTTTCTTGAAGCGACCCTTAAAATCAATAGTGTATTATTATAATTTTTATTGTAATTGACACTATTCACTTACTTAGATCTCTATTTATTCTGACAGCTCTATCATTTAAACCATTACACAACAGAGTGGAAATAGGAAATAGACTCTATTTTCCCTCTTTGATAACGTTACTTCAATCTTAGAATGATAATTTCGCACAATTCTGCAGGTTAAATATAGTATATGGTAATAGTGTAGGAGCCAGAGCGATATTGATGGTCTGAACATTAACCCGATGGCACTATGGTTTATCGTTAGAGGACGGTTCAATGACCAATTCATCTCAAAGACCGAATTTTCCCCGACTGCTAGATCTCGAGATACAGCATCCGCATTTTTGTTTTGTTTTGACTGGAGGTTAATACTTTCCAAGTTGCGATTACTTGAAAACCATACCATTCTTATGCACTTCCACCATGGGCCATCATTTTTTATCGTGCCCGTTTATTAGGCATACCAGTTAAAATTGGACCGGAAATGGACTGCTAGTTAACCTTCCCAAACCTGGTGGAAAAAGTTCATTAGTGTTGGCAATTGTTAACATACCCTATGCCATCAAGAGTTATCGGTCCATTTCCGAGTAATTGGCCATTATTTGAGCCAAAAATGTTTATTTTTCTCATTTTGTGGCTAAAACTTGCAGGTTACAAGATAACATGATGGCACCATGTTAAATAACTTTATTGGACGTCAAATGAAGATTAAAAGTTTTTGCCATCACTCCTTGTCTATTTAAGCCCCCCAAAATCCCCTAAAACCACCCTCAAAAAAATATGAATAATTTGGATAATATGACCAAATTTATCATAAATTAGTACATTTCTGAGATTCTGGCTGGGTTTAAAATCAAAACGGCAGTTTTTCAGTTTTTGTTCTGTTTTGGGGGTGGTTTTAGGGGTTTTTGGGGGGGTTTGAATAAGAAAGGAGTGATGGCAATAATTCTAAATCTTTATTTGATCTCCAATAAAGTTATTTAACATGGTGCCATCATGTTATCTTGTAACCCGCAAGTTTTAGCCACAAAATGAAGAAAAGAAACATTTTTGGTCCAAATAATGGCCAATTACTCAAAAATGGACCGATAACTTTTGATGGCATAGGGTATGTTAACAATTGCCAACACCAATGAACATTTTCCACCAGGTTTGGGAGGGTTAACTAGCAGTCCATTTTCGGTCAAATTTTAACTGGTCGGCCTGATAAACGGGCACGATAAAAAATTATGGCACATGGTGGAAGTGCATAAGAATGGCATGCTTTTCAAGTAGCCGCAACTTGGGAAGGGTTAACCTCCAGTCAAAACAAACAAAAAATGCGGATGCTGTATCTCGAGATCTAGCAGCCGGGAAAAATTCGGTCTGTGAGATGAATTTGTCATTGAACCGTCCTCTAACGATAAACCATAGTGCCATCGGGTTAATGTTCAGACCATCTCTGGCTCCTAGACCATAATGATATATGTTGATAGCCAGAAAAACACGGTAGTCATTATGGTGCTATGTCAAAGATACCGTCGAATATGGGGCTATCGTGCCCAAGAACAATACAGTTTATATTTTCACAACTCAATAGCGAGCTGTGAAATTCCAAATTCATACGACCAATAGGAACGAAGCAATCATCTCCACAGCTTTTATATACGCGCACACGCACACAAGAAGATCATCTCAAAAATAGTATAGATTGTATACTTTGCTGGCTAGAAGTGCCAGACCAGAGGGCTAAGACGTGTATGAATGGAAAAAACAAGCTGGGATATATTTCTCGCACTCACGAGTGATTGGTAACCGACCTGGTTGTTGGTTGGCTTTGCAAGTGTCTAAGGTTTTGATTATATTTGGCGCATGGCTTTTTTGGGAAACCAGCCCATTTTTGGATAGGCGCACTTGCTCGATGACCCAGTTGGCACTGTGTAGACCAGTGGTCTCCAAACATTCCAGCTTTAGGGCCATATTGTTTACTCCTTAGGCTCCAGGAATCATAACCAATATTTATAATTTCTAAATTAGTTGCCGAATACGCGCCCTGAGCGTGAATACCATTGCTAATTTTGCTGGTTCAATCACTGGTATGTACCAACTGTATTTCATTGTTACGACCGCGACACTTCACAAAACTTGGTGGTCACACACGAAAATATGTAGTGGTAGAACCGTTTCATCGCTAATAGATAGCGCTAGTCGTACTTTCGAAAGTGTAGTAACAATTAAACATTCGCAAATAATCTCATTATTCCGAAAATGTCTTGGTGCATCACACTCACTTCTAGATGACAACAATTGGAGTATAAAAAGAATAGCGGCGCGGCCGCGAGTCAGTTCACCTGGGGAGGGGAACGAAACAGTCTGACAAAAATGGACTTCTCGGGTGGCTTTCTCTGACCTTGGATGAGTCAACGTATGTATCAGATATTACTCAGGTGCTGCATTTTATTCGAGAACTAGATAAAAGGTATGTGCATGAAGAACTTTTTGATATTGATAGTATTCACGGCATGACTACTGGGGAAGATATTTTTGAAAGAATTGAAAATGCCATTGAAAAGAATGGATGATGGAAAAACTTGAAATCTATTACCACTGATGCAGGCAAAAACATGTGTGGTAAAGATAGAGGAGTGGTTGGTCTAGTGTCACAGGTTGTAGAAAATTATGGTGGTTTCTAAACCATCAGTCTTACATTATATCATTCATCAACAGTCCCTGTGCGGAAAATGTTTGAATATGTATGAAGTTCTAAAACCAGTCATATCAGTTGCTAATTTCATCAGATCCACTTGGCTGAATCACCGACAATTCCGCGAGTTTATTGGAGATACTGGAGAAAACGACTTTACCTTATCATATTGCCGTACGCTGGCTTAGTTGCGGAAAAGCTCTCCGGCGCTTTTTTGAACTTCGAGCGGTGATCGAAATTTTTTTGAATGAAAAGCATCACCCTCTCACCAAATTACAAAATAGCAAATGGCTGTGGAAGTCAGCATGTCGATTTGACAAAACATATGAACGAACTGAATTTGAAACTGCAAGGAGAAAACCAGCTCCTCCCTGATTTATACACTAATATCAAATAGTTCTGGAAGAAAATAATACGGTTTCAATTGCAATTACGTAAAAAAAGTTTCACACATTTTAAAACTTGTGAAATATTCAGCCACACTACTGAGGCTGAGTTTCTTGTCGGTTTTGCAAACGGAGCTTTGAGTGCTTTGAAGATAAATTTTGATACTCGTTTCACAGACTTAGCTGTCATTAAGGATGAAATTGAGATTTTTCAAAATACTTTTGATACTGATATTGAAACCATAGCCCCGGAACTTCAAATGTGAATTACTGATTCACAGTGCAGTGATATAATTTGGAACAAATACCAAAACTCATCTTTGTCTTCCACTGGTACAATTTGATAATTTTATAAATTTGCTCCGTGGGCTGTATTCTGTTTTTGGAACCTACTACTCACTTGTGTGAGAAAACATTATCCAAAATGAAGTACACAAAGAATGTTTACAGAACTAAGTTAACAGATGAGCATCTTAAATCTCTTTTAATAATTGGTACAAGTGAAATTGGTCCACAACTACAAACTATTGTCAGTGGAAAATCACAGTTACATAAATTTCATAAGTATTTTATATTGTTATGATTTCATCTCCCAAACAACATAAAATGATGAAATTTGAACTTACCGAACATTAAAATTGAAAGAAAAATAAAATATATAAAATGTCGAATTAAAAACATTATTAAAAGTTAATTTATAAGTAGTATAAGGTATTAAACAATGTATAACAAAATAAACCAGAATGTAATATAGAATAAGAAGTGTAAACAAGAAACAGTGAAAGTGGATAAACGTACAGTGATACGAAAGAGGAAATCATAATTGAAATGATTCCAAGACTATCATAAGATAGCACAAACTATTAAAATATGTTATAGATTTAAGATAGAATTGGGAAGTTTTGAGTTCTATAATGTTATAGAAATGTTATTGATATTTTATATTATGTATTAGATTTAAGAATTTACAAATGTCAAACTTGACATAAATATTGGAATAATCAAGTTAATATGAACCTAATCATAGGTTATCTTATACCAAAATATGTGGAAAAATGTAGGCAATATTAATTCAAATAGCAGAAAGCGTCATCACTTCAAATAATTCGAAAATCTTCAATAATTCAAAATTTATAGAATCCTCAATTCTGATTGGTCAGATACAACAATGACCAAAGCATCCTGGATTAAGAAAGGAAGTACCTCATTGGTTAGAAATGACATCAATTGGCGTCCTTTTGGAAGTCCTATAAAAGGAAATCTGAGATAGAAGCTAAGACAGTTTGCATTTACATCTGAGATCCAAAGCATCTCCTGCAGCTCAATTTAAATTCCATAACCTTGGGTTTTGGTAACATCGGAGAACTCAAGTAGTCTCTGTAGCTTCGACAAGTCAAAGTAACCGAAGCGAGTAAATTATTCCTACGAATCAAGTAGTGTTCCTGAGTATCCGAACAAAGTTTAGGGTTATAATAACCACAGTTAATAAGTAGCATCGTAGAACATCCAGTCTTCGATAACGTTCCAGTATATTATTGAAGAAGTTTTATATCTTAAAAGAATAAAACAAGTTAACAATTTATTATCAACAGTTCCTGAATTTATAAAGAAGTAACAACGTAGTTTACCTTGTGTATGTGTATAGCAGAGTAATTGTTTTTAAAGTGAATAATCAAATCATCAAGAAGATAAAATCAACTGAACATTGCCAACATTTTCACATCATATTATTGGATATAAACTAAAAGTAAGTTTGTTTATAATATCCTCATTGTATTGTTATTTGTATATATGAATGAAAGATTGTCGTTTGTAACTTTGTAAACAAGAATTAATATTAAGTAGTTTTGAGGTTAAACATAGAAATTTTAGAACATAAAATCATAAATCGTAAGATCTGTAACCGGAGATATAACATAGAGTCATAAATATTTAAATATAGAAACTTTTAACATTCAAACAAAATATTGTGTTTAATTCCATATAATATAAAAAGATCATTATCATTCAAATCAATCAAAACAAATCAAACATATAAAATAAATATAATTCGAAACATTCAAATCAAAATAGAAAGCTAGCCGGAATAAGAATAAAATTAAATTAAATTAAAATTGAACAAAATATAAATCATTAATTTATAAATAAAAAGGTAAAGCCTTTTTTTAATAACAATATGTTATATGTTTGTGTGTGTATATGTTATAATGTTCATAATGCAAGTGGGATTCATTTCGATTATTTGTTGTTATTATGGTTAAGTTACATTTTCTGGGTATTATACTTGTGATTAAACTTCACCTAGGTAACTAAAAGGGAGTTATTATCATTCTGTGTCTTTTTATCCAATTTATCAAAACAACAATAACAACAATAATACATAAGCTGTCGCGGGCCGAATTGATGACACTGGCGGGGCAGATTTGACCCCTGGTGTAGAGGCTTGAGCTAGTCGAGCCTAGCAGCCTAAAGAAATACTACCACTTTTATATTCATGATACTCAACGTTCAATATTTCCACTCCAATTTCAGAAGGCAACATTGCAAGTTAATATAATATGTAGCCAAATAACTTCAGGTCTTGAATAAGTTCATACGAGTAGAAGGCACACAAGTGAATGTTTGACTTAATTCTATTAAAACTAAATTGAGTGGATCGGTATAACATTTTATCAAATATTCATCAATTTCGAAAGGTATGTTATTAACTTCAGAGCTAACTAATCCAGTCTTGGTAAAATAAATTGAAACTTCGAGTGCATAAGCTTCTTATTACTATGTTCTGCTTGCCTGCGTTAACTTTGCAAACAGTACGTAGCTTTAGCTGTATCAAGGCTGAAACAAATTGCATTCACCTCAGAATTGTAAATTATTCACACACGGTGGGATGTGGGCTTCGGTAATGGTGAACTTACTGTGGATGTAAATCTCTAGCTGAATTTTCTAAAATATCATTATTTCAGAACTACCTTCTTCCTGGTCAAGATCTATTATATAGCTTTCAATGAGAATGGTTACTGTGCTCTACATTTGAATGGAGAAGACTTGCAAATTTCCTTTGAATATCGAATTGTTTTATCTCTCCTACTTCTAGTTTCTACTTCGAAGCAGCATCCAACACTTATAGATGGTCGAGTATCGTCTTCCTTCGGTACAAAAAATATGTCCTCACCATCAGAGTGCATTGGATGAATAATAAACACATTTTCGGGTTAGCAGTCAAAAAATAGAGTATGCCAACTACCAGAAGATAGATGTGCCACCGAAAGAATTATTCACAATGCACAGTATTGATTCGTTTACTTGTTTACACTGTTGAGTAGAGCTCGGGAAATATTCGAAATGCATATTAAGTGCATATTTGTATGTTTTGAATAAATTCTATAAGTGCATATGCATTTACTAAAAGTGCATATTTTTAAGTATTTTCGGATTTCTGCAAAAAATAAGAATATGGACAAACATCTGTGGAAATAGGTAACGAAATAAGCGAAGTAGGTATCCCTCGGAAATAACCCATATCGATATTAGCATAATAAGTGGAAGAAACTATTGACATTGAGCCAATGAAATCACACCTCTTTTAAAATTTGAAGTTTGAAAGGAATTCAGAATTTATTTCTGTCCTGTCTTTAGTTAGTTCAGTAAAGTTTTGTTTGCTTAAGTGCTTATCAGAAGTGTGTGATAATGTCAAAGCAAAATGCTAGTAAATCAATTCTTCTGGAGAAGTGGATTAATAAAAAAACTTTAAAATCATTGATGACAACCATATATTCTGCAGAGTTTGCAACAAACCGGTAATAGTAGTAGAAGTATTATTATGTCTAAGTAATCATTGTGTTATTTTTCAAACATTTCTCTAAAAATATAAGCCAAATGTAATTTTATGTTAAATTATAAATTTCTGAAAAGGTGCTGTCAGTATTCAAAATTTATTTATTTTAAGGCACTACTTAGTGTTAAAATTATTTTTAGCAAAGGTGTAATTGTTGTAAACATGGTCTTGACACTGACTTGCATACATTGTTTTGTTCGTCATAAATTGATACGTTATTTTTTATTTTATTATGAAAATGTGACATCTTACTGAAACCTCTGATCTTTTTCAAGAATAATTCTACGATCCAAATTCAAAAAATAGTTTATAGGAGACACTTCGAGAAACAAATTTTATAAAATTCTAATATGCAGTGTGTTTGTTAACGCTGTTCGCAAGATCAAAATTGACTGAGAAAACCGCCCTTTGTTTCACATCCTGTATATAAAATTTTAATAGAGGTGGAAATCAATCAAATTAGTCTTAAACTGGCGAAGTAGTACAAGTTTATTGGTTAACTTTTTTATTTCCAATTTCCAGATTGTATGTGAAAATAATTTTCAAGTTGATCAAACTTTGGGCACTGCAATGCATAAATCTCGTGCACAAAAGCCTCAAGATTCGGTTCAGCAGCTCATCACTACAAATCAAATGCAACTATCGGACCAACAAAATTTTAATACGGATCTATGCAATTTGCTGGTCGGTTGCAATATCTCAATTGCGAAATTGGATAATACATTATTTCAAAAATTTTTAACCAAGTACTGCAAAGATGTTTAGGTTCCTTCTGCTACGACCATACGGAAAAAATATTGTTAAGAAAACTCTTACTGAGTTTTTATTTATTTAATAATTATAATTTTTGATTCTACCGGCTAGCTTTTTATCTTTTAATTTGATTATATTTGAATTTTAAATTAATGTTTATGAAGTTTTGAAGTTTATCTATAGAATAATTTTATATGGAATTAAACACAATGCTCTCTGATTTCACAATATTTAATTTCTATGACTCTTATTATCTTGTTCAATTCAATTTTATGTTTACAAAATCTATGACATAACCTTAAGACACTTTTTCAACTAATATTTGTTTATATTGTTACAGTCAACAATCTTCCTTTTTCTTTATAGATAATACGGATAATATGATGTAG
Organism: Endomychus coccineus; assembly: GCA_958510875.1. Taxonomy (NCBI): domain Eukaryota; kingdom Metazoa; phylum Arthropoda; class Insecta; order Coleoptera; family Endomychidae; genus Endomychus; species Endomychus coccineus. Next base: position 39,759,769 of record OY294069.1, read on the forward strand.
AAATTATAAACAAACTTACGTTTAGATAATATCCAAAAGTGTGTTTAACAATGTGGGCAATTTTCAATTTACTTCCTTTTATAATTTCGTTGATTCACCTTTTACACAACACTATGCTTTTTCACGATAATCACAGGTAACTAATTTAGGTTACTTCTTCTTGAGGATCAGGAACTGTTGATAATACTTTGTTTTATTCTTTTAGATAAGACATAAAACTTTTCGATGCTTTATTGAAATTATGTTGAAGAATGGCAATCGTTGGATACTTCTTATAAATTGGAGGTTATTACTACCTTTTATTTGGTTTAGATACTTGGAATACTCGTTGACTTTTAATAAAACTTATTAACTTCGGTTACTTGGAACCTATCGAAGTTTGGAACACTTGCGTTCTCTGATGTTTATTTTTTATAAACTTAGGTTAGAAAATTTTGGTGAGTTGCAAGAGAAGAACAGTCTCTACTTGGATATTAAAGCAAACTGAACTTGGCTTTACTTTCAGACCTTTTTATAGGCCTCCAAAACCGACGCTACTTGATGTCATAAACAACCTATCAGGTGCTTACTTTACTTATCAAGAATGCCAAGTTAATTGTTGTGAACTGACAGAAGTACTCATTGTTACCAGACTGACACTAGAAATTCCTCTCAACCAATCAGAATTTAGTATGCTTTAATTTTTGAATTATTGGAGATTTTCAACTTATTTTAATTGATAGTGATTCCTTCTTTTTAAATTGATATTGCCTACATTTTTCCCCACACTTTGGTATAATATAACCTATGATTGGGTTATTATTAATATGATTATTCCCATATTTATGGTTTTCTTGACAGTTACTTATTCTTAAATCTAATACATACCATATTATATCAATAACATTCTTTTACCATTACATAACTCAAATTTACTAATCCTAACTTATATCTATAACATTATTCAATGTTTTGTACTATCTCATGATATGTAATCACTTTAATTATGATTTCTGCCTTCGTTACACAGTACGTTTCTTCACTTTCACTGAAGTTCTTGTTTATCACTTCTTATTCTATTACATTGTTGTTTATTATGTTTTACATTGCTAATTTTAATATCCTAACTATTATTTAGCTTTTACTATTGTTTTTAATTCCATATAAATATCTTTTATTTGATCTTTTCTGATTTTCAAAGTTCGGTAAGTTAGTATTTTTAAATTTTTTATTGTTTATGAAATGAAATCATAACAATATGTTGATTCCAACATGCAATTTGCAATTGTTAATAATCTAATATGAATATCTGTTGACGAGATGACTGATGTTAAAGGACGGTGTATTGCAAATTTGGTTATAGGAAGTTTAAACGGGAATGGGTGTAGTAAATTTTTTTTGCCTGAGCCGATAACAGCAGAAAAAAATTTGTTATTGTTACGTGATGCTGCGGCATATATGACCAAAGCTGGACAAAATTTAAAAATATTTTTTCCAGATTTAATACATGTTAGTTGTTTAGCACACGCTTTAAATGGAGTAGCAGAAGTTGTGAGGACAGAATTTCCAATGGTCAATAGTCTTGTACCAAATATAAGAAAAAAATATTTTTAAAAGCCCCTCTGCGAGTACAGGTGTATAAAAATCGTTTACTTAATGTGCCTTTAGCATCTGAACCTGTGATAACTAGATGGGGAACGTAGTTAAATTCTGTTAATTTGATAACCGATAATTTTGAGGGAATTAGAGACGTCATTTGTAGTTTTAGTTTCGATGTAGATAGCTCAGATGCTATGATGCTATAAAAAATTCTCAATTTTTCAAATATTCGATATTTTCCTATATTTTGAGGGGATATTGTTCATAATTTATAAACGTCCATTTGAGCCAGCGGAATTATAACAATGAAGTTGACAAACTTGGGCAAATAGCGTTGAACAGTAAATACAAGTCTTTGATCAATATCTTAATTTCTAAACAGAGAAGGATTCAACCGGAGTAAAGCTATAACTTTCAAATAGTGCAATGAAACTCAGAAGTTTCACTTTTCATCCTTCAGTAATAAATAAGTAAATTCCATAATTTGTTTTGCTATGTGGCCAAACTAGAAGGAACATTCTAACACGGTATGAAGAACTTATGAATTTAGATTTATCTGCAGCTGAGGATGATTCCTTGAATACACTATTGGTTCCAAATTGTATTTAAACAGGTATGGACATTTTGATTTTTTAATTTAATTTACTCTGATGATGGCTGAAAGCTCTCCAGTATTTTAGAGAGATTGTTCCTTATTTATAGCGAATCGTAGTCATATTTGAAAAATTTTTAACTTTATGCTTATTTGATAGATTATGAGCATCTGTAATTAACCTTGCTATCTTGTTTTTCGGTGTTAATATAATTTAGGATGAGGCAAACGTTCACGAACTGAATGAATATTTAGGGGAATTTAGCATATATTCACCTGATAAATAATTAAATCCAATATTTTAACAGCATTCACCACTTTGGAACTCTATAACGCACTTAACTTTATTAAATAATTGAATTTGAGGGGAATTCTAGGCGTAAAGGTTCGTATGATATACCATCACGTTGAATAATTTAGAACTAGCTTTAAAGTCATAGGAACATTGTCAAGATATTCCTAATACCTCTGGAAACTATTTAGCTAATTATGTGGAGGTTGAACTAACGGTTAACGTGGAAACTATACGTTACAACTTCAATTTTTTATGTTTCGTTTGTTGTGGCGACGTAGACAATTTCAATTGAAATTAATGCGATATAGACGCTCAGTACTTAGTGCAATTGATTTAAGAAAACCTGCGCTTTTTTTGGTATGAATTAGTGTTCAAACTTCTTCTGATGATGGTGAGATCGAAACATACGTACAGACGAAAAAATATAATGAACATATATGTTAATGTGACCTATGTCCTGAGAATCTACATGTAAACTGTTGTTGCACTATTGTAGTGGTGAGTGGTGTATATATTTACAGGGGGTAGTTGTTATAATGTCAATAGAACGCCATCTGTAATTTGCAGTTCGAAGAATGATACAGCCGGAATATTACCGACAGAATTGCCGGTCATATTGGTGCGGCCGTATTCTAACAGTTAATATTTACTCCATTTTGTGAAACAAACGTGAAAATTTTATGCAGTCGATTTTTTCTTGTTACGTTGAAATTGAAACACGTACAAACGTGATAAGGGTATTAAAATAATCTTGAACAGCCAAGCTTAGATCTCAGGTAAGTTGTTTTTTCAATAATAAAAATATTCAAATACGTTATTCGATAGTGGTGTGACAAGTTTTGATTGCTACATGTGATAATTGACCCCCTATCTTATTTATGTATGAATTGGTGATACTGATTTATTTCTTTGTTTCAGTAGCATATGAAAATAGTTTATAAACAGCCTCGTACATCTGTCAGGGGTACCAATATCCGAATAAAATTACATTGAAGCCTGTGTGAATGAAGGAGGAGAAAAAAATTAGAAGTGTATAGCTAAGGACTTAGGGATGTGCCTTATGACTCTTGCTCGATAAGCCAAATATTGAAAAATGTTATTGTAATTTGGCTGAATTATCAGATCGATGGTAGATTCAACTACAAAATACTCGGGAAATAGGTCACATTAACACATATATTTTTACCCTCGTCCTTACGTACGTTTCGGTCTCACGATCTTCTGATGATGACTTATTAATACAATAACCTGATTACTTAGAAATACTGTAATAATACAAAGCGTCCTTATCGCACAAATTTCGTTCAAATGCCAACGTCGCCGAAACGAACGGAAACATGAAATCGGAACTATAACACGTTCATGACGAGGGTAAAAATATATGTGTTAATGTGACCTATTTCCCGAGAATTTTGTGTTAATTCATACGTGGGTCAAAAATCTTTACTACAAAATATATACAGCGTTGATGCAACAGGAGTAACTATAACTCAAAAACCACTCAAATTGTTAGCTGAAAAGAACACCAAGCACGCAAGAACGAGGGACTTTGGTCACAGTTTGTTTGGCTGACAAAGCCATTGTCAATGCTGTACCTTCGTTCTTTGTTCTTCCCAGGAAGAATTTGCAACAACATTTTATTAGAAATGGTCCTACTGGTTATACTTAGTGGATCTGGTAATAAAAGTGGCTAGATGCAACAAGGAGACTTTCTGGTATTTATACAACATTTTATGAAGTACGCAAAACCAAGTGTATTAGTAGTGATAATTAGAGCTCTCATGTAAGCCTTACTGTAATAAATTTCTGCAGAGAAAACATCGTTACTATATTATCTTTCCCCTCACACATGTCGCACAAGCTTCAACCGGTTTATAGATCCGAATTTGGACTCTGCAAGACAAGGTTTAATGGTGCAGCAGATCTTTGGATGCGAAACGATCCGTGTCAAGAATGACAATTTACGATTTGCCAGAACAAGTTGAAAGTGCTTTGTTAACAGCTGCAACAGCATCCAATATAATGTCTAGATTTGTATGAACAGGATTATGCCCATTTAACGATTAGTTGTGCCAAGAAATTGATTTTGCTCCAGCCTTTGTCACTTATATGCCATATGAACCGTCCAATGAATTACGAGCCGGGTGTTAACGAGAAACAGATAATGTCGAATATGCCAGAAGTTAGTGTAACAAGGGTTTAGTACAGGTTATTTCCAATATTTAAAAAAACAAAGGCATTCTTAGTAAATTAAAATTTCATGTAAAATTAAAATATCTAACAGTAAAGAACATCCAGGGGTTCCCAGATGTTTTCAATATTGAATGTAGCTCGAGGAAGTTAGGGAATTTCTAAAATAAATATAAGACAATTCACACTCGTTTCAACGAGGGTGGTATGACCATAGCTGGAAGGTCAAGAAGGTTGCAAAAGTCCACACAAAGCGTTGGTAATAAAGGATATAATAAACCTGTCGAACCAATACCCGATATACGACGAGAAACTAATGGTTTGCTACAAGATAGATATTGATGTTTTCCATCTGGAGATGTTTTATGTACATTCAAATCAGTTAGGGATATTTAGTAAAGGACAGATAGATTTAGAAATCCCCACATTCTGTACCAAAGACCTCAAGAGAGAAATCTTATTGCTTATTGGTTAAACAATTCAGGGATCCGTTTCCGAATTGTAGATTGGTTCTTGAGGAAAAGGACGCATTATAAATACTAGGGATAATGCCTAAAACCTTCAGTTATATTTTCTAGCTTGAATTAGTCTCTTGAGAATTCACGTGACACTTAATTTCAATTAATTTAACTTGTTAGTTTCTCCAGAGTGTTTTTGGTAAGAAGGGTGGATTTCGCTTAATCAGAATTGTTTTAGATTTTCGATCAAAGTTGTTGTTCTCAGTATTTATTCAAGTTAAATTGAAGAATACTTTCAAATCATTCCATTCATTTTCGATCCCCTAGGTTCATCCTGGTTGGATATCAATTTATTAATCTTAGTTTAATTTCTCTTTTAGTTGATTTAGATTATCTAGGTATTTTATTTGAGTATAGATTTTGATCTTAGTTTTTTTATTCTTATTAGTAATAAAGTTAATCATAATATTCATTTCTATTATCTTTAATTTTCATACATTCTCTTATTATTATCATTATCATTTAATTGTTATTTTTCTATTATTAAATGTTATTGTTGTTGTTGAGTATGAGTTTATCTGATTGATATTAGCGTTTATCCTTCCTCTTACCTTCCAGTGTGTTAAAATCTTAAGTGTCTTGTGAAAGAAAAGGGTAAGTGTCAATGATATTTTTCACGTTTGTTCTGGCTAATCAATGATTGGAATCAAACTCCAACGTGTCATGGTTCTCTTAATTTAATGGCCACACTGTTAATAAATAAATAGATTGAGGAATAAGGAATAATATGAATTCCTTAAGTGAAGTTTTATAGAGTTTTTATTGATAGAGTACCATGTTACAATTGGCAGCAGTCGGTAGGCGAATTTATACATATTATGCAACAATTGGCAGCAGTTGGTAGGCGAACTTAATGAATATAATTCTATGTTACAATTAGATGCAATCGGTAGGCGAATTTATATATAATTCTGTTAGAATTATTTATACACTAGATAGGCGATCTTAATACATAATGTGTTTCCATATTAATTAGTTCCGTAGTTAATTATGTTTACAATTAGCACCAGTCGATAGTCGAATTAAATGCATTATCATGTTTACAATTAACAGCAGTCAGAAGTCGAACTTAATTCATGCGATACATGCTAATAATTGGCAGCAGTATATAGTAGAACTTAATTCATATGACTCAAGTAGAATTTACAGCAATCAATAGTGGTACTTAATCCTTATTTTTCAATGCTTACAATTAGTAGCAGTAGATAAAGGAACCTAATTAATATTATACATTTTACAATTAACTTCAAAATGTAATCGAATTTACAATTTTATTCAAAATTAATATTCATGTTATAAATGGCGCAGTCACTTTAGAATCCATAATTAATATCCAGCTTCAGTTGATAATTCCAATCTTTCTTGTTTGATTTAATGATAATTATCACAATTGATATTTCAGTTTACAATGGAATAAAGTTAATACTTATAAACATGTATAAATATAAATATTAAATGTTTTCGAGTTTTGCATATATTGCAAGGTATGTTTATTTTTATAATTGTTGCAACTAGAATTTCTATAGATGTTTGATTTTTTTTTTCTTAATATTACCATGATAGATACTGTTATAAAGAACAAGTATATTTTGAAATAATTGAAATCAATATTAAGTATTACAAGAGTCCAGAGGTATTACCTGTAAACAATGATTTGGAAAATGTTACAGGGCATTTTATGAAGTATGGTAGTAAAGCGAAGTTGAACGTAAATAATGTATTATTCAATAATAACTGTTGATTTAGATGCTTTAAGAAAGATACTATATTGTTTTTAATCGTTATGTAAAGTAAAAATTTAACAATTTAGGTAGAACAATTAATTAGAAATCTGAATGCAATAATTTTGACTCACTTTTATCAAATAAATAAAAGTTAGGTTTAATAAGATTGGAGTATCAAATGAGGATGTACGTTTTTATTATAAACAATCGAAATTACTTTGCGTAATTTAGTTATTTTTATTTTTCCAATTATTTCAATTATGCCAAACATTTAAACCGAAAGATAGAATTGATACGATATCAAGTCTGAAAGTATAGCTCCGGTTCTTTAAAAAGAATCGTGAATTAAGAATACCTTTGATTTAAGTATCAAAGGGTATCATTTCGTTACTGAGTATTAATAGTAAGAAACTATAATAACGCATCTTATTTTCAGGGAATATATGAGTGGAGAAGTTATTTAATACTTTTTATTTGGTGATTGTAAAATATAGTAAACCCTGTGGTGCGTATCCCTTACTTTGAACTATCCGAAAAGGAAAGAATTTTAGAACCTGTCATAAATCTTCTGTTGTATATAGAATAGGAATATAGGGCAATGAACCGTAATTGAAAAGGGCGTCTGTCAATGTTGAACGACAAATTTTAAAAAAAGCACAATTTGTAGTATTGGAAGTTAGATAAAGAGTTTAGTAACTGCAGATATATAGTCGATTAGAATATCGAAAGAGATTATTTACCAGATAAGGGATTGTCTTACAACAATTTCTTATTTCTGTTGAGTTGGATAAAAGATCTAAGGAACGTTTGTTAAGATAGATCAAGTGGTCAGTTGAGTAATTGAGTTATCAATTATTTAACACTATTTTGAAGTCTACGCCTCAGATGTTTAAGAGCATGTGGTGAAATGTGTATTTGATTTGAATGAATAATAGTAAATCTTTTAGGTATACATTATAAGAGAGTTATTATTATTCTTGGTTATTAATAAAAGTAGTTGATTGTTATATGTATATATAGATATATATGTTCAGTTTGAGTAAATTCATTTTGAATTAAAATGGCAACTGGCATAACACCTTTGTCATTGGCTCATCATCAGGATGAAAGACATAAAGTTAACAAATGGGATCAATTATATGATATTATTAAGATGAATTCAATAAAGAATGAATTTGCTGCTCTCGATAATGTAGAAACTTTCAGTGAAGGTAGCGATTATGAAGACTTATTAGAATCTGTCTGCCTTATAGGTGGAAGATATAAATGGGAGGAAGGAGAAATACTAAAAGGTATTATCTCAAAATTCGGGGGCATAGCTAAGCAATTCTATAAAACATTAGAAGAGAAACCGAAAACAATTTATGAATTGTCAGAGTGGTTGCGAATCTGTTTCGGAAATATAGGTTCCGGTAAACAGGGTATGGCAGAACTTCAAGGTTGTTTCAGGAAACCAAACGAAACACAGCTTATGCATACAGATTAAAAGTAATCGCAGAAAAAATGTATCCGCAAGATCAATTGACAGAAAAATATAGATGGGAGAAGAAACGGATTGTTTTGGAACAATTTCTCAATGGAATTGATAAAAAAACTTTCTAGAAAACTTAGGAAATTAGAAGCAAAATAGAGTAGATTTTGGAAGTTTCAGATCCAATAGAGAGAACACTCTCTAGAATGGCAGAATCGGAAGATGAAGACGATTTGATAGCCTCTATTCGGAAGTTAGTATTACAAAATAAATCTAACACGAATGCCCAGGAATGTCTGAATTTGAACAGGATGACGTTCACTTCAAACCATCTAATTATTATATTTATAATTATAAGCTGTTAGGAAATCTCGGAATATTCACAAAGAATATCTACAGAATAATTTGAAACCTCAAAACAGGAATCAACATTCACGAAAGAACAAAAGAGATAAGCAACAGATTGGATATCAATTTTTCCCTTTTGTTTACATGTCAGACAAATGTTTAAATTGCGGTGATGCAGGTCATTTTAAAAAAGGTTATCTTAAGCAACGAAAAAAGTTTTGTTTTAATTGTGGAGATAAAAATCATGTATCTAGAGAATGCCAACTACAGAAAAACTAAGTCAGAGCCTACAGAATAAGATATTGATAACGAAAACAATTGTTTGTAAAATTAACTAGAAACATTGAAAAGGTAAATTTTTGTTTTCTGTTTGTTTCCTATTATTTTTGCTTTACAAACATTTAGTTTCATAGGCTCAGCATTGGCAGTTAAATTTCAAAGTCTTAAGAGATAAAGTATCTCAAATTTGAAAAGATTTAAAATACAATATTAATGTATCTCATTGAATAAATTATTCAACTAAGGAAGTGGAAATCATGTTTGTATATGAGAAAAGAGTAAAGATACAGTAAGTAACTTGCGAGTTTATGATTGAGTACAAAGATTCAGTATAAGCAAGTTTGAACCAATGAAAAAGTTTGAATTAAATACACTCGAACTGAAAAGCACTTCTTTTTGTTGAGTCCCATGTATGCGAGCGGCCTTTGGAGGTAACACAGAGACAAATAACAGTTTCTGCCTGGAAAAGTCTGGAGTTGAACGGACGCTTGTGAAGCTATCGGTCTATGTATACGGATGTGGGGTGGAAAGCTAATCCTAGGGAAAGTAACTTGCAACTACCTACCTTTATAAACTCCAGTAACGATTCTGACGTGTTAAACAATAGAAAGAATTTTGATAAATGTCGAAATTCAACTAGCAAAACAATAGACCAGATAATTAATATGTTTTACGATCAAGATTCTAATAAAACTTTTCCTGAATTTATTTAATGTCAGTTAGGGGCATCTCGATGGTTCGAATAACTCTGGTAGACATTAAGTAAATAACCTTAGGTACCAGGTTAATGGGAACGAAGTTGGAAATAACACCTTTCCAAAGGTTGCGGTTATAGTATACTAATCCTACACCTTTTTAATGAATCACATTCTGATCTAATTATTATAAAATCAGTAGTAACTATTTCGGAAGAAGAAAAAGATCATCATGTAATCATAAGAATTTGAATATAAAATACAATACCTCAGACCATTTCTCTAAACATAATACAATTTTTAATTTAACACGTGTTACTAAAAAAAGGATGTCGTCCGTCTACTTCCCTGAGAAAGTATGAGTATGGGGAAGGAGGCAAGAGATGAGGCATGCATCTAAGGCTCGGTGCATGTAAAACGTTATGGGAACATTTATTATGATTATGAATTTGAGTATATTATTATTTGGACAGTGTTAAACAAGGTCAGAGTTCACTTAGAGCAACACAACAATGGTAAATGAATAAGATAGAAAAAAGATAGTATCCAGGAATATGAGTAAGGTACTATAATATAGAAACCGTTTTCCCAGCGGTAAGTTGAGATAAATAGTGGGCAAGGAATATTTAATAAAGCCACTATGTAGAATACCGTTTTTCGTAACGGAAACTATTGAAAGATAGTAGTGCGGAAAATGTAGTAAAGGCACCATATGAGATAGTAGTGCGAAATATTTAGTAAAGGCACAATATGAGATAGTAGTGTGGAATATTTAGTGAAGGCACAATATGAGATAGTAGTGCGGAACATTTAGTAAAGGCACAATATGAGGTAGTAGTGCGGAATATTTAGTAAAGGCACAATATGAAATAGTAGTGCGGAATATTTAGTGAAGGCACCATATGAGAAAGTAAGACAGTACGTAGTAGAAAACCTTGAATAGAAATAATGAATATAAGTTTGTATAGATTGAAAACAGAAAATGTAAGAAATTATTTAAATAGTTCAGGAATAATCTTCACACTTTTCCAAGATTAGAGTATTCTAAATTTCAAGAACAGGTTAGATAGACAAATAATTCATTCAAATGAAGAAGAATAGATTTAGTCAAGAGTAAAAGAATCAATTACACTCGATAGCCTATGTAATCATTAAAGTAGAACAAAATTCTACAACGTCAAAAGTCAGTATTTGTTGGTAGTGATGAGTTGAAATCAAATTAATACAAATAAGAGTAGAAAATTCAGAATGTAAATGCTTTATTTTATTTTAAATCGTATTATAGGAAGTAACATTAATCCAAATTTAGAACCGATAGTCAAGATTTGGAATTGAAAGTCTCAGTTGTAAAAATAAGTATATCAAATCAAGTATTTTAGAAACAATGAATGTTTGTTTTCTAATAAAGAAAGAGTAATTTTTTTTTTCAACATAGTAAATGATACAAAAGGTAACTATAGCATTAGAAAAACCAATACAAATCATGTAGAAGTCAAAATATATCAAATATTCAATACATTATAAATTGATTCATCGGAAGTAACGACATATATTTCCTTAATTCATTCACAAAGATAAACCCAATATTTTTTTTAGTTGATAGAAATGTAGAACATTCATACTATGATTTATCTAAATCTTTTAAATTGGTCGCAGAAGAATGAATTATCAGAATTCATCAAGTGCATTGAAATGGTTCACAGGAATACTATCAATACGTTAAAATGAATATAGAAAGAATACATAATTAATTCATAAATGCAAATTCAATCGAATTGAGATCAAGAGATAAAGTGGTTTATTAGATCAGTATAAATAGAGGTTAGCTTACAAAGAGAAAGGTCTTTAGAAAGTATCGAAGTGCAAAATGCAGCCCTAATAAAAGAATAGAAGAATTTGATAAACTAAAGGTCAGAGTTCATTTGAGTAGGTTGAAAGTGCGGTTAGAAAAATTTGAATAATACACAGAAGTAAACAGGAAAGAAAGAATAAATCAATAGAGTTGAGTTGAGAATTGTAGTAAATTCAGGGATTGCACCATCGCACCACAGCACCTAAACTTCAGGTAGAGATAGAGAATTATGAAGAGTTAACCAGATGTAGGTGATACAATACACAATATACATAGATTGCGAGACAAGAATGGAACAAACCAGAGGACAAGGAGGATATGTTCATCATAATCATGAAGAGAATCAAGATTGCTTAAAACTGATTTCAAATTTTGCTTAATTTTTAGATTTTAATTAATCTTCTGTATATTAGCTACAGCTGATAAGAATAGGAGATAGTTTGTTTTAGTGTCGAGTTAACAAGTAAGTTTCAATAGAGTCGAAGGAGTCAGAGGATCTCATATGCGAAGTGTAGACAGTACCGGATTCAGGTCAAATTGAAACAGGAAACCTAACAATTATTCGGTTTAATTTTATTTTAATACACATGATGTTTTCTTTAGGTTCTAGTAATTCCAATATGGCGGAGCTGTAACTAGGATGGCAAGGACCAACAACGGAGTTCACAGGAACACCTGGCCGAATAGAACCTTGGTTGGATCCCAGGACTTATCCAGAGACTAGCTCCAGGACCATCCAGGTACTTCAGAAGAGATCCACGTCGGAAGCAACGATTCACGCCGAATCATCGTCGAGTCAACTCATTTCATCAGAGAAGAATGGACCAACGATGCGAGGAATCTAGAAATCGGAAAACGCAAAGTCTATTGAACGCTAACATCAAAAACGAACAATTCAGTTTCACGGAAGAGGACATGGAATCATTCCAGCACGCGTTTCCTGCATGGAAAAGAAAATGAGTATCGGAAAATTTAGTCAGAGTGAATTCAAAACGTATCGCATCAGTCACAGAAGAAGTCTGCAATTTCCTAAGCAGAAGGGGAAACAATTTTACCTATTCATGGATGCAACTATACAGTATGGTGCACCAGAAGCTATATATCTGGGGCAGCCACGAACTTTTTTCATAATGAGGAAGAGGCTCAGGACCTTCCAAAACGAACAAATATTTGAGGAACAATCAATGCCAAGCAGTAGCATATACTTACACTATCTTCATTAAAACTCCAATTGAAATATCAGAAGAGAACAAAATGGAAGAAGAAGAAGAAGAGGACAAGGTACCACAGCTTCATCTACAAGCAATATATGAACAGATCCACATTCCAGGGAGAAGATGATGAAGAAAACGAAATTTGTAATTTGTGTTTTGTTATTGTTGTTGTTTATTTGTTTTTTTTTATTCAGGTATATGTGTTTTTTTGTATAGGTATATGTGTATGTTTTTTTTTCTTTTTGCGAATCATTTGTTTCCGTCCTGACCCATATGATTCTTTTTAACAAGGGGGTAATGTAACAAGGGTTTAGTACAGGTTATTTCCAATATTTAAAAAAACAAAGGCATTCTTAGTAAATTAAAATTTCATGTAAAATTAAAATATCTAACAGTAAAGAACATCCAGGGGTTCCCAGATGTTTTCAATATTGAATGTAGCTCGAGGAAGTTAGGGAATTTCTAAAATAAATATAAGACAATTCACACTCGTTTCAACGAGGGTGGTATGACCATAGCTGGAAGGTCAAGAAGGTTGCAAAAGTCCACACAAAGCGTTGGTAATAAAGGATATAATAAACCTGTCGAACCAATACCCGATATACGACGAGAAACTAATGGTTTGCTACAAGATAGATATTGATGTTTTCCATCTGGAGATGTTTTATGTACATTCAAATCAGTTAGGGATATTTAGTAAAGGACAGATAGATTTAGAAATCCCCACATTCTGTACCAAAGACCTCAAGAGAGAAATCTTATTGCTTATTGGTTAAACAATTCAGGGATCCGTTTCCGAATTGTAGATTGGTTCTTGAGGAAAAGGACGCATTATAAATACTAGGGATAATGCCTAAAACCTTCAGTTATATTTTCTAGCTTGAATTAGTCTCTTGAGAAATCACGTGACACTTAATTTCAATTAATTTAACTTGTTAGTTTCTCCAGAGTGTTTTTGGTAAGAAGGGTGGATTTCGCTTAATCAGAATTGTTTTAGATTTTCGATCAAAGTTGTTGTTCTCAGTATTTATTCAAGTTAAATTGAAGAATACTTTCAAATCATTCCATTCATTTTCGATCCCCTAGGTTCATCCTGGTTGGATATCAATTTATTAATCTTAGTTTAATTTCTCTTTTAGTTGATTTAGATTATCTAGGTATTTTATTTGAGTATAGATTTTGATCTTAGTTTTTTTATTCTTATTAGTAATAAAGTTAATCATAATATTCATTTCTATTATCTTTAATTTTCATACATTCTCTTATTATTATCATTATCATTTAATTGTTATTTTTCTATTATTAAATGTTATTGTTGTTGTTGAGTATGAGTTTATCTGATTGATATTAGCGTTTATCCTTCCTCTTACCTTCCAGTGTGTTAAAATCTTAAGTGTCTTGTGAAAGAAAAGGGTAAGTGTCAATGATATTTTTCACGTTTGTTCTGGCTAATCAATGATTGGAATCAAACTCCAACGTGTCATGGTTCTCTTAATTTAATGGCCACACTGTTAATAAATAAATAGATTGAGGAATAAGGAATAATATGAATTCCTTAAGTAAAGTTTTATAGAGTTTTTATTGATAGAGTACCATGTTACATTAGTATAACGGTAAATTCATCTCCTCAAGATTCTGTGATTCCTTAAAACTTCTCCATGAGGAGTATTATGAAGCGAAATCTAGGAATCTGGTAGAGCAAAAGATAAAACAACTATATACACCGATACTCCAGAGAAACAAGCTTTAGAGGAAGAGAAAAAAAGGAGGAGAAGAAAATACCTAAGCTGTGGTATTATATGACATCGAAAAATAAGTAGCTGCAGAAGGAAAGCGTTGCCTACGATTATGCTGATGATTCGTCCAAAGGAGAAACTACTATTTGCCTTGTATGTTGCGAACCTTATTATAAGAGCACAGAAGATTGGTTACAGTGCATTGACTGTCGCAAATGGGCGCACAATTGTGCCAATAATGATCCTTATTTCAATTGTCTTGATTGTTAATTAATAGAAATCACTATTTTTCTCTGTTAAAATGTTTGCTAATTTGATAACGATTGTCTAAGATTGTATTTAATAAGTACCTATACGTGAGTGCTGTGTAACAGTTGACCTTATGTACTGTCTCAATTGAGCTCCTCGATGTGGCGATTGTTACTTTCTGACTCGATTGTCAAATTAACAATTTTTGTTTTGTCTAATTATATAGTGAAATGCAACTTTATAACCAAAGCCCAAAGAATGCCTATAGACGAGGAAATAAAGCATTCCGCCTCTCATCACTGGTGCAATTGGATGGACTGACTGCATTCGATTCAGAAAGTAATTTAAATTTTGTGCTGCGCTTGTTTTTTGTGGAAAAAATTTATCGCATTTCCATAGCAAAAAAACGCATTTTTCTGAGTGCACTTTTTGAGGTGAATAGAAAAAATGGACTCGAATTGGTTTCTCGCCGGGGTCGCGAATATGATGTCCAAGAAATTCCCTGAATTCGCCTTGGACCATTCCCAGGGTATACAGGGTCCTGACGCCTTGGATATCGATGAATTTCATCACAAATTATTACTTAATGCTTGTCAACTGTTCGAGTGAGGATATGGATTCCGCTAATGATAATTACGACATGCAAAAAGTTTCCTACAGTACCTGGGGATACCCGGAGACCGCAAATCTACGTCATTTTCTAGAAACACGTTAATTTTTCTTCATCATATGTAACAAATTCTGGCTCTCAGGGGTTCCCGAAGTCGCCGATCATAAATTTTACACTCAAGAACTTCCACAAATTACCTGGGGGTGTTTCCGTTTCTTTGGGGCTCTGCATATCTACTTCATATTCTGGAAATTCGTTAATTTTTCTTCATAATATGCAACAAATTTTGGTTCTCGAGGATTTCCGTAGTCGCCGATCACGATTATGATACCCAAAATAGCGTTCATCTACATTTTTTTTTTCGGAGAAATGTAATCATACTCTGGTCCAAAAGTAATGAAAAGTAAACAAAAATCAATAAAACAATGAACTTATGAAATAAAAATAAGTTGCAAGTGAAATTATTAAGACACGCAACAAGTGCGCATTTACATATCTGATCTTTTTAATAGAAATTTAATCCTAATTTAGCAGCATAAAAGCCGCATTTTGCGTTCAGAGGATCAAAACTATGAACTTTTTGAGTGTCATAATCGTGATCAGCGACTTCGACAACCCCCGAGACCCAGAGTTTGTTACATTTTACGAAGATAAATTGACGAAGTCCTAGAAGATAACGTATGCCGTAATCATCATTAGCGACATTTGTATCCTCCCTCGAACAGTTGACAAGCATTAAAAAATAATTTTTAATTAAATTCATGTATATCTAGGGCGTCAGGACACCTGTATACTCCGGGGATGATCCAAGGGGACCTCATATTCCTGATCAGCGACTCCACAAAACATCCGAGCAACCAATTCGAGTTCGTTCTTTTATTCACCTCAAAAAGTACACATGCATTTTTGGCCTGTAGAAATGCGATACATTTTTTTCGTAAAAAATAAGCACAGCACAAAATCTGTAAATTACTTTCCGAATCTGATGCAGAAGCCGCATCTCAATACATCCAACTGCGCCAGTGATGGGAGGTTAGACATATTCCAGTGCTTTATTTCCTAGACTACTACTTTAAGCATGATTGTGAATGAAATAAAGTAATTGTATTTATAATTATATATAAAATTCTCGGGAAATAGGTCACATTAACACTCCATCATCAGAAGACTTATTATGTCCAAAAAGGGGTTTTTTAAAACTAATTATAGCACAAAGCGTCCATATCGCACCAATTTCAATTGAAAATGCCCAAGACGCCGAAACGAACAGAACCACGAATAATCGAAATTGTACCACATCAATATTTCAAGTATAAAATATAACAAGAATCCACTATTCAGTAATATTCTCATAATATACAAGCGCATGTTGGTATAGTGTCTCAACGAATGAAGATCAAAACTATCTACTCTCGAACCAGATGTTACGATTTATGAGGTGCATGCCTATATTGGAATATTACTTCTGAGCATTCTTCCTAAAATATACTTTTAACATTATAAGGACGCATGTAGCAATTTGCAAGAGTTTTAATTAATTAAGTTAGTATAAATCTGACCTAATGTCTGAATATCAGCCCTATGATTTACAGATTTGGAGTCACGTTTTACTTGGATCATCTCCAGAATAGATCTTTCATAATAATTGGTTTCCTTAGTTGAAATATTAACATTTTTGTAATCAAATTGATGGTTATAATCAAAGCAGTGTTTAGCAAGGGTGGTGGAATTTTCTAAGTTTTTATTCCTTGTTTTATACTTATGGCCATACATTATTTTTTGTAAATATTGCTTAGAGATTCCAGTATAAGTTGCATTGCCTGATAATAAAAGACTGCCTATCGACAATATAATTGCCAATTTAGAATGCGGAAGTAGGAATACAAATTTTGAGAAAAAAACTAAATTAGTTGTTATAATTAGTTTCAAGAAACCCCTTTTTGGACATAATAAGTCTTCTGATGATGGTCGTGAGACCGAAACTTACGAAAAGACGAAAATATAAAACAAAGTGTTAATGTTACCTATTTCCCGAGAATTTTATATATAATTCATACTGGGTCAAGAATCTTTATTAGATTGTATTTAAGTGTGTTCAAGATGTAATATCATATAGTAACGGATAACTGAATTCAATTCTCTCATGGTGTCTTTTTCTCCGAATATAAATGACCACTTATTCTTTGTTCCAGATTGATCCATTGATATGATAGTAAAGTCATAGCATTCGAAGAAGGATAAAATGATGTTGATTACATTTTGAACATTGGAAGTAAAAGTTCTCTTCAGCATTTGCCATATTTCACAAGAAACATAATCGTTCATTAACCGGAATTTACTAGCTTTTCTACCAAATTCCGATATGTTAGTTTAAATTGTAATTCATTACCGGGATTTCGCTTAACAAGCAACGATTTAACGGAAATTATGACCATACAATGTCGTATGTTATAAATAAATTCCAGTTTGTTCCCAACTTTGAAGTGAATATACTTGTTCAGAATAAGTTGGATGATTAAATTTGTGAAAGGTCATATAAATAGTGCAGGACTGTGTAACGCCGTTTTAGTATATATTAAATATTGAAGTAATGTAGACAAACTATCAAGGTGAATTTGAATGAAGCATTCGATAATAAGAATTTGCATTCGAATCCCTGAAACCATTATGCCAATACACTTGATTTATTTCTCACTGACAATCCAGATCCCTATGAAGTGAAGGTTCGTGCACCATTGGGAAACTTCGACCATTCACTCATCACTACGACATATACCTATATCACTCCACGAACCAATCCTATACCTCCACCCACAGTTTGGAATTACAACTCAGCCGACTGCGATGGTCTTCGCATTTTTTTTCCGAGTTTCCTCAGAGAAGCTGCTGACCCAACGCAATGGGCCACAGAGATTTCGGATATTATCAGGTTGGGATGCAAACTTACATACCACATACCAACAAATCACCGTCATCTGGTGAACGATGGTTCAATAAAATCTGTTCTAGGGTTGTCGCTTCAAAACAAACAGCATACCGTCGTTGGCGCGGTAAATCACGTCAGAACAGAATATGTTGAAGCCAGAAATATGTGCAAAGAAACAATAAACACATCGAGAGAGGCATATAATGCCAAAATAAATTGAGCTTATCAAATGCTCGAATGGAACGCATTTGGTATAAATTTCACTTCCAGTTCATTCCCTCCCCTTACCATAGATGATGACATACCGGCTCACACAACACAAGAAAAAGTCATCCTTTCTGCTGGAAAGTTTGCAGCAAATTCCACGTTGAATCTACAAGGGAAGGAATATTGCTGCCATCGATAGCCATATGCCTTAAATTGTCTTTCGTCAGCGCACAATCGGGTGCATTCTGCTCGATCTCAATACCAGAAAGTCTATAGCACCAGACGGAATTTCACCTGTCATTCTCAAGGAATGTGCGACTGAATTAACATACAGTTTTCTGCAGGTTGTTTACCCTTTCATACAAACTTGATGTGTTCCCTTCCAGCTAGAAGACAGCTAGAGTCGAACCAATTCCAAAAAAAAGAAAGGTAGACCCTTCCTAATAATAATAGACTCATTGCAATACGTTCTACGATCTCAAAAGTGATGGAGAAAGCGATTAACATCGAGCTCATACAATGCCTAGAGGGCTCCGAAATCATGAACCATTGGCAACATGACTTTCGCCAGCAGAGATCAACAGGAAACCTGCTTCCCTACGTAACACATGTATATCAGAAATCTATCGAAAAACATGGGGAATCTCTAGCTGTAGCATTGTATATCTCCAAAGCACTTAGCCGAGTATGGCACTGAATCCTTCTTGGTAAACTTCCGTCATATGGCTTGCCGCCTCAACTTTGTCGCTTACTATCGAGTTTTTCCATCAGATAGATCACTCCATTTGGTGATTCACAGAATATCATCCGATACAATGATACAAAACTAAACGGGAAGTCAACGTGACAGCTATTGACAGCAAAATTTGATTGTCACCCTGAACTTTGAAAGCTTCCTTTGTCTATTTTATTCTATTGAGTTAATTCATCTTTCCTTTCAGATCAGAGATTGCATGACCATTTTCAAATCGATTTTCCTAGTAAAGGGTTCGTTTAAAAAAAAATTTCAAGACTACATTTTTATAGCAACGTTAACCCAAAAAAACTGTTAATATTGTTGAATTGAAAACAATGATGCGATTAAAAGTGAAGCAAAAAATGTATTGCCCCATAACGTCGCCTCTGGTAAGAAATTTCGTGGACCGGTCCGTATAAGAAATTGCTTGCGTCGATAGTTGTGGTTTGAAACGAAAACCATCTACTAGCCCTCATCTTTGAAGTACCGTGGCTCTTCATTGAAGCATTTCCGGACATATGTTGATATGAATTTTTCCCTTATTTTTTCATCGTATACATTTCTCCAATTTATTTCGATCTTGATGGAAGTTTGCTCCGTTGACCTACAAAATAAGAGGAAGCTTGCAATATCAGAAAATGACCTCGTCTCTCTTTGTCACCCCTTAAAGCAAGTCCCAGCTTTGATGAAATACCCTTGGTATTCAAAACCAGGATCTCTACAATCACTGGAGTTAAACGATTGAAGCATTTGCGTATCACGATGAAAGTTTTGTTTGCCTTTCCATATATTTAGGGAATCTTTGCAGACCATCTCAGGTTTAATGTTATATTAATATCCAGATCCTCTTGGTGATCAACACTAGTGAACGACATCGAGATCGTGCCGTGTAGTATTGAACATTTGACAGTGTTTAGTGGCATCAGTTAGATGTATAACCATCTGACGAAAAGGAATTATTGTAGATATCTGCATCGTCAACAAACAAGGAACAAGTAGAATAGATGACATGTATATGAGAAATAATAGTGGCTCAAGAACTGGACCTTGGGGAACTCATCTTAACTCAGGCATTGGTGATGAAGGACTTGAACCCAATCTAACTCTACATTGGCTGTCAGTCGAGCAGGCTTTGATTTAAAAATATGAACCTCCCCGAATGCCAACGGTCCAACCGTCCACTCATCAACAGAGGGGAAACCATGTCTTAATTCTAGGGCAAACGCCCTTTCCATGGAGAATCGCACACACGTACCTGCAAGATAATGGACTCCATCTCCTTGATGACAACGGAAGCAAGGCTGGTTTCTCAATTGTTGTCGGGACCGGACTATATTCACAATTCAATTTTTTTATCCACCTAACACCTTTAGCGGAAGATAATCACTTGAGAAGTGTTAAGTATGGAAGATTGGTAACAAACAATCTTAAGGATTTCTTTCAGTATTCCATGTTACGTTTACTTTCTCAATGATTCTTGACCCAAGTACGAATTATCTATAGATTCTCGGGAAATAGGTCACACTAACATATATGCTTATTTTTTAGTCGAAGTTTCGATCTCACGAACATCATCAGAGGACGTATCAGTTTTCCCAAAAGTAATTGTATCATCACCAACCGGTGTTGGTGAATTTCAATAAAAAAATTCCATGTCTTCGAAACGAACAGAAACACGAGTAATCGAAATTGTAATAATCTGTTTCGATTACTCGCTTTTGGCGACGTAGGCATTTTTAGTTGAAATTGCTGCGATAAAGACGGTTTGTGATGATACAATTAGATTTAAGTCTTCTAATGATGGTCGTGAGAACGAAACGTACATTAAGACGAAAAAATAAGCATATGTCTTAGTGTGACCTATTTCCCGAGAATTTATATATAATTACGTTTACAAATAAATGGCAATTTTCGTATTTTGAGCCTACAATTTTAGAGTTATAACATTCTGAAATGAAGATCTAACTCAAAGATGACTGGATAAAAATAGCCCACATTAACTTCCATATCTAACATAGCTTGAAATCATAGTTAAGCTTAAATACTCTATTTATGTTTAGATTCATGTTTATCCAGAGTTAGTGACTCTTCTCCGAGAGATATGTTTGTTCTTGCTGTCAGACTAATAAATTCATACTAAAATAGTTATCATCCATCTCTCACCAGATTTTATTAGTAATGAAACATGTACATCATATTGATGTTAATAAAACATGAAAGTTTAATGTTGATTGACATTAACGCAATGTGAACAGAATCGATTGGCAGATAGTAGTTGTAGAGAAAATATTATATTCATGACAGTAGAACTAGGAAGTATCAAAATAGTGTATGGTTAATGGCTACACCATATTGGAAATTAGGAAATATTCAGTCAGCCGGCGCTAATGCACATTTATTGACATAGGCCGTTCATCATTATATCATATTCCTCTGAATACTATTTGTCCTAATGCTGCTACATGATACGAATGCAGCTAAATTCCCTAACTACAAACGAAGCAAATTATTTTGGCTTCAGGGAATTAGATCTATAATTAAATAATATCGAGTTTTGTATCGGTTCTCTTCTTTAACTGTTCCATGAATGATACAGCTTTGACAATCAAACACTGTAATTTCTTATTGTTTGCAGATGATCTCAAATTATACAGAATGGTTTTCTATAATTAAATGTTGCGATTTATTATTAACGAAACTACGCCTATATTCTTTGATCCGTTTTCCTCTCTGACCAATGTATATCGTAGTATGTATGTCACCTTGTAAACCTCACATCCGTCTTCATCAGATAATTTATCTTTATTGTTTTTTATAGAATTATTTGAGTTATGCTGTGTTTTATACGCTACGTGAATATCGGAGTTTCTAAGATAATTTGAAATATTAGTAGTGTCACCTCCATCCCCTTTCCCACTAGCTTTGAGAAGGAAGTGTCAAGAATTTGACGTGCCTGGGTTTCCATAGAAGAGTCTTATTGAGGAGATTACCACCACTTCGGTCTTTTATCATGCTAATGTAAGAGACTTTCATATTAGCCATCTGATTATTCCTCTAATGGCCCCTACCGCTTTTTGCATAACCTAAGTTACGTCTCTAGCGATTACTTTGATGATAATGTCCTCAGCATAGGCAATCACTATAACGTCTTTCGGCATCTCCAGTTCCAACACTTGATTATATGGAATGTTTCATATCGTAATGGACCCAGGATAATCCATGAGGAACCCCACTACACATCGACATTTCTAATATTCCTCCATCTGGGTGGTTTTCGATGATTCTGTTTGATGGGTATAGCTGTGAAATATTCAGCGCAGATCATTTCCCAGATTAATCGAGTCGATCTTGTCTAGCCATCGAGAATAACGAGTAAAGTACGTTTTTGACGTCCAAATACACCAGGCATCCTATTTCACACTTTTGATGTCTTCAAAGATCTTTGCGATGGTGTCAGTGATAAGTCTAACTGCGTCTATCGTTGATACGCCCTTTCTAAATCCGAATTGTCGTGATGAGAAGGAGTTATTCTCCACCAGATTTTTCTATAATCTTGCATCCAATAAAAGTTCCGAAATCTCAGGGAAGTTACATCCTTCGAGAGTATCGTTCATAATTTCCAGGATAAGATCTGGCTGGAGTGTTTGGCAATTTCTGTAATAATCCGATCAGGGCAGGGGAGCTGTTTTCATTTAGTTCACCTATTGCACTGAATAATTCCTGTTTAGTGAACAGATTGATTTTTGTGCGTGTGTATTAGTAATTCTGAGATCTTTTGTGCTTCATTCATGTGCATTTCCGCGAATTGCTTTCGAATTTTGATTCTTCTGGTAGCGATTTTATAACCGGTGCCCATCACTATTTGAGCAATATCGACCCTGTTCATTCAATAACGCCTAAGTTAGACAGATATATATGATATCAAAACTAGGAACAATAAGACGGATGAACTTTAATATCATTTTAATATAGAAAATATTGGATACCTTCATTGAGTTTCCTTCACTTTCAGAAAAAAATGATCTGAGAGTTTCACAAAAAGCAGCTGGATTCATTTTGCGTAACAAAACATACTGCTGATTATTCTATATGCCCCCTTGATACGATAGATCATGCAATTCTGCCAGTGAACTGAACAGTTCTGGGAAATTTGATTTATTCCACTTGAAATTTTACTCGAATAAATCCCTAATAGACAGAAGATAATTATTTGTTCATTCCTAATGTCAACCATCAATCGTATTAATCAATGAGATTAACTCGTGATCATATTTTATAAATAAATAGATAGGTAGATAAATAAACGAATTATTGTACTCCATAGTAATAAGTATTGAAGTCGGCTCTGCGACTTCTCAAATCACCCAGGGACACATGAAGGCTTGGCGAAGAATGCAGAGATACACTGTCTGAACTAGCCAGGAGAGATAATTTTAAATCATCTGGGTCCCTGGACACAGTGGAGTTGAAGGGAGCGAAATGGCTGACTCTCTGGCCAGGTGGGGGTCATCTAGCGCTCACGTTGGGCCGGAGCCAATGGTCGCTTTATCAAATTGCGTGGGTGCTCTCGCCCTTCTGGGTCAACTGAATAAAGAGTATTCTGAAATGTGGCGAGAATCACCACGTATGAGGCAGGCCAAGCTCTTCATCAAGGAGCCTATGCCTAGGCTCTCAAAGAAACTCCTTTCTCTGAACAGAAGAAACATCAAAGAGATGACTGGAATCCTAACCGTTCACTGTCGTCTTAACAAACATCTCCAAACTATGGGCATCACAGATGGTCCAATATGTAGGAAATGCAGAGAAGCGGAAGAAACTGCCTCTCACATCCTGTTGAAATGCCCAGCATTAGCATCCCTCAGGCACCGGCAAAACTGAACCCAGAAGAACTTATGGAAGTCAGCACTCGCAATATTCTGGGTTTCTGGCGGTACACAAACCTACGAGAATAGAATATGCTTCTGACCACGGGACGCACAATGGGCCCAACTCAGTGGTCTAAGTGCATTTGGGGGCTAAGCCCCCTCCCCTCAAGTGATGGTGATGAATAAGTATTGATAAAGTACAATTAGAAGTATTTACCATTTTTTCATATTGTTTATACTATAATGTTGAATTAATTGGGTATCACGTGAATAAAAAAAATTATTATTATTATTATAATACAATGTTGCCAGTTTCAGATTAGTTCCTCGGTAGTACTGGAAGCGGCTGTGACCTAGGTATAGATTTTGATTAACTCTTTCAATCAACAATATTAGACAAGTCTGTTCATTACTGTGAGTGTAATTGAGACGTAGCTTCTGAATTATTGAAAATTTTTCATATTTGAGCTAAGAGAAGTCGAAGTTTCTAGAAATATAGAATATCAGACAAGAAAATCTGCCATAGTGAATATCTTGAAGCACACAGTTAATTTTGTAATCGAAAATGTTAAAGGCATGTTTTTAATATTTCTGGGACGAACACTAATACCCTTTATTAAATAAAGCTACATGATAAATTCCAGATCCATTAAAAATACACGGTGCTGTTTCCCTACCTGATGTCACTGCTCATTTGCTTTGGAACTGTACATGTAGAGCGAAATATTGCAGTATCATTATCGTTGCTAGAAAGCATAATATTATAATTCTGTATAATTTGCAAGCAACAGTTTCGAAGAGAAAATATAGCTACTGCCTAATGGAACTTTTGTGATATGAGAAATATTCCAATGCATTTATGCCACATTTCATTTATATAATGGAACAGGACAATCAAATATTGATTGACACATTCAACATGTAATTTCACGCAGTATGGAATAAAAAATGTCAGATTGATTTACACATTGCCATTCCACTTGAAACAGAATACAAGGATCAAAAACCTGTTATCAATTGATCACGTAACTTTCCTCACCTTTGTTAGCAAACTAGCTTTCTGACACTCAATCGAATGTACATGATTGCAGGAACAGGAAATATATCGAAAAATAAAATTAAAATTGAAAGAATTTGTCCAACGATGAGCTTTTGTTTTAAAGTGTACTAAAAGTAAATACAAAATCTTCGACGAATAGAATCGAAGCATAATCACAAAACTCGTCCGTCATCTTACCCTCTATATTGATTTCCTGAATTTTGACAAAAAATCATGACCGCCGACCCCAAATACCCACAATAACCAATTTTGAGAAGAGTCGGACCAGAATCACCTAGCTTGTCCGTCTTCTTGAATTTGAACTAAAAAAGTCTCCGATTTCGATAACCCCCATATACCAATTTTGATCAAAGTCAGAATGTAATCACAAAATTTCTCGGCCATCTCGAATTTTTGAATTTCTAAAAATCTTGATCTCCGACCAAAAAAAAAAACCTGTACCGATTTCGAATAGAATCTCACTATAATCACGAGACTGGTGTGCCATCTTAGCCATCTTGAATTCTCATCAAAAAATCATCATCTCCGACTCAAGAACTCCCATATACCAATTTGAAAAGAATCGGAACATAATCCCATAACTCGTCCGTCATCTCAAATTTGGATCAGAAAAATCATGATCTCCGACCTCGAAATCCTCCATATACCAATTTTGAATCAAATCACAAGACTCGTCCGCCATCTTGAATTTCTGAAGTTTGAAAAATCTAGATCTCCGACTCAAAAATTCCCTTATACCAACTTTGAATAGAATCTAACCATAATCACAAAACTGGTTCGCCATCTTGAATTTTTGGATTTTGAAAAATCCTCATCTCCGACCACAGGAAAACCCTTACACCAATTTTGAATAGAGTCCGACTATAATCACAAGACTGGTGTGCCATCTTAGCCGCAATCTTAAATTTCCATCGAAAAATCATGATCTCCGACTCAAAAACTCCCATATAGGTACCAATTTAACCGAATCGGACCTTAATCACATAGTTCGTATGTCATTTTGGATTCGGACTGAAAAATCATGATCTCCGACCTCGAAAACCCTCATATACCAATTTTGAATCACATCACAAGACTCGTCCGCCATCTTGAATTTTTGAAGTTTGAAAAATCTAGATCTTCGACTCAAAAATTCCCTTATACCAACTTTGAATAGAATCTAACCATAATCACAAAACTGGTTCGCCGTTTTGAAAAATCTTGATCTCCGACCACAGGAAAACCCTCATATCAATTTTGAATAGAGTCTGACTATAATCACAAGACTGGTGTGCCATCTTAGCCGCAATCTTGAATTTTCATCAAAAAATCATGGTCTCCGAATCAAAAACTCCCATATACCAATTTGAACAGAATCGGATTATAAACACATCGCTCGTCCGTCATTTTGAATTCGGACTAAAAAATCATGATCTCCGACCTCAAAAACTGTCATATACCTAGTTTGGATCAAATGCCAAATCTTCGACGCCAAAAAACCTCTTATACCAATATTGAATAGAATCTGGCCGTAATCACAAGACTGGTCCGCCATCTTCAATTTTTGAATTGTGATCAAAAAATCTTGATCTCCGTCTACAAAATCTCCCATATATCATAATCACAGAACTCGTCCGTCATCTTGGAGCTCCCATAATACATTGTCACTTTGTTTCTGCTCCATATGAACGATCAGCTGGAAATAATCATCTGTCCCTTCCACTGCTTTGTAGACCATGGTACACTTCATACCGTCTAGAAGCCAGAGGAGCGAGACAGAGACAGGTTGATGCAATTAATGTGGACCTGGCAAAGACCTGGAGATCTGATAATACAGAAGAGTTTAATGCAATCAAGACTCGAGCTTGCGTCTTCACTAGGGAGGCAGATCGATCGCACAATCCCTAATATGATGATGTCAGGTACAACTATTCCTATGAAGTCTTCTATATCAATGCTCGGAATCACCACCAACAGCACACTCTCATGGGTCGATCATGTGAGGTCCATTGCGAAACCCCCTTCACAAAAACTTGTTTTTTTATTCCGTGCAAAGAACTTCTCTACATCCTAGCAGCTTCTCACAATCTACAAGGCACAGATCCGACCTGTCCTGGAGTACTGCTCACATGTTCGAAGTTCGACTTCTAAATGCTGAAGCTCTTGGATTCTATCCAGAAGAAAGCTATCCGTCTGATTGATGATGTCAAACTCACTGGTTCATTAACCTCTGTAGAACATTGTAGAACTGTGGGAGATCTCTCCCTTTCCAGATAGGCGAACTATTCGAGCTCAAAGTAGTCCAACCTTCATTGACGAGCTCAAGACCTGCCGAACTGCTTCCTATTAGACTTTTTATCGAATCGCGTAATTGTGAAACTTTTCACCTAGTGGGGTATTTCACTATGTCTATAACCTCGAAACCTCCAAGAAAAATTCGAATTCCTATCTCCCTTCCCAACATTCCACCGCCGACTCACACAATATCCTTCGAACATTATAGGTTTCCCTCTTGTATGAAAAAGTACTTTGTAATATTTGTTCGAAGAAGTTAGGGTGCTAGGTATACTATAATTACATTTATTAATTAGATTAGTGAAAATCGAAAAACGTTATTTTATAAAAATTCAGCAACACTTGTTTCAAATTTTGTGGCTAGTTTGATCATACTAAAGCCAGGACCGTAGTTATGTTTGTTACGATTGAATTTGAGATAGGTTATCGGAAATCCGAAGTAGGGCGCTAAATTTTGGGGGTTCCGAATTCAGGTCATAATTACGATAACACCACATTTCAGATAACCAAAAAGAGGCAAAAGAGAATATGTGTGAGTTGCGATGATCAACACCATTCGAGATTTCACGTTTTATATGATGAATTTATTACTGAGACCTTTGGCAATACATCATCACAGAATTTTCCTTTCTTCATTTTATCTAAGCAATTACAAAATTAAAGAATAATTTTCGTGACAGGTAAATGTCCTGACTAACGCTACCTTACCTTCTTATAAGGCAGCCACAACGTCATGCACTGGTCAAAAAATTGACGGATGAAAAAAATTTCTGATATGGTTCTTACAAGAACCGAATGGAGGCGATATTTATATTTCTTCTCAATTCTGTTGGCAACACCTATAATTTGAGAGGCAAAATCACACTTGCATTATCATGACACTGACTCCAGACTAAGATCGATTTTATTTTCCATTAAGATGATTAGTATAGTGTCACTGTTGCCAGCAATTCTTTCACATTTACCTCTTCAATGAAGCAGATAGCTACTGCTATATTCCTTCGATTATATTTGTTTCTGATTTCATCGTCCATCAGAGTAATCCATGGAACACAGAAAGCTTGAATATCCACAACAATTTGAACAATATATAATGAATTTTACCTAAATTCAATAATGAGCACTCATTTCTACTTTTATAATTGGAGTTCATGAGGGTAACGATTGATCTCATTGAAAAGAGTCGTGACCGAAATCATTAAATTAAAATTTCAAGCCATTTGTGAACCTTCGTGAGTTACATTTCACATTATTAATGTTTTAATGACAATATAGGCATCATTGTAAATCAGTTCGATGTCTCTTTATGTTTAAGCAAAATTTGTGTAGTTGCTCATGAAATTAAATTGACATGGAGTAGGAAACTTCATCTCATGAATTTGGAATTATAGAAGACCGAAAAGCAGAATGAGTTGTTGACCTGTTTGGATTGTAATTATGAAACACGACATTCTTTGATATTTTTTAAGACGTATGTACAGTAAATTGCTGACAAGAATAAGAATATATATCATAGTAGGTGATTTCAGGAGCATTGTATATAATTTATATCGATTTTTTTGTAATTAAGCTGCCGGTAATAATAATTACGAAAAAAAGATTTTAATCTTATCCATACCATAATCAAATTATTCATGCAAATTTTATATAAAATCATTTCCTTCGGGCGGTATTTAAAATTCTTATTATAGCTTTCAAGTCAAAAATAAAGAGTTCTTGGGTAACTAACTCACTGTTATTATGTAAAACGTTCCTTATAATAATGACAGAGAGAAAGGATTCAAATAATCAGAACAGGTGGCACCACTAGGAGAGCATTTCATTAACTATTGTGATTTTGTATTGTACTTTGTTTCACTTGGCTTGAAATATAAAAGCCACAATCCGCTGATCCAGATCACAGTTTGTAATAATTTCAAATGCAGGTCTTGATAACAACTATGTTTATTCTATTCATGTATTTTCTATTTCACTGTAGAATAAAAACGTTCGCATACCGATCAGTACCTGGGAAGTTTACCGAATGCATTCACCGAAGGAAGGTTCACCGACTATAATTCACCGACTGGTTCATCAAGCCGCAATTGGTCGAATGAACCGTTCACCAATTCTACAATAAATAATGATTACCACAAAAAATCTTATACAGTGTACTTAAACTCATGGGTCATCGTTTACTCACAGTTTCCCCAATTGAAAATGAGTCAATTACTTCGATAAACTGTTGGTCACTTCGATAAACTGTTGGTCCAAAGGGCTTGAAAAAAGTTACAAAACCTTGAAGATACCTTCTTCTGTATGTATGCTGCGCTTTCTTCAGTGGTAAAATCGTGCAGTGTAGATAGATAAATTGGTATTAGTTACACTATAAATATGATACAATTACCCTTATCCGCAAAGCGTACTGTCAAAATACTGTGGAACTTTCAGCTAAAAAATAGAGTAAAATAAATTAGAAAACAAAATGTGGTTGAAAGCAAGGGATTAACCTCAGCTAGAGATGAATTCGAATTCATTGAATTGGTTTTTTGCTCATTTAGGAGGGCGAGGTGAAAGGTCCTTGAAAGAATAAAACCGTTGGCGCCACAATCGAAAATGCCATTTGACATTTATGATGTACCAACTTTAACTAGAACGCATTAAAATTTTCAGACTGATGTGTCATTCAGTTCAGTTTTGACACCCATCGAAATAACCAAACTTGAAGATTTTTGTAAACATGGAAAAATGTGAATTTCGCGTTTTGACTAGACATTATTTCTTGAGTGGAAAAAACATTACGCAAACCGAAGCATCGCTTGTAAAATATTATGGGGACTCCTCACCATCGATTGGAACGATTCACAAGTGGTTTGCTGATTCTTGTTGTGACCACAAACGTCGCTGAACGTTCTGGTTGTCCAGAAGTATGATATTGAACGATCGGCAATTTAATGTACACGAGATTGCTGACGCTATGGGTATCTCAACCGAACATGTATGGAACATTTTGCATGAATTTTTAAATATGAGAAAGCTATCTACCAGATGCCAGATGGGTGTCGCATTTGCTCTCTGTTGATTTTTTGCGCCGTTTCGTAACCGTGGGCAAAACATGGATCCACTACGACACACCAGACACCAAAGAAAAGTCAAAACATTGTCCTTGCGAATCGAAGCCGAAAAAGGCCGAAGTTGGTTTATCGGCCAACAGAGTCATGGTGACATTTTTTTGGGATGCACACGGCATCGTCCATATCGATTAGCTTGGAAAGGCGAAACTATCACCGGCATATATCATATTACGCAGAGCTGTAGAATCTATTCGACCCCGATTTGGAGAGAAATCGGCCGCATTTGGCGAAGAAAAAAGTTCTCTTCCACTAGAACCGTGCACGGTTACACTAGTGCGGCGCAATGACAAAATTGCATGAATTGCGCTACGAATTGGTTTGTCATTCACCATATTCTTCAAATTTGCACCCTGCGATTCAATCTATTTCCAAACTCGAGGAAATGGCTCGGCAGGAAGAAATTTGACTTCTACGATGAGGTCTTTGCTGAAACAAACGCCTATTTTGAATGAAAGCTGAAATCGTGATATTTGGAAGGAATCGAAAAATTTGAAAAACGTTGGACGAAGTGTATCGCGCTACACGCAGATTATGTTCAGGAATAAAATGAGTTTTGACCAAATAAACCATTTCTTGTTTCAGTTTTCAGGGACTTTTCACCTTGTCCTCGTATATCATCACTGTGTTTCAAGACTGTTAAGCTCCCTGGAGGAATGGTGATTTTTACCATTATTCCTCCTCACATGGGCAAAAATGTTCTTCATGTTGAGATTGAATATTCCTTTTGGGTCCACATAGCATCTTGAACACAACCCCCAATAGATTTTGTAAATCCCCGATTTGTCGGAGTGGAGCAGTGAACATTGGTTTGCGGATGGCAATTTCAAGACACTACCTCATTTGTTTTACCAGCTGTACACACTACATGATACTCAGATGAACAGTATAATTCCACTTTAGTATGCTCTACTACCAGATAAGACAAATGCCACATTTATATTAAGTCATTACAACAAGTAAAATTGCTTCTAGCAGATGCTCCTCCTCCAACAATTGAGACCGATTTTGAACGTGTCATCATCAGTGCGATTCGTCAAGAATACTTGAGGGCTAGTCATCGAGGATCTTCAAATAATCTACGTCGTATTTGCCATGAAAATGCGAATGTTGTGTGCGTTGGCTTTTATTTCAGTAGCTTTTGAGATCCTTTGAAATGAAGATATACCTGAAAAGTCATAAGCTGTAGGAAGTTATCTTGAGAACTGATGGATAAGACGTCCTTAACGATGCATGAGACGAAGAATACCATGTTTCTGCCTACTAAGAACCATAGCATTGTCACGATATTTCCAAAACAAATGATTCGAATCAGTACAAGATCCTACTATCCGGAAGTTTATTGAAGCAATTGTGACCAGAGCATCATCATCGGAACATTGAAAATGAAACTGTATATTAGTCACCAACAAGGTACCAGTAAGAGTAAAAAATATTGCAATTGGACGGAAAGACTTTTTAAGGCTAATTGGAAATTAAACATGTTTTAGAATTCTCAATATTAATTATCAATTAGGTGTTGTACAAATAATATGAGTGTATACCTACCTGTTTTATATGATAATAAATTAATTGATTTCATTACCAAAATTTTTTGGTTCCTGGCAATTGTAAGATCAGTGAATAATCTTTTAGACTCTTTCGACGAATACTTAGTTGTTGATGAGCTTTCTATCGCCGTCGGTGAATTGCAGTCGTGAACTTTCCTAGAACCGTTTATTTTCACGCAATTCAATGGTGATAATCAATGGATTGCAGACCTGACAGTTGGTCGAGAATCGTGTCAATAGAGCGTCAATCTGTCATTTGAGATCGAGAAAATTTTGGTTAAGCTGAATATTGCATGTATTTGTTGGTGGTTTGAAAGGTAGGCCCCCATGTTGGAGTATCAATTTTCACCTATTTCGAAAAGTGCCAACATCTAGAAAAATAGTTTGCATCGGTTTACCTCATTTCCTCTGGCATGGAGAAAAAAAATTTAGAACTTTAACTCTGCAATATTTTTTGTCTCAGGCCGAACTCACCTTGGTGAGTTCCCAAAATATTAAGTGGAGCCAAAATTTTCTTAAGTCAGTTTTTCCGTATTTGCACCTTCAATCATTGATTCAAACTGAACATTTTTATAAAACATATAGATCTCCAGAGCATATATTGGAAACATATTATCTATTTATATATAACGTGTATTTACTGTTCAACCTGGAGAACCAAAACTATATCAAGTGATTCTACCAGGAAATATGTATTTCACTTTGCATTGTTTCGAGGCCATCACCTGGCGGTTGTGTTTTTAAGTAATCCCCGTCACTACTAAAATCGCGAGATTTGTTTATCAATGCCTAGCTTCGTGAATAACATTCTCAGTGGAACATCTGAATGCTGGCAGATGGTGTTGTTGAACATCTAGGTTCTCTAAACATTTTCGAAAGTTCAATCTGGAGAACCAAAAATTTGTATATCGATTCTGATATGAAATGTGTTCACAACTTTGGATACACTATAACACTAATGAGTACTCTGGTGGTAGCTACTTCGTAGTTGAAAGAGGAATAGTAATAGCATCTTTAGTGAATAAGGTATTGTTCATATTGTTAATGAAATGTTTTTTATTTGACTTTGCATGTTATATACTGATTGGAATAAAAACCGTAACACTCAGTAGGTATTAGTTACGAAACCTATTTGGAATTTGCACACATGATTAACATATATCTACTGACAAAATGAAATCTCAGTAAAAAGTAAACATCACTCAGTCGGTGATGGACACTCCGAATCAGAAGATAACTGGCATCTTGGGGTTCATCATTCCAAGCATCTTGTAAGTGAAGCCAAAAATCGTTGTGATTATCTGTGGTCTGAAGTAAATTACCCAATCAGGTAAATACGACCATATCCCAAACACGTTCGATGGGTGAGAGATCGGGAGAACTTGTAGCCCATGAAAGTAGATGTACATTAGGTTGTCCTAAAACATGTGTCGTAACTCTTGCCGCGTGATGGCGGACGTTACCTTGTTGAATAATTGGTTTAATCTACCACCAAAAGAGATGGCACTGCAAAAGATTCTAAAACTTATCTTCTTGATTCATGTAGTAGGTATTGTTCGAATTTTATAAAAAAATTCATAGTTTTTCTCAGGTAATCGCGGTATTTTCGATAATAACACAACAAGTATTTTCACTCTTCGAATGTATTTTCATACATAATTCGGTGCAGTCACGAGATATTCAAATGAAGGCCATTTAATTTTGTAGCTATAGATTTTCCTAACCCTTCCAACAAAAATAGAATCATTGAGGTTGAGGATAATTGCACTTTCATTTCAAATTAGCACATTATAGACTTGTCGGTTTGTCATTAAGGATGTTTCATAGCTCGGATGAATGTTTCCATCGAATTACTGAAGATTGCAACTTATTCATCGTAATATGGTTTAAGATTACTGGATACTAATTAATCTATGGTTTCGGCGTTTACGTAGTGTAAATTCATAATACTTCGGAAGTTGGAGAATAAAACTCAAATTTTACACAAAACTTTCAACATTTAATTCAA
Source organism: Endomychus coccineus (assembly GCA_958510875.1). NCBI lineage: Eukaryota > Metazoa > Arthropoda > Insecta > Coleoptera > Endomychidae > Endomychus > Endomychus coccineus. Next base: position 39,793,856 of record OY294069.1, read on the forward strand.
AAATGCTGACAAATTGTTTCACCACACTGTGGCATTTTCAAAACAAGGAGTTATCAACATCAGTGTGGTGAAACAATTTGTCAGCATTTTTAAATGAAATGTTGAAAGTTTTGTGTAAAATTTGAGTATTATTCTCCATCTTCCGAAGGATACTAATGTGGCTGGGTACCGCCACCGAAGCCTTATTGAGCTCACATGATTTTGTGATAAAGCGTAAGTTGTACGTGAGTCTGTCGCGGAGACAGAATATTCTGTGAATGAGCAAAATATCTGTCGAAGGCATACAAATCGACTCATCTTTCATTTCAGGTAAGAATACGGAAGACATTCCGGAGAATTCAGCTCTTGCTCCTCCTCTAACGAAAATATTGTCAACAAAAGCATAGTTACCCCTGAAAAGGACAAAAGTCCACCAAATGAGAAACATCTTGACGTAGTTATTCAACAGATTGAATCCTCCCAGCCAAGAATTTCACTTTATCGACAGGAACACGCTCCTCTTCGCAAATACTTACCCAGTGATATATGTCCGCTCTAGTTTCGACTTTAGTTAAAAAAAAAACGAATTTTTGCCCTTATTATCTATATCGGTACGTTTTGCGTAAGCATAATGTATCGTTTGTTAAATTAGGCCATGAAGAATATGAACATTGCGAATATTTAAATTTACATGACCATGACAAAAATAATTTAATTCCAGATTGCGAGAATTGTAGATTTCGCATTAAAAAAGTCGAGTCAGCTAGAATCGATGCTGAAAAGCCTGCTTCAGAAGATGAAGTTAGTTTCTCCGTGGAAATTCAAAATATTAGCAAAATACCTAGACTTACCTCAAATGAAAATAGTTTATTATACCCTAGTCTATTCAAGAATAGCCTACGGAATATTGAGTTGGGGTGGTATTTTCACACAGCATTTGAAAAAAATTGAACTAGTACAAAAAGGATTTATAAAAATAATGCATAAGGTTAAAAATACTTATCCTTCTGATAAATTGTACTACGAACTTGAGATCATGGACCTCAGGCGGATATTCTTCTATAATTTAGTGTTGTTTGAATATGAAAAACATAATGGATCTCCTATTAAACATAAATATCCTACCACATCAAAGAGGAAGAATAATCTTAATGCGCCAATAAGTAAGAAAACAATAGGACAAAGATGCCATCTGTTCTTATCCTCTCGTATTTTTAATTCATTACCTGTGGATGTTAAGGCTAAAACTAAAACTAATCAATTCAAAAAACCATTAAAATTTTTTGTGCAAAACTCAGCAAGAAAGTGGATAACAGACTTAATTGACCTTAAAAATAGTTAAATATGCTATGTACAATCCATAATTATGTTGAATATTATTGCATTTTATTCGTTTATACCTTAATACTTATTTATGTATGATAATTACTTTTAGTTTATTTTTGGTCGAACCTAGGACTATTAATTAACTGTAATTCTTTTTATTTTGGAAATTATCAACCTTAATTTACTATTTTTTGGAATATATTTATATTTAAGAAAAGAAAATGTGAAAGACATTTTTTTTGTAGAAACATAATGTTACCCAGGTGCGAGATGGTTTAGACTGTTACAGACTAGTAATTTTTATTACTCACTGACAATACAAAAATACTAAATGTAGAAATTAAAATCAGTAGCATATTCCATAGAACATTGAATTTGATGCATATTAAAACAGGATAGATTGCATGGAAGGCTTGTGTTGCATAATGCATTGCTGCTACTCCGCAGTAGTATCGCGAATATAGTGTCATAGAGCTTCGGAAATATCTGGAGTAACATTGACAATAGGTAACTGTTCCCAAGTTATGAAATCAAAGAAAGCGTGTTTGCGAACAGTATGTTGTTCTTACATCTTACTTACTTACTATTTAATAAGAGGCTTATGAAGCTTCTCTCACTTCGTTAGTATTCCTTTCGATTGCATAGCTTGCATCGATGAAAAATAAATAGCAACCAGCTATAATCAGTTATAATATGAAAAATATTGGACTGAACAAATAGACCCTCAACAACATGAATTCATTTCAGGTTTGAGATACATGTATTTACCTATATTGCTCATATATCGTGTAGCCACGCCTTCAGCTGCTTCTACTAATTGGAAACATTTTTATTGAGTATTGAAATTTGAGAATGAAATCGACAACCTTCTACGGGTATCAGCTTATTCTACGGTGTCCCCCGGACAACAGCTAGTGATCAATAAGTTCACTGTTTATTATTGAACTAACCCCGTATTTATGTTGAAGTCTTCATGTTGGTTATCCGTTATCCAGAGTGGCAGGTCTCAAGCATCAAGTGAAGAATATGACACATATTCAACTCAGTTCCTAAATTACTGAATTCCCCGATATGAAATTCCATGACTGGCTGCCTAACACTTTTTAAATTTGCTTTCGACACGCATGTCATATAATATGAGAATATAAATTATTTTACAATTACTAGTTCAAATTTACATAATGCAGTTGCTTGCGTGTTCCAAGAGGTCTTTTTTGTGTGTGGATATCATGCTCGATTTAATAATATAAATTTAGTAAGTATATATAATATTATTCTATGTCTATATTTATTGGAAAAATCAATACACAGTTTCGAGTGTAAACCGTAGTTAAATTGCAATTTCATGTTCCAGAAATAATTTAATTGTATCGATTATCAATTGTTTCCATAGGAAAACGCACATGATAGACGATGTACTGTTATTTCCATCAATCTTGATTACGAGAGTCCGTTTTATTAGAACATTTCCCACATTATGTATTCATGGATACACCTACCTCGCAATATGAAAAATTTTATGGTTTGCAAATTTTAGTGAAAACTTTGGTGGAACGTAATACGAGGGCAAGATGAAAAGTCCCTGGGAAATAAAACAGAAGGCGCCACAATCGAAAATCCCATGTGAGATTTTCAGTCTGATATGTCATTCAATTCTGTTTTGACACCCCTCGGAAGCAAGCAGCCTTGAAGATTCAAGTAAACATGAAAAAAAGTGAATTTCACGTCTTGATTAAACATTATCTATCACAATACACCAGAGACCAGAGAACAGATGAAACAGTGAACTTGTCCTGGCATATCTGAGCCGAAAAAGGTTAAAGAAGGTTTATCGGTCAACAAGACATGGTGGCAGTTTCAGACGTCTTCGTGAAAATGGTAGTTTAAAACCACGAACTATTGATTGTGGATGCCAGCGTACTACAAGAACAACAGATACGGAGGAACACATTTCAGACAGAATTGGGGAAAACCCAAGATCAAGAATTAGACACCTGGGGCTGGAATTAACGGTTCCCAAATCAATTGTTAATGAGGTTTCAAAGGAACAACTTATACATCCATACCATGTTCAAAATATTCAAGACTTCCCTATTGATCCAGAATCCTGCTTAATATTTTGCAATTTTATTGAAAATCAGATAGCAGGAACTCCAAATTTCCATAGGAGAAGCTTCGTTTATAATATCTGGTGTAACTAACTTAGATAATGAACATATTTACTCTGATAAAAATCCTCATGCAACAAAAGTTACTCATTACCAACATGAATTGAAAGTTAATATGTGGTGAGGAATTATTGACAATTTCATACTCCAGTTATTATACCGAATAACTTAAATGACTTTACTAACTGATTTGCCCTTATCACTACGTCAGCATTATGTGGTTTATGCTAGATGGTGCTCTGCCACATTTTTCGCTAGCAGAGCGTAAGTATTTAAATACGATTTATCCAAATCGATGAATTGGAAGAGGGAATGATGCTCCTGTGAAGTGACCAGCAAAATCCCCGGACCTAACACCCTGTGAATTTTTCTTAAGCGGTGTCATGAAAATAAAAATTCCTCTTCTATCGAAAACGAGGAAGATTTTAAATGCAGAATTTTAAATGTTGCCAACACCCTCCGGAACTGCGCTATACTACGCAGAGTACAACTTAATTTTCGACGTAGAATTAACGCATGTGTACGAGAAAATAGAGGCCATTTCGAAAATTTGTTGTAACATTGGGCTATTAATTGTTCATTACACTTTCAATACGGATTCAGACTTGAAGGAAATTAGAAAATAAACCGCTGGTCAACCAACATTTTGTGAGGAAGTACATAGCTTCTAAATAGGAATAACTATCTAGAAGAAAATTGGTAGTGATTATACAGGCGGTTACAACAATTATGGGTGAATAATCTATTCTAACCAAGTTTTTAAACACCCTGTAATTTTAAAAATTAGGGTTTCTTCCATAAAAAGCTGTAATTTGCAGATACAAACGCGTGGCTGATAAATTAATGAAATCTAACTAAGATTTTCTACAAAAATGTAAAAAAAAATTCATTCTTGAAGTTCTCTAGCGCCTAAACTAAGCAACTTTGTTTATAGGTAAGGTGAGTTATATTGACATATTTTCGGCCAAGGAATTTGTGGTACTCCGTTGTAAATGCCATTTCCGGACACCCGGTGTAATTGTCTGTTGGAGGATACTGTTGGGGGATACTATAATTATTGTGAATTATTTTTCTTGTTGTGGTGTTGAGAAATAAAAATAAAAGTTGAATAATGAATCAAAGTGAAGAGACAGTGTGAAGATGAAATCGCGTCAACTAGCCAAGAAGGATTGTGAAGAGACGAGTAGTATAACAAATTGTTAAGTTTAGTAAATGAATGTAGCTCCAGTAATATTAGTCATGAAGATAAGTTCAACCCATAACAATTAGGAAGACCCCGACCAAACTTGAGTATACGTTTGATCAATCTAAGCTAATCAATTCGCGCATCCAGTGATTTGTGGCAGGGAAAATATGAGGCTGACATTGAGTAAATAAATGAAGATATTATTTTGTTGGTATTGTATTCTATCGAAAACTACATGGTAGAAAAGTCGATGTTCGATTACGAAAAATGTATGTAGTTCTTTAGAAAGATATGACAGGAGTAAGGTCTATTACACTTAAAATTGTGAGTTCGGCATGTAGCGTAAATAAAACATTAGCACAGCAATACATAACGTACGACGAATTGAATTTGAAATTTTTATTAGCGGAGTTCGGGAAAATTCTTAGCGAATTTGATTGATGTTGCAAAAGTTGTTATGTTAGCTAAACAAAACATTGCCACAGCTGTCATTTCGAGCACGATGATAGTATAATTACTATCCTTTGAATAAAGGTAATTTGAAAGAACTCGTCAGTTCTACCGGGAAACACGATATTCATTCACGTAATTCTTCAGAAAAAGATATCGATACCAAGTTTGGTTTCGCCGGCACATCAAAAACTATACAGAGTGACATAATGTAAATCACAGTTGCCGGAGCTAACATCTACGTGTCAAATATGCCATCCCTTCCCCCTTCCCCCCATCGAGAACATACGATTTCAATGAAGATAACATTTTCTAGAGCGACAAAAAATATTAATATAATTAATAATTTTGATGTCTCATGAATTCTATGGGGCTTATTAAGCATGAGAGTGTAAGCTATCAGCCCTTAAATGATTTATTATCTTCGGAGTAACCTTGACGCAAAAATATCACCCCTGTTATGCGAAAGATTCATAGACAAATTTGCCAAACTAATGATATACTGGCAAAGTGGATTGAGATCACTTTCTCAATATCTGTGTACAATGTCTAACTGTTTTCCTTCCTCTGGCGAAGGCATTTGATACGGTAAATCATGATATACTTATGTGTAAACTAGAAAAAATGGACTTTAAGGTACAGGAGGAAATCTAATAGGAAGCGATTGAAAAGACAGAAAACAAGTTAGAAAACTTAATGGAGGTATTAGCTCTGAACAAATTTTGACATGTGGACTTCCCCAGGGAACGATTCTGGGTCCAATTCTGTTTATCCTATACATGAATCATATTTTCAAGGAGTTAAATGAGAGGGAGAAAATAGCATATGAGGATAACATGACGATAGGTATACGTGAGGAAACATGGTCTATTGTATTGCAGGTGACAAAGATTGTATGATTCAGTTGGCAGAATGGTTTACAATAAATCACTTGACACTAAACCTATATAAAACATTTTTTCTAACATATGGAAGTTACGCTAATAGCTCACCAGAAAAATGTACTGTCAAAATATATAATATATGCTACTCTAGGATAAATTGCGACTGTACTATACTGAAGAGAGTATAATCTTGCAGAAACTTAGGCCTAGTCATTGACGATAACTTGAAGCAGATTGAGTATAACAAACAAATCAATGGAAAAACTAGATATTTCATTAATTTAATGTATAAAGTTTATTATCAGTATTAAATGAATGCCATTTTTTAATGATTTATTATACAGTCAGCCTCAACATATGGCATCATAGCTTGGGGAGGAACCTGCAATAGAGCACTGAAATGCATAAGTAATATACAAAAAGAAATAATAAAGATAATATATGAAAAAACCAAAGTGCTACACATCTGATCAATTATTTATCGAAAAAAACATAATGAACATTAGAAAATATTCTATGAAGAAGTCAGTAATTGCAAACTAAACAACATTAAAAACACAATACAACTTAAAACTACAGCAATCTAAAAGAATTACAAGTTTCAATTCACCTAAAGTATATAGAAAAATTAGACGAAGAACATATACACACATCAGTTATAAAGTTTTTAACAACTTTTCAGAAGATTTAAAATTGCTAAGTGTTAATAAAGCAAAAATAAAAAAAATATATTAGGAAATGGTTGTGCTCTACTCCAATCCCGAAAATTGATCAAATGATTAAAACGTTAGTACGATTTTCTGATTTGATGTTATCATCTCCATGTGTCAGTTTAACTCAAATTCAAATTCAATTATTTATTACAAAGATGTTCGAGATTATAAATACTCGCATATATTCATTTCTAATTTATAAATTCAATCCAAAAAATCCTCTTCTCGTATTATTTTCATATTTATTATCTAACTAAAATCTAACTTACTATTGGGCCAAATACACATATATTCGTTATCATCAACTATTGGATTTAATAAGATCAAAAGTGGAATCTATTTTGTTTTATTCAAACATTATCATTTATTTCTTCTGTTTCACTTATCTTTCTGTTTATTTTCATTTTCATGCCTACGCACAGAAACTCAGTGTCTCTTGCAGGTGGTATATAAGTAACACTTGTGTTGTTATTACTGTATAACACTGTATTAGTACACTTGAATAAGTTTTATTATTAGTAATAATCATTCTTGACCCAGGAATGAATTGTATATAAAATTCTCGGGAAATAGGTCAAACTAACACATATCTTATTATTTTCGTTTTTACGTACGTTTCGGTCCCACGAGCATCATCAGAAGACGTATATCTGTATAAACGTAAATTCCTAAAACTAATTGTGTCCTTATCGCACTAATTTCGATTAAAAGCGCCCACTTCGCCGAAACGAACAGAAACACGAACAATTGAAATTATAACACATAACGAAGATAATAAGCATATGTGTTAGTGTGAGTTATTTCCCGACAATTTTATATACAATTATTATCATTATTATCTTTTTCATTATTAGAAGGCGTCTCTCTATTTTACTTCGAAATTCGTCTCTCTATTTTACTTCGAAATTAGAACACCATAGTACCTTTACAGCGTTTAATTAAAATTTTTGAAGGCAACCTCAAATTTGAACACTTCTTATTTTTGTTAAATGACAATACCTATTACTTATATAAAACCAACTATAGATATGGCTTCTATCTTTATATTATATGGTCATTAGTTTTAGTACTGTAACATTCGAATTATTTTTTAATCGCGTTTTCAGAATAATCTACAATTTTGTAGTTATTACGTTGTCCATCCGGAAGTGCGTAAATGAAATCTAATCAAACAGCCACTTCAATGTGCTAGTATTTCATCCTTCTAACATTGTAGGTTGTAGAAAAAAACGAAAAGGATATTCTAGAATAAAAATGTCGGCTCACATTTCATTTAACATACTGTCATTCACGGTTTTATACTCAATCGTAGTGGAATCAATACCAATTGAAAGTAATTCCGAATGAAAACATCCCTTTCAAATTGTGTCCATTCGAACAGCAATAGTCCTCAATTAGCTTAGATGACCCCCGTATGGTAAATTTAAATTCTCCGGTAAGTGTTACTTTACGTTTTAGTAAATTTTGATTCCCTCTCAATATGTTCCATTAAAAGATTAAAAGCGACCCTGACAGGAGATTTCGAGGCCTATTAAATCTGCTCACTACTCTCCCTTCATTCACATAAGCCAACAGAAACCTTCCTAACGTAATGTTTTAATCCGGTTTTATTCCAGATTTCGTCTAGGGTTGCTTTGTTCTAGTTGCTTACGTCGTGATTATGTCTAGACAGTGTTAGTTCATTCTTTGGAAAGAGGGTTTTGCTTTATTAGTAGATCAGATCCTAAGTAATTACACTGGGAAATACAGTTACGTTAGACTAAATAAACACTTGCAAAAGATCATGCGGCTACGATTGTGTTATGTCTCCACATCTATTTATTACAATAAATTGGAAAGTCGAACTGAAGAATGACTGCTTCCTAATAAGAGGCCGTAGCAAAAGAAATATTCCTGGGGAAGGGGGAGATTTGTAGGCTCAAAATCTCATTTTTAATTTTTGTTTTTAACTATTATAATCAAAAAGATATGCAAGTATAACTCTTGGTATATGTTATCGTGGAATCAAGTACAGAAATGTAAATGTAACTATTACAAAATCTGCTTCGAGGGATTAATTCATATTTGAAGAATAGATCCCCGTCTGTGAAAATAAACAACTGTACATCTGATTTAATTAGAAACACATCGGGTATTCCTCAGAGATCGCATTTAGGACCTCTCCTCTTTTCGCTGTTTATCAAAGACATTTAATGCTGTTCCCTGAACGCAGAGTTTCGTCTCTATGCGGATGATTTCAAAATCTATGAATCTGTTACTTCTATCAATGATTGCTTCTCTCTTCAATGTGACCTCAATAGGTCACGAGAATATTGTACTATAAATAGACATAGGTAAATGTCATCAAATCACGTTTTCCAAAATATTTAATGTGTTTGAAAATAGGTACCATATTAATAGTATGCTGGAGAGGGTAGTACCAATTAACGATTTCGCTGTTACATTAGACTGTAAATTGTGAGTTGAATTACACATAGAAATAATTGTTAAGAGGGCCCTTAGGAACCTAGGCTTTATATTGCGCACAACTAAATCATTTACTAATCCCGATTCGTTAATATTGCTACATAGCTCCCTGGTTCGTAGTCACTTAGAATACGCCTCTCTAGTATGGAACCCACTGTATATCAAATACATTGAAAGATTGGGAAAGTACTAAAACGATTCATTAGTTCCTTCAACTCAAGATTTCATAGAAGACTTCATTTTAACACGTATGACGATAGCCTTAGGTAATATAAATTATTAAAGCTAAATTCTTGTAGAAATATTTCAGGTCTAATTTTCCTTTACAGGATTTTGAACAATATCATTAACTGTAGTTCTATAATATTCACTTTAACGTCAGACGATACAATTCTTGGTCGTCCACACTCTTCTATCACCAATAATTTGCTACAAATTATGCAAATAATTGGCCAATGTGTTTGCTACAAAAAAATCACAACTAATTCTTCACACGCATAGATTTCTACCATGTTTTTATGCATAGATTGAAACTATATGCCATTGGCGTTTTCAGAAACTGAACAGTACAATATGTGGAAATTAATTGAAATATAGAGGTATTCTCTTCTTTTTTTTCTCATCCTAGTGTTAGGTGTTAGTTTATTTAATTCATTTACTTTTCTTAAGCTGTATCACCTTGTTATTGAGAAATTGTCATTCTGTCGGGTTGCCCGTACTGAATAAATGAATAAATAAATAAATAAATAAATAGATAAAAGTAAATCTAATCTCAAAGACTATTTTCCTTCAAACAAGGCAGATTTATCACAAGTTCATTTGCATATGCCTTCATAGCTAAACATAAAAGAAACATTCACGAAATATTAACGATATCACAAATTCGTTTACATATTCTCTGTAAAAACCGTGTTCAAAATATTGAGATACACCTATCAAAAATTATGAACATGAGTTGATGTGATGCTAATAGAATGACACTGAAGTTTTTCGTAATTGTGAATGTACTACATTGTTACAAAATTTTGAGTGTTATGATATTTATAATGAAATACCGACAGGTACATTACTTCCTCAAGTTATAGGAAAAATTTGCGTTTGATGATCATTGATATGCCTTAGTTTCCCTTCCCTTTTCTTATTCTCCTAACACACTAACATCCAAAAAGCGATATCCCAAATGCAGTTGCGAACGTGTTTCCTCGAACAGCTCAGTTGGTAAGAGCACTGACCAGCAATTTAGAGACCGCAGGTTCTGAAAGCCATTTCTTCAAAATGTTCATGGACTCAAGGATTGGAGTATTTGTAAATAGTGAAACAACATCAAATGAAACGAGAGTATCACCATACAAACTTGGTGCGACTTGGACTTCTTCACTAACCATTTTGCTATGTTATAACTACGACAATTAATGTTTGAAGTGATTGGTCACATGAAATTACTCGGTTCATTTCAAATTATCCTACATCACAGCAACTTCCAAGCCGCACCAAGTTTGTCTGTGAAAAATTCTTTGGGACGTATTGCAAAATTGAAATTCAAACTTGAACCTGGTGATATTCTCGTTCCAGTTGCTGTTGTTTCACTATTTACAAATACTCCAATCCCTGGGTCGATAAAAATTCTGAAAAAATGGCTTTCAAATATAAATATTCTCGATGGAAACTGGACAGAATAAGTGATTCTTACATCTTTATGTATGGATGAAAACTATTTCACTTTTAATAAAAATTACTATAAACAAACAAGCGGATGTGCAATGGGCAATCGACTCTCTACTTTTTTGGCCAACATATTTCTAAGCGGACTTGAAATCTAATTAAAATCAAAATTGAATCAGATTCCAAAAGTTTGGTATAGATACGTTGACGACATTATCGCGATTACAAGTAAAGATTTTGCTTTACATGGCTTTTAAACAAGCTTAGCCAATTTGATTTACTGAGATCCGCTGTCGGAATAGAAACAGATAATCAGCTTCCTTCCCTTGATATATTATGAAAGATGATTATCACTTGCATTTCGACATAAACAGAAAACTCACTCAAACAAATAGGTATACCCCGGTATATTCAGCTACACCATCTACATATAAAATAGCTCCGTTCAATAGTCTAGTTCATAAATTATTAAGTGTTCCTTTGAACCAGCAAAATTATAACAAATAAGTTGAGAAACTTCACCAATTTGCGTTGGACAATGCGCACTTTGATCAATGATTCAATTTCTAAACAAAAAAGGAAATTGGAACGTAGCCAACTAACCAACCTAGAGCCATCACACTCAAATAGTTCAATAAAATTCAAAAGTTTCACCTATCATATTTCAGTAATTAATAAATTCCAAAGTTTGTTTTCTAAATTTACAATACAACCAGTTTATACATGTACCTAAGAACAAGCTAAAACACGGCTCAGGCAAGACCTTTGATAATTACCTTTCCGATTTTAATTAGTATTAAAATATCTTCTCCTTTAATTTTAAAAGATAATTCTAATAACGATTTTCATCAGTGAAGAAAATATTTATTATGTAGCACATCCATTGATATGAATACTATTTTCATAAATTCCAATCAATTACATATTTCCTCAAACTAATTATATTATAAAAATGAGAAAATGAAATTTTTGTTTATGAAAGAAGTTTTTTTGCAATTTTTAATGTGAGTTAATTTCTGTTTACACTTGATAGACAATTTTCTCACTTACATAAATAATAATTGATATTTCATTAATCTAAAGCATTTTAATCACCATTATTTCCTGCCAATAAAAATCAAATAAATTAATTAACATTTTTATTCATATTAAAATATCTTCTTCGTTAAATTATAAAGTTGATTCTACGGATGATTTTCTCCAGTGAAGGAAATATTTATTATGTGGCAACATTCATTGGTATTAATAATATTTTTATAAATTTAATTGATTATATATTTCCTCACACTAATAATATTGATAAATACTTATCACAATTCAAAACATGCAATTATATTTTATTTTCTTATTTTCAAGGACTTCATTGAAAATCTTAAAATTTGCAGCTACATTTTTTCTTTACTGTTTTCTATTCATAATAGCCATATTTTTTGTATATGGTGATGATGATATGCATCCTGGATAGCATGTGTATCGATTCATATTGTTTGTTCTCAATTCAAATTGGAATAAATACGTCCTCAGTTGGTACATGAGAATATGTTGGTGATACCAAACGTGTGATGTAGTAGATTATCCCCTATATCCATGTGGAAATGACACGTTTTGTTTAGCGTTTAACTCTTTTGTTCTTTGATATCCATGCAGTGCAAAATTTTAAGCTTGCAAAATCCACACTATATGTAATTTATTAGTGCTCTCTGACAGTTGCACGCGGATGGATTGTTTGAGGGAATTGCCAATCTAATTGGAGAATGTAAATCTAAGGGTTCATCCGACGTGCTATATTTCAAAGCGATAAAGTGTGTTCGATGTATTGACCCACACTTTCCTGAATTGAATGTTATGACCATTGACAACCGTTATCTATAATATTTTCCTGCAGTAAGGCTACGGTTCCGTGTTGATCCTGACATACGTTTAATATCCCTACCAGGACTTGGAAAACTTCAACATTAATCCAAGTTTCTATGTATTGGAGTCGTTAACGGCTGTGAAAATATTGCCCGCTCAGGGAGGAATAGGATCTCTGAAATATTTTTCTGGTTAATAAAGCATATTCTCGAGAGTAATTTTCATGTTATGTTTTCACGTTGTAATAAATAATTGAAAATAAAACGTGCCTCCATTAATTTTATATAAGCTAACGAATAAGTCCCTTGCTCATCAGGGAATACAGTTATGTGTTGGTTTACCTCTCTATTGTGGGACAAGGGTATTTTGTGGCACATTTATTTTTGGGGTGCCTTTTTGTACCCCATTTCTGCTCAAAAATATATAATTATGAACGGCTTTCACTGATTCCAAAGACAAATATTGCTCCTATGTTTTTCGATTATAAGTCCGTCAATAACAGCATGATGTGTTATTGAAGAAAATGCATTCTTATAAGCAAATTTTGAGACGGTAGATGTGGGTCACAGTGGGGTACTGAATAAATGTCTCCCACTCTGCCCCAGTAGTCGACTCCGCTTTGCCTCCAATGACGTAACTGAACAAACGTGCCTGTAACTCTTCCCTTTGCACGTATTCGTCCGTGTTTTTGATGTGAAAAGAGACCCAAGATACGCCTCAATTCATAGAAAAGATGTTGGCAGTTGCACTGAAAATACTTACCGTGCTTCAAAGACTAATTTCCACCAAATATATGAGGAGATTCATTTTTTTCTCTACGATGATGACACACTGGTTACTACACCAACAGAAAAAGTTTTTGCTAGAATGTTTACAGCTTATTTCACTCGGGATCCACAAGGGAAGGGCCCTCCTGATATTGTTCAAATCGTTATCTATATGCCTGAAATTGTCTTTCGTCAGCGGACAATTAGGCGCATTCTGCTCAGTCTCAAGACCAAAAAGACCATGGGTCCAGGCAAAATTCCACCTGTCGTTCTCAAGGGAAGTGCGCCCGATTGAACGCCAGCTTCTGCAGATTGTTTACCCTTCCATATAAGCTTTGTGTGTTGCCTTCCACCTGGAAGACAGCTGAGTCCAACCAATTACGAGAAAAAGACCCTTTCTAATAATAATAGACAAATTGCACTATTATCGGTGATCTCTGAAGTGATGGAGGAAGCAATCAACATTGAGCTGACTCAATAACTAGAGAGCTACAAAATCGTGGATGACCGGCAATATGGCTTACGTCATGAGAGATATGCTCGCCTACGTAACACATGTATGGCAGAAATCTACTTAAATACATGGGGAATATCTAGCTGTTGCATTGGATATCTCCAAATCATTTGACCGATTTTGGCACCAAAGCCTCCTTGAGAAATTTCCGTCATATGGTCAGCCGCCTCAACTTCGCTTGCTGTCGAGTTTTCCCTCAGATGGAACACTTTATGCGGTGATTGACGGATTATCATTCGATACAATGGCTATCACGGCTGGTGTTTCACAGGGATCTGTCTTATCACCAACTTCGTTCCTGCTCCATATAAACGATCTGCCGGAAGATACCATCTCTTCCGTTCACAGCTTCCTCATCTAGAGCCCAAATAACATCCGATGAAGCCAGCCGGCTGAGACAAGGACATGTTGAAGCAATTAATGGAGATTTGGCAAAGATTTTGAATTTGAGATCTGATAATCTAGTAGAGTTTAATGAAACGAAAACTCAAGCTTGCTTCTTATCCAGGAAGGTGGATCCCTCAATCAGTAATATGATGATGACAGGTGTGGAGTCTTTTATTTCCATGTTCCGGATCACCACCAATAGGAACCTCTCATATGATGATCATGTAAGATCCATTGCAAAAACCGCTACTCAAAACTTAGTTTACATCCCAGCAGCTCCTCATAATCCACAAAGCACAGATTCGACCTGTTCTGGAGTACTGTTGACATGTTTGGAGTTCGGCTCCCGAACATACGCTTAAGCTCTCATATTCTGTCCAGAAGATATTGGTCTGATCGGTATTCATCAGAAATCTGTCTGTTATTCTACCAGCAGAGATTCCAGATAGCGGACTAGACCTAATTTTTCAATCGAACAGTGAAATTGTGGAACTCTTTACCTAGTGAAGACTTTCCATATTCTCATAACCTCCGAACCTTCAAAAAAATTCAATAGCCTATCTCGCCTCCATAATTTCCACAGCTGGCTTACACGATGTTCTTTGAACGTTATAGGTTTTCCTTCAAGTTGCAGTCCAAGTTTAAAAAAAAATTTCTTCGGAACAAAAAATGGCGGCGATTTAGCGTGTTCTCTTCGCGCGGAGGATGACTTTAGCGGCAAGGCGTTCACAACGCCATTGCACCGATATTTTGAGCTCTTTTTTTGCAGTTCTAATGGCACTACTCCACCATGCCTCGCTCCACTCCGATGTTCTATTATGTATTTCTCCAAAAATAAGATTTTATTTTTATCATAATTCATTCCAGCAGGCATATAATGAAGCTAACGTAATAGATATATGATCTATTTATATCGAAAACAATTGCAACGTTGACGAATAAACTTCATAAAAAAGTTTCTCAAATATTATAAAATACATTTTCAATTTGATTGCAACATCGTATCTTTTGAATTATAAGTTGGATGATATAAAACAGCATTATCAAACCTAATAATATTCACGCCGTTTCATCGGATTGTTTATGGAAATGAAAACGTGAATAACACAAAACGTGCAAATCTTTATTCACTGAAATCAATAAATGTGTCTAGGAAATAAGTGAAATTCGTTAGCTATTAGCGATATATACAGTATTGTTGATTCTGTATCGATGTATCAATTTTATTTTTTTCCATCGAACTGTCAACGAGTTAGTAGAGGATCAATGGTAGTTAATTTGAGTCATTATCCATTAATTTCATCGGTTTCAATATATATGAATGTTGCCAGATTGTTCAACAAATTGCTGGAAGACGATTTCAAAAATGACAAACTGGAATTTCTGGTTCGTCTGTAGAACATTACTATAACTCCTGCCAATTTTTCTGGCCTGCTATGAGTGCAAGGTGAAAAGTTCCTGAAAAATTTAACAAATGAAGCCGTAATCGATCATCCCATGTGACAATTGTGATGTATCATCTTCAACTAGAATGCATTGAAATTTACAGACTTATATGTCATTCAGTTTTTTTTTTGACACCCATCAAAAGCAAGCATCTTAGAAAATTCTTGTTAACATGAGAAAATGTGAATTTCGTATCTTGAATAAACATTATTTTTTGCATGAAAAAAAAAAATTACCCAAGCCGAAGCATTGGTTGTTAAACATTATTGGGACTTTTCACCATCGATTGCAACGATTCACAAGTGCTTTACTGATTTTCGTTGTGGTGGTATGACCACAAAGGACACCGAACTTTCTGGTCATCCAACGCCAAAAATTGTCGATTGTCGAGTTAAAGTGCATGAAATTGCTGAGGCTACGGAACATTTTGCATGAATTTTTGGATATGAGAAAGCTATCTGCCAGATGGGTACCGCAGTTGCTCTCTGTTGACAACAAGCGCGACATGTGACAACTTCCATTGAGTGTTTGACGAAGTACAAGCACGATAGAAGAACTTTTTGCACCGTTTTGTAACTAAGAAAATTCGAAACTGTGGACTTGTCCTAACAAATCGAAGCCGAAAAAGGTGAGAATGGGTTTGTCGGCCAACAATATCATGGCTACACTTCTTCAGGATGCACACGATATTGTATATATCGATAACCTTGAAAAGGGCAAAACTATCACGTCAGCATATATTACGCAGAGCTGTTGGATCGATTTAATGCGGATTTTAAGCAAAATCATCCTCATTTGGCAAAGGAAAAAGGGCTTTCCCACCAGGAAAGCGCACCGGAGCACAGGTCCACAGTCGCATTGGCAAAATAGCATGAATCGCACTACGAATTGGTTCGGTTCGACATTCACCATTTCGTCCAGATTTGCCTCCCTGCGATTTTTATCTATTTCCAAAATTGAAGGAATAGGTCGGCGGAAAGAGAGTTGCTCCAACGATGAAGTAATCGCTGAAACAAATCCCCATTTTGAAGGATTGCCGAAATCACAATATTAGGAAGGGATCGCAAAATTTGAAAAACGTTGAATTACATGTTTCGGGCTACAAGGAGATTATGTTAAGAAATAAAATAAGTTTTCAACAAATAAATCATTTCTTGTTTAATTTTTCAGAAATTATTTGCCCATTTGTAAGTTAAGCCAAGTTAACAATTAGATTTGCAAATTGCAAATTACAAAAAGTTCTATATTCGTAGTTTGTATATGTGAGAATATCGTCAATAAAATTGTTTCCTGCTCTAGTTTACGAACTACAATAAGCAACCATTATTGCAAAAAAAACGTAAAACATGTTTGCATATCTACAACATATTCGAAATCGAAACATCGCATATTACAAAAAAAAACTTGCGAATAGATTCGAATATTTTAATACTTTTTCAATTAATATTATTCGAAGCTGACTCATAACCCACATATATGTCACAACTAACTTAAGTTGTCTCAAATGGCAGTAATAATGACAGTATAATTCATGAGCTTCGGATAAAATAATAAATGTATCTAAGCATATCCAGGACACTCTCCATGTCTAATAAGAATATTCCGCTTTGTTTGTCCCACATAACATTCTTCACGTCATTGACATTGAATATTATTCATACCGTACCGGATATCTGATTGTTTGAATTCTTGTATGAAGTATTTTCTAATAACATTTCAAATTGATTATCACATTTATGAACGAGTAATGTTAATGAGTCTGGTATCCCCAATATAGCAACTAAATTGGGATTAAAACTATATGAATATTATGAATCGATCCACATTTTATTCAGGCTGCATTACATGTTTGCGAAATCAGTATAGCAGTGAAACGGGTCGTTATAATATGAAAACTAATTATAATTCATTATTACAAACAGGTAACTCATGTTTCATGTTTTTATATGAAATGTAACGATAATCAAATTTCGGCCAGGGGAAAGCAAATACACCGTTTGTTTATGAATCCAACAAGCTATGAAAATTTAGTAAATTGATATAAAAAAGTTCATGAATAAAACTTTAGTTTGTTTACTGTGTATATTCAATTTTGAATACATCTGCATGAATGCTTCAATTACGGTTTGCAACTACGGGATTGGGACTATTCGTTGCCGCCGTTTTGTTACGGCCGTTTCGTCGCCAGTCATTTCTTCGCGGCCCTTTCGTCGCCGGTACATTTTAAGATAATTTTTGCACCGCCGTGGCTGGGAATACTATTATTTTTATGTTT
This sequence comes from Endomychus coccineus, assembly GCA_958510875.1. NCBI lineage: Eukaryota > Metazoa > Arthropoda > Insecta > Coleoptera > Endomychidae > Endomychus > Endomychus coccineus. The sequence goes on from OY294069.1 coordinate 39,811,933, forward strand.
TGGATAGTATTTAGTGAATATACTTTCGACAATAACGTGTTATCTTCAAACGATAGAAATGTATGAAAATATGAGCAATATTTAGCTATTTATGGTACAATGTACAGCATCAGGTAATATGTGGAGTTACAATTTGGAAATACATTGCTCAAATAGTATAACTGGAATTGGATAATGAGGTAGAGTTAATATTGTGGTTAGGAAATTCTAATGCAAATCTATACTAGGAAGGCTCAAGGGGATTATGGGAAATTTCACGTTATAAAGACATCAACAAACTACTGTAATAGACGTATGTATGTAATTAAGCTAAAAACTCTTATATGTGTATGAATAATAATGTACAACTCTTAATATTGAGCTTAGACTTAGATGAAGCTAATAGTGGTAGTTACACAAAACTAAATTTAATGTAAAAGACAATTAAACGGTTAAAATTGATTATTGTAAAACTTTTCCGTATACTCACATTAATTTTTAATGTACTTATTATATCTCTAGTATTAATATAAAATATTATTTTCAGTTGATCATTATTTTCCTTTAGTGCAAAGTGCATTCTCAACTCAAATTAAAATCAAATGAACGTCTTGGTATATTTTCAAGCCGACGCTGCACCCATTTGTTGCAGTTTGAAGATTTTGGGACTAACACAAAGGGGTTTCATCAGCTAGTTGGCTTATTGCAGTAAATGTCAACGGTATAGTATGAACTATACTATAAGGAAAGTGTTGTAATCGGCCGTTTTAAGCATTCATGAATCGATCTAGATTATTCTCGGAACGATGTCTTTGTGTGCGTATGTGCAAGCGTGCGTATGTATGTGCATAAAGACTAGAGAGACGATTCCGTCCTTCCTATTGATCTCTTTGAAGCTAAAAATGGGTACAAAATTGTTCGGAGATTTCTCGTTTCGAGAGGTATTTTTAACATCCATCTTCAGTTTTTCAATTGACATTATAATATTTATCGAACCGTAATGCTTATGAATATATATCACACGCATACTTTTTATTCGCGGAAGTGTTCGAAATTCTCATTTTAAGATTCAATGACGTCATCGAAGTGTGGAAATATAGATTATTTCCTGTGTTCACTCTGTATTGTAGTGGTGTAAATAATCGAACTGTGAGAATAAATAAGGGTTGAAAAATTTGATGGAAATTGTGCGATGTAGAACCTTTATTTCAACTACTGATAGCCATTTTTGTAGTTATAACTTTACAAATAATGATTGTTCATGCTTATATGATGGTTTGAAAACATATCGCAACTAGCTGAAGCCTTGACTTATTGACCGTGAAACCCACTTTGGCTTTGATTGGCCAGGACAAGTCCACTGTTTCGAATGTTTTTTGATGTGGTTTGTTGTGATGGATCCATGTTTCGTTCACGGTTACGAAATGGTGCAAAAGGCCCTTCTTATCTTGCTTGAATATCGCCAAACACTCCTTTGAATTTGTCATACGGTCGCGCTTGTTTTCAACAGAGAGCAAATGCGGCACCCATCTGGCAGGTAGCTTTCTCATATTCAGAAATGTATGCAAAATGTTCCGTACCCGTTCGGTTAAGATGCGCATAGCCTCAGCAATCTCCCAAAATTTAACTTGCCGATAATCCAATATCATAACATGGATTTCATAGACATTTTTGGTGTTGTAATCCCAATTGGACTACCAGAATGGTCGGCGTCCTTTGTGTCATACTACCACAACGAAAATCAGTAAACCACTTGTGTATCGTTCCAATCGATGATGAAAAGTCCCCATAATGCTTAACATGCAATGCTTTGGTATGCCTAATATTTTTTCCACGCAAGAAGTAATGTTTAATCAAGACGCGAAATTTTCTTTGTTCCATGTTTACAGAAATCTGCAGGGCTGCTTGCTTTCAATTAGTGTCAAAACAGAACAGAATGACATATCAGTCTGAAAATTTCAATGCACTCTAGTTAAAGATGGTCATCACACATTTCACATGAGATTTTTGATTGTGGCACCGTCAGTTTTATTTTTCAGGGAGTTTTCCCCTTGCCCTCGTATGATATCCCCCGCCACTGAAAATACTGTTAAATCATCATCATGTAACATCATCAGAGTAACCTAAATTAGAAAATCCTGAGTAGTAGCAGGAATATTGGTTCCGGCAAGAACGTCCAACTAGCCACATTGGGAAACTAAATTTGGATATTCTACAAAATTAGTTTCCAAATGAATTAATTTCAAGGATCGAAATGACTCATTCCTATGTGGTTATTCAAAGAGTTACGTTAATAGAAATATATGCCTAGAAATTTAGAGCAAGACACACGTGTCCATCCATGATATTCTTAAATACGTATTTGTAGTTTGAGTCAATAAATGTTTATGAGATGTTTGAAATGATTAATAGATTTTGCCTGGCCCTGTATTCGTGAAATACAGCCTTATATCTTTTATCCGATAAATAACCATGGAAAGCGACGTAATAATTTATGTAAATTTTATTGGGAACTCCTAACGATAAAAGAAAAACAAAGTAGTAAAGAAAGAATTTATTGGGGTTACGAGTATCAAAACGAGAAAGATTTGTAGTTATTTGGTGAACCTCTTTTCCTCCTCATCGATAAAAATCCATATTGATTGTAGGCCCAGTCGTTATCAGTTTCTTTTGCCCTACCCGTCTCTTATCCGGAATTAAATCGTGATCACTGGCATAAACTAACAAAACTGAACAATTTTTTGAGGAAATTGAATTTGCGTTCATCTTTTCATGACAGATAAAACATTGAAAAGAGGAAATAACCGACTTGGAACATCTCATAGTTCACTGAAAGCTCCTTGGAATATATATGCGCTCATCGATTTCTCTCCTTCCTATACACAATACGTTTGATGGAACATTTGGATTCAATAAGGATCTAAATTCTTAGTGCTTTTATATACCATATGTACAGGGTGCACCAAATTCGATGTCCTCATAAGATATCTCATCAATCATCATTAATATTCGTGGTAGAAATAAACCTACCGCTCTTTTTTTTGAGAGAAATTTGAGGGTGCCTATAAATTTTGACGTATGTCATTTGTTCAGGTGCGGTTGCCAAATACTAGATTCTTCAGGATTTCAACAAAGCCTAGTAACATGTTTAATGTTGGAGGTATCGCCATGTGAGTAAAATATTATATGATAATTTTTTTGCTTGCAAACCACTAGCATAAAATGAATTTTTCCAGCGGTTTACATTTCCAAGTTATGACATAAGCCTGTATTCCTCAAATTGGAGCCATAGTAGGCTGTGCATCCGTTGAAAAGCGGATATTTTGTTGATTTCGACAATATATAATGTGATGTGTCGTTTATTTCCGATTAATGTCAAATTATTATTTTTCCGTATTATAGTCAAGTAATATCTAAATAGAATAGGAAAGAAAAGGACACAATAGCTATTTATTAATTATTTTGCAAATCAAAAATTATTAAATCAGATAATCATTTCAAAACTATGGACATCTACAAAATCTAACGAAACTTACACCCAAACAACATGGCATACATAAAAATTGAAGGTATTGTTCAAACCGATTTCCGTTTTGTTTCATACAATGTTGACAACGTTTATGTAAATCTCTCATACCATTTAATATATGCACGTTTCAAATTCCTTGAATTGCATTTTCAAAATTTTGCATTAATTCGTCAATATTCATGTTAACATTTAAATAAATTTTGTCTTTGAAAAGACCCCACAGAAAATCCAGAGGGCACAGGTCTGGGGATCTTGGTGGTCATGCGACAGGTCCATGATTTCCTATCCACTTTTCCCGAATTTGATTGTTGAGATAAGTTGAATCTATTCGTGCATTATGAGTGGGTACTTCATCCTGTTGAAAGTGGACACGTATTCTTCCATTCAACGCCATATCTCCTAGTTTGTTTTGTAGTATCTCTGAATATCTTTCTGCGTTCAAATTAATCAAAAGTATTCGGTAAGCTAAGACTTTATTTCCCAACAGTACACACCAAACATGAAAACAAACCGCCCCTGTTGGACGCGATTTCCTGTAGTTTTATGAGGATTAATGTTGCTCCAAAATCAAAGGTTATTCGTATTAAAATGCCAGCACTACTTATGTATGCTTCATCAGTCCATATTAAGTTCTGCAAAGAATTTGCGTCCATCTATAGCTGCTCAAATACCAATTGCAGAAAATCTGTTCGTTTTGCATTATCTCATCCCGGATGCAACGATTGCACTTTTCGATATTTGTTTTTTTTTATGATACGAACAGAAGTGAAATATTCGTAATTTATCTAATTTCTCAAGTGGATATTTCTGGATTAATCGTTATATTTCCTATTACTTCAATGGTACGTACATTTTCATCTTCCTTTTGGCATTTCTTGTGGCGAGTTTGATTAAATGAACTATAATTTTTTTAATTGTCCTTTTGACCTTTTGAGAGTTTTCAAAGTTCACGGCTGGCGTGTATCTGGGTATCGTTGCCGATACAATTTTCGAAACGCTTCTGCATTTTTGTTACAAATTTAATAACACTCAATCATATTATATTTTTCGTACACCTTCATTTATTTATAAAAGGGAAATAACCCGATAACAATTGAATCAATAATTTGAAAGACTCAAATCACAAAGACAAGAATGTCTAATAGGTTATTGTTTCTCTCTGAAGAGAGCCTGCATGACTATAATACGGAAAAATTACTAATATGCCAAAAAAATAGAAAATGAACAAAAAAAAAATGGCAGACCCATCATATGATATATTGTTGGGATCAGCAAAAAATTCTCTTTATATCGAAACCACAGCTTACTATGATTTCTATTTAAAAAAATACAAGTTTGAGTCATAAGTTGAAAATGAAAGATGCTTAGAAAATTCCGCCTACGCCAATGGATTGCACGCAAGAAGGTGCCCCTATAATCTATCATTTACATGGTGATAGCTCTAACATTGAACGTGTTACGAGCCCTTGTTTGAATCCCGAAAAATTAACTATTTGGCGGCAGAGCCTAAACAAATGACAAGAGTCAAAATTCATAGGCACCTACAAATGTGTCTCAAAAAAAAAGCTCGACAATGCGCGGTCGGTTTTTCTCTATCGCGAATATTAATAGAGGAACTCTATAAGGACATCCAATTCGGTTCACCCTGTACAGAAGTCATCAAAATGAGGAAAGTCCCTATGAAGTTGATATAAAAGAATTACATGGTAATAATACATTTGAATATTGAATTGAATTATCTTTTATTCCGTTATATTAACATTAACAATATCTAATAATCTTAGAATATGATTAGGAAAACGGATTAGTATAGAAATATTCAATTTGATAGGTGGATCCATATTCTGAATTGTTTCATCAACAAAATTGATATTTCACGATTTTTACGTGTTTTAGATTTAGTGTTAATTATTTCGCTTTGCCTAGCCTACCGGTATCGTTGCCCAAATACAGGTAGAAACTGTTGTGACGTAATATATGTGTACAGAAGCAAAGAACACGAATCAATCAATGATAAAAACAAATTTTCAAACTACCTACTAAACTAGTATTCCCGAAACCAGTGGCGTAGATAGGAGGGATCGAGGGGATCAATCCCCCCCATGAGTCTGAAAAAAAGATGATCAAATCGAAGGCTTTTCAGCTACGTATCTTAATGTAAACATGCAATTTTTGCAGCGTCAATATTCATTTTAGCTTCATGTGCAATTATCTGTAACACCTTAAAAATTTTAAAAATAAAAATGTAAATGTAATGACTGTGCACTCGAGCACTTTCAAATCTCCGCGCCTCTAACGGACCGACCAATCAGGATCCACAAAATGGACCCGTAATGAGCTGACGCTGGCGCCGTGGCTCCCAAGCACTCCCAAGTGACACCTCAGTTTACTGCATGCTGTGGCGCTGCATACGAGTTCCAAACTCGCTAATTGTTTCATTTATATTATCTTGAAATGAAGAGATTTTTAGTGCCCATAGCATCATTCTGCAATCCTGCAAAAAGTGAAAACAATGGAAAAGCGCAATCATCTGCCGAAACAACCGTAAAAAACCGTGTTCTGGTGCATCAGGTAGTGAAAATACGAGCAATCACAGCTCTTTTGGCGACGGGAACAAAAACGTTGAACAACGTAACCCTCATCAAGACGTCGTTAATAAAAATGACATCGGAAATTTTATCAACATCAGAATTAGTGAATCTCAGAGGCTGAACTTATTAACAGATGTCTGGGTTCCGCCAAAAAATTATGTATTTCCATTGCTGCAAAAATTCGAAGTTCGAAAATTGAAGTTTTGTTATAAATGGCTAGATGAATTTCCCTGGCTTGCTTACTCAGAATTGCACCATGGTGCGTTTTGTGTTCCGTGTGTAGGATTTGCTAAAAGCGGTGGAAAAGGGTCGCAACCTTCAGGTCATTTAGTAAAAGTGAAATTCGACAATTGGAAGAAAGCAAAAGAAGTAAGTAACATAATTGTACAAATTAAAGTGTCTATTCTTTTCTCTGACAACGATTTTATAGTAAATTAAAATTTAATATAATAAATTCTAATATTTTCAGAACACCAGACAAAATCTTATCACATCAATGCAGTTGCTGACAAGGATAATTTCCTGCGTATTGAAAAAAATAAATGCCAATCTGTAGAAAATTTGATTGATGAGTCCCGGATGCAGCAAATATCGAAAAATAGACAAAATATAGTTCCTGTCATCGAAGCGATTATTGTTCTTGAGCGACAAGAGTTGGCTTTGCGTGGACACCGCGATAGCGGTGAAATAGTTATTCAAAATGATTTTACCGGACCAAACGAGGGGAATTTCAGAGCTTTATTAAAGTATAGAGCCAAAGGAGATTCAATTCTTCTGAGACATTCAGAAGGTCCAGAGAAACGTGATAAATATACAAGTCCTTCTATCCAAAATGAAATTATTGATACATGTTATGAGATATTGACTCAAAAACTGATATCTAAAATTAAAGCTGCGAAAGTTTACTCTGTACTGATGAATGGAACTCAAGATGCGGCTACTATTGAGCAAGTCACTATTTGCATTCGATATGTGAGTAAGAAAGACGATGGCCAGCATATTCTGCCCGAAGATTTTGTGAGGTTCATCCCAACAGCTTCCACTACAGGTAAAATAAAATCATCATCCAAATCATCTCGGAAATTTGCATTTTTTTGCTTTTGGCAAAATAATTTGTATATTTCATGGTATCTTACTATGTATATATTTACAGGTGATGTTCTTGCCAAGATGATGGTAGAAAATCTCCAAAATTGTGGACTGGATATTTCTTTCTCGATTGGCCAAGGGTTTGACGGGGCGGAGAATATGTCTGGACAATATAAAGGTGTTCAAGCGATTATACGTGAACATTATGCGCCACAGGCTTTATACGTTCATTGTACCGCGCATTCTTTGAATCTCGCTATATCCATCACTTGCAAAGTACCCGCCATCAGAGACTGCCTCAGCACCATAGAATGCGTTTACAATTTCTTCCATACACCTAAAAGAAGGGCGGTTCTGGAAAACACTATAGAACAATCTCGATGGGTGTCAAAATATGAAGCCGTAGCTGATTTTCATGAATTATTTCCATTTCTCTACGAACCTCTTGATGAAATGAGAACCTCGGAAACTGACGCGAAAAATTAAAAAAATGCTATGGATTTCGAATTTTTGATAAGTTTGCAGGTTATCAACATGGTTCACCAACTTTCGTTGCCTTTGAGTCGTGAATTTAGAAAGGTTGAGTTAGACTTGGTCCAAGCTATGGATCTCGCCGAGGATTTACGAGATGAACTCAAAATGATTCGAGCAGGAGAAGACGCGTTTCCCAAAATTTTCGAAGCTTCGAAAAAAATCTCTGAAACTCTTGACATTGAGATCAAATACAAAAGAATAGTGCGCAGATAGAAAAATCGAGCGAATCCTGAAGTTCAAAGTGCAGAAGATTACTTTCGTGTCATGGTGTTCAATCCATTTCTGGACTTCTACATCATGGATCTTGGCGAGAGATTTACTAATTACAAAAATATATAAGAAGGATTTTCGGCGCTCTTCAAGCATGATTCATCTGAAATCGACAAAGGAGCTGATGAATTCATGAAAACTGTCGAGTTTTATCAAAAATTTCTTGATGCTGGTCCAACTGCTGTTCTCATCGAGTTGAAAATGTGGAAGAAGTATTTGATCCGTAAAGGCGATATCAAGCCCAAAAATTCGTTGGAAGCGCTGGATGATTGTCCGGAAGAAAATTTCCCGAATATTTATATGTTGCTGGAGATATTAGCTGCATTGCCGGTATCAACGTCTACTGCAGAACGAACATTCTCAAGTTTGAAACGGATAAAAACGATTCAAAGGAATACGATAAAAGAGGTAAGTTCATCACGTCCTTTCTGAATATCAGAATTCCATTCACAGTTCAAAACTCGAGTTACTCTAATTTTTGTATTGTAGGACCGCTTGAATGGTTTGGCAGCTCTGGCAATTCATCATGACATTGGAATCACAGCAGACGAAGTGATAAATAATCTCGAAAACTTGATTTTCTTCTCTGATGATTCGAGCATTTTTTAATAATGTATACATCTATGTAAATTATTTGACCTTACTACATGAAAAATTATTCTCATAATATAACTTTATACAAAAAAATAATGGAATTTAATTCTGAGTCATATCCCCATCCCCCCCCCCATCGCAAAAAGCTATCTACGTCACTGCCCGAAACAATATAAGAAATGTACAACAAATTAATCTGCGATGACCTGGCCGCTTGGAGTTCCCAACTTACGTCGTCAGAGGGAGCCATCTAGGCCAGAACCGCCAATGCTGGTTTTATATTGTATTCAGTATATGAAATAAGGTTAAAAAACGGTTATAAATCCCGTCTACAAGAATTCATTCGGGTACCGGTATTGGGAGGTTAGACACTACCATTATTACGCTCAAATTCTTGAAATCCGTAAATTAGATCATTCCATCTTTTTTTGGGATAAGCTCACTAGTCATGTGTGAATCTCTTGAGGCTTAGTTAGTCAAATCTATTCTGTAACATGATCGAAGTTTCCTCAATATCTGTATTCTCACTTTCTCATTATATGTTGTCTCATTATCTTCTTTACACGAATATCTTAGTACCAATATAAATTTGCCTTCGGATATAGCCTGTGAACTGAAATATGGCTACATCAATTCAACAAAAAACAGGCAGCTGTGATGTACTCTCCAGCACGCACCCAGTCTATTACAAGTATGACCAGAGGGCAGAGTGGTTATGGCAGCTTTAATCCAACGATTATATATCATCAGTGGTGTAGGTGCAGTATGAGGCGGCTTCACTAGTTCTTTCTACGTAAGTAATAACGAGCTTGATATCTACTGAAAATAGTATATCAAATAATTATCGAAATTCGAAAATCAGCTAGGGCCCCTACATTAAAGATGTAATCTGTGGCTAAAATTCGCATTCAGGGGTCGAATGAGGAATTCTACACATGTCCTTAGTTAGTTTCTAAGCAGCTAGTTGTAGGATGAAGCAAAAGTATACATGGCCACCTGGAAATCCGTACCAGCAAATTATTTTGTTGAGAAAAGGTGCAAAGAAAGTTTGTTTGGAAGATGTATCTCTTCAGTTACGTGCCAAAAACATTTCAATGGACTTACTAACGCTAGTTGATTTTTATCTATCTTCCACATATTTTTTATACGATGGCAAGTTTCAAGAGGTGTCTACGGGAGTAGCCATGTGTTCCCCACTTTCTCCGGTCATGCTTACATCTCCATGGAAACTTTTGAGAAAGATGCTATTGACTCTACTGGTCTCAAGCCGAAATGTTCTGAAATATGTAGACAACACTCTTGTTATCTGGCAACATGGTCGCGAAAATTTTGTTTCCTTCGCCAATTATTCAAATTCATTACATCCCAATATCGTTTTCACCATGGAAGCTGTATGGAAATGTTCACTCCCATTACTAGATGTATTAGTTAGTTCACAGACTGACGGTTATTTCGGACTTTCCGACCGCCACCATGCCCAAAAGCAATCTGTCATAAGTTCGTTGGTCCACAGAGCTGTCAACTTATCCCAACCCCAATCCTTGAAATCAGAATTAAAACGCCTTCCATCTGTCTTATTATCGAATATTGTCTCCCATTGAACTTTCAAAAAGTCATAAAGAGATACATTCACCTAAAATTTCAAATCAATCGAGCAACAAATCATTCACCCTCCATCTCCGAGTGCCTATCTTCCATATATTTGAAATATAACAGATTCAAAAGAAGAAGAATCAGTTTCAGTTCAAGCCTCAAGTCTGTCTTCAACATGTCACCTGTAATGGTTGGCAAAACGTCGGCATCAAGTCGTACTATTGTGACCCGGAATTCATCCGGAAGCCAAGAATTCAAAAGTATCTCTTCAGATCGAATAAACTATAAAATAGTTTACACTGTAGATGCACTATAACAATATACATAAAAAATAATCCCCTTATGCACAAAAAATACTGAAGTGCTGAGGATCTGTAGGCTACCAAGTAGCTTCCATCAGAGCAAACTGAATATGAATTGAAAATGTGCCTGTTTAAATACTATTTGGGGATAATAATGTAAGCTTAGGTAATTTAGAAGAAATGGAAATGTATAAACAAAAAAGGAATTCACTAAATTCCGAATAATCTCCAGCTGAGAGTCACCCCTTGTTTGCATTATTATCCCCAAATAGTATTTGAACAGGCACATTTTTATTTCTAAATTAGTCTGTTCTCATGATGACTACTTGGTAGCCGAAAGGTCCTCTGTTCTTTAACACTAGTTTTAGTGGATAAGGGTGATTATTTCTCATTTATAGTCTTCAGATCAAGCTGTAGACCTTGTGAAACAAATTCCTGGTTCCTTCAAGATGAATTTTCTTCTTTATTCATTAGCATAAGATCAAATTTTCCACATATTTTTCTCGAAATGATAGTCCTTGATTAATTCAAGTTGAACATACATGGTGAGAGAATTTTAAGATCTTCGAATATATCTTACATAAATAGAATCTATGTACATAATTTTAGGAGAGTAGTTGCTGCTTGATAGTGGTTTTGTGAAGAAACAGGAGAGAGAGAGAGAGAGAGAGAGAGAGAGAGAGAGAGAGAGAGAGAGAGAGAGAGAGAGAGCAATGTCCTGAATATGATTGAACGGGAAGGTATTTGTCATAAACTCTGAAGCTCCTATCTGGTTCATGTGCCTATCATGTTTTAAAATCAATTCCTCTTTAGTAATCAAAGGCCAAGTGGTTGTCATAATCATGGCATTCTAATAACCTTCAAATATTTGAAAATGAATTAAATTTCTGATTCCATGAGACTAAATGAAACATTTCTCCAATTGGAACCGTACAAATATTACTGGTGGATTTGCATAGGAATATTATTCTCAAGCAATGGGTTTTTTCATGACTTAATTTGGAATGACTTTCACCTGTATCTTCAACCAGCCAATTGTCCAGTATCTGAATCAATAACAACAAAAACAAAACTATTCTTACATTTAAGGTTGTTTCCGTTTGAACTCATTCATCCACAGATATATTTCTCATGCGTTCTTTCATGAAGAAATAGGCGAACATTGATGTCACCATCGCTGAAAAGAATTGCGCACGCCAGTGTAATGCATTCATTGAAAATAGTATCTCTAGATGTATAGAATGGAGAGAGATGTAAAATGTGCCTAGGGTAAAGGTCATACACAGTGCATCCGTCCACCCCCGCGCTCGTAGTTCTCACGCCGTTCGAGTTTTACGGTGCAGCATCAGGTGCAGGCACATACAGGGTTAGATCAATGATAACGGGAGGCAAACGCAAGTAAGATGTGCGTAACCTTCGCAAGGAAAGGCATTATATTGCACTATTTTTTACAATTATATACTAATATAACATGAATAGGTACACAACAACAACTTAAGAATGGATGACCGTGGTTTATAAAATCCTCATCTGTAATCCATTTGCGTATTGAAATACAAGATAAGCCATCTATCATAATGAATGTTACAAGCATTATCTATCATAGTACGTATTTATTGAATTTCCTAATTAACGCAATCTTCGCCGGAACAGGATAAATTTCTCTCTCTATTGATAGAAGCTGTAATTGTATTAATTATTGATAACGCTATCAATGATTATAAACCATAATGCAGGAAGTATTACTGTGAAGATTAAATGCTGAGAAAATAATTCAGAATTACGCTCATTCAAAATAATAGTATAAGTATTTTGAATCATGTAACTGATTGAGTCGCTCTTTCTGTACTCGTAAATTCTTAACAGCCTGCTGTGATTCACAATGTGACCAAGGTATTGTATGCTTTTCTCGAAGAAGGAACATTTGATTTTGTTCAAGTGAAGGTAATTTTCCTTGAGACGTTCTAGATAAGGGAGGAGATTTCTGGTGCACTCGTCAATAATGACCTCATGACATATGATATCATCAAAATAAGTTTCTACTTTCGAAAGTCCATTCAAAATTTGCGACAGAATTCGATTGAACTGATGGAGCAGTGTTTATCTTGAAACTGAGAGGATTCATCCTAAATGTGCCCTCATGTGTTGCGATCGTTTGGATTCTTCTTTCTTCATTGGCTCTGAGATGCAAATAAATATAGGGTCTCACCACGAACTGCATCGATCGATATCTCAAAAAGTGAAGATAGATTTTTTTTTAATTTGACAGCTGACCAAAATCAATGAGTACTATCCATCCCAAATATTTTCAAGATACGGCAATTCCGGTTACATCGGATGTCGCTGACAACTCCGTTATATACTATATTTTTTGCATTTTGGGTTCTACGAAAAATTTTATATACATTTCTTGTAATGTCCTATACCTTAATTCAACCGTTTTTGAGATTTCCAATTTTGAAGAAAAAATTGAAGATGCATACTCAATTGGCAGTTTCTCCATAATGGCTGCATATTTCGTATCGCGCTTTTGGAATTTTGTATTCAGGGTGCTCACAAAAAATTATTAAAATATCAATTCAAGAAATGCCAAAAACTTCAAATTTCCAAATGGAAACATCCATTTTTGTTTTATAGTAGCCTTATCGAGCAAAAAAATTGGGCCAACTTTGTGTTTGGTTCTCTATACCTAAGTATTATCGTTTTCGATTTATTTACAAAATACTAGTTTTCCACCTTTGTCAACCGGCCGTTTTCAAGTTTGATAAATCTAGTTAGCTATGGCTAATTATACGACTGTCAGAGAATGATGAAATGTCATTTGGTTTGAGATTATTTAGTCCAGTAAATGAAGTCCAAAATCGAGCTGAGTAAGCACATTTTTTTCTCATTGAACCGATTTTGATCTATAAGGGCTCATTTGATTCGTCTGGATAGCTAGATCGAAGCTTATCTCTTTTGAACCTTGACAAATTCTTTATTTTGTTAATAAACAATAAATAGTGGCAGAAAAGTTTGAGACGCTAATTTCCATTTTGAGCTGGTAAGGTGTGTTTCTCATTTATTTGACTGATAAACAATGTTTATTCAATGCTTATAACAATGTGTTGACTATTTAATAAACAATTTCTCAGTTAACTAATTAACAAACAAAAAATTCCTAAATATTCGACATTAGAGTCATTTTCAGATAATTAGGACCTGCTAAACATGAATTTGGATACGCGCCTGCCTGTTATGGTTCCTTCCTCCAAATTCATTGTTCTGGCCCTGGGACTTTCTGAATGCAGTCATAGCAGCGCATGTTTGTAAGGTCCTCCACCGAAGATGCTACGAGTTCGTGCTCATACACTTGTTCAGCTGGCTCTAGCTAATATCATTTTTGAGGATTTGGAAAATTCTGAAGACTTAAACGTTAGAACGGAAATGGTAAATTTAAAATTGTTTGCCACATCTGAAATATGTTTTGATGACGATGAAATTATAACAGTGGAAATTATCCTAAAATAACTCTAATCTTGAATATTTTTGTTAACTGACAAATTTGTTTATCAACTGATTATATTAGCAGCTAGTTAAAAAATGGACATTAAATTCATGTTTAGCAGGTCTTAGTTATCTGAAAATGACTCTAATGTCGAATACGTAGGAAATTTTTACTTTTTTTGTGAATTAGTTAACTGAGAAATTACTTATTAACAAATAGTCAATCAACACATTCTCATAAAGATTGAATAAATACTCTTTAACGGACAAATGAATAAAAAATACACTTTACCTGCTTAAAATCAATGGAAAATAGCGCTTAAAATTTTTTTCCCACTATTTATCTTTTATTTACAAACTGATCTAGGTATCAAAATGAATTGGAAGAGCCCTCACAAATCAAAATCGGCTCATGAAAAAAAAAATTTCGTTATAAAGCCCCCATTTACTGGAATAATTGTAAACAATGCCGGAATGGAATTACACATAGACTACTTTAATTCATTTATTATTTATAGAGAATGCAATAGACTTATAACAAGAACGTGATACATTTGCTGCTCCATATCCCAAAAACAGAAACCATCAGCAAACACTGTTTGTGTTAACTATGGTCGTTCAAACCACAATTCACATTGCAGATTGCACAATTGATGTCAATTCTTTGAAGCATATTTTCTGTCACAAAATCGGTCACATTCCCAAAGTTTGTATAAGGACTCTTCTGAAACAAATCAAAAACCAATTCTGTATCTATTCCAAATTTTCAGAACGATGAACATGAATTGAAACCATTTTACGGCATTTGTCAAGTGTACTGAATATTTGTATGAGATTAAAGTTCTTAATCACAGTTTCTCTCAACATCAAGCCGCAATCGCTTGAAGTTGATTCCGGAGCCAGATTCTCCTTGCTATCAGAAACAGACTGTGACACTCTTGAAAATGCTGTTCCTTCACAACCGATGACAGTGTCATCCTGATCTTATTTAGACCACGTAATCAAGCCTTCAGGTAAGGTCACATTTTCGGTGGCATACAAAAATAGGAGAATGTACGGTGATTTGTCCATAGTGCCAGCAGGTCATGATGTACTGCTTGGACGAATTTGGATTCGTGAACTTGGAACCGACCTGAAAGAAATCGATAATGAGCGACGCTCAACTCAAAAATCAATTCTCATCAACTCGTCATTCCTTTTGAAGACATATTCCAGAAATACTCTTCCAACTTCGAAGAACGAATTGGTTGTGTGTCGAACATGGAAGTCAACGTGACGTTCCGTTTGCCCTGAGAGAGCGAGTTGAAAAAGAGCTTGCATCACAGGAAACAGATGGTATCATTTCTTCTGCAGCATAAAGTGATACCCAAGGATCGGTAGTCAATTCGACTTCGGTTTTGTTACTGAATCGTGTTTAGGGTAGGCTTTTGTGTTGACGCGACTTGCGGTCCTTGAATATTTTTGCAAGATCTGAGGTCTTATCAACTAGTTTTGTTAGCTAAGTAGATTCATATCGCGATGCTTCCAAAGAGGTCGCTCTCTTGAGAATCACTTCAAAATTTTTGAAATTTGATTGCTGCTCACGTATCCAGTTATCTTCCAGGCCTAGAACAAAATGAGCACGTAGGAAAGTGTCGGCAATTTAAACTTTTGAAGAGCAGGTACAAGTACAAATTCTGAAATCGAATGATTTGATTGCTAAGTCACATTGAGATAATAATGCTGCGAGACTATTCTTAAAACTGGAGTTGATTACGTCTCCTTGAAATATCACACCAACTCGTCAAAAGAATCATTCATTATAGGCTTATCAGGGCCTAACAGCGCGTCAAGATTGTTGTGGTGCACAGAACCAGTACAAAATTCACATAGAAGCTGAGATTATTTTTGTGTTTCATTCCCATTTTTGAAATTACAATAATTGTAAAACCATTCCGTACATGAAACAAATCTTTCATTCTTAGAGAAGTAAATTTCAAAAGGAGAAATTTGGAATGCTGGGGCTGTTTGATTCCTTCCCACATCGGCTGACAACACTGAGATTAATCCTCATCAATGATGAGTTTGAAAGTATTTTTTTGAATGAGCTTGAATTTTTAAAAAGCATGTTCCAAGAACTTTTCCAACCAGAGACAGGGACGGAAACTTTTACCCTCACTTTCGCTGAATATGTCATAAATTGTTATTACAAGCTACATCACGTTTTAATCAGATTTCAATAGTATGGAAAGGCTACCATTTATTCGACCATCTAGGCACAACACATCAGTCATAACTTTCACAATAGTATAGTGCAAACATGAAGATGTTGAATAATCTTGGATAGTGGTAGTTCATGTTGACGTCATGTAAATACCGAGTAATGTTGCCTAAATGTTCTAGGAATGCGCTTTGGCTAAACAGATGTTTATAAATATATTACACTAGATTAGCATACAGAGCTTGAGGGCCTGCATATACGAAATCCACCGGGAGTTCCTGCAACCAAATTTCATTTGATCTAAGGAAATAGCTTATTGCCGTATGTAAACAGATATGTAAGTTGTTCGAGTAGAACATTGATTAAACTTATCATTATTAATCGTTATCTTCAGGTAACAACTGGCCAGTCCTACTAATTTAAGTTCATATCGGTAAAGGCAGAATCTGCGTCTCTGCAAATTCTGTACCTCAATAATTATAAAAATATTACGGTATCGCAAATATCTTGAAGGAATTCAATGTCTTGACGTGATCAATTTTCTCACCCCTTACCTCTTACCTCATTTACAGATCTATATAATTTGTGGGCACTAAAACACTTATAAACAGAACTGTTCTATGTAAATGGTCTTTGTTTGATAACAAATGTGAACAATAAGCATTATGAAATATTCTGATTAACTGAGACATATTAGCTTCAAGCAAAACGGGGGCGGACAAGTCCGGAGCACTTAGACCGCTCGATTGGGTCCATTGTGCGCTCCTTGATACAATAATCAATCCAGCAGGCATAAGGCAGTACCAAAGGCTGAGATTTTCCATGGACTGATATCTCTTATTGCTTCAAGCGGCATATGTGTTTTGCCGAGGTGTTGTAGCCTGAGAGAAGCCAGTGCTGAACATTCTGCTAGGGTGTGAGAAGCAGTTTCATCCGCCTCTCCAAACCTACTGCAAGCTGGGTTTCCGACAATGCCCATTGTATGTAGATGTTTATTCTGATGACAATGTCCTGTGAGGAGTCCTGTCATCAGTTTTAGGCCTCTACTGCTCAAAGAGAGTAGGGTTTTAGAGAGTTCAGGCGAGAATTCCCTGAGGTGGAGCTCCGCCTACCTCATGTCTGTGGAACCACGCCAGACCGAGAGCCACTGTCTATCCAGTAGCTCCTTGAGGGCGTGGAGCCCGGTGGTCAATGAAATTACGATGGTGGAAGGGGCGCTCAAGGTGCGCCGTACGGCCAACTTCGGCCACTTCCTCTCCCTTCACGCCAGAATGGGCAGGTACCCACACTAGCTGGAGTTTGTTCCTTCTGGCTAATTCAACCAGAGTTTCCCTGCACTCCAAGACAAGCCTAGAAGTCATTATGTGGGCACGAAGTGCGCCCAGGGCCTCTTGGCTGTCAGTTCAGATGTGAATCTGCCTACCTCGGTAGTTTAATCTAAGGTTTTCCAGGGCACATGTCCGTATTACACAGATCTCAGCCTGGAAAACGGTTGCGTGCTCACCTTGGGAAACTGAAATCTTCGTTCTGGGTGTACACGAGTAGACTCCGGTTCCGCTAGACTCGCCAGTCTTAGACCCGTCCTTGAACCACAAGAGTCCCCCTGGCGGAAGCGGCCCAGAGTCCTTGTTCTCCCAGTCTGTTCTCTGGGTTATAAGTATAAGGATGTCTGGTGTTTGAAACCTGACAGTAGATGCTATCGTATCCTGTGTCAGTCGAAGGATCGGGCAGTTTTCAGTTGCCGAATCCCAGATTTTGCCATGACCGAGAAACATAGACGCCCTGACCCACTGGCCCAGACCAGCCAACCGATATGACGTACCTGCGGCCACTGTTTTGATATGGAGATGCAGAGGAACGATCCTCACCAGAACCTCTAGAGCCCTGATATGTGCGGTCCTCACAGCCCTCGTTATCCCTACGCAGACAACGGCTGCGTAGGTAATGATTGAGCGGATCATGGCCGTGTAGATCCAGTGCAGAACCTGTGGCCGTAGAGCCCATGTGTTCGCGAAGGCTCTCCTGCATGCCCGTAAGGAAGCAACGGCCTTCTTCACCCGGGTTTCCAGGTGCATTTTCCAGCTCAATTTAGCATCGAGGATAACTCCAAGGTACTTCACTGAGCCTCCCATGTGCAGGGACCTTCCAAATAGACGAATGTCTGTCTCGTAGCAGTCCCAGTTTCCGTTTCCTCGTGAGAAGAACCACATCGGTGTTTTCAGGATTCACATTGAGTCCCTCGACCTGGCACCAGCGAGCAACGATGTCAAGTGCGTTGTTTTGCAGCTCGCATAAGGTAGTCAAGTGTCTTCCGAGGGTCACAGCTGCCAAGTCATCTGCGTAGGCTTGGGCGTAAGACCCAGCCTCTTTCATCTCGACCAACAAACTGTCCACCACCAGGCACCACAGGAGCGGAGACAGTATTTCTCCTTGAGGGCACCCACGGGTGACGTGTGTACATGCGACGCTGCCATTATGGTGCGCCAATAACAGACATATCAGATTACGACAATAACAGTTGAAAACGGAGAGACGGCGACGGCAATTATAACAAAAGTTCTACTCAATGCACACAATAAAAAATAATAGGCCTCCAGAGTACATCAGGTAGGTATGCTTCACTATAGGTTTTCCTACTCACAATTAATACACCACCATTTCGAGTGTTTTGAGGAAGGCAATTCAACTTTTCTAAAACCACTCTTATGAACACACTTTGAACAAGATGTACATCGATGAACTATTGAAGAGTGCGCACTGTGGATGCACTGTAACACTATATGAATAAGAAATAGTCATCCTCATCCACTAGAGTTCAGATATCAAGTAGTCATCATCAGAGTAAACGAAATTTGACATCAAAATGTACCTATTCAAATACTATTTGGAGCTCAAACAGTAAATAAAGATTAATCCCAGGTGGAGATAAATCTGATGAATTCATTAAATACCTTTTTCGCTTATATATTTTCATTCTGAATTACCTATATATTTCACTAATGAGTACGAAACAATCTCCTTTATCCACAAAAACCTGATTAGTGTTATAGTGTATCCACCGTTGCGAACTCATGTAGTATAATACCCAGATATTTGTCATAGGCCAAGCAATAGGGGTTTAATCGTGACATTGATACTACCTGAAAACCGACTGTGCCATTATGTTCAGGTGAGTGGAGACATTAATTGTATCATGTTTTCGACTCTCAAATGTCACCTTATTTATTATAAACATTTTAAACAAAAAAAAGGCACTTTTTTTAGTTTTTTGTTAATAACTCAACTAATAATGAAGTAATCGAAATGGTATAAGTAGGCAAAATGTAGGTAATTGAATTACAAACAAAACAAGCTTTCGAGCGACTAGATCCAATAACTAAAAGCCAAGAAAACTACGGAAAAGCGAGAAATTCGACGTTTTTTTAAAAATTCATATCTTTGTTGTTTATCATTTTGTAGGATCGAATCTTTGCAAAAATGTTCTAGTACTTATGCACTTTACGTGTGCAAAAAAATGTCGCTGTGAATCAACTATTTTGGGTGTAATTGTAATTCAAAGTTTTTTAAGCTATATTTTGCAAAATCGCTGGATGCGTCTGAGATAATCCGATTTCAAATTTCAAAATGGTTTTGAAAAATATAAGATCCGTACCACAAAACGTATATTTTCGTTATCAATTCAAATAATGGTAAGTGCCTTAAAAAGGCTGGGAAAGTCGGTTCGAAAAGGCGGATCGCGCGGAAACGCTCGAGTAGTGGGGTATAATAGGGAGCGAAGGAGAGGCACACATATACAGATATAGAGACGCGCTGCGCCGGGCTTCAAATGTTTACATTATAATATCTTAACAATGATGAAAGCTATCTCAATATTTTTTTTTTTATTTTGGTGCTAATGAATTCCAGAAAATTGATTTTTTATTTATAATTAATGAATAAGCAATGGTTATGCGTATATTCTTGAAATTGAAAACGGTTTTAACTTTAGTTGATGATATGTGAATAAAGGGTTGTATGAATGTACAAAAGTGATGTTTACAGGTATTTACATTTATTAACATTTATTTAAACATATATTTACGTATATATAACTATTTATCTACACGCACGCAATGTACCTATTTACATTTAATTCGAATGTTTGCATTACCACATCTCAAAAACGAAGCAACAATTGATTTTTTATTAATAACTAATAAATGATCAAAAAATTTGCTGGAATAATAAGTTCTTTACAATAAATTTTTGTTTTGGTATTAGGTCTGCTGGATTCCTGAGCAGGTATTTGTCAATGTTACTTTTCATTCTCTATCTCCAGCTCTTCGCCCCCCCCCCAACCCCTCTATTCCTCTTTCTTCCTATCTTTCTCTCTCTCTCTCTGTCCCTCTCTCTCTACTCTCTCTCTTTCTGTTCGGCAGCTGCAGCCGTCAGTTAACCGACAACTTTTGGAGTACGTAGACGCTTCGTCGCATCTTTCTAAAAGGAGTCCGTTGATCAAAGCGTCGTAACTGAAACAAACTTACCGTTCACAGTGAATTGTAAAGTCTAACGTGCTGAATAAATAAGAGAGAGAGAGAATATATGTTTAAATAAATGTTAATAAATGTAAATACCTGTAGGTAAACATCACTTTTGTACATTTATACAACCCTTTATTCACATATCATCAAAATAAAGTTAAAACAATTTTCAATTTCAAGAATATACGCATAACCATTGCTTATTTATTATTTATAAATAAAAAATCAATTTCCTGGAATTCATTAGCACCAAAATAAAAAAAATTATTAAGATAGCTAGCGTCATTGTTAAGATATTATAATGTAAACATTTGAAGCCCGGCGCAGCGCGTCTCTATATCTGTATATGTGTGCCTCTCCTTCGCTCCCTATTATACCCCACTAGTCGAGCGTTTCCGCGCAATCCGCCGTTTCGAACCGAGTTTCCCAGCGTTTTTAAGGCACTTCCCATCATTTGAATTGATAACGAGAATATACGTTCTGTTGTACGGCCCTTATATTTTTCAAAACCGTTCTAAAATTCAAAATTGGATTATCTCAGACGCATCCAGCGATTTTGCAAAATATCGCTTAAAAAACTTTGAATTATAATTACCCCCAAACTTATCGATTCACAGCGACAGTTTTTTGCACACGTGAAGTGCATAAGTACTAGAGCATTTTTGCAAAGATTTGATCCTACAGAATGATAAACAACAGAGATATGAATTTAAAAAAAAAAACTCGAATTTCCCGCTTTTCCGTAGTTTTCTTGGCTTCCAATTATCCGATCTAGTCGCTCAAAAACTCATTTTGTTCGTAATTCAATTACCTACATTTTGTCCATTTATACCATTTCGATTTCTTCATTATTTGTTGAGTTATTAACAAAAGACTTAAAACAGTGCCTTTTTTTTGTTCCAAATGTTTATAATAAATAGGGTTGGAGTCGAAAACATGATACAATTAATGTCTCCACTTACCTGAACATAATGGCACAGTCGGTTTCCAGGTAGTATCAATGTCTAAAAATCACTCACTTCATGCCGTATTGCTTGGACTATCATTACTGTGTATTAAGAGTGACGTATTTCATAATAAATGAGTTGAGCTATGAGGGCAAGGTGAAAAGTCCCTGAAAAATAGAACAAACGGCGACACAATCGAAAACTTCATGTGTCATTTGTGATGTACCTTTAGCTAGAACGCATCAAAATTTTCAGACTGATATGTCATTCAGTTCTGTTTTGACACCCATCGAAAGCAAGCAATCTTAACAATTTCTGTTAACAAGGAAAAAAGTGAATTTCGCGTCTTGATTGATTATTACGCTAACCAACGCATGGTGAACATTATGGGGACTCCTCACCATCGACTGGAACGATTCACAAGTGATTTACTGATTTTCGTTGTGGTAGTATTACCACAAAGGACGCCGAACGTTCTGGTCGTCTAATTGAGGTTATAACGCCAGAAATCTTCGACAATATCCATGGTACGATATTTAACAAACGGCGAGTTGGAGTGCACGAGGTTGCTGAGGCTATGTGCATCTCAACCGAACGATTACGGAAAATTTGCATACATTTTTGAATATGAGAAAGCTATCTGTCAGATGGGTGCTGCATTTGCTCTCTGTTGACACCAAGCGCGATCGTATGACAGCTTCGAAGGAGTGTTTAGGAATGTTTAAGTGCGATAAGAAGGATTTTGCGCCGTTTCGTAACTGTGGACGAAACATGAATCCATCACAACACATCAGAGACCAAAGAACAGTCGAAACAGTCGTGGCGAATCAAAGCCGAAAAAAAACTCGTTCGATAGCCTCAATGTTGTTTCTGGAAGTAAATTAAAAAAGAATATAAAAAAAGACAGCGGGTGACAGGAAATATCAACACAGTTACATAAAAACCGTTTGTATTTATATCAAATTTGCAAGTGTTAATGCTAAGTAGACATGGAAAAGTGTATAATGACTAATTTGCAAGGTATTTGTTTAATTTTTTCTTACCTTCGTACAACAAGTTCATCATGTCAACAAACCGAGGTTATATCATTTATCAACTGAAATGACGATTCTGCAGTATTGCCATTAGAAAAAATGCAATTCTTACCAGATTTAATTTCAATACCATCTGAAGAGCTTATGGATTTCAGCTGTTACCTCTCGGATTCAATTTCAACCACTTCAGATATTTTTAGATATTACTCTGTCATTTTGTTATCATTCACCTTCTAGTTTCTATCTACCCCGTTTTGCGAATTTGTATGTAAACTAATTTGTAATACAAACTCGGCACATGTCTCAGGTATACGAAATAAAAATAGTCAAGCTCAGCACAGTGATTAAAAGATTCACTTTTAAAATGTTTAAACTCTGTACAGGAATAATAATACATCCCTCTGCTTGCAAGAAATAGACTGATGTAATATTACAACAAGATTTATTGTTTCAAAATATACATAATAAATAGGAAGAACATATTCCAAATTATATTTACTCTGTACTATTTTATTCAATTTAAAATATACATAATACATAGAGGTACATAAGAAGAACATATTCAAAATTATATTTACACCGTATTAATTGCATAATAATACGATATTATTTTAACATATTGCAGTTTGGACAACTCACTATTTTTATATTCTATAATTTTAGAATTAACAAAATTATGACCTTTCTCAGTGGCTATATTTTTTAACTTATGAATTTCGTCAACACTGTTGCATTTAATATAGATTCTAGTTTGTACTTTAGGAAGTGCGTCTATAAAAATAAATAAAGAATGATGCGTTTGGTACATGGATGCATTAAAATGGGAATGAAACGATTCGCAAGCAAGGGTTGTTTTATTTAACGCAGCCGAGGCATCAACCCATAATGTTGTGGAAATTTCGATTTATCTGTCAAATAATTTTCGAGAAGTTTTTTAGAAAATTTTTCAAATCTTTCATCTACTGGCCTAACTTCGTAGAGCTCAAAAAAATCGTCAACGTCCTTTGGTTCCAAAAATAAAAGACCAAAACAATAATGGAGCCACTTTCCAACCTCAGAGTTTTTGTCTAGGTATTCTTTTGATAAACCTAGATTTTGAATTTTTCTGTAACATGCTTGAGTTAAGTGGAATCAACACCCAGTAATTTAAGAATTTGGATAAATTTCTAACACTGCATTATGAATAGCAAAATCTACTACTATTTTTTCTGGTACAAAGTTGATGTTCATATAATCACAATACTCTTTAATTTTTGATATGCAAAACCTATATGTTTTTTCACTTCTGTCTTTTAATGAACAAAAAACTGGTGCTATATAATGGCCGTTAGAAAAACCATGTATCGTAAACATATGTGTGAAATATTTTGTGCAGTAAGAAAATGTACCGTCCATTTAAATAATTTTTGATTCACATAAAAACTTTAAATCACTCTTACAGCTAAATATCACTAGATTTTCGGATAAATCATTAACAATTAGGAAGTCTTCATTTCTGTTGGTTCTTGGTTGAAGTTCATTCAAATCTTCATGAACCTCCGATAGTGATTTTGGCAAAGCTGGCAACTATTTTCGACGTGCAGTGTAAATGTTTCTTCTTGCACATTGTGGATCACTTATTGTCAAATTGTTCAAAGACACATCATTTTCAGCTAGCTCCATTTTAATCATTTTGGAAGGTTTTTCTGTTATATCACTTCCGGCTTGTTTCCTCAAACAATGACTTGAAACTTGTCTTTGCAACACATTTGTTAGTTCATGATTATGATTTACGCTCAGGTTTGTTATAACTCGACTTTTTGACTCACCTATAGTATGAAAATTTGATTTACATTTATCTTCGATGCACCTCCACTTAGTTTCTCCGGAAGCTAATTTTCTATTGTGCTCTTTAAACTTATAGTTCTCGTAAACTAAGAAAAGTTTTCCTCTTTGACTGAACATTTCACTTAAATCCGAAAAATTACTATTATTAATTTCTCCATTTTTACACATTTTCACAATTATCAGTACATAGACCATCAACTTTACACTAGAAATGACTATGTACTTATGAAAACTGATATACCTACAAAACAAAATATTGTTATTTAGGTACCTGCAACAACTTTATGCCGAGTTTGTAGTTGTAAAAATATAATTTAAAATGCATTAGGATTGGAGGATTAGGATGTGCCGAGTTTGATGCCGCCTAAATAAAGATGCGCACTATGGCTCGAACTATGTAATAAAAGGGCTACGTATGTTGTGAACCTATAAAATATATAGTGAAGTTCAGCAAGTTGTCATATAATTTGCATTTGCGAATCAACAGTGCATCCTCCTTATCAGTATTGTATCATATCAAATAAGCAGTGTATTTCATTCTGGAAATAATATTGATGCTGAAATTATTCTCGAATAGCTTCACTTTTTCCGATAATGTGATTTAGAATGTAATATCACCTGCATGCTGGAGGCTTCAGGAACTGAGCTCATCATCCGATTGCCATTATGAAAATAAAAAATATACCTTGAAGAGAGTAAGGTTCAACACTTTATGAAATATTCATCTCTATTTGAAAATAAAATCTGAAATGCGATAAGAACTGGAGCTGAAACTTGCGTTCTATAAATGATGGAGATGATGATAACTGTGTTCACAATCGAAAATGTGACAATTTTGAAGATATCACATGTATTATTCCACTTGGATATACAGAAATTGTGAGTATATCATGCATGTGATCATTCCTTCAATTTTCCTGATAGTTTGCTGTAAATTGAAGCGGTGAACATTAACTCAGATGGTCTCACAGGTAATTTTTTTAACCAACACGTCATTATACCAATAGACCCTAACGTACGCATGTATTCAGATCTTTATACTTACTGTAGGTATATAAAACGTCACCGTATACAGAGTGTTTAACAAAATTGTCAATTATTTTTGATTGTTGATTTAAGATTATAAAAAGAGCGTTGCGATGTTTCTGTAGATAACACCGTGTATCGGCTTATCAACAAACCGCATTATCTGGACTTTGAGGCGAGAAGATTAAAATCAAGGACGCCCTCTAGTTGGTCTTCTCGACTATTGTGAAATTTAAGACCAAGCTCTTCCGCAGATTTTTGTGCTGCGTTAACGATAAATGTCCCCAATCCGGTCAATTCGTGACTTTCGACAAGAAGCAGGAGGGGATCCGAACTCCTAAGAACTTTACAAGCAATGCTCAAAACCACACTTCGATGCGGACCCCCCAGACTGAGGAGTCCCCTACGATGACGTGGAAGATAAATGAGGGGAACGGACGACCTAGGATGCAAACTATGATGGATATGCATAATATTCCGAGTATCTTTGTCGAGTCTATGCAGCTTATCGACTGTCCATTTCATCACTCCAAAAAAGTAAGCAGGACCGGAACGACAAGCATATTTGTTGCAGACGTCTTGTTCTCACTCGAGGTTCCTGTACTTGTACTTGTCACGGAGAGCCACCTTTACCTGAGAAGCGTCATAATAAGGACGCTGTTCAATTCCCAGGTATCGGTACATCTCTCTAGCATCAAGTTTGAAAATGCTTCTGTCGGCAAGCCGCATATTCTCGTGCATTTCCGGAGATCGTCATCTCTTCAAATAGTCCAAGCAATAGACAGAAATGCGTGCAGAAATTAATACCTGGAAAAAAAAATATGAGCGTATAGGAAATTGAATTTAAAGGTGAGTTTCTGATTAATGCAACTCGATCCGAAATGGCGAACATAACCTAAGAAATTCCCAAAGTTGCAAAAAGTGGTTTTTCTCAATTAATAAAAAAAACTATAGTTCGGATCGGAAAAAGTTGAATGAAAAAGTTGTAGGTATTGAATAGATCTATCGATTCGTCTCATAATAATTGTAATTATCATTCATCTTTTTCGAGTTATATCGAAAAAACCGTTAAAAATCGGGGTATCGAGAAGTCGTTAACTATTACGTTTTCATATGTATTGTTTCCTGTACATATAGCCCATGGCGAGCTAAGAGAGCAATTTTTTCTTAATTTGAAATATTGATTTTTTTTCAAAATATATCGATTTTTCTAAAAAAAGAGCTTCTCATAAATTGGCTAGATCTTCTCAGGGAATGGTCCTGGAGTAACAATTTTGGGCTTATTTTCTTTATGAAGAGTTGTGCTATAATTTTATTGAAGAAACGTAGCGATTTTTCCAATTTTTAGGGTGGAAAAAAGACTTTTAAAAAATGTCATCTTTTTTTAACGTGTTTTTCTCAGATTAGTTTTACAATTTTAATTTTGGAGAAATGTCTTTGACGGAAATCGATTTCTAACAATTTTTTACGTATTGGCAAAAAAAAATTTTTCACCTACAATCTTCTGGACCAGCGATAATTTTTTTATTTCAAAAAAATCTGTAAGACGCAATACACATTATATAGAAGTGTGTTTTATGGAGGTTGATGTTAAATACCTACATTTTCAATAAAAAAATATTTGGATATGTTTCATTGATTCATAGTATTAGAAATTGAGTAACAAAGTTAAGCGTGCGCGGCTGCCGGAGCGTGAGGCGGAGTGGGGGAAGCATTGCGCGCTCGCACTGAAAACTGATTTAGTGCGTTCAAAGCAAACACGAATATCGTATTTATTTTCGCCTTAGAAGCAAAATAGACCTATTATTTATTTTCGAATAGTTATTTTTGTGTTAAGTGCGTAAAATAAGTGTTTTTTTGATGGCACATGAGAGTGTTAATTTTTGACCGAGACCGCAAGTCGAGGCCAAAAATTCTCTCGAATGTGCCATGAAAACATGAATTTTATACACGAAATACGAACAACATTTTTTGTACAACTGTGAATGTGAATTTACATAGTCTGAAATACCTATATTAAAAATAAATACTTCCAATATAATTTCACAGTATCCAGTGGTCTTTTTGTGTCGTTACTA
Organism: Endomychus coccineus; assembly: GCA_958510875.1. Taxonomy (NCBI): domain Eukaryota; kingdom Metazoa; phylum Arthropoda; class Insecta; order Coleoptera; family Endomychidae; genus Endomychus; species Endomychus coccineus. Next base: position 39,839,532 of record OY294069.1, read on the forward strand.
TAGGAACGGTTTGTTGGCACGCCGCGTGTTTGACTGTGTTTGCTCGTAGTTGCTTCAATTTCAACATGTTGGGAGTAATTGTTCAAACTTTACTATCAATTATTATTCCAATAAATGAAATTGTTTTATGATAAATAATCAATTAATAATTGACTCTGATATAAATAAAATCCTTCATAAAGTAATATTTCATGTTTATTTTGTGAATTATTTTGGCAGTGAAAAAAAGTAAATATTTACGCATCAATAGAGATGTAGAAATGTCAAGTTTTTTTGACAGTTGCACAAAAACTGTATTTTCCGTGTAATACGTCATAGCAGCAGCATATTCCACAAGTGAACGATAGTGTACAATAATACAAGTTCTGTTCAAAGAGAAAAAAACTTGAGGTATTAAGTGGGGGATACTGTTTTGATAATAAATCGTAATTTGAATGACAAAAAGTAAAACAAATTAGAAATGTAAAAAATGAATATTTCCGAGTCTATTTTGATTCTAAGGCAAAAATAAATACGGTATTCGTGTTTATCTCATCGAGCTACCCCAGATTAAGTACAATACGATTTTTGTACGCTATCTAGGAGCCGAAATATTGAAGATTTTGCAACCACAAGCCACTTAGAACGCACTAAATCAGTTTTCAGTGCGAGCGCGCAATGCTTCCCCCAATCCGCCTCACGCTCCGGCAGCTGCGCACGCTTAGCTTTGTTACTCAATTTCTAATACTATGAATCAATGAAACATACCCAAATATTTTTTTATTGAAAATGTAGGTATTTAACATCAACCTCCATAAAACACACTTCTGTATAATGTGTATTGCGTCTTACAGATTTTTTTGGAATAAAAAAATTATCGCTGGTCCAGAAGATCGTAGGTGAAAAATTTTTTTTTGTCAATACGTACAAAAATGTAAGAAATCGATTTCCGTCAAAGACATGTCTCCAAAATTAAAATTGTAAAACTAATCTGAAAAAAACACGTTAAAAAAAGATGACATTTTTTAAAAGTCTTTTTTCTTCCTAAAAATTGAAAAAATCGTTAGGTTTCTTCAATAAAATTATAGCACAACTCTTCATAAAGAAAATAAGCCCAAAATTGTTACTCCAGGACCATTCCCTGAGAAGATCTAGCCAATTTATGAGAGGCTCTTTTTTTAGAAAAATTGATATATTTTGAAAACAAATCAATATTTCAAATCAAGAGGAAAATCGCTCTCTTAGCTTGCCATGGGCTATATGTACAGGAAACAATACATATGAAAACGTAATAGTTAACGACTTCTCTATACCCCGATTTTTAACGGTTTTTTCGATATAACTCGAGAAAGATGGATGATATTTATAATTATTATAAAACGAATCGATAGATCTATTCAATACCTACAACTTTCTCATTCAACTTTTTCCGATCCGAGCTACGGTTTTTTAATTAATTGAGAAAAACCACTTTTTGCAACTTTGGGAATTTTTTAGGTTATGTTCGCCATTTCGGATCGAGTTTCATTAATCAGAAACTCACCTTTAAATTCTATTTCCTATACGCTCATATTTTTTTTCCAGGTATTAATTTCTGCACGCATTTCTGTCTATTGCTTGGACTAAAATGAAACACTGTGCACTTGTCCAATCCCAACTCCATGCCTCCGGCTCGTGTATATTCCTGAACCACGTTGAGAGCTTGATGGAGGTTTTCCTCCTCAGAGGCATACAGTTTCAAATCTTCCATGTGAAATGAATGGGTGATTTGATGCCTCCGGTCGTTCGTTGGTCCAGAGTAATATCCACAAGTACGTCTTAAAGCAATGGAGAGCGGCAACAGTGAGATGTCGAATGGGAGGGGACTCAAGGAGTCTCCTTGGAAAACATCCCTCTTAAATGTTAACAATTCTTTCAAGACTCGTCGTGTGCCTGAAGTTATGGCAAAACGAGTCTTCCAGAGTGGCAACAGTTGTTTTATGCTAGTGGGTAGGTACCGCAAGGCATTGGAGCAAATGTAATAATGGCTCATATGAGGTTGAATCAAATGCCTTGCGGTAGTCAATCCAGGCCATGGAAATGTTGCACTTGTAGAGTATGGAGTCCTGAGTGGTAGATCTATCTATTACCAGGTTCTGCCGGCAACCCCCCATGCCTTGCTTTGCCTCACGCTGCTTGCTGATGTTATTAATTACCGGACCGATAGATCTCAACAACCTAGCATACAAGATACGTGTAAATAACTTGTAGCAGGTGTTGAGACAAGTGATCGTCCGGTAGTTCTTGGGATCAGACAAGTCTCCATTCTTTGGAAGTAGCACAGTGTACCACTCGACAGCCCAGCTTGGAATTTGCCGCTCCTCTTCAAGCCAAGAGTCAAAGACTCTGGCCAGACGGCGGTGAGTGGGAGGAAATTTCTTTCACCACCATATATTAATGACAAGAACTTGTCGGACCTCATATATGAATTTCCAGTCAAACAAATGTTATTCTGAAAGTATTGTGAAAACTATGGTCATATTCAGTAATTTGAAAAACTAAAATGAATGGAACCGATTTAGGGCAATATATAAAGAATTTCTTTCATATCCATTGAAAAATCACATATAACTCCTATAGGCATGATCCCCTTGAATTAGTACATTCCAAATTGATCGTAGATAACCGATTCAGTTCAATTCCATGTGCCGCATTCGCTTTGTTAAACTCCGCAACCACATTCAACTTCCTATCATAAGTTTTTAGGGTGGAAAACGATGACTGCCATATATATTAAATACAATGCAAGAAAGATATGTGTTTTCAACGTTTCGTGCGCCGCTGTTTTATATTTAGCCCCTGGAATGCCGAGTAAATAGAGCAGTAAAATTTTTATATACCAGGCCGTCATAAATGTTTTCACACCTAAGTGCTGACTGCAATTGAAACTCTTCTCAACATATTACTGTCGCATTCTGCAATTTTACGTTTACGTGGATATACATTTTCCGCTTTATTTAATTTATGTGAAATTTGTAAAACTCTCCAGTATTTATAACTGTCATAAAAAGAAAGCAGTAAATTGTATAAAATGAAGTTTGTTAGTTTATTTTTATAATAATTCAGCAACTTGAACTTATTTAACATATTGATAGATCCTTGATCGAATTTGAAATTACCGAGATGTGTATAATTATTCATCATTGCAACAATGTATTCTTGTTGGTGTTGTTGTCGTATTTTGTACTGGCCCTTCTAGTCGAGAAAATATGGGACAAAATCTAGAGAAAAAATTCTAGTCAACGGAATTTAATGAATAAGGCGTCGATCGACGTGTAATTACGTCTAAAAAAAAGTCTACTGATAACCGTTTGGTGGTGTGTCTCACTTGCATTGCTGCACTCATAAATGCATGTGAAAGATGCATTCTCCAAAAGGTATCTTTTCAATTTGTGAAAACTAGAACAATAATCAGTAAAATCAGCTCAACTTCTCTTCTCGGGGGTTTTTGGGGTCGCTGAATACGAATTTCCAAAATATGCTACGGTGCACCTAGTGCACGTGCCCGGGTCGCCTACATCATCTCCGAGGATTAGTCTTCAAGACTCGATGAAACAAAGCTAAATGCTGAGGCGGATTCTGAACGCCAACGGATACGGACATCCTAAGAAAAGTATAAGACTGACAATACAATCGGAATAGGAGATCTAACTGACTCCGATTTCTATGCAACCTTCTTCTCGAAAAATCAGAATGACAGGAAAACAAGAGAAACAAGGCGAATCCCCTGGTTTCTATGGAATCCCCTAGGAAACATGGGAATGTATATATTCCTTCAAATACCAGCTATATCATATCACAAAAGAATAAATGAGAAGTATTAGAAACAAGAATGGTGGTCTTCGACTAATCGTTGGGATCGCAGGTATTTTTATCTCCGGTCAATAATAGACTTAACACTTCTCAAATAAATCTTCAATAGATAGAATGAGTAAGACAAAGAACGATAGGGTTAGGTTGACACCTGAGGAGCTAGCGATGTCACACAAACATAAAATAGATATCATAAACGTAATTATAAACGCAGTCCATATCCCGAAGTTATGGGAAGAGCGGTCCCGGGGTATGGATGAAGAAAAAAGAGGTTTTAGCAGGTATGCCCATTTTCTTGATTGAGCCCTGCACTACCAGGAGTGCATAAGGCTCCTGGTGTGTATCAAGCATTCCCTCTCCATAGACATAAAAAAGATTAGGTTAGGTTTCAAACAATGGGGTATAATAAACAATCTTGATTGGTTATTTTGAATATTACGATCAGCGCGATTATAATATTTGTATTCCATTACAACACAGTTAGGTTAGTGGGTAGGTTAGGTTAGGTTAGGAACAAAGGGGGTACAATAATTATCAATTATTATGTGAATGTTAAAGATTAGCGCGATTACAATACTTGCCTTCTATATCAACAAAGTTAGGTTAGTAAGTAGGTTAGGTTAGGTTAGGTTTCAAATAATGGAGGTACAATAAACAATCATTGTTGGTTATTATGAGTGTTAAAATTAGCGCGATTACAATATTTGCATTCAATAAACAATCATTATTGGCTATTGTGCAAATACTAGGAGATACTACATGCTAATTATTTGACGTGACAACCAGGCACATACCTGGGACTCAGTTTACGTAGTCCTTAAAAACTGCCGGCACTGAATTATCAAAATAGAATAGAATTAATAGATGCTAGTACCGATAAGAGTTCATCACAGCTAGTCGCTCAACGGTACATTTTGAAACGAACTTTTTTCAAAGGTTTTTTGAATCCGTTTGCGATTAGGGAAGTTATTGCATCTGAATGATAAGATACGAATAATACACAAATGTATGCCTTAACAATCATATGTGTACAGTCGGAATGAGTTACTTGCTTCATTCTCATTTTCTATTCAATTTGGACGAATTAACACTTAGAAAACTTTAAAACTGTAGAATAATTTCTCCGCAGTTGAAACAGGTCATGGAATGTCAGCAGGTGTGTTGCATTAGGGAATGGTCAGCGGAAGTAAGCCATAGTACTGGGTGACAATACACGGTGAATGCTAATATTCTCTCATTATGAAGGCAACCAAGGTAATGAAACTGAGCCAACGATAGCTGTCCCAACAGAGAAACTTCAATTATTTACGTTAGTTAGCGTAATCTTCAGTAGTTAACGAAACTGTTCTCCATTCTGGAGAGGTATTTGTTATGTTCTATCGACATTGCTCTAGAGTAAATTATGTTTATTCATGATCTTTGAAATAATTCAAAACTTTTTTCCACATTCTAAATTTTGTGAGTTTCCAAATCTACCACTTTTATAAACATTAGCTAGGATTGTGAATCTAAATTAATAAATGCCACTTTTCATTGAAATTGAGTAGGCAATGATGTTGCGTTAAGCAGAATAAAATACATCCACCTTACCATATCCCCTTACCGCATCTACATTCTACATATCTACAAATTAATGGGTTCCGAAGAAACCGCTCTATCAGAGCAGTGTATCTGGCCCTCTATGATATATTAAATTCCTTAAATAATAAAAAAATTCACTCTGACAATGTGCATTGATTTATTAAAAGCACGAGTAATCGAAAATGTAACACTTCAATGTTCTAAGTATATATGTATCAAGAATTCACTGCTTATCAAATTTCTTATGAAATACGAAGTCATTTCAAGCAATGTCTGAATACGACTGAAACCAAAAAATACGACGCTCAAGTATCCACTTTCGAACCAAATGATAGAGATTTATGAGGTAATAGAAAGAGGTTGTCAAACCTTATTAGAAATATTGCAATTTGAGCATTCTACCTAAAATATACTTTTAACATTATAAAAACGCATGAATGAATTAGCAAGGTTTTAATTAATTAAATTAGTATAAATCAGACTTAATGATTGACGTCTGCTCTATGATTTACAGATTTGCAGTCACGTCTAATGTGAATCATCTCCAGAATAGATCTTTTATATAAATTGGTTTCTTCAGTTAAAATATTAACATTATTGTAATCGAATTGACGGTTATAATCGAAACAATGTTTAGCAAGGGCGGTGGGATTTTTTAAGTTTTTGTTCCTAGTACTATACTTATGGCCTCACATTCTTTCTTGCAAACATTGTTTAGAGATTCCTATATCAGTCCCATCGCAATCTAGATAATATAATTTTTATACTGTGTGGGTAATTAGATTTGAAAAATATTCACCAACACTCTTAGTAGGCTTAAGCGCAACATTTATATCATACTTTTTAAACATTTCTTAATTTTCTCTCAGGTCTCCGGAATGTATAGTACTGTTATAAAATTATCTGTATTACCGTTTATGTTATTTATGTATGACGTTACATTGTAGATTTTATTTATTGTTTCTTCAATGATGGGGTTGAAAAATGTTTCTGGGTAGCCATTATTTTCAAGTGTAGTACGAACAATATTCAAATTTTTGAGACGGTCCTCTGGGTAGGACACTTCAACAGTTCGATTCGTTAGGCTGTTTAAACACTTTTTTATAACTTGTTCGTGCAACTGGATTGAAGATATCGTTGAGACCAAACTTGCTTAGTAAACCACAAAGTTTCCATTTTTCCATCTTAATCCTGCCTTATGTTTATATTCAGGAAATCTATATTTTTGTTCACTTCTATTTCACAAATAAATTGAAGTTTACTGTGGGAATTGTTGAATTTATTAATCACATACTGAATTTTATCATTGAGAATTCACATTAGGCAATCTAGTATGATAGAATTAGCAGTAAATGTCGGTAATTTTTGAATAATTCGATTCGGAGAAGAAAATTGCTCCAAGTAGATAATTATGATACAAATAGAAGGAACAGAAATCGAACTCTTTTTAATCGTCGCAACAGGTCCAAAAAAAAATGGTAAAAATGGCCAAAACCGGTTTTTCGCGTCGGACATCGTCGAATTGAGTTAAAAAGGAAAAGCTTCCAATAACCTTATGCGCCGTAGAAAGACGGAAAAAATGAGCTGTGAATGAACTCGATTGGACCAGCGGTGACCCCGCAAATTGCAAAAAATCATCGATTAGGCTCAAAATTTCAAATATTCATAACTCTTGTTCTTTTGAATATTGAGAGCTGAAATTTCGGAGTGTTGTAGGTTTTGTATCCACCAAATACCACATAAGATTTCAGCAAGATCGTATGTACACTTTCCTCAAACTGCAGCTTAATGCAAAAAAAATCACTTTTGGAAAATGACCCTCAAAAAGTTGTGGTGCGATAATGCGCTATTTTTTTCACGGAATCATCTTGTTCAAGAGTTATTGAACAGCTTACCAAATTTTCAACCTCTTATCTCTTGTAAAAGTTGCTAAAACAAGTATTTCGTGCGCTTGACCGTGTGGCGCGCGTGGTATTACAGATTCCTCTGGGCATTCCATAACTAATAGGAGATCCCATTGTTGTGCCTAATATTTGTCCATAATATTGCTCATCGTATTGGAAATGAGAGCATTCTAGACAAAACTTTACTGCATTCATAAATTCGGATTTATGCTACTCGCTGCCAAAACGGCTGTTATATTTGTAAATAAAGAAACAACGTCCAAGGAAATTAATGGATGATCTACGGGTACGGATTTATTTTTTATAAGCTCATTAAAATTCCATGAGTCCTTCACAAAAAATTCATGTTTTCCTATTATATTTTTGATAGATTTTGATAAATCTTAGGTAGGCGCTCAGATGTTACTTATAATGGGTCTTGAAGGTATATCAATTGTATGCAGTTTCGGAAGCACCTAGATATAATCTGTAATATCTGGTTCGAAAATGGATACTTGAGCGTTATATTTTTGGTTCCAGTCGTATTCAAACATTGCTTAAAATGACTTGGTATTTTATAAAAAATGGCTAAACTGTGGATTCTTGATACATATTCATATACTTAAAACCTGAATGTGTTACAATTACGGTTACTTGTGTTTCTGTTCGTTTCCAGAAATCCCGATTTAGACATTGATACGTCTTCTGATGATGGTCGTCAGACCGAAACGTACGTGAAAACGAAAAATAATAAGCATGTATTAGTTTGACCTATTTCCCGACAATTCATATATACTTATCATAACCCTAAACTCTGCAGACAAAAATGAACCACAATGTTCAACCATAACTGAGATGTAATACAACTACATATAGAATGGATAGCGTCGTATTGAACACCAGTGGCCCACGACCTTCCCATATGCATACAGCACCATCGATGAAAATAGGTCAAACTAGTGTTCCACATAGAAATGTAGAGCACCGTAAGTTCTAATAAATAAGAAACATGTTATATTCATTTTGATTTTTCTCCAATTTTCAGCTATCCCAGCTAAACATAATAGATTTTTTCAATTGTTAGAGTTTTTGGCAAACCTACAGTATAGCCGCTTCCGAACAGTACCTCAACCCCGACCCTTCCCTCTGTACTTTTGTCTATCGAACTCCTGACACCTCTTCATTGTACGCTATAGATATTAATGTTTTTCTAAGGAACCCTCCAATTAATGTTATCACTATCACATTTGATACTTCCATTTGGGGTTGCGGAATTATTTTAATTTCAATTTATTCGTTTATAAAAACACAGTACAAAGACATACAGTATGTTATCAAACTAGTCAGTAACAATCAAACAATTAAAAATCAAGTCAATTTGGAATCGAATACATATATTAATTATTAAGCACAACGTATATAGGTAATTATTATCATGAAACATTTACACAATTAAATATACAGGGTGTTTCAGTTTTTTCGTTCATGCCTTTGGCAAACGATAGAACTTCTAAAAATAATAGGGGTCTTTCATATAAAATTTTTCGCTAAATCACTTCGTTTTCGAGATGCAATTTGTTGAAAAAAAATGTAGTTTTTTGCGAATATCTCCGGAATCGTTCATCGTACAGGAAAAAGATTTTGTGAGCAATCTCTGCTCATAGTAAGCTATGTTTTGTGCGATAAAAAAAGTTCTTTTATCCATAATTGGTGAAGATTTTGGAGGGGTAGTGTTTGTTTTTCTCCCCAACTCCTACGCCACTGGAAAAAGTACGGTTTTGAGATGCCCATTCGAACCGCCAACAATGTTTTCTACACAAAAAAGGTACTCCTGGTCATAAGATTTGAAGTTGACCGTTTTCGAGAAAAATTAACTTTTATGTTGAAAAACATGATAAATTTTTTGGTTTTGTTACTTGCTCAAAGAAATTTCGCTTAATTGGTAAAAAATAAATTTTATTCCAAAGAATTGACAATGTTTTTCAACAAACAAGTTGATTTTTCTCGAAAACGGTCAAGTTTAGAGCTTATAACCAGTACCATTTTTGTGCAGCGTTCAACATACATCGGACAATATTCTTCTGAGCAATGAATACTATGCCAACGTGGGAAGAATTACCCCAGAATAGAAGACCGTAATTCAAAACGGAATGAATGAGACTGTAATATAAGATATTCAACACTTCCGAAGAGACCGTGTTTCTTAACATTCTTATCATATAACTTTTGTTACTCAGTTCGCTTACGATGCTGTTACATTGTGCTTCCCATGTTAATTTATGGTCCATAGTCATTTCTGGGAATTTAGTTTCATATATCTCCTCAATTGTTGTATGACTTATCGTGATAAGTGGACTGAAATTATAGTTTATGATCTTCTGTTTGAATTGCTTAAGGAAGGTTCTCTTTTCATTAACTGTTAATTCATTGTTCAGACACCAGCGATGAAAACTATTAGCACAGCTATTTGCTATCGCTATGGAGCTGTTCACTTTTTCTCCAGCAATAATTTGGTTTGTATCGTTGGCAGATAATATAGTTCTATATGCATCACTACATGATTGCTCTAAGTCAGACATGAAAACTATAAACAATATTGGGGCCAATATTGACCATTGTGGCACACCCATATTTATCTCCAGTGTATTAGATATATAAGAGTCATATACTTCAATTTGTTGGCTATTTATTAGGTAGGATTCAATCCAGGCATTGGGAACACCTCTTATTCCATAGGATGCAGTTTATTTAGTAGTAATTTAAATTAACTGAATCAAAAACTCAGTTTAGATCAAAATATAAAGCAGCTGGAATTGTTTCATTGTTCGTGCATTTTATTGTATGATATTTCATATTTTTATCAACTATTTCAAATGTTACTGCTCCATCTATTATATCTCAATGTGTACTATGAGTTATTATTAGTTAGGAAATTATGTTCCCAGCATTTTATAATTACTTCAAATTGTAAAAGATTCCGAAGAAATGCATCTAGCATACTGAGATATCACTTTGATTTTAGATATCCGCTGCCGAGATTGAGTTTTTGATGATATTCTCATTGGAGGACCTTTTATGGCGAAATTTCCTTGTCGGTTATAAATATTGATGGATTCATCTTAGGTATTCAATTAAAATTAACTGACTGTATAAGCAAAACGGGTTTTAATGCGATCATAAATCGTCTGCTTCGAAATGAACTTGTGCATATAGAGCACATTCATAATTTACGATATCAGCAACAATGCAATCCGGTGGCCAAACATGATTCAGTCGGCGTTCCAGAAGCTCCGCGAGTTCTGAAATATTACCGACCGACCCATCAGACTCTTATTTCATCGATTATTCCGTATCAAAAAACAGAAAGATTCAATCATTTCGGGAATCAGGTCGGGTTAATGGAAATATACAACGAAATAATGGCCTCGTATATTTATAAGTTCAAGTTGATATTCAGTTTGAGGATCTTCGGAAACGCATTATGAATAATATAAGTCGAGGTAAATTGAAGGTAAATTTATAATGATTCAATGCCTCTTATTATTGGGTTCAAGAGAATAAGGAAAGGTGAAAGTGGTCATACATATTCAGACGTCCTCCTGATCTATAACAGTCAAAGATATGATATTATGAATGAATATTGATCTTTTCTGTGTGGAAAGCCTTCTTCTGGCTACTCATGTCAATCACATTATTCATGACTTCGTCGCAAAGACGCCGTTCACAACAGGAAATCAATTTATTTCGTGCAAAGCAATGTAGTGTTGATGTTAAGGCAATGTTAAGTGGAATACTTCTAACAATGTTTCTGTGCAATCGAAACATATTAATACCTTAATGATTAATTATATTTATCTACGATTGCTATTTTATTTTACCAGTTCTATAATCCCTAATTTTAAAACTGAAAAGAGATGAGCTTTATGTAACACACGTGTTTCAAAGGTTGCCAAGCAATGACTTCAAGCAGTGGCATAACTAGGTGAAGTGGCGCCCGTGGCAAGTGTTGTAATCGCGCCCCTTATGAAAATTCATAACCAAATTTCTTTGTTTCTCGCTTTACATAAGCGAGATATAGTTAATTTGTACTACACAATGATTTATTTGAAGTGATTGGTTAAAATTACATTTTGATGTAAATACATGTGGAAACAAAAAAACACAACCACAAAATATCTATCTATATACATGTTTATTTATTTATTGAACTTCAGTAACATGCTCGTTATATATGCGCCTTCATCGCCTTCGTTGATGCAAAAGCATCAATTAGACAGTAATCTGCATTCTTAACCTCTTCCCATTGGACGCTAAGCAAAGCAAGGTCGCCTAATCATGGTGCTCGTAGATAATTTAGAATTTATTTCAATTTGCTGAATCATCTTTCACAGCTAGCAATGGGAACTGCAATCGTTATTAATGTTTGGATGGCGATTCGAAGATTCGGGAAGACGCTCTAATCACCGTATTGCACGATGAATTGCAAACCGTCTTCAGGTCGTGAGACTTTTGATTTGATTTCAGGAGAGTGTCGAGCGGTGCCCCCGGCTTTGGCGCCTAGGGCATGTATTCTGTCTGCCATACTCTAGATACGCCTCTGACTTCAAGATATAGGCAGTACTTAATAATGAAATTCGGAGTAATGTGGGAAGTTGTTTCGATTCATTTCGATATGATAATCAACATCCTTTGTTAATCAACATCCTTTGTTTGCGAAGAAAATATTAACTGGTAATAACTTCACTGGCAAATAACTAAGCTTCAGGCATAGACAAGATAACTTCGGAAATCCTGAAAGAACTGAAAGAATCCATATGTGAACAAATAACTTATTTAATAAATAAGATATTTGAACCTGGCAAATGCCCAAGATTATTCAAAGTCGGTATTGTCAAACCTTCTATTTAAAAATGGAGACACACATTTTTTTACAAGCTATAGATCTATTACATTGATTACGAATATTGCAAAGATATTTGAAAACATTTTTGATGTAAGACTCGAAACCTTTCTTAAAGAACATGATATCATTTAAGACCATAAATTAGGACTTGGACAACATAAATCTACTAAGGATGCTATCGCATTATTAACAGGATATATCTATAATGCTTTTGATAACAGTACTCCCTCACTTTGTGTTTTCGTCGACTTGGCCAAAGCTTCCGGTACAATAAGCCACCAGCATTTACTTGTCAAACTAGAACATGCAGGAATCATAGACCTGGCTCAGAAATTAATAGCATCTTATCTTACTGATCGTGTACAAACTAGGTGTACAGCGCACCTCAATCGATGAAATGTGAAGTACCACAAGGTACTGTATTAGGACCATTATTATTTGATATTTACTCTAACGATATATTCAAAATAATATCGACAGGCACCATAACACATTTTGCTGATGAAACAAAAAGTATAGAATGATATGAGAAAATTCGAAAATTGGTTTGATGCAAACTTATTTACTAAAAACATAGAAAAAAACAAATACTTACCATTCACGTCACGTAATGAAAATTGGAAAACTAAACAATATGGACATAGTAGAGACCGAAAATACTGAATATTTAGGGATTACAATCGATCGACATATGAAATGGGAGATACACATAAGACCTTTGCTTGCCAAATTTGAATATTTTGCTAAGCTTATGAATGTACCGCACTTGAAAATATCATATCATTCCTTAATACACACACACACACACACACACATCTCAGGTACGATATTACAGAGTGGGGAGGGGTAGTGGGTGTGTGGCAGTAAAAGACATACACATGCATTATTTAGCTATATTAGAATAATGGTTCCTAAAAATTATTTACAAGAAGTTCAAATTATATTCCAATAACACTCTATTCCTTAATCTCCAAATTTTTGATCTTCAGCAAATATTTTGTAAAACTATGTTAGAATTTAACTATAAAAATAATAAAGACTATATCACGTACCCTGAACATTAGTATAATATACGCAGAGAAGAAACAAAACCCAATAAATGTACTGAAAGTATTGATTAAAACAGCTTTACATACCTTACTGCCAAATATTATGATTTGTTGTGAAAAGTTGTGAGAAATTGTCCTACTTATTCTTTATTTAAGTAATATTTCAAAAAATGGCTACTGACTTTACCAAGGAGCTCATTCATTTTAATACCGACATGAGCATTTTCATCGCTAGATTTAACATTATCATTAATAGTATCTTATTTTGTCAGGTGTCACATAAGCTATACTGAAATTTTATTTACATATCTTACCATTTCCAAAATTGTATCATTCCTTCATTTTTATTGAAAACCATTATATGTATAGTTACATTTACTATATCACCAATCATATGGTCATGAATACATCCAGTTTCAGGATGATGAATCAGCTATAAATTAGATGAATCTGCGCACAAGCTGTAATAACTGCTTCAGCATACATTCTTTTACGCATCCCTGTTTATGGCAGAGAGATGTAAGGATAGAGTGCACTAGCGCAATGAATGCATTGTTAAATAAATGACCGATGTTAAGTTATGAGATTCATCCCCCCTTCTTACCAGAGAGATCTCTCTGCTTCTTACCAGAGGGCTGTTTCTCTTTGCTTCTTACTAAATTTAACCCCACGCTCGCGCAACTCGTTATATTCAGTGGTTTTATCATAAAAAAGGGTTCTCATTGTGTTTTATGCAACTATAAGCATCTACGTAAAATCCCCCCACCATACGGATTATATATCTTAAGCCCGGTCACGTAAATAGTCGCTCGCGCACTCTATCTTAACATCCCTCTGGTTTAGTTCGGCAACAAGACTAAAACCATCGACATATACATATGGACTGCGCGTGGCAATGATAAGCGCGGGTAGTAGCGGTACTTATTGTGGGGAAAATAGTAGACTTCCGCGGATAGCTAATCTTGAACATTGTTGACTTCCAGGTGGTTCCCGCGTCACAATTTCACGACTTGATGTCAACGTTTCGTCATTTATTACAGATGGCATCTGCAGAGCAGGTTTGAGGCTTGAACTGAAACTGATTTTCCCGGTTTCTGTAGCGGTATTCATGGGGGGAGGGGAGCTTCACACTAGTTCACTTTCCTTCATTCCGGTGAGATTAGCTTGGTTCTAGCACTTGACCTTGCTGTTGTGTGATCATGTGCGAAGTGGAATTTTCAAGTATGGGTTTCCAAATTTTGAGAAAATTGGGATTATTTGGATGTCTCAGAATTTCTATCGCTTCAAGAATGTTTCGCTCATAGAGGTTTGTGAGTCGGGCCAGGGTTTTGGAATCTTTGATAAAGATTTGGTGTTTGGTGTCAAACTTATGTATATATAGCGTTCAAGTTCTTTCACACAGGTAGCAACTGTACGACCTGTTTCATCAATGTAAGCTTTACAGCAGAAACATGGAATGCTATAAACAGCTTCTATATAAAGAGTAGGAAAGGATCTTCGATGAGTTTCTAAAACTGTGATGGTTTTGAAAGTGTGGATGAACGAGTAGGAATATATGCTTCTTAAGGATTTTAGAAATTCCATATTTTATATTTTTTGTATTCACGGAATAAGGAGGTGAGGGGAGGGGGGATTATGGCTCAGATTGATTTGAAATTTTAGGCGAGCTGTATTTCTTTATGGCTTATTGAATGAAATCATTTGATAATATAACACACCTTGTATTTAAGTCTCATCCATTTAGATTCTGAAATGTGTAAAAATGTATAGCACGACTCAATGCCGACGTTTTGCCAATCATTACAGATGACATCTTCAGGGCAGCTTGAGACTGAAACTGATTGTTTGGTTTCGGTGGCGGTATTCATTGTGGAAGAAAAACTCCACGCTACATAGTTCACTGCCTTCATTCCGGTAGTTAACTTCGTTCTGGCACTTAATCCTGCCGTTGTGTGATCATATGCGTAGTGGAATTTTCAACCATGGGTTTCCAAAGCTTAGATTATTTGGATGCTCCAGGATTTCTATCGCTTCAAGAATGTTTCGCTTATAGAAGTTGAATTGAAATTTTAGGCGAACTCTATTTCTTTATGTCATTTTGAATGTTATAATGGGAGAAATTATGTGATAAAAAGACTGCTTGTATTTGAGTTTCATCCATTCAGATTTGAAAATGTATAAAAATGTATATGTTATCGCAAGTATGTGCTTGGCATTTTGCTTGAGGTACTCAAGCACCCTGGCACCACTTTGTATTCTGTTGCTCCAAGTATCGAGTAGTCTCACAGCGTTATTGAGATAGTGAAAACGGTTAGACAAACAGAAAGATTCCCTCCTCAAAGCTTTCAATCGAAAGCACATTCATGATAAGCTTCCCTCTCGGAATAAGTTGAGTGTGGAATTTGCTTCAATACTGGACAAATTTATGAATTCGAGTACATTTTATGGAAACTCGAATTATGTGTGTGTTTTATCTTCGCTTGCACAAGAATGATAATGCTATTTATTTACTTTCTATTAGAAGTTTTGAAATAAACATCACTATTAATTGTCACTTATATCACCGTAATTCATTACATCGTTCTTTCCATTAGAAGTAGAAAACTATTCAAGTTTTATTGATAGATTCTCATTAAAATGTTAACGGTAAACTTATATCCACGTAGTTTGAAGAGAAATAGTTTTACGGCCTCTGATAATTACCAACATGTAAGTGTCAATATATAAATGATGGGAGATATCAATATAAAAGTTTAATTAATTTGACAACTGTCTCATGAATTCACGTAATTATGTTGTAAAAAGCTCTCGTTAACAAACTACCTAGTTTCAAGACAGTTCCGCCATGTTACGACGTCTTTTCGGATACATCAGGGACATCACGTTGAACGTAAATTCTAAGATGAAATTGAACATAAGGTTTTATATAATACATTATTCGTAACCACTAAATCAATTAAAGAATATACAGAATGTTGCTGGTTCAACTATTCTCGCCCTGGAAGCTTTTATAGCATGTTTAGCACCAAATTTATGCTAAAAGTGACCATTCCATTTGTAACACAGAGAGAAATATTGGGACGGCTGATGTAGATAATATGAAATTGGAATGCGTTAAAGAAGTAACTGCAGATATGACACTATACCGTTGGTCGAACATAATGTTTAAAAACGGAATATGTCCAAAACAATCCAAAGTAGCTGTTGTAATGCCCATTTTCAAAAAGAGGGAACAATAATGAAAATTCCACTATAGACCAATCTCTCCCATTACTGCTGTGAAAAAAAATGAAAAAAAAGAGAGACTGTAAAGTATATGAACAAACATGAAGTAATATCGGATTCCAATTAGATTTCCGAGAAGGAGTTTCAACAAACGATGCATTTGCGAAATTAATCGGAGAAATAAGTAGTTCTGCGAACCAAAGTAAACCAAGAGTGTTTCTGGATCTTGATCAGGTGTTTGACACGTAAAGTAAGTCATACTTAGTAGTTGGTTGCCTTGGCGGATGTTGGAGCATCCGGAAATACGCATGATCTACTTGCTGACTATATTACGGATAGTTGTGAAAATTCGTGAGGAGATAAGTCAAGAGAGAATAGTAAAATATGGAATACCACAAGGAACTCCCCTGGAACCCCCTTTATTCTCTTATTACATGAATTCATTATTCAAAATCAAGTTCCCAAGAAGTTCATTTTGTACATTGATACTACCTTTGGAGGCCTCAAATGACAAATTGAAATAGATATGTCAAAAATTGCAAACTGGCTCAGTCAGTTGATGAAACATTTTCGTTGTTACGAGTTTAAATAGCATCCGAGTCACAATTTTGACAAGTAAAATATAAATCTACATCTACACATTTCTCATGAGCCCAGCTCTGACATTCAGTACACTTTATCCATTTTTCGCCTGATTTGGAATTGCAAAAATTTTCATTCAAACCAACACAATGAATCATCGTTGTCACACGATTCGTCACCTGCATCAACAAGTCTTCTTTGTTCTTTACTGCCATCTTTTTCTTTACTCCCCTCCGTTTTACTTCTTGTTTATTTTTTTTTGCATTAGGAGAGAATGACTATTTCTCATACATCCGACGGTAGGATCCGGGTCATCATCAAGTTACTTTTCCGAAGCAAAAACAGAAATGGCTAATAAAAACTCCAAAACAAATGTTCCTTCTAGCACATTGTAGATCACTTATTTTGTATAGTAGACTTCCGCGGACAGCTAATCTTGAAAAATCTTGTCTTCCGGATGGATTCCGCGTCACAATAGCTCGACTTGATGCCGACGTTTCGCCAACCATTACAGGTTCAAGCCTCAAGCCTGCCCTGAAGATGCCACCTGTAATGGTTGGCGAAACGTCGGCATCAAGTCGAGCTATTGTGACGCGGAATCCATCCGGAAGACAAGATTTTTCAGATCACTTATTGTCATTTTGGGAGGTCTTTCTGTTATATCAGTTTCGGTTTTTCTGTTCGAACAATGACTTAAAACTTGTCTTTGCAACACATTTGTTAGCTCTGGTTTATGATTATGATTTACACTCAGGTTTGTTATAACTCGACTTTTTGACTCACCTAAAATATGAGAATTTGCTTTACTTTTATCTTTGATGTACCTCCACTTAGTTTCTCCGGAAGCTAATGTTCTGTTGTGTTTTTTAAACTTATAGTTCTCGTAAACTAAGGGAAGTTTTCCTCTTTGACTGATCATTCACTTAAATTCGAAAAATTACTATGATTTATTCCCGTCATTTTTCACTCTTTCACAATTATTAGTACATAGACCATCAACTTCACTCTAGAAATGACTATGTACTTATGAAAACTGATATACCTACAAAATAAAATATAGTTAGTTAGGTATCTGTTGCAGGGCTTAGGTACCTGCTACAAATTCATGCCGAGCTTGTTGTTGTAAAAATATAATTTAAAATGCATTAGGATTAAAAGATTAGGATGTGGCGAGTTTGATGCCGCCCAACAAATTGGGCGTTCGACGACTAGCTCGCAAAACCTCTTAAAGCCGCTAGGGTCAGTATGCGACTAGGGCGTGAGCTACCTGTGCGTCCACAATAAATTCTTTTAACTCTCCGACGAATTCATAAATGTTTGGATGCGCACTGGAAAAGCATACGTTAAAGTGCGAATGAAATGATTCGCATGCATTTGTTGTTTCGCAATTCCAAATATTGTCTGTTGCCAATATCTGTGGTGAATGTTTTGCGTCGTTATCCATGTAATTTGTCTTCAAATAACCGTCGAATCTTTCCAATTGTGGCAAACAACCAACGTACGATTCCCTGATACGATAGGCTTCTTGTACCTCGTCTAGTCGTAGAAAAGGTATGCCAAATGTCCATCTGAGCCACATTCCAATTACAGATTGGTTATTCTTACCACGCCTGGGTGAGGTGGAATAAACAGCCATGGTTTATCAACTCAGGCCAACGTGATCTCAACTAATCTTGAATTGCCAATTCAAAATCCACAATAACATCTACCGATATTCCCAACATTTATCAATTATTGATTGAAATAAAATGTCGTAAGTTGTTTTTGACAAACAAAACAACAGCGGTATATAGCTGTTGTTTTTCACTCCATGGATGGTAAAAAGTTGCTGGAAATGTTGGACACAATATTCAATTGTGCCATTCATATAGATCGTTCTCATTTAGCATAAAAACTGTACTTTGAACAGTTCCAAGCACTATAATTTGGTTGACAGTAGGTATCGTTGTATCTTTTTTCAATCAAATCGTTTGTTTATAATTATCTAAAGAACCCCCAAAAAAACACGAAGTAAAAATGTTGCAAAAGAATCTATCAGCCGTACCATGCTTATATTGAATACCAATGTATATTATGAGTTTGGTTCAAGTTAGAAAAAAAATCAAAAAAGGCTAAGATCCTCTTTTTTTATCATTTGATGAATTAAAAAAAATTTATTTGCAAAAAAAAGTGCATTTTAATTTTGTTTTGATCACATGAAAGAAGGTTACGGGTGCAGGTATACGGCAGGTAGCTCGCGCGCTGGTAGTATACCGACCCCGCGCGCTAGTGGTATAAGAAGGGGATTATTTTTAATGAGCTGCGCGCTAGTCGTAGAAGCCCACAAATTGGTACAGATAAACAATACTAAGAAGTCTTTTGGACAACGTTGCATCAGTTACTGAGCTGAAAAAATATTCAATTCTCTGCCTGAAATGTATGAAGTCTATATAATCACTCTAAACTCATCTATAATCCTGAAATATACTAGACACATCTTCACATCTTGACTGTGAAGAGTATAATTACGCAATCGAACATCTGATTGTCGTGCGAGAATCAGTATAGTATATGGAGTTGCGGCTTTATAAGGAAAGATGAGAATCCATTAGCGTTCGCGCCACACAATTAAACCTCTGTGGCAATTAATCTCACCACGGGGTTCTTGATGGACCTTCACGTACATGAATCGACTTCTGACAATCATACTTTGCACCGGTTCGCTTTCTCCACGCAGGTATGTACCATATTAGTTAAACCGTAACGTGTTAATGGCCGTTTCGGGGAAACAATCAGCTTTCTTTAATCACTTCCTGATGTTCAGTTAATATAACAATCCTAGTTTACTCCGCCCGTGAAGAAAGGGCTTCATGGAATTGTGAATTATGGCTGCCCCGTTGCATGGAAAATTAATTCGGAGGGATATCCGGCAAACTAGCCAACTATTGACCATATAATATACTTCATCGACCTATTTTGATAGATTCCATCTGAATTTAGCAAGCTATGTTTATTCAAATACCTGGTTATTCCAGTGGCGGCTCGTGAACTTTTTAAGAGAGGAGGCTGGACATAAAACGTTCTTGTAAAAATATACTCTATTCAGCCAATAAATTTAACCTTTGCACAGCGACCGTACCAGCTACTTCAGTGCCAAAAGTAATTGTTGCCAAGCAAGAACCAACGTGGAGGTGTAGTTTCTCTTGGCAAAAAATTTTTTTGTTCGTTTTTTTTTCTTTGCATTTTTGATATTTTTTATTTTTTTTTTTGAAATTTTTCATATTTTGTTATTTTTATAAACTTTTTTTATATATTAACGGAATTCTACGGTCTTTCGTTTACGAAAAATGATCAATAATATTATCATAAAATGTATCATCTCGTTTTAAGTGTTTTACTGAATCTTTTTCAATAGATATCAAACTAACACTGTATAAACGATTTTGGCTCATTGTATTTCGCATGTAAGTTTCAATTCGTTTGAGAGTAGAAAATGATCTCTCCACCGATGCCGACGTGACAGGAATGGTGACTGTCAAACAAAGTAGTTTATAAAACTGAGGTAAAACTTGTTGCAAATCATTGTCTATCATATATTTTATCATATCGGCGTGAATGTCGTACTGGCCTAAAATATCTTTATCCGAGTAGGTATATAACCCATAATTCATTGTGCAGTGCTATTTTATCAAAAAATTTATATTTTAGAACTAAGTTATCTAAAAGTGTATTGGGAAACTCTTTTGAAAAAGATTCGAAAAATCTTCTATTCGTCAAGTCGAAAAATTTCAATTCATGTAAATCGGAAAATCGAATCTCAATTTGACCTTTAATAGTATCTAAAATTTCATAAAAAAAGTTGTTTATAATGTAGTTTCTTGTCTACCAAATTATATGTTTTCCTCCTTTAACAATATTCTGTTTACCGGTTAATTTAAACTTAATACTCGATGTAATATGTTCCTGCGATTTTCCATGTCTATCTATACCACGAACTAAATGTTTCAAATCATCATAACCCGAGTGTCCCCAACATGAAGTTGTATCAGATGTAAATAGCAAGCAATATAATTTATTGTGTATTTAGATTTTGAAACATACCTGTCATCGTCACCACTAATCCTTTCAAATCCGGTAAAGGCCGTTTATTTTTAACAAAACACTTTTCTATCATATGTTAATCCACTAAATGGATTTTCTAACAACCCAGCAACTAAGTCACTCATCATTTTAACGTTCACCGATTAGATAAATTAAAACTTAACTACTTAACCTTACTTCGCCTCGCGGTACAAATTACAAAACCAAGAACTAACGGAACACGACACGTGTGGTATTCTTCTAGCGGAAGGGCGGTAGCAAGTAATCGTATTTCATCCGACCGACGATTCCATACGAGAAGCTAGCTTCCATAGGATGTTGCCATATTTGCTCTTTTACCCTATCTAGCAATTGAACTGCTTGGAAAACGGCAACTGTGTTGACCACACGTATTTAGCGTTTGAGATATATAGAGAATCTAGCCTCTGGTCACTGTTGCCAGATTAGAAATAACTACTGAGAACGGGGAATTAATTGTAAAATTTGAAGAATTATCAGAGAAACAGGAAATAAAATGGAGAATGATCATTAAGATAAATTGGTGAGGAGACTGAGCCTCCTTAGCCTCCTTCGAGGAGCCGCCACTGGGTTATTCGAAAGGTACACTAATACATAAGAAGTGATTTCTTAGACAGCGAGTTGATGCAGGGGCACTCGATTGATGTAATAAACATGAATTTCTCGAAGGCATTCGACAGGGTAAATCATGATCTGTTGCTGACCAAATTAGCTCAACTAGGATTCGATAGAATTGCTCTACATTTCTTTTCATCATATTCACAAGAGAGATTACAGATAGTGAACTATCTTGTCGTGGATTCGTTTGCCTTCGAGACAGTTTCGGGTGTACCCCAAGGCTTAAACCTTGCGCCTCTCTTCCTCATATTATTCATCAACGATTTGCCGCAGAGGATTGAATCCGGTAGTCTGACATATGCAGACGATTTCAAAGTCTTCAAGTCGGTGTCGACTCTGTCGGAATGCATCCAACTTCAGGAGGACCTAAATAGTATCTATAACTGGTCGATAGATAACAAATTGCCTCTCAACTTGGATAAGTGTAACGTAATGACATATACCAGGAGTGAGAATAACATCTTTTTTATGTACCATTATGTGTCGAATTTGAGAAGAGTTACATCAATGGAGGATTTGGGTGTGGTTTTTGACACACAGTTGAGATTTGGTGATCACATTCAGTACATCACATCGGAAGCTTATCGATCACTCGGTTTTATTAAGCGTGTAGCTTAGAACATATGTGACTTTCAGGCATCTCTATTCTTCGTTGGTGTGACCCACTCTGGAGTAGGCCTCGATTGTTTGGAATCCTCCCACATCCGTTGCTTCACAAGCGATTGAGACGGTTCAGAATTTGGCTATTAAATATATGTATTTCAAAAAGTATAGAAGATACTCTCCATCTAGTTCCTATTCAGCAATCGTCAGGAGTTCGACCTTATCAAGCTATGCTATATACGAGAAACTGCTAGTATATATTTTCTGTACAGGCTGTGTGGTTTCTTGAAAGATTCACCGCAGCAAGTTTCAGCGCTGAAATTTTATACTTCCAATAACAGACAGTTGTTACTTTTCTTGACTCCTACGCATAGCGATTCTCCTATCACTAGAATGTGTATATAATGAGCACTGTGCATATCTGGAGTTTGGACTGTTCAATGTGAGCGTGCGACAGTTCCGACAAGGTTTGTTTGGGTTGAGTAATGCAGTTCAACGGGAGGCGGTTCGGGTTGGTATAAGTGATTTTTGATGGATGTCGTGTATATGTTGGCGAGTGCTCTAGATAGTGACAGACAGATCTGGGTGGACTTGTTGGTATCGATGGCCGAGGAAGTGGTGGGGTAGTTGTGGGCCAGCAGTGGGGTCGTAGGAGATTAGTTTCAGTTTTGTTGTATTAATTGAGTATATGATTTTTCTTATTTTTTTTTGTTTTCTCCTTCAACTATTTATAGTTTGTTTCCATTAATTATTGGACGGCTTTAATATAACTCTAGAACATGTTATTAGGTTATAACTGATTGTGACCTATTCGTTCTCGTGAAACAAATAAATAGACATGACTTGGGTTCTACAATCGTACTCAACGTGAAAGTATCTTCGTGATGATGACGGTATAGTTACTTTTTCTTTTTTGTATGACATAGGTTGATATAGGAGAAGTAGTTATTGTAATTGAATTCATGAAGCTTCATATTAACTAGACTTGCAGAAATCATACTCCTCTGAATGATCGATCAGCATTGTTTGTTCTTCGCCGTATGCCAGTTCCATAGTATTGATGCAATAAAAGAATAATCGAATTTCAAAAAATGATAGAGTCTTAATAAAAAATACACTTGCAACAAATTTTCACAAACTTCACTTCACTTTCACTGTTTGTGATCATTTCAGCATATTGATGCACAAACTTTGTAAATAATCTTCTGAATCGAGTAAAAAAAAACACATTTCTATCTATCTTACTGCTCATACGATCGGAGGTTGAACCTATTTTAGTGCTTTATTTCCTTCACTAAAACTGTTCTTGAGTCACTTTTTTATAATTAAGACTCAAACAAGTATATTGATATGGAATAATCGTAAAATAAGAATAATCTTTATTTTCGTAGGCGAAACAAAAAAATGCTGATAGAAAATTTAACTGGTAGCACGAGAAATTTCCCGGGAATATCCAACCTGCGAACTTCTGATTTAACCTGAAATATCGCGAGAAATGAGGACAAATTCAACGAAAACCTCCTGGCTCATATTAGATGAACGTTTACGATAGTCGGTACTATACGATGGGGCCGCAGGTGGTCTCAAATCTACAAGACGAATATTCAAAGTAAGAATTCCTACTGACCACGAAGCAAGCGTGTAGCATGAAACACCGACTTTAACACGAAAACGACAAAATTGTTTATATTTAAACGTAGCAAAAAGTTGAATGCCCCTAGGAACGCGTATTTTCAATTTGAACATACAATTAGCGGAAGCTGAAGCCCCAGGATCTTATCCACGGAGGAAAATTGGAAAGTTATTCCCAATTCTGAATGGTTCGAAGACCCGAAGCCAATTTTCTCATCATTTAATTAGCAATTGAAGTATCCTAGTCATCAAATGCAGTATTCCTAAGACGGCATGGCGAAAAGTCCCTGAAAAATGAAACAAGAAATGATTTAAAAGCGCAAAAAGTCATTCTTGTCACGCTTGAACATCGTCAAACACTCCTTTGAAGTTGCCACACGGTCGCGCTTGTTGTCAACAGAGAGCAAATGCGGCACCCATCTGGCAGATAGCTTCCTCATATTCACAAAATTATGCAAAATGTTCCGAACCTAGCCGGTCACTGTCGTCTTAACAAACACCTTATTATATGTAGGAAATACAGAGGGGTCCTTTTGGAATGCCCAGCATTAGCGTCCCTCGGGTAACGACACTTCGGAGAATCAGAACTGCCACCAGAAGAACTATATGGAAGCCAGCACTGGCAATATTCTGGGTTTCTGGCGGGCCACAAACCTGCTTGAATAGAATAGGCTTCTGACTATGGGGCTTACAATGGGCTCAACTAAATGGCCTAGTGCATTTGGAGACTAAGCCTCCTCCTTTCAAATGATGATGATGATGATGAAAGTCTAATTTGAGATTTTTCAGCTTGACAAACTGTTTAAGAACAACTTCTGGATTCAAATCGCTCATCATTTCACTTCCTATATTAAATAAAAAACCAGTTTGTTTTTTTTCCGCATTATCAAAAAAGATCGCAAGTCGCAGAACTTGTTGGTATCGTAAATGCTACTTGAATTAATTTATAAATCCTTGGAAAACTCTCGTAGTCGCGCTATTGCCGCTGTTCAGTTCAGTTTATTAGTCAGCTCCTCCCGTTTATTATGCGAAATGAAATGCAACAAAATTGAATTAACTGTATACCTATAATCAGTAATGTTTTTTTAGTCGAATAGTGTACATTCGAAAAATGAACAATAATAAAAGGTAACATACCTGTAATTGAAATTAGTCGAGGTACTACATTTTTCAAGGGAGGCTATTTTTAAAACAGGAGGGGCTAAGAGTATGCAATTTTCCATTTGAAAATTCAATCAATTCAAAATCGGTTGTTACGTTCAGGTCGAATAATACGAGTTGTCGGCTAACAGTAAGTTGATCTACTGTACTTCCCCATTGGTATTATAAAATCTTCAGGTTGAAGGGAAAATAACCCTTTACAGGTTTCCATTTAGTACTAACACTTTAATCAGTTCAATATTATTGGAAAGAGGCAAGTATGCATTTCAGTTTTGCAATTTTCTATAGTGAAGTTGGCGACGACAAGTAGTCTCTGAAATATTCAGCCAACGAGGAAAGAACTTCAATTGCATCCAACAAATTCAAATTCAAATAACATTATCGAAAAATGACTTCAGGAAAAACAGAATCAAGTTGCATTGATGACAAGTGTAAAGCTTTTATACATACGGTGAATGAACCTTGCAGCGATGATATGATAATGAGTTCGAGTGAAAACCACAAGCAAGAATCTGAGCAAAAAAATATTGTATACCACTTCTGCCAAAACAAAATTTTCTAATTGTTTGATAATGGCACTTCGGTGTTGAAACTATAGTTACGTTTTCACGTTATTATTAATAAAAGTGGTATAAAAACAAAGTACCTACTTATTCTTTCATATAATCAAAATGATAAATTACCATAAAGTAACGGCTTCCACCATCGATTTTTTAAAAGCTGAGAGCTACTCAGTGTAGAAAGTCCTTCGAAAATAATCAAGAATAAAGTCGGTAAGAAGTCTACAAATACTTTGAGTTCTACGAAAAGGGATATTCATTGCATAAGAACAATTAATTATTATGCCCACCGAAATTTATTGCTGACTTCATATAAGTACACGATGCTTTACAAAAATGCGGCCCAAGTGAAACAGTAAGGAAGCCTTTCTTTTACTGAATGAAAACCGTACAAATGTGGTAATTTTTTCATGTGTTGCGAATTTAAAATTGCAGAGCGATTCCAAAATTGTTTGAATACCTACTTTCTCATACTGTGCCAAATATTTGAACATCTTTATAATTCATGGTTTTTTGATGGGTTACTATATTCCATTAGTATTTTGTTTATCAGATAACAAAACTGAGATAAGCTATGAATTTTGTTCATCGAAAGTTGTAGAGCTTTATGAAAATTTCGACCAGAATTTTTCATCACTAGAAATTGTTGTAGATTTTGAAATATCAAATCGTAACGCGATAATATCTTTTTGAGATAATACTGAAATCGCGGGCTGTTCTAGTTTTCGTAATTATATGAACTGGAACCACAAAATAATGATTCACAAAAGTAGTTGGATAACATATTTAACAAATGAATCGAAGTTTCCACCTCATATTTGGGCGAATGACGGAATAAACCTACCAGAGCTTGCAAATATTTTAATTCTCATTTTAACCATTAATTGTATGTTATTCGGTAAGTACGAGGCGCAAATATGCCCAAAGGGTTCAAACGATGTGAGCGGGGAGACGGAAGGAGAAGAAACTCCGTTCACTACCCTCATTCCATCTTTCGCATGAGCCGATTATGAGCGCGTGCCACAGTCTGTATAGTTGCGTCAGTTCGTCTCATTAGCACTACACACAACGTACCCTATGAGCCGAAAGGAGGAAATAATTGGGTCGCTACGCTAACATCGTCTTTCGCTGAAGGCGACAAAGAGCGCGAGTAGCAGTCTGTCTACTTGGGGGAGCTCGATTCTTTCCTTCGCGATCGGTCAGATAGTTAGCGCACCGAAGAGTGCGCGAAACAAAACGAATAGCGTCGAGTATTTCGATGGAACGCTCTGCTCAATAACTCGGAAATGACTTAAGGTTCGACATTGAATTTTCATGCCAGTGAGTTTCTAGTTTGTGTCAAAAATTTTTGGCCGCTACACGATGTTATATATTGTGCCATATAACCCGATTCAAGATACGTCTTCGTTCGCTATTCTCACTCCGGCTTGATATGAGGATAAGGGAAAAGTCCCTAAAAAATAGAAGATGGCACCACTATCAAAAATCCTATTTCACATTTGTGATGCATCATCTTTAACTAGAACGCATCAAAATTTTCAGACTGATATGTCATTCAGTTCTGCTTTGACACCCACCGAAAGCAAACAACGTTGAAAATTTCTGTAAACCTGGGAGAAAGTAGATTTCAGGTCTTGATTTAACATCATTTCTTGCGTGGAAAAAACATTACGCAAACCAAACCATCGCTTTTTAAACATTATAAAGACTCCTCACCATCGAATGGAATGATTTATAACTGGTTTAGTGATTTTCGTTGTGGTAGTATGACCACTCAATCGAGGTTATGACGCCAGAAATCGTCGATAAAATCCATGGTATGATTTTGGACGATCGGCAAGTTAAAGTGCACGAGATTGCTGAGGCTATGGGCATCTCAACCGAACGGATACGGAACCGTTTGCATACATTTTCGAATATGAGAAAGCTATCTGCCAGATGGGTGCAGCATTTGCTCTCTTTTGACGACAAGCGCGACAGTGTGGTTACTTCAAAGGATTATATGGCGATGCTCAAGCTCGATAAAAAGGACTTTTTGCGCCGGTTTGTAATCGCGAACGAACAGGAATCCATCACAACACACCAGAGACCAAAGAACAGTCGAAACAGTGGACTTGTCCTAGCGTATCGGAGTCGAAAAAGGCCAAGGTGGGTTTATCTTGCAAAACGATCAAGGGCGTATATTATGCAGAGCTGTTGGATCGATTTGACGCCAATTCCTCTTTCCACCAGGACAACGCAATGACGTACAGGTCTGCAGTTGCAATGGCAACATTGCATGAATAGCGCAACGAATTGGTTCGTCATTCACCATATTCTCCAGATTTGGCCCCCTGCGATTTTTATCTATTCCCAAACATGAAGACATGACTCGGCGGAAAAATTTTCCGCTCCAAATCATCGCTGAAGCAAACGCCTATTTTGAAGGATTGCTGAAATCTTATTATTTGGAAGGGAACAAAAAAAACTAGAAAAACATTGAAGGAAGTGTATAGAGCTACATGGAGATTATGTTGAGAAATAAAATAAGTTTTGACCAAATCTTTCATTTTTCAGGAACTCTCCACCTTGCCCTCGTAATAATTTAACATGTAGTTGAATGAATTGGGTTTGAAATTATTATTTATGTCGTAAGTAAGCTTCCCTCAAAAATATACAGTAGTACCGAATTATTTATTAAGGTACTCATGAAAATATTCTATTGATCATCAATCGGAGTGAAGTTCGTAAAGCAAATAAACAATGAGACTCAAGTGGATACAGATCAACTTTAAAGATGCATCGACAATTATTTGATTCAGTAATTTTTATCCAATTTTTGGTTTTTTTAGAGTTCGGCCCTGATAATATATGGAAGAATGTATTTTTGATTTATTAATTTATCTAGCATCTCGTGAGAAGTGATAAATATATCTCTGCAGAGAAGTTTTAGACATCTAAGAATTTACAAAGATTATACCAGTATGTACCTAGTTAACAAAATAAATTCTCCAAAATTCACTTTTGAATTATAAAATAGTTTACTTGAAATATCACCACTCACAAGCGTGTAAAATTAATTATCGTAACAACAGCGACATAAATTTAAAAAACATATCTAGCGTTCACAAAGACACAAAAACAAATTATCAAATATCCATAATTCGAAAGGACATTTTAATACCTCAAGGTAATATATTATTACTTGGTAAATGACTAATTTAAAATTAAATTATATATTCAGTTATTTTTGTGTCATGTTAAAAATTAAATGGGATATAATTTGTTTCAAGATGACTTTCAATTCTCGTAATTCAATGTTACGTCGAAATGAACATATTCACAAAGACAACAAATCAACTGAACACGGCTTTCGAGCGAGATAACTGCAGCTGGCATTCTGCCTCCTGGGGTATGAATCTTTTCCACGTTATTACTCGGTAAATATGGATAACGTACTTCGTCATAACGCAAATTGCAAACGACACCTACATGAAATGAACAATTTCACTAATTCTAATTAGTAACAACTTAATAAGCTTTATAATGGTTGTAGGTATAACTACTAAATACTTAACAACTACGTCCATCTTCACTATTTACCGTGTTGTGTATATTATTCTCTCCCATGGCATTACTAGACTACATAACCTATCATTCAGAATAAGACTCTAGGTAACATGTTAGCTTCAAACTTCACCGTCCCATCAGGACATATAAAGATCATCTCAGCTATTGGGAACTCAACTTTGATATATATATAGCAAATCAATATGGCCGCCACAAGAAGTTACATTCGCACGAATGATATATAGGTAGATGATAGTAGGGTGGGTCGAGAAAAAAAATTTTTTTTTGAAACGCTATACCGTGGAAAACTTGCCTCTGGCGTAGGTGGGTGAAATGGTAATTAGGACAAACATTTTATTGAATCCCCAGCTAGCATATTGTTCTTAAAATTTCGGTTTATTTCGAAAATTAAGTCTATAGGGAAAATCCTCTAATTAACGGTTTCAGAAATACACAAAAAAATTCGAACAGACAAAATTTTCCAATTTGTGGTGGTGCAAAGGATTTAAAAATCGTTAAATCATTGCATTTTATAAGCGTGACTACTCTAGTCAGGCGCGTCGTTTTGGGTGTGGCTGACATTACAGCTTTTGTGGGAGAAAAAAGCTAAACGCAAAGGACTTCAAAACCAGAGCATAGAGGAACCGAATCCCCTCCAAGGACCTTACTTCATCTAGTCATTTAGTAGCCCAATAGGCATTCAGTGTAAAAAGCTTCCAATAGTGAATTTTTGAAGTGTTGATTGTGAAGTACCACATTGATCGCAAGATTTTAAGCAAAGACCAACAGTACCTGCTAGACATAAGTTCTGCTATGAAGTCAGGCAACTGCCCTATGGACTCATCTGTTCGTGAACCAGGCCCTCTTTCCCACTCACGATTATAATATATGTTTATTCAGTTCATTTCATACAATTATAAAGATATAAATATTTAAATACGATAATAAACAAACATACTCACAAAGAACTCTCAAAAAAAAACAGTTCTTGTGTGTGGGAAAGAGCGTGTACTTTTTAATTTTTAATATACTCACTAAAACTTAATTCAATCTAAATTCTAACCTACCCTTATGAAAAACAATCTAATCAAGAATCCATCAAACGAATGAATATGTTCATATGGTAAAACCAACATTCCATAAAAAAAAGAACGAAAAAATGTACGGATAAATGCTCCCAACCAGACATTTAAAATCTTAATCTAATCTAAATACCTGCCAATTTGCATAGTTATATAAATCATAACTTATAACTATTTTCGTACACCTTATACAAATGAACAAAATCATCACTGTAGTACAACAAATAATTAAATGATCCATCACTTAACAAAAATTCAATTGTGGGAGCCGTTACTTTGTGATAGTTTATCATTTTAACGAAATAATAAATAAAACTACTTTGTTTCACTATCACTGATATTTAATATAGTCGTTACTATAGTTCCAACACTAAACGTGTCATCTTCAGACGAAAAATGAATTTAACAAATATTATATCTACTATATATAGGTTAAAGAAGGATTTCAAACAGTTTTATGGCTATAGCCATTATTTCATCACTCAACAAATATCACCGTCAATTATCTGACCCATTCTACCCCTTGGCATATTCTGTATCCATACCTAAGATATTTTTTACAGTGACTATATTGTAATCCCTTCAGTTCAGATGGTAGGAGATCATACAGTTTGAGGCCAATATAGGTGGAACATCTTTTTCCAATTGATTTCTAAATTTTATTCTTCATACAGGATTTGTTTCTAGCCTGATATTCATGAGCCTAATAGTCGATACAATGTCTATTTGAGAAGAGCCATACCAAAGTGGAATAACCATAGAGCTGTCTTAAGTCCATCACACCGGATTGCTCAAAAATAAGTTTCATTAGGATGAGTTCTTTTCTTTTGAAAAATAACTCCAAGAACCCACTTTTTTGTGATTTCCAGACTTCCAACCAATAATACCATATGATAGTTGACCCTGTACAAGAGATAAATAAAGTGTTTCCAAGTCCTTCACACCTAGGAATTGTCTCAAATATTAGAACTTAAATATAATAAATGATCTCACTTTCTTGACAACCGTTCCAATATGTAAGTCCCATCTAAAATGTCTATCTATCGTTATACCAAGATAAACAACTGATTTCGAACTATGTAAATAGAGTATCTCATCATCACTATGTATGCTGAGCCTCCCGAAACTTGGTAATTTATTCACATACGAAGTGAATGGAAAAAAATTTTGTTTTCTGTTTATTCAGTGTCAACAAATGTATATCAAACCACTGTTTGATTTTAGCGAAGTCAGTCTTTGATTTCTCTTTAAGATTCTCTCATGTATTACTCTCATAGAATACAGCGGTGTCGTCAGCAAAAGTCATAATAATCTCGTCTAAGCCCTCGAACAGAAGATCAATAATATGTAAATTGTGAACAGCAGTGTGTCCAAAACAGAACCCTGTGGCACACCAAACTCGACGACCCTTGCTCCACTTATGACCTCACCAATCTTCGTACACTGCTGTCCATTCATTAAGTAGCTGCCCAGTAAATCCCGTGCCCTTCCCCTAATACCGCAGTACTCCAATTTATCTAATTACATAACCTGCTGCGACTAACTGTATCGAACGCCTTTCCAAGATCAGAAAAAACACACAAAAAAGCTAACAGAGTGTTGAGACGCAAAAAGTTCTTCTTATAGAGCTTGAACATCGCCAAACACGGTCACACGGTCGCGCTTGTCAACAGAGAGAGAATGCGGCACCCATCTGGCAGATAGCTTTCTCATATTCAAAAATATATGCAAAATATTCCGTACCCGTTCGTATCTCGTGCACTTTAACTCGCTGATCGTTCAATATCATAGCATGGATTCAATAATGTGTAATCAAGACGCGAAATTCACTTTTTTCCATGTTGACAAAAATTTTGGTTGCCTTCGATGGGTGTCAAAACAGAACTGAATAACATATCAGTCTGACAATTTTGATACGTTCTAGTCACGGTATAGGATAGGCTGGTAGTGCATCTCGTATACTTCAATACGTGGTAGGAGTGAGTCTTTCACCTTCCCGGTGCGTTAGAAATCCGCACGGCGTCGCTACGATCGGGTCCAGAACCTACGCTATGTACCAAGATGTCTTACTTTACTTTTAAAATAATTATGTCACTGTCACACTGACATCATCAATAACCTACAAATTTCATACCTATTTATTTCAGTTGTGAAACAATAATGAACTACAAATTGATACAGTAATAAAAATTGTCGAAATGTTAACTTTGAACCTTTTAAAAAGTCGGAATAGCCACAAACCGGGTCGGAAACGGTTTTAAAATAGTTAGTTTTCGATAAATGGAATGACGTTCATGTGAGAAGCCCGTAGCTCGCGAGTTGGAAGAGTGCAAAAGCTAGGAACATAGAACTTCTTTACGAGGGCTTTTTGAGTACCGTTTTCGCTCAATGTAGTTAGATTTAGTCGCGATACGCACCCGACGGCCCTTCTTTTTTCCAAAAATTCCGTTTAAATAGGAAAATTCAATTAAAATAGAAGCAGGTACTCTCAGGTCTCAGCTACGCTCGTCTAACGTGCGACGTAGCAAAGGGAATTTTCTTGCTACTAAAATATACACGAAGCGGGTAAAAGCTAGCGGCCCATAGGCGAAAACGTTTTATTACAACTGGCACCGGACGCACGGGGCACGAAACGGCCCCAAACTAACAAGATCGAGGTAAAATGTATAAACTATAACTTACGCGCAGCGAGCTCCTCGAGGCATATGTCAAAATGATTACGTTCGTAGCTAATTACATAGGACGTCTGGCGTTCATGCAATTGTGTTTTTATACAATTCGAACATTCTTATTTCGATGGGCCAATTGAAAATCCCGGAGTCTGAAGCGCTAGAGACTTCTGAGTGTACATATGCTACCAGCAATCCTCTCCCATTAAAACATTGGAAGATGCGGGTCCCGATAGTAACGCCACCTTGTGGAGTCTACACGAATCGGTCCGATAATCGCTTCATTTTCAGAAAGGAAGATGCACTACCACTCATTCCTATACCGTGGTTCTAGTTAAAGGTGATACATGACAAATAATGTCACATGGAATTTTCGAATGTGGCGCCATCTGTTTCATTTTCCAGGGACTCCTCCCCTTCACCATAATGCCGCTCCAGAGATATTGTTAGAAATGAATGAAATATACCGTTTAATTAGGAGACTTTTACACATAAACATGCCTGTAACTGGAGGTAACGGCACTATACAGTGTTGCCAGCTTTACCATTTTTCCGGGCTAGCAAAAAGACGCCTGTGACTGTGTACACAGCTGTTACCGAAATGTTATTAAGTATCGCGGCATTTGGGATGGAACTGGCAGGCGCAGATAGCCCTGCGCGAATCACCGATCAAGCCACAGCCATAGTTACTACAGTCTCCATGAAACTGCTTCAGATAAATTGATTGAATAAAATGCAAATAGGCACCAAATCGGGCTCTCCTAATTTGAGAAAACAAATCAAGAATAGAACCAAGCCTCTTCATTTTGCAAGGATTCTCATTGATTATACAGCATCTATTTATTTGCTTCTCCAATATTAATGATGCTCAACATTGCACATTGCTTGGAGAGGTTGGTGTAAGCTGTCTCAAGAAATTCAATTTACTATGAAGCTCATTGCATAAAAGAACCATTAATTGGTGCTTTTATTTCCATAATATTTCAATTAAGCGGTTATTTAGAACAGTTTTCCAGGACTGAAGTCGCTTTCGTTTGATTAATTTGCCAAATCATCAATTGGAAAGAGCAAGTCAGCGGCGGCTAATGTTGAAGTATTAAGATTACTATCAAGCTGTTGACTTAAGTAAGGCATTTTCAATGTTCCTACATATAATCGTTGGGATATGATGTACCGAACATAATTGAACAGATAATCGACTAATAGCATATAGTTGACTCGTAATCTCTTTTTTCTAATATATTCATTGAATGTTGTAATTAATCAAAAATGATTCAGCATAATTTCAATAGGACCGAGAGTACCATGCTTGAAGAAACTAGGCCGTTATTTCTGCAAATTAACGATGAGTCCTGTCAGACAATTTGGCAATTTTTCTGATGAAATGGGAAACTGTTAGACCCAACACTAGTACGTGACTATGATAGAATAAACTTCAGTATTTACAGAAAACCCACATTAACAGACATTACTATCTCTAATACGAGAGCAAGGTGAAAAGTTCTTGAAAAATAAAACAGATGGCGCTACAATCGACAATCTCGTGTAACCTTTGTGATGCACCATCTTTAACTAGAACTCATTAACATTTTGGGATCGATATGTCATTCAGTTCTGTTTTTACACACATCTAAACCACTTGAAGATTATTGTAAGCATGGAGAAAAGTGAATTTCGAGTTTTGATTGAAAATTATTTCTTGCATGGAAAAAAACTCACGTAAGCCAAAGCATCCCTCATTGAACATTATGGAGATTCTTCACCTTCGATTGGAACGATTCACAAGATATCGTCGATAAGATTCATGGTATGACATTGAACGATCGGTAAGTTAAAATGCACGAGATGCTGAGGGTATGGGCATCTCACCCGAATGGGCACAGTTTGCAGACATTTTCAAATACGAGAAAGCTATCTCACAGATGGGTGCCGCATTCACTCTCTGTTGACAACAAGCACGACCGTGTGACACCTTCACAGGAGTGTTTGGCTATGTTCAAGCGCGATAAAAATAACTTTTCACACCGTTTCGTAACCGTGGATGAAACATTGATCCATGACAACACACCAGAGACCAAAGAACAGTCGAAACAGTGGACTCGTCCTGGCCAATGAAAGCCGAAAAAGGCCAAGGTGGGTTCATCGGCCAACAAAGTCATGGCTACAGGTTTTGTTGGGATGCATACGGTATCGTCCATATCGATTACCTTGAAAAGGATAAGACAATCACCGGCGTATATCATGCAGAGCTATTGGATTGATTCAACGCCGATTTGAAACGAAAGCGGCCGCATTTGGAATAGAAAGAAGTGATCTCCCACCAGGACAACAACGCACCGGCGCACAGGTCCGCAGTCGCATTAGCAATATTGCATGATATTCTCTAGATTTGGTCCTCTGCGATTTTCATCTATTTTCAAACTTGAACCAATGGTTCGGCGGAAAGAGATTTCGATCCAACGCTTGAACGCTGAAACAAACGCGTATGTTGAAGGATTGCTGAAATGGTATTATTTGGAAGGAATCGAGAAGTTAAAAAAATTGTTGGCGGGAGAATATCGGGCTACAAGGAGATTATGTTGAGGAATAAAATAAGTTTTGACCAAATAACCCATTTCTTGTTTCATTTTCAGGAATTTTCAGCTTGCCCTACATTGTTCAGTGGTAGTCACAGATTAGCAGTATATCATTCATTGATACATAGAACATTTTCAATACCATTGTCAAAAAAATACCTCAATATTGAATTGGATACAATAAAATGAATACCTATCAATAACGGCTTTTCGGTAGGGCAAATAAAAAAATTAATTAACCGCAAACAACGAGTAACTTATTATAATATTTATTTTTCTTTGTCCCGTTAGCGAAAACATTGCTATCATTTTATCTCACCAATTTCAAAATCAGTTTTAAGCCAGAAGCCAAACTGTGCCGTTTCTTATATAATGCTAATTTTGCCTGGATCGTAATTTTGATATTAGATACCAAGAACATTTTCGTTTTTTAGACTCAACCTTCGCAAACCGTTTTTCACAAGCAGGCCATACCTTTCCTAATTAAGGTACTATAAATATTTGACATAATCAAATCGTAAGTTTCAAATTAAAATAAAGCTCCAATAACATTATCCTAAATAGTTAGACCTATTCCAAACTGATCTTTTGCTTTGTCTTTCAAAGCACTCTTGGAATAATTCTTAGAACATCAAATAATAATTATCCTAATTCACAAATTGTATCTTAATTCACAATGTATTTCCCCGGAATCTATTTGTTTCCCTATTGTACTTTTGTTCCTATTTATACTGAAATGTTTAATGTTTACTTTATAATTTTGAATCTGTTTGGTAATAGCACTTGAAACTACAATAACGTTCTCATACTATTAATGGGAGTGGTATAAGATAACTGATCTTCCATTTAATCTTATTACCGAAATCACTACTGAAAAGAATCAACATTGTGAAGGCCAAAGTATTAATATGGGAGAAAAATCACCAATATAGACTTTTTTCAGCTATCTTAGGATTAACTAATGAAGAATTGATAGAAAACTGTCGATCCGGTTGGTGAATTCATTTTTCTCAATAGGAGCACAGACGGGCAAAATTATAGGTTATAGAACGTGAGATACCCACACCAAATGTCATGTCCAAATAAGGCCAGGGGAATTTAACTTGGAAACGGTTAATTCGCCAGTATCTCTGTTTCACTAATTTTACAGGTTCTTAATACCGTTATCTTTGGAATGATTCAAGCTTATTCAACCAACTGGAAGACTTCGTAATTACAAACGGTGAAATTTTCTAATCGTCTTAACGTCTTATATTCCAGCTCTCAGACTTAACCACCAATTTGTTTTTAGATTATCAGAGCCTTGAGACGGTCTGGAAGATAAACAAAGTTATTCTGTTCGTTTATCAAGAACCAACAGTTCAATATTCAAAGTCGCTTGTGCCTAGTAAGATCATCCTTGATAGATACTATTCGCTGTTCACAGAATGAATGATATGGTGTCATAATTGATAATTTTACAACCAAATATTTCAACAATTTTCCTTACACAGAGTTGCCGATATAAGCTGTTCATTTATGAAATTGACTTGTCATTGACATTTCATAATTCATTGTGAATCTAAATTTTGATATATTCAAAGTACACAATCCATTATTCTTCTCAGAACTGCAAATCTACGTATATTTACGTCGCCGTCGTGTGCTGTGTAAATTGCAAGACGTGTATATTTTTTTACATCAGTATGGAAAACTGAAAAATGAAGGTGTGAGTACGTCTATTTGTTTATCTCGACGAAACATGGATTTTCGAAGATGGTACTGTCGGTCCCTGGCACTTATAATTCCCTCAAATACAAAAGATCTCGATTATCTAGGTGGAATGTATCAAAGCCACTTCCTAAATTGGTTCGAATTTCAACTTTTAACGATTTTAGAAGAAACCTCCACCATCGTTGTCAATAATGAATAAACTGCCATCAAGTACCCTCACAGAAATATGATATACAAGAATGATCAAGTAGCAATAATGAACAGTCATCGTCATTATGATAACACTTCGGAAAGAACTGTTGTTGATCTTGGTAAGATTGACAAAGTCGCAACTAGTAACATAACAGATATGTTAGTTGAAAAATATGGCCAAGGAAGTGCTCCGTCCACACCATTATAATTTTAACACCATTGAACACATCTTAGCATTCAACCTAAGGTGTTTGGCTTATGAGAACAATTTTAAGACAATGAACAAAACGTCAGGTACTCATAATTTGTAGTCAAAATTCAATTCCATATTTCGATTTTTTGCAACTATTTCAAGTTGATTTTATCGAATCGAATCATAATAATAATTTTATTGATCATTGTGCGATTTGTCATAGGATATTTTGTATCCCACCCACGAGTGTTCACCTATTTACCAGAGGGCCGGTTCCTGCCCGAAAGTGTTTACCATGCCCCCCGGATGAACTATTCCTAAACCGGTTAGCACCATTTCCATGATATATCTATAATCGTCGTGCTCGTGTAGCGGTTCCCACTTGAGGGTGTTCACCTGGCTTTAGAGATAGGCGGGAGCTGCTCCCACTCCAGAGTGTTCCTCGAGTGCCCGAGATGTTCAAACTGCCACATACTCAACTCCCGGTCGGGAATGGGTAGATGGTTAATGCCCTGAAAAGGTTTAACATCATTTCCGTATCTAGTTTCTGGATCTCCTGCTTCACATAGCTCTACCGACAGTGCTTTGCGTCTTGTGGGGATCAGTGTTATTCATCTGCACAGAATGTGCATGACTGTTTCGTTTTTCCGTTTGCGTCACCTGCACAAAGGTGAATCGCTAAGGTTCATCCTGTGGAGATGGTAGTTAAATGGTCCGGGACCTGTTCAGCAGTGGATTGTCTCTTTGATGTTACTTGTAGAGCTGGCCACCGCTGGTTCGGGGCTTATTATGAGTTCTATAGCCCCCCGTTTTGCAAGCTCATCGGCTATTTTGTTTCCACTTATTCCAGAGTGAGCAGGGACCGAGGGTAAGCTTGCCTTCGTCTCCGTAAGGTTGTTCAGCGTAAAAACACTCCCACACCAGCTTCTATGTTATTCTCATGTTATTCAGCTCAGGAAGAGCTGCCTTGCTGCCTGTGCATAT
The DNA here is from genome assembly GCA_958510875.1 of Endomychus coccineus. Classification (NCBI taxonomy): domain Eukaryota; kingdom Metazoa; phylum Arthropoda; class Insecta; order Coleoptera; family Endomychidae; genus Endomychus; species Endomychus coccineus. Next base: position 39,878,216 of record OY294069.1, read on the forward strand.
AATGATGTGAGTTTGCATTATTCCCTCCAGCACTATTTGGGAACAGCGCATTATTGCCAGAATCTCCGTTTGGAGTATAGTGGCTGGTTTGCCTGGAGGTTTAGTGATAATTTTACCGGGACTATTGCGATATATCCCTGAATCTGCCTGTCAATGGCTTCTGGCACCATCAGTAAACCATAATTCATCATTAGTTGGTATTGGTAAGACTGATTGGTTGTTGTTCAACCAATCTTCTCTGGTGGGTATACTCATACGATACTCCTTATCAAAGGTGTACGTGGTGTCATCTCATTCGTTCTCATCGAGCAGACGAAGTGTGTTCCACCACTAATTGGTATAGTGAGATGTGACTATCGTTTGCCTTCCACATTCATATTGACTCAAGTCTGTGGCAGCCGCACCTTTCATAGTCAGGTGGAATGGTTCCACTTGCATTAGCGCTACAAGTATGGCCGTGGGAGTGCTACCCCTAGTTCCTATGGTAGTACCTAGGATGGGCTTTCTCAGGGTCTCCAGAGCTGATATGGTCTTCCTGAGCTCTGTTCTTTTCCACCAAGCAACCGAGGCGTAGGTCCACCTCGGCTCAAAGATGGTTTTCAAAATCTACATCATGATGTTTGGACTCAAGCCACAATTGTGACCAATAGCCTTCCTGCCCAACCAGAAGGATCCAGTGAATTTGCGGCACTGTTATTCTAGTCGTGGTTTCCATAAAGGTCGATAGTAAGAAAATTGGCAATATTCAAGTGGTCAACATGAATACTTAAACAATTGAACAAAACCCCGTAGCGCTTTTCGTTTCGACGTCTAATGGTGACATTGATTGAATTGAAATAGTCAACGCGTGTAAAAACAAACTATCTAACAAATGCTCACCTGCATTTTGGGAGTGGAGACATTTTTGAAACTATAGATTTGGCTCTGAAATCACTCCTGATAAAAACACGAGCTTGTGAAATCCAAAACAAATTCTTGCTCCAAGATTCAGCACGAAGGACCAAATGATGCTGTTCTATTGAATAACATACATTATCTGCTGCTAATTTACTGACTTAAATCATAATTGTTATTGATCAACTTTTTCCTTCTCCCTAGCAACTGTTTATATAAAACCAGAGTTATATAGAGAAAGACAAAGAATAAACTGTAATAATCACATATATGATACTCTGATTTCTAACATGAATCAACATCCGGAAACTTTTGGATTTAACAGTTTATTCACCATCATTCTTCTTCTAGCATGATTTCTTTTAAATACAACTCGTTCCGAACTTTCCAATCGATCCAATAGAATTAACTATGATATTTTAGAACTATTTGAAATATTTCCCCATTTAACTATCGAATATACTTGAACTGTTCGTGTTTTCGAGATATTAATCGTAGTTTTCACACAGACGAAGTTCAGTAATAATCTGATCTATTGCCGATCATGTTCATGCATTGCTCAAGTTATTGTTCGCCACACCCATGCCGTTTTGATGTAGAACGTAATAATAATAAATTTTTTGGTCGTTGTGACATGCATAACATTTTGAATGCGCTGAATGGATGTTTTGAATGCAGTCAACAGTGTGGCATGTATGTCTACAATAACTCGACCGTATTTATAGGTCCGATAACCGCCATCCTACACGCTGTCAATGCAATCATACATCGTACGATTCCACCGGGAGGTCGCTGGGCCTGTACACTGCACAGGGTGTCGATATCTCGGCTCTCCGTTAACAACGTTATGTACGTAAGGCATCTTTTATCTTTAACAGCACACCTGAATAAATTTTTGTTTTGTCAGATACTGTCATTTGCTTTCTAAAATTTTATAGATGCTCCCAGTGGGTTTCCGAACGTGAAGAAACCAAAGAGTGAACAGTTCAAGCAACAGATTTCTCATGAAAATGGCATGCACAGCTTCGTGGAACTGCAGTTGAAATACGAGGTCTATCCAAGATATAATCGAATATTTACTTCCCTCGCTATATAAGGGGAGTATTGTGATCGCTCTAAAAAATAATTTACATATTTTCACGGAACAGTGGCGTAGCTAGTGTTGACGGGGTCCCGATGCAACGAGGGCCCTTGTTCACATTTTTTCACCCCTGAATCTTAATGGAGTTGATGATGAGAATTGTAAAGTGTAAATTTCACCTTACGGCTTAGAAATGGCCGCTGTAGGATAATCGGTTAACTCCTGTGACGTCAGCTATGCTAGACCGTATATTCGGTATATTCTAAGAGTCATGGTCCGTATATTCTGAGAGTCATGGACCGTACCTATATTCTAAGGGTCTTGGTTGCTCGGTGTCAGTTACCGCTTCTCTTCCGAGGGTGTTCTGTGAGACGCCAGAAAGGAAGAGAAAATGTTACTTCTGGTGAATTCGTTCGAGTGGAAAGTCGATTGCTAGGTTATTTCAACAGGGAGGTGATATCGAGCGTGTTTTTGGAACCAAATTCTGGGAATATCCTTCCGTTGAAAACATAAACATCAATTACCAATTTGGATTGGAATCATTGTGATCAATAGGGTAATTGATATGGCTTCGGGGATCTAAACTTAGTTTTCGACGTGTCTGGCTGTGAACGGAAGTAAAAGTTGTCTTATTTGAAGGAAAACCCTATCGTGTTAGAGGTAAATATCTTTGTAATTCCATTTGATTCATTCACTAAATTCAGGAATGAATTGCCTTCATAGGTGGTATCTGAGAGAACATAACCTTGTTCTAATTTGTTAACAATTGTTGTGTATTTTGTTCATGTCTGTCTGCTGACGACAATAGAACAATAGAGTTTGAACATTTCGTGATTTCAGTGTTCTACTTTTTCTTCTTCTTCCCTATATTTTTGTCTATGTTGTGGAAAGTTCAACAAGAAGTGTGTTGAGGATTGTTTGGAATCTGCTGTGGGGAGATCACTTAGGAGTCACTGATTTATTTGTGCTGTACAATCGTGGAAAAGGTATCATAATTGTGGCAGGGACCCCTACATGAAGTAGAAGTAATTAATTATCACCAAGCAAATACAACATCAACTCTCACCAGGTCAGATTATCGATTGTGGTTTTGCGTAACAATTTTAATAATCATTGAGTATTGTATATTATGTAAATTCAATCAACTGTTCACTTGTTCAAATGATTTAAGTAACTAATTTCATCCATATTTTCTAATCATTCGCTTCATATCACATTAATATAAGTTTGTCATAAATCATATCAATATTAGTATTTCAAAGTAAATTTCAATCATTCTGGGTACAGATCTCTTATTTTCTTTCTTTCAGGGTAATTTAACCTAGGGACTTGAGTATTTGCATCCCCTAGTTATACACATAATTCATTGGTTGGTTAAAATACTCTGACGCCCGAATTTTTACAATCTGAAATATAACTTACGACCATCTTCACTGTAGCTGTCGGCAACCAAGTGATAAATAGAGCTTTAGTTTATCCTTTAGTAAGAGTAAATTGTAACCCTTACAGAATGTTTAAAGAAAAACGAAAACATGAAAATTTTTATTTTTTGGCATTATAATTGAGGCTGTCTAGAAACTAATATATGTCAAATATCAGGAACCACAATAATGCCAATCTTCAAATTTTGGTTCTTAACATTAACGATACCGAAAAAATTATTCACCAAGGGCGGCGCTTCAGGGTACCCATGATACATTTTCTGCTTTATCTTCATCGCAACATTTTTTTTTAATTTCAACTTCATTTACAGTTTTTTTGGTTCGTTCGGCTCCAGCAAGGTTCTTTTGATAAACAGTTTTCAAGAAAACTCGATTTGAAAATGATCGTGCAATCTCTTATTTGAAAGAACATAGATATACGGGGCTTGCCCATTATGACAAATTAATTCGATTTTCAATTCAATAGGGATTGTCTTATTTTTGTATCATTTATTTATTAATTTATTCATGTCACTTTGTACTGACAATGTAGGGTCAGATTTCAATTCTTTTTAAGTTGTTTCATCATTTAATAGATCTCCTATTTTGTTTTCGTAGTCATCTCTATGCATTATGACGGTTTTATTACATTTACCCGCGTTCAAAACTAATATTTGAGGGTAAGCATCTAAGGACTCTTTTATCTTTGTTGTGTGATAGTCAAAACGATTCTTTGCGATGTTTATTTCCGCTTTTTGTATATTTTTTATATTTGTCAAGATGTACCAAATTTTATTTCTAGTTCAATTTTTTTCCTCTAAATTTTTATTTCTAATTCCACACACTAACGTAGCAATTATATTGTCGATAGGTAATGTTTTAATATCAGGCAATACAAATTTCGTATATAGACTTAACGTGTGCTGCACCTCATCCGGAGTTTTTGTGTCTGTTTGATTCTTCAACGCTTCAACCATTGTTGATTAATATTTTGTTCTTCATACGCTACGCACTCCGTTGAACTAATTATCTTTGTTGATTGAACGGCTATGATTTTGTTGAAATTTTTTTCGAAATTGTTCTGCTTATTTTCCAAAAATTGGGTGATAAAGTTGCTTTCAAAATTCAGATAACAGAATTGTTCAACGCGCTTAATTTTGTTTTCAACCTCTGGTATATCAGTGCAAGCTTCTTTAATGCACAAATTTAAACAATTTTTATGAAGAGAATTTAATAATTTATCGTACTCCATCTTATTTTGCGCCTTGCTAAACATGTTATCCTTCGATTTAGATTTGATGAAATTTGGAAATACTTGCTGTCGTATCACATACCTTATTACCATATTGAATACATACCTTCAATCGTACTACAAACTGTGCTTTGATATGTCTTCTAACTTTATAAGAAAATTGCTAAGCAGTGGATTCTTGATTCATGTACTCAAAACATTACATTCTATTATCCCATAAATCTTTAACATTTGATTCGAAAGTAGATACTTGAGCGTTATATTTTTTGGTTTCAGTGTACAGACTTTATTGACATGTGTTCGTATATTATAAGAATATTATTAAGCAATGGATTCTTGATACACATTCATATACTTGAAACATTGATGTGTTATAATTTTGATTACTCGTGTTTCTGTTTGTTCCGGCGACGCGAGCATTTTCATTTGGAATACATGCGATAACGACGCCTGGTGATGATACAATTAGTTTTAAGAAGTCACGTTTTAGACATTGATACGTCATCTGATGATGGTCATGAGACCAAAACGTACGTGAAGACGAAAATAATAAGCATGTGGTGATGTGACCTATTTCCCGGGAAAATGTATTGTTTGTTTCTTTGTTTCATTCAAAAAAAATATAGTTGACACCTACTTCTAATGTAACCACGAGCAACAGGAAGTCGAATCCACTTCCATTGAATATAACTTTAACTCCTTGATCAATGTTAACTTCACGATATGAGGCTAACTGAAGATCTCCATGCAACAACCTATAGATAGGGTTACAGATCCTCATTCCAATACAATCCAGGTAAATGGAAAATAGCAGTATAAAATATTCAAAAGCGTTGTGATAAATTTATATCGACTCTACATGTCGCTGTTCTAAGAATTTCTTCGAGACTAATGATATTGTTTTCCCTGAACTTATTAATTTTAGTATTTTTTATGTTCAAGAATTCCCCGCTAAACGTTAACAGAAAATGTCATTAATAAGTCTACGTCATTTATGTCAGCTTGGTGAATTAATCATGACTGGCCAACGGCAAGATTTACAAGCCCGCTAGATTAAAACTTCTTGGCAGTTTTGCATAATCCCATCCTAAGAAGTGAACCCACGGAGATAGATTTCAGCTCCTATAGTCAAATTGGGTGTGTAATACTATTTGTTAGTGATTGGTTCATTAGATTCATTAGATTAGATCTTAACTTAATTGTTGTTACCGTACCTGTTCATGCATCTTAATTGATGATAATATACAGCCTACATAGAATGTGAAACTTTGGAACATGCCGACGGTCTGTGGGTGTGACTAAGAAGAATACCTAGGTGGATATTTCAAACAATTGTGATCTATTGCAAACAGTTGAGGTGATGTGTCTATTACATTTTTGGGTTAATTTCTATACTAACATCTTTCCTAATGTTATAGTACAACTTTATTTACAGGCATTTTATTGTTCACGGAAACATTGATTCCTGGTTTGAATAAGAATATTAATAATGATTCTTGACCCAGGTATGAATTATACATGAATTCTCGAGAAATAGGTCACACTTACACATATGCTTATCATTTTTGTACCTTTCGGTCCCACGACCATCATCAGAAGACGTACCAATGTCTAAAACGGGATTTCTTAAAACTGATTGTGTCCGCACAAAGCGTTCTTAACCCTCCAATTTCAATTAAAAATGTCCATGTCGCCGAAACGAACAGAAGCACGAGTAATCGAAATTGTAATACCTCAATGTTAAGTATATCGAGAATTCACTGCTTATCAATTTTTTGATAAAATACGGAGTCATCTCAAGCAATGTTGAATACGATAGATACCAAAAAATATAACGCTCAAGTATCCACTATCGAACCAGATGTTGAAATGTGAGCCAGCGGTGGACTATTGGGAGAGGGGATAAGCATTTGAATTTTTCTTGAAGGTTTGGAGGTAAAAGGCTTAGGAAAAGATCTCACTGGGCAAAAAGTTCCACAACTTCGCTGAACTCTGGTAGGAAGTTCGGCACTTATCAAGCTTGACAATAAAGGAGTGATTAGTTTGAGCTCCTCGAATCAGCCTATCTGGAATATCTCTTGGTGGAATAATGGACAAGATTTCTGATCAACATCGACCATGGAAACATCTATAGAAAGGAAGAGATCGCCTATCTTTCTAGGATTCTAGAGAGGTCAAGGAATTAGTAAGTGTGACATCATCAATCAGATAAATAGTTGGGGAGTCGGATTCCAAATATGTTAACAGTACTCCAAGACAAGTAGAATCAGTGCTTTGGAGATAATGAGGAGCTGCTAGGATGTAGAGTAGCTCTTGGCACAGAATAGAAAACCAAATTTTCGCAATTAACCTCATATGATCATTCCATGAGAGCGTGCTGTTGGTGGTGATCCCGAGCATTGATGTGGAAGACTTCATAGGAATAGTTGTATCTTACATCGACATATTAGGGATTGTGGAATATGCCTCTCTGGAGAAGGTGCAAGCTTGAATTTTGAATAGAATTGAATTCTACTAGGTTATCGGATCTTCATTCCAAATTCGTAGCCAGATCTCGGTTGAATGCATCAACCTGTCTCTGTCTCATTCCTCTGCCTTCATTGAATGGTATAGGGGCTCTAGATGAGGAGACGATATGAAGTGTACCATCATCTGTAAAACTATTGACGGGACAGGTGGTAACTGCCAACAGATTGTTGATATGGAGCCAAAACAAAGTTAGTGACAAGACATGTCCCTGTAGAACATCATCGTCGATGGTCATTATATAGGGGGATACTCTGTCATCTCGAGAACCCAGTCAAATGCCTGCTATAAATTCTTCATATTTATCAATAAATTTCTGCCAAACATGTGTTACGTAGGCGAGTAGGTCTCCTGTTGATTTCGAAGCTCTCTAGGTTTTGGAAGAGCTTGATGTTCATTGCTTTTTTCACTTCAAAGATCACAGATAATAGTGCAATGGATCTATAATTATTAGGGAGGGACATTTTTCTTTGAATTGGTTGAATTCTAGCTATATCCCAGCTGGAAGGAATACATCAAGTTTGTCTATCAATTATATTGCATCACACAGTGATATGGAGACATTCTCCGAGCTACATATATGTCCAATCCCAAGGACGTGACATATTCCTACATGTTATATATCCTTTTGGCAGCTAATTCGTTGATTACATATCTCTTCGGTAGTTTGCATCTTAAAAACAAGCAAGCATAAACCGCCTTCGATAGTGAAGTGGTTTGTACAGATTCCACTCACTCGGGCGGACCGGTCTCGTACCCTTGTCATGGCCGATACATATCCTAAGCAAATGGCAGAATGTATTCATTGGGCAAGATAATATCTGTAACCATGGCGTTCATCAGTTGGGAATCAAAACAGTAGGTGCCGTGGGCTGTATGATGTCATCGCTTGTTAATTGTTATTATCTGCACTTGCATTTAGTCAGGATTTGGTGGAATTCCCAGGTTTTTGGGAGCTTGTCTCCTAGCGTCGATATTTTGAAAAGAAGAAGCAAGCATACATTAATAGCACCAGAGAAAGATGTCACTCAGTGCTGACTGAATTATAAATCAAAATGTGCCTGTTTAAATACTATTTGGGGATAATAATGCAAAGAAGGGGCCGCCTTCAGGTGGACATAAAACGAAATTCAATAAATTGCTCTTTCGTTCAAACATTTCCATTCCTTCTGAATTCCGATTTATCTCCAGCTGAGGGTAACCCCTTGTTTGCATTATTATGCCCAAATACTATTCAAACAGACACGTTTTAATCAATAATTTGGTTTACTTTCATGATGACTACTTGGTAGCCAAAAGGTCCTCAGTACGTTATTAGTGTATTTAGTAGATGAGAGTGATTACTTCTTGTTTATAGTAGAACCAGACGAGCTTTCCGTGGAACCAAAATCGCTACCCAAAGAGTTTATCAGGACTGCGTGCGAAACCGTATCAAAAGCCTTAGCAAAATCTGTATGAATAGTACAGTCATTTAAAGATTTTATTTCGTAATGTAAACTTTGTACAGTTGATCTTCATCTGAAACTTGTTGCAAAATGTTTTTATGTCATAAGAACCATTGGTCACCCAGTCTCATCATGGGAAATTGGCACAAAAATTGTTTTATCAACAAATTGACCGTTTATAATCAATCTAAATTTACAAATTTTCCAGATCTCAAAAAAATTATTACTTTCATGCAGAAATACCCACTCGGAAGTTTCAGGGGTCTCTAATTACGATTCTGAAGTCACAAATAACAATATTATTCATCATCACCTGGAAATTGGCCATTTGGCACCGGTAGTTCATGATATTCAACATGATTTATACCTTGTACATGATTTATACCTTTTCTTGCAAACAAATGGACTCAATTGGTTTTTTTGAGCTATCAATCTGTATACCAAATTCAGAGATAACTAGATTATCCAGAATCTTCCGGAAATAGGCCAATGAGAACCGGATATTGATATAATTTGCCAAAATTTAAACCTTTCTCTTGCAAAAAATTGATTCAATTGGTTTTTTTGAGCTAATAATCAGTATACCAAATCCAAAGATAAAATATCAATCTATAACTGTCCGAAAATTGACCAGTTGGAACCGGAAGTTGATGAAGTGCATAAGGTTTGACGCTGTTTCATATTCCTATGATACATTAAAAAAATCAGTAATAATCATATTTTAATGATAATATACAACATTTGAGGGCAATAAATGAATAAAAAGTTTTAGTTACTTATTATTACTATTTCTACATTTACAGTTCGTCGTTACATTCATTAGATATAGTGATTGCTAGCTCAAAAAATACCAATTGAGTCCATTTTTTGCAAGAAAAAGGTATAAATTATGTCGAATATCATCAACTTCCGGTGCCAATTGGCCAATTTCCAGGTGATGATGGAGAATTTTGTTATTTTTGACTTCGGAATCTTAATTGGATTCCACAAGAACCCCTGACTGGGTATTTCTGTTCCAAAATTACAATTTCTTCGGGATCTGGGAAATTTGTTTATTCAAATTGTTTATAAACGGTCAATTTGCTGACAAAACAGTTATTGCCAATTTCCCATGGTGAGACTGAGTGACCAATGATTCTTGGGACATCAAAAACAACAAGTTTAAGACAGAGATCAACTGTACAAAGATATTCCAATAGTTGCCATCTAAAATGACTGTACTAAAATGACGTTTACCTGACAACCTTCATTCAAAGCCATAAGAGATATGTTGGGTTAAATGCTCATAAAATGTACTTGATTCATTTTTTGCATTTTGCACATTAGTCCGGCTACGCATTGTTTTTCGCTCCAAATTTAAACTTAGTAGTGATAGTAAGTAGTTGTAAAAGTGGTCTTCTAATCCTGCATTAGATGCTACTGTTGACTAATACCTTAATTTCGCTAACTTTATTTTTCCCACATTGATGTAGGGTCATAATCAACTACAATATGAGCACCTTATAAAGGATTCACTGTTTCACAATAGAACACGCTTCTAATATTATGTATTCATACTTTCCAGTTACCACTTAAAGTTAATTAGAATTCTTACAGTTTCCGAATCGGTACTTCAGAAGGATTAATGAATATTTATGTCAGAATTACTCACCTAATTGACTTCGAGCGATATGAATATTTTAATGGGAAGTGTTAAGATTTACGTATTCTAAGACACTGAGCGACCAAATTAAACGTATTTTAATAATGCCTAGATTTTTGATGAATATGGCGGTGTTAATATACTTTTTGTGTTTGCTTTCGTAATACATCAAAGTTAGCTATGCGCCATGACAGTTGACGGTGCCCACTCTTGGCCGCCTGTGGGTACGGACTCGGCAGGAGTTCCGCGCGGACACTTCAAAAATACACTGGATATTCCTAAACTTGCCACATGTTACCTACATATAAATAATTGATTTATTTTGTGAGCCATCACAAGAGTGATTTATGTATTCGGTCAATCTAAATTATGTAATAATACTTCGACGGTTACAAATCGCCATAATAAATGATGGAGGCAATACTGGGAACATTTTAATTATGGCAAGAAAACATCCAGTCAGCTACAAATTCACCATGAAATTTGACATAATTATGATATGATTCAATTTTTGATTCGAGTAGAAGTGATCATCATCTCTAATAGAAATTTGTAGGCACCGGAATATTTTGGTAGAAGCCATCTTGGAGTTTATACGAGGGCAAGATGAAAAGTCCCTGAAAAATCAGAAATGATTTACTAGTTCAAAACTTATTTTATTTCTCAAACATACCTTGTTTCATAAATGAGAATATAAATGATAAACTTTATTTGTTATTAAGAAACTTCATGAATTTCATGCAATTGAAACAATACAATAATATAACAAACAGTCATGACAACTATCTTGACCTAGTATTATCTAACATTACATGTCATTTGTTTAAAGACAATGCTCCCTCAGTTAAAGAAGATTCGTTTCACCCTGCACTTTTGATTGAGATGTTATTGTGTAGACCTCATAATCAAAACTTCAAAGGTATAAGTGTAAACAACACATATAACTTCAGAAAAGATAATTTCTTACAATTATATAATATGTTACTTGAAATTGACTGGTCCATTCTGAATGATTACTCTAATATTGATGAGGCTTGCTCTGAATTCTATAGTGTGGTATACTCTGTACTTGATGTAAATGTACCATTATTCCAAAATAAAAAACGTGGTTATCCACCATGGTTTGATAGGTCTACTATCGATCTAATAAAACTTGAAAACAATGCTAGAACTAGGTATTTAAAACATAAGTCTCGTCAATCTTGTAGATTTTAAGCAACTAAGTTCTTAAACTAAAGTTCGAATAAAGGAAGCTTATAATCTCTATTTGGAGAAAATCGGTAACTCCATCACTTATGATACAAAAAGTTTTTGGAACTTCATGAGTGAAAAAAAAGGCACGACTAGAATTCCTGGTTCTATGCGATTTAATGAAACACTATTAAATGATTCCAAAGAAATTGTTGAAGCATTTGGTACATTCTTTGCCAGTGTATACTCTGAACCCAATAACAATAACGATTTCAGCAATATTTCAGATTTGACCAACATTAACTCAACATTTTTAAATATTGCATCGATAAGTCAACCAGAAATTGTAGCTGCTATTAAAAACCTCAAGAATAAATACACCTCTGGACATGATCAAATACCAAGCTTCTTAATAAAAGATTGCGCTTCTGTGTTTGTCGTTCTACTACAGATTTTGTTTAATCTCAGTTTGAAATCTAATAAATTTCCTAGTGTTTGGAAAAAAGCAAAGATTATTCCTATTCACAAATCTGGTGATGTTGGAAATATACTCAACTATCGTCCAATTGCTATATTCTCTAACTTATCTAAGGTCTTTGAGATGTGTCTGTATCAACGTATTTATAGTGCTTTCTCATATATGTCACCACCATACCAACATGGATTTGTCCAAAAGAGATCTACTGTTACGAATCTTACTTGTTTGAATACGTATATTGCTACTATTCTTGACAACCAAGGACAGGTTGACGTATTATATACAGATTTTTCGAAGGCCTTTGATAAAGTTGATCACACTATTCTTCTAGGCAATCTCAAATCCATTGGAGTTAGTACCTCCTTAGTAGCGTTTTTTTGCTCATACCTCATCAATAGATCGCAGTTTGTGCAGTATTGCGGTCAAAGATCAAATTCATTTATCGCCAAATCCGGTGTGCCTCAAGGTTCAAACCTTGGTCCTCTACTGTTCCTGTTATTTATTAACGATTTGGCTTTAACCATAATCGGATTGAAACTAATTTTTGCTGATGACTTGAAAATATTTTTAGAAATAAAGACCATAGATGACTGCTATGCACTACAAAATGATCTGGACAATATTTTCGAATGGTGCGCCAACAATAAATTGAGTCTGAATATTAGTAAATGTTGTGTTGTTAGCTTCAGTCGTAAAGTCCATCCTATTTTGTTCGATTATCTTTTAGATTCAGTAATCATTTCTCGTAATACTACAGTCAAAGACTTAGGTGTTTTATACGATCATCAGTTCACTTTTAATCTACATATAAATGATATGTGTGCTAAAGCTAATAGAACGTTAGGGTTTGTATTTAGGCATTCCAAATATTTCAACAATTTAGAGGTACTACAAACACTATTTAATTCATTGGTTAGACCAAAACTGGAATATGCTTCACTTATCTGGAGCCCTCAGTATAAATTTCAGATAACACTAATTGAGAGCATTCAACTTAAATATTTGAAATATCTCTGGTTTAGAACTTTCAATATCTTTCCTAGAAGAGGTTTTGATCATCAATTATTATTATCTACTTTTGATTGTTTGACACTTGAACTTAGAAGAAGAATAAGGAGCACAATATTCCTCCACAATTTGTTGAATAATAATATTGACTGCAGTTACTTATTAGGTAAATTAAATTTTGTTATACCTAGATTATGTTCTCGCTGTCCCTTAACTTGTTACAATGTTAGGTCTAATACAAATGTATCATCTAGATGTCCGATATTTGTCATGACAACAAACTTTAATGTTATTTGTTCACAATCTGACTTATTTTTCAATAGTATTCAGTATTTTATTAGTGTGTTTAAGTGAGGTTTTTCATTTTATTTTTTCATTTTTTATCACCATGTAATTCAAGAATTTAGTCAGTTTATTTTCATTATTCCTATAAGATATTATTTTTGTTATATATTTCTTGTTATTGTTTATATTATGTTGCTCTGTATTGTTTGTCCTATGATTGGGTTAACTCGTTGGGCATATATATACTAAATAAATAAATAAATGGATAAATAGATAAATAAATAATCTCCTTGTAGCCTTGTAGCTTCGTCCAACGTTTTTCTAATTTTTTGATCCCTTCCAAATAATACGATTTCGGGAATCCTCCGAAATAGGCGTTTGTTTCAGCGATGACCTCATCGTTTCCGCCGAGCCATTTCTCCAAATTTGGAACTAGATAAGAACTGAAGAGGGGCAAATCTGGAGAAAACGGGGGATATCGAATTGGCTTTTCTCGGCTTGGATTCGCCAGGACAAGTTCACTGTTCCGACTGTTCTTTGGTCCCTGGTGTGTTGTGATGTTCATGTTCAAGGTTACAAAACGATGCAAAAGATCCTTCTTATTGCTCTTGAACATCGCCGTTGTCACACGGTCGCGCTTGTTGTCAGAGAGCAAATGCGGCAGCCATCTGGCAAATAGCTTTCTCATATTCGAAAATTTACGCAAAATGTTCAGAACTCGTTCGGTTGACACCCCCATAGCCTTAGCAATCTGGTGCATCTACACTCGCCAATCACCCAATATCATAACATGAATTTTATCGACGGTTTCTAGCGTTGTAACCTGAATTGGACTACCAGAACGTTCGGCGTCCTTTGTGTTCATACTACCGAAACGGAAATCAGTCAACCACTTGTAAATCGTTGCAATTGATGGTGAAGAGTCCTCATGGTATTCAAGAAGCAATGTTTTGGTTTGCGTAATGTTTTTTCCACGCAAGAAATAAATCAATCAAGACGCGAAATTTCTTTTTTTGCGATGTTTACAAAATCTTCAAAGTTACTTGCTTTCGATTGGTGTCAAAGCAGAACTGAATGACATATTAGTCTGAAAATTTTAATTTGGTTCTAGTTAAAGATGGAACATCACAAATGTCCCATTGAATTTCCGATTGTGGTGCCATCTGTTTAATTTTTCAGGGACTTTGCATCTAATTTTTGTAACCTCAAACAATGAGACAAGGAAAATTTTTTGATTAAGCTAATCTATACCGGGTGCTCCACGACGTTCTGGTAATTCATCATCTTGAAACCTATTCAAATGACAAAGATCAAAATTGGTATTAACGAACAGTGGAAATCAACTGTCTACTGTGGAACACTTCCGATTTCCTGTGGATATCCGATCTCGTGACTCAAACGTCAGAAATTTAACTGTACAACCTGTATATCAAGACGTTTTTGGTTAGCCAAACAAAATTAAAAGATCCCAAACCTGTCATTACTGTTGTGCGAATTAATGATGGAAGGCATGTTATTCGTCACAATTTGATTACGGGACCCAGTCAAGTTCTCGGGTAAATTTTGAGGGTGCCTGAAACTTGTCACACATACCTTTCTTTGGTGAGAACAGAAAAGATGGGCGGATGTTGATCATTACGACTAATTGAATATTTATTGCTTATCAGGGATAGACAGGGGCTTGTTTCCAAACTTATAGTCATTATATGTTTCGTGTACATCCTAACAAGTAATAGTTATTATTCTTTTCGAAATTTGAAATGTTGCTTGTGAAAGAAATTATCAGTGAACGCGGAAACACCCAAATAGTGTACGAAAATTATAAGTTTTCCAAACATCGATCTTCAAATATTAATACTGTCTGGAGGTGCATCAAACGGCTTAGATGTAAGACTTATGTGTATACCATTGGGGAATCGGGTAGTTTTGTTTAACAACATCAAAAAATCAACGTAATCACGAATCTGAATTAAAAACTGCTAGACAAGTTCTTAGTGTTGCCTGCAAAAGACAATCAAAAGAAGAACCTACAGAGAGACCAACTGAAATAGTGCATAAATAATTAGCTTTAAATGGTTTTCCATCAGATTTTTCTTCAGAAACATTGACTTCCTGGAACTCAAAATGCGTCAAAATATGTACAATAGACGTCGCAAATATTGCCAACTTTGCCTTGCTCTACCAACGAAGTTCATCGTTATCTGCAAGAACATTCGTACAAAACGTCTAGAGTGGAACATTTTGTTCTGGATAATGATTTCCGGAATGGAATTGTGGTTTTTAGCTGCGAAACAAATTTCAAATTTGTATGTAAGTCGAGTCTTATATACATGGATAGCACATTTCAATACTGCACAAAATTTTTCACACAACTATTTACCATACGTGGTTACATGAATGAATCAGAAGAAACTTATAGACTCTGTTTGGAAAAAATTAAGTTTATTTGTTCTCTGAACAACTCAAGTTTTATTCCTGAGAAAGTGGTAGTTGATTTTGAAATTACCATCCACAATGCAGTTCGTAAAGTTTGGGGTAACGTTTTTAAATCCAAATCTGGTAAGAGATTTTTTTTGTTTTTGAATTACTTGCGATAAAACCAAGTGACGATAAGTTAACGATTTTTGCTGATTATTTGGTGGACTATTTCATATCCGACGGAGCCACTTTTCCACCCCAAACTTTGGCTGAAGCTTCTTAAACTCCAAATAAAATCACGAACGCTTGCGAGTCCTTTCACTCTCATTTAAATAACTCTATTATAGCTCCCCGAATATTTTTTCTTTCATGGATGTTTTGTTAAAATTTCAAATAGAAGTGTACATAAAATGTAATAGTGTAGCTACTACTTGTAAATCTAAAAACTCAGCCACAATTCGAAGACTATATTTTTTGCAAAAATTATTGTTAGATTTAGAACAAGCAAAAATAACTTCCCTCCAAGTTGTTTAAAATGTTTATGGACACAATCCATAGAATATGTATTATTATCATGTATAAATTGTCAATGTTTTTCTTCCGAGTGTTATGTAAAATTTATGAATTATAAGTACATTGTATTCTTGATCATTTGTTACACATTTTTGTAAGTGGTGAATGAAAAAAAGATATTACTTGGACGCCTGCGGTGGCAAAATTGTTGCATCAACAAGGTTTTCATTGTATTTTAGAATTTTAAAATCAATAATTATCTTTGTGACGAATTTCGTAGTCCCAAAATCGGACGACAGAATGACATGTGACGAATATCGTACACGAATTTTATATTAACCTGAGTACTGTGCCGAATTTCGAATCACGCTCAATGATAAACCGTTTGCTCACAATATATTCTTCGACCATTATAGTTCTTTCTCTGGTGTTGTCAGAATATAAAACAAATAAAAGAAAAAATAAAGGTCTATTTGATAGAGGTTTAAAATACGAATTTGAATGTGAAATGTGGAATTGTGACTATGGACAAACTTTCGCAGTCGATTGAGAAATTTTAAATTTTTCCTCATTTGACTTGAATAATGAGTGAAAGATTATTTCAAAAGATCAACAAAGGGGCTCAAAATTTATGATGGTGTCTAGTCGTTAAATTTAATAAATTCTCTACACTTATCCAAATTGTTGTAAATTATGAATTTATATTCTAATACAATAGCAGAGAAATATAAAACTCTAACATACATCTGCAATAAAATTTCATGAGAAATGCAGTAAAGTAAGGTTTTATTATCATTCATAAGTCCAGTGGTCGTTAAATGAAAGAATGGACACTTGAACATAAAAGAAATAAACGTTTTTGTCTATGTGGATGGAATAATCATAATTTCATTTGAAATATCCATTTGTTATCGTTGTAAAGTACCCGTCATACACAATTACCAAAGAAACTAATTATTCTTCAACATGTAAATTATTTCTACAAACTATCGCCTGCCACAACATCGTACAAAATACGCACGATTCACGTGAATACATGACTGCTACGGGACCTTACACACTCAAGGGTTAAATTATAATAAATTAACCTCAATTGATAATTTGTGATGTAATGCAGTCAAATGAGTATAAAAATAGGCCAAACCTGTAAATCCTCGGGGAATGAATCGATTTTGATGAGACCAAGTGCATTCTCTTCAGAATGTCATAAGAAAAAAAGTTGACCACAAATAAAGTTGCGCCAATTGTTTATATTGCTTATAAACAACAACTGAACAATTTCATTAACTCATATTTGATCGGATGAAAACTATTTTCTGTTGTAAACAATTTATTCATTAACAAAATAGATAAATTCGACCAAAACTTCGACTTCGGATAATGTTGGTATTCTGAGTTCGAATATATCGTCAATATCGTGGAATATATATCAAAAAATTTGCAAATTTTTTTATTTATTATCAAATATACTAATCTAATCAGAATGTCGAGTTTATGGTCGTTGTCGGATAATCTAGGTCTCCTGAGTACTATTTTATTGCTATTGTGGTCATTAAAAGCATTCTCGTGGGAAATTTCAAAGGCGAATTGGAAAAATACTAAAAATTATGATGTTTTAGTATGACAAAGTATCAATAAATATATATAAAGTTAGATGTATTGATTTTTTTGAGGAGATATGGGAGGGTTGTTATGGAAGGGAAAACAATTATTTAAAATCATTGACATGCCAATTTTTTATTAGATTAAAACTTGATACATACCATTGATTTTTTTTAAATCAAGTTCCAAGTGTGCATATTATATAAAAGTGAATAAAACGTCACATTTCTATTTTCATTTTTTGTTAATAAATAATTAGCTTATAACAATTCGAAAATTTATGTATACATTTAAAGACCATAATATCAATGAAATCGTATTCAGGAGGCCAAACTTATCCGAAAACAACTATAAACTCGATATTTTGGTCATATTCGTATATTTAATAATGAATATAATTTGTTCATAACAAATTAACAAATTTGTGGGTATACATTCGACGACATTGACGATAAAATTGAGCTCAGCTTAACAAAATTATCCGAAAAGACCCTAAAGTCGGGGTTTTGATCGAATTCATCTACTTTGTTGATGAATAAATTGTTTATAACAAAAAATAGTCTTTATCTCATCAAAAACGTTCAAATTTTGCATTTTTCAGAAATGTTAATGTAATCTCGAGAATGATGTGATTTCAGATTGTTTCTTTATTGTTTATAAACAATATAACAACTATTTGCGCAACTTCATTTGTGGCCAACTTTTTTTCTGATGACATTCTGAAGAGAATGCACTTTGTCCCATCAAAATCGATCCATTTCCCGAAGATTTACGGGTCTAATACCCATTTGACTGCACTACATCAGGTTCTTTTGCTTGTTTATGATCATCTCAATGTCTAAACAATTGCCGGGGTAATTTTGTAAATTTTGTATACATTAGCTACTATTTTTGTGGGTTCAGATCTATATAAACCTTTTGCTTATATATGATCATCACAATAACAAATAACTGCCGGGTTAATTTTTAATACATTATTTACTATTTCCGTAGGTTCAAAACTACGCAAGTCTTTTGCTTCTCTATGATCATCAACATGTCTGAACAACTGCCGGGGTTAATTTTGTGAATGTTAGTTATTATTTTCGTAGGTTCAAAACTGTACGAGTCTTTTGATTGTATATTATCAGCACAAAAACTGCCTGGTTGAGGATAGTGAACCTGATAATCTGATGTCTAATAATATGTAAGCTTCGTAGTAGTGTATCTTCCTCTGATCGATGATATTCCTCAATAATCAATCATATGAATATCGACTCATCGAGATCGTTTTTTCTTGTTTGGATCTAGGTTAGATAATCATTCATTCATATTCTTTATCTCATTTTCAATCCGTATCCAATCTAAGTCAATAGTCAAAATGATTTAAATCGTTCTTTGAGGCTTGATTTACCTAGCAATGATCCACGTGGTTATGTGTTATTCCGTGGTACCCTCCTTTGAAATTCCTCCTAATAAATTCAATGGAATAATTATTCATCTGGGTGAACTCAAATAAAGCCAAAATTCTCATTTACTACTTCACAGGGATGAAACTACGATCACGATTGCAGTCTACAATATTCAGTGAACTATTATCTAACTGTTCTCTTACAGATTTCTATATTGATTCACTCATTCTCTTTACTACCATTTATAGATATATCTTGTAGTATAAATTGTCATAACTTCAATGAGTAAGCTATTATCCAAATATTCCCTTTCAGATTATAATATTGTATTTAGCTCTCTTCAAGATTTCAATTTTTTTAATAATTTTGAATATACAATTTGAGAAGATAACATAATCAGTTATTATGACTATTCCTGCTGATTTAGTTATTTGTTCCTCAAACTTGTGGCCAAGGTATTGCTGGTATTGTCTATATTTGAGGGTTTAAACTTTCGAGTCGTCTCCATTCTTTCTCGCGGGCCGTGTTGTAGAATGAATTCCTGGCAGAGCACTTCGTCCAAGCTCATCCAAGACGTTAAATTTCTTTTTAGTTGAAATAAACAAATTTTCCGAATTATTCTTCTCCACAAAATTCATAATTTCAATTTAATTAATTAACTTATTTTGAATTCTAATTTGTTCCACTTTCAATTTTTCAAAGTATCGATCTTTGTTAATTTATAAAATAATCTTACTAATTTCGTTCCAATTATAATTCCCTAGAGAATTAGAACCAAATTCTTGAATTCAAACTTGTCTTTATTTCTCTGATATAATCATCAACATTTATCCACCTGAAAGTGCCGGAAATTCTTGATTGAGAATTCATATTTTGTTTTTGGTTGAAGCAGTTGGCGCTCTGGTAATTCGATCAATCAAGAATTCAAGGGCCCGTATCACTACGAGCCCTGAGTGTAAAATATCCTAGTGAGCTAGTTGGGATCATTAGACACAAAAGGTCTCCAGATCAACATTGATTGGGTTTTCTGCATCTAATACTGCAGTGGATGGTTTAGAAATGAAACCATAATTACTCATTTCCTCAATGAACAATATATGCCAAAAAACATTCAAATATGATGCAACGAATAACTTTCTTAGCTTTACGAAACCTACTATGAAGCTCAATAATAATCATTCTCGCAAATAAATTGTATCCTTTGCAAATTCTTCATAATTCTATCGCTATGACAATTCGCAAGCATTTTCATATTCATTGAAATAGTTCAAAAGCATCGTTTTTCCACACCGAATATTATACTCCACAATAACATTTTAAAATCTCTATCAACATAAATAATGAATCGGGAATTAGGGGAACCTATGCATTATCACCGGTTAGTGGTAAGGTAACTTCGGGAACTATTTATTTTTCATGATTGAAGGATAAACAATTTGAAAAACATGTTATGAAGTCAGAACACTTAGAACACATGAAAAATAAATAATGCTTGCTTACTGCTGATGACATTTTTGAACCCTAATCAATAAAATATTCAATATTGACACCGGCACCGACACTAAAAATTGTGTATTAGATTGGGAATTAGGATTCGTCCTTATTGCAGAACGGGTGAGTTCGTGGAAAGTAAGAATATATAGAAAGATGTGAATTAGTTTTTATCATATTTCATATTAAACGCGACGGAGGTATTTTCAGGTTCTAGTTACAGATTATATATTAATTTAATCCTTGATTTTTTCGTCTAATGTGTATTATCCTATTTCATTACCACAATTTAATCATTCGTTATTTTGGATCGCGAAAAACAATAAGTCCTCGGAATCTAGGAGTGATTATGTCGGGGTGTCTGAGATTGCGGTCAGAGTATTCAAAATTTATTCCATAGAAAATCACTTTATCTTTGGTGCAATTAGGTTGTTGGATTATTATATAATCGCAATCATTATATTAAACCTACTCATTTGTACGCAAGAATGAGAGCAACAGCTGAAAAGAAGTTTACAGAAGTTTTAATAAACAAAATGACAGTGAAATATACTGTACGGAACTCAGTACCATATTCTGTACCATTGATTAGAGTTTTCTGTAACAGTAAACTTGTAAACAGCTGATAAATCGTAGATGTACTTTCATTTGTTTTATTTTATTATTCTAAAGTGGAATAAATACTCGTACTGTATTGAACTATTGTATCGTATTTTATTTAATAATTATAATATTCAATTAAAGATCATCAAATCACAAACAGAAAAGATGGCCAACTGCGAACACATCTCAATAACAATTTATAGAGAGAACGCTTACTTCCCAAATTTAACTTAACATTTTGTAGGTTACATAGTGATAGTAAGTTTCATTTGTTCCCTGGCAAAGCCAACTAGAAATAAATACTCATTTATTTCTCAATTGCTATATTTAATATCATATAGGTATTCACAGGTACACCATGTAGACGTTTGTTCGGGTTCCTTCTTCAAAAATGAGCTGATGCAAACCTCGGGATATCACGATAACAATGAACTGAAAACAAAGTGGCGGCCCGAAGTGATATGATCAGTTATTATGATAAAATTAAACGTTCCAATCCCTTGAATTAAATCAGGGTAATAATATTTGACATATATCTAAATTGCCTCATTTATCAGAGTCCCAGTAAATAAGGAAATTTGGTTTATGTGTCTTCTTCTCGTACATCCAAGGGGTACATAGGAGTGTTTTCGAAGATTTACGACCTTCTTACAGATAGCATTGTGTTTGAGCATTGCCCGGCATCCAGAAATGGGCCTCCCACACGTATATAACGTTATTGCAAAAATAATTCACTTTTATGGTCAACATTAAATATTTTATGTAAAGTGTCAGCCTTTAAAATTATGGATATATCAAATTGTTAAACCTGTTTTATGACTAATGGAGGCCAGATTACTTTTGAGCCTGGGGGCTTTCATTCCACATACTATATAGCCATCCTTTGTCTGTTGAATACTGTTCACTCGTAGGTGAGTGCGATGAACAAAAGATGAAAATAATATGTTGTCTATTTCTTACGCTTCCAAGTTTCTTATTATATAAGTTGCCTTTTTCATTTTTCATTTGTTTAATATGCATAGTTTGAATCCAACCTGCGCGTAAAGTACTCGACACAGCTATCTGAATGCCTGTACTCATGGTTGTATCGTCAAATTACTTATTGCATGTTTAGTTGGAATAAATTATATTTTATTACAGCAATAAAATTTTGAACTTATAGATTGGAAATATGGTGGATGGTTTGGATAAATTACTAGGCATTTCTTTTATAGTCATGTTCGTATACATGTTTTGTTGTTTCTGAACAATACCATTAACTCATTCTATTTACATGCATATGCAAAGGCACCATTGAACTGCCTCATTGAAATAACAAAGTTGTACACAACTTGTAGATTCAGAGTCCTTATCGTTATTTTCTGCAATGTTGACTCGTTTGCAAGTCGATGGGATCAAATAGTGTATTTTATTTCACGACCTTTTATCCAACTTTTTTGGATCTTCATTTTGTAAACTTGTTAGATGAGATAACATAATATAATCATCTGAGAAAACATTTCTCACCAACATTTCGTTCATGAAGAGTTTTTTGAATACAATATCATTTGAAACATGTGATAGTGAACAGGAGACCCTCTGTTGTAGAACGAGTCGACATGTGAATATACTGGTGATTGGTTTGATGTTCGCAGAACATCGGGATGGAAATCTGGTAGGAAATTCGGCAAGTTTCAATCTTGCCAATGAAAAAATGGCACAGCCTGATCTTATCCTGGCTCCCTACGTCGAATCGTTCTTAGTGGAAAAAATAAAAAACGAGGCAATTTTCGTTTGTTTTTAACAAACAGTAATAGTCAGAGAGCTGTAGGTCAGTTTCCTTACAGGTATTTAAAGCTTCTGCTTCAATAGTCCAAGCAATAGACAGAAATGCGTGCAGAGATTAATACCTGGAAAAAAAAATATGAGCGTATAGGAAATTGAATTTAAAGGTGAGTTTCTGATTAATGCAACTCGATCCGAAATGGCGAACATAATCTAAAAAATTCCCAAAGTTGCAAAAAGTGGTTTTTCTCAATTAATAAAAAAACTATAGCTCGGATCGGAAAAAGTTAAATGAGAAAGTTGTAGGTATTGGATAGATCTATCGACTCGTCTCATAATAATTACAAATATCATTCATCTTTCTTGAGTTATATTGAAAAAACCGTTAAAAATCGGGGTATCGAGAAGTCGTTAACTATTACGTTTTCATATGTATTGTTCCCTGTACATATAGCCCATGGCAAGCTGAGAGAGCCATTTTTTTCTCAATTTGAAATATTGATTCTTTTTCAAAATATATCGATTTTTCTAAAAAAAGAGCCTCTCATAAATTGGCTAGATCTTCTCAGGGAATGGTCCTGGAATAACAGTTTTGGGCTTATTTTCTTTATGAAGAGTTGTGCTATAATTTTATTGAAGAAACGTAGCGATTTCTTCAATTTTTAGGGTGAAAAAAAGACTTTTAAAAAATGTCATGTTTTTTTAACATGTTTTTTTCAGATTAGTTTTACAATTTTAATTTAAGAGAAATGTCTTTGACGGAAATCGATTTGTAACATTTTTTTCAGTATTGGCAAAAAAAAATTTTTCACCTACGATCTTCTGGACAAGCGATAATTTTTTTATTTCAAAAAAATCTGTAAGAAGCAATACACATTATACAGAAGTGTGTTTTATGGAGGTTGATGTTAAATACCTACATTTTCAATGAAAAAAAATTTGGATATGTTTCATTGATTCATAGTATTAGAAATTGAGTAACAAAGTTAAGCGTGCGCGGCTGCCGGAGCGTGAGGCGGAGTGGGGGAAGCATTGCGCGCTCGCACTGAAAACTGATTTAGTAACTATTACGTTTTCATATGTATTGTTCCCTGTACATATAGCCCATGGCAAGCTGAGAGAGCCATTTTTTTCTCAATTTGAAATATTGATTCTTTTTCAAAATATATCGATTTTTCTAAAAAAAGAGCCTCTCATAAATTGGCTAGATCTTCTCAGGGAATGGTCCTGGAATAACAGTTTTGGGCTTATTTTCTTTATGAAGAGTTGTGCTATAATTTTATTGAAGAAACGTAGCGATTTCTTCAATTTTTAGGGTGAAAAAAAGACTTTTAAAAAATGTCATGTTTTTTTAACATGTTTTTTTCAGATTAGTTTTACAATTTTAATTTTAGAGAAATGTCTTTGACGGAAATCGATTTGTAACATTTTTTTCAGTATTGGCAAAAAAAAATTTTTCACCTACGATCTTCTGGACAAGCGATAATTTTTTTATTTCAAAAAAATCTGTAAGAAGCAATACACATTATACAGAAGTGTGTTTTATGGAGGTTGATGTTAAATACCTACATTTTCAATGAAAAAAAATTTGGATATGTTTCATTGATTCATAGTATTAGAAATTGAGTAACAAAGTTAAGCGTGCGCGGCTGCCGGAGCGTGAGGCGGAGTGGGGGGAGCATTGCGCGCTCGCACTGAAAACTGATTTAGTGCGTTCAAAGCAAACACGAATATCGTATTTATTTTCGCCTTAGAAGCAAAATAGACCTATTATTTATTTTCGAATAGTTATTTTTGTATTAAATGCGTAAAATGAGTGTTTTTTTGATGGCACATGAGAGTGTTAATTTTTGACCGAGACCGCAAGTCGAGACCAAAAATTCTCTCGAATGTGCCATGAAAACATGAATTTTATACACGAAATACAAACAACATTTTTTGTACAACTGTGAATGTGAATTTACATAGTCTGAAATACCTATATTAAGAATAAATACTTCCAATATAATTACACAGCATCCAGTGGTCTTTTTGTGTCGTTACTATAGGAACGGTTTGTTGACACGCCGCGTGTTTGACTGTGTTCGCTCGTAGTTGCTTCAATTTCAACATGTTGGGAGTAATTGTTCAAACTTTACTATCAATTATTATTCCAATAAATGAAATTGTTTTATGATAAATAATCAATTAATAATTGACTCTGATATAAATAAAATCCTTCATAAAGTAATATTTCATGTTTATTTTGTGAATTATTTTGGCAGTGAAAAAAAGTAAATATTTACGCATCAATAGAGATGTAGACATGTCAAGTTTTTTTGACAGTTGCACAAAAACTGTATTTTCCGTGTAATACGTCATAGCAGCAGCATATTCCACAAGTGAACGATAGTGTACAATAATACAAGTTCTGTTCAAAGAGAAAAAAACTTGACATATTGAGTGGAGAATACTGTTTTGATAATAAATCGTAATTTGAATGACAAAAAGTAAAACAAATTAGAAATGTAAAGAATGAATATTTCCGAGTCTATTTTGATTCTAAGGCAAAAATAAATACGGTATTCGTGTTTATCTCATCGAGCTACCCCAGATTAAGTACAATACGATTTTTGTACGTTATCTAGGAGCTGAAATATTGGAGATTTTGCAACCACAAGCCACTTAGAACGCACTAAATCAGTTTTCAGTGCGAGCGCGCAATCCTTCCCCCACTCCGCCTCACGCTCCGACAGCCGCGCACGCTTAGCTTTGTTACTCAATTTCTAATACTATGAATCAATGAAACATATCCAAATATTTTTTTATTGAAAATGTAGGTATTTAACATCAACCTCCATAAAACACACTTCTGTATAATGTGTATTGCGCCTTACAGATTTTTTGAAATAAAAAAATTATCGCTGGTCCAGAAGATCGTAGGTGAAAAATTTTTTTTTTTGCCAATCCTTAAAAAAATGTTAGAAATCGATATCCGTCAAAGACGTTTCTCCAAAATTAAAATTGTAAGACTAATCTGAAAAAAACACGTTAAAAAAGATGACATTTTTTAAAAGTCTTTTTTTCACCCTAAAAATTGAAAAAATCGCTACGTTTCTTCAATAAAATTATAGCACAACTCTTCATAAAGAAAATAAGCCCAAAATTGTTATTCCAGGACCATTCCCTGAGAAGATCTAGCCAATTTATGAGAGGCTCTTTTTTTAGAAAAATCGATATATTTTGGAAAAAAATCAATATTTCAAATTAAGAAAGGAATAGCTCTCTTAGCTTGCCATGGGCTATATGTACAGGAAACAATACATATGAAAACGTAATAGTTAACGACTTCTCGATACCCCAATTTTTAACGGTATTATGAGACGAATCGATAGATCTATTCAATACCTACAACTTTCTCATTTAACTTTTTCCGATCCGAGCTATAGTTTTTTCATTAATTGAGAAAAACCACTTTTTGCAACTTTGGGAATTTTTTAGGTTATGTTCGCCATTTCGGATCAAGTTGCATTAATCAGAAACTCACCTTTGAATTCAATTTCCTATACGCTCATATTTTTTTTTTTTAGGTATTAATTTCTTCACGCATTTCTGTCTATTGCTTGAACTACAATGATAGTACATTTGGCGGCAGTTTGAACAAATTCAAATTTTCATAAATGGAAAAGCAGAATTTTTCATCTCACGACGGTCGACCTTTCTTTACAGCCTTAAATATTTAGGCAAAGTTTGAAGCACTTACCGGACTTTTCACCAACAAAATTTTCCACTGCCATCAGGAAAATTTAAAATTCGCGGTTTTTGGGCCATATCTTAGGATCTGGACCATCTGCATGTCTGCAATTTGTAAGGGAGTATGGTCTTGACTATATCTTACTTTAAATAAAAGAAGCAGAAACCTACCGGACTTGTAAAGAACTAACTACACTTCAGGGTGCTCTAAGGTACCCCACATACCACCTGGGAAAGTTTTAAAATTCGTCAGGGGGTTCGAGGCACCTTTGACAAATGTACTATCATTGAAGCAGAAGCTTTAAATACCTGTTAGGAAATTGGCCTACAGCTCTCTGACTGTAATGTGAACATGGTTTCGACAACTAGTATGTCATCTGCAAAACGATATAAACGATACAAAAAATAAATATCTTGTAAAGTAGACTTTCACGGATAGCTAATCTTGAAAACTCTCGACTTCTGGATGAATTCCGCGTCACAATAGCACGACTTGATGCCCACGTTTCGTCAACCATTACACATGCCACCTTCAGGGCATCCTTGAGGCTTGAACTGAAACTAATTATCCTGGTTTTTATTGTGAGAAAAAACCTTCACGCTACACAGTTCACTGTCTTTATTCCTGCCGTTGTGTGATGATGAGCTGAGTGGAATTTTCTAGGATGGGTTCCAAGTATTTGGAAGATCACTGTTCAGATTATTTGGATGTTTTAGGATTTCTATCGCTTCAAGAAGTTTGGAGCTCGAACTAGAATTTTTGCGTTTTCTAAAATGATTTGATGATTATTATCAAATTTGTGTTCCGCAAGTGCAGATCTGCTGGAGGAAGGGAATCTTCGATAAGTTTGTAAAACGGAGATACTTTTTGGGAGAGTGGAAAAACGAGTAGAAATATTATGCTCCTTAAGGACTTTGGAAATTCTATGTGTTATATTTTCAAAATATGAAAGATAGTTATGAACAATTTTTGAAATTTTTTGTTTTGTTACTAACTTTGTTTTGCTATCACCTTTGTTTCGTTGTTGTACTTAATTTTCGAACTCCGCAAAATAGAATATGCAGGTGTAAATTTGCTATGTTTTGATACGTATTTTGATGAACTGAAAACAGGAGAAATAGTTAAAACATTTCTACGAGTTAGCTTCAAAAGTTACGGCAATGTTTTGGCGCGGAATATAAACAAATTAGTGTTCTTTTGGGTGAATGCAAATGTTTTTTTTTCAAATCGAATATTAACCATAAAAATATTCTGTTCAAATGAAAATTTGTACTTTTTATACGCTTTCTACCCAGCTTCATTTTTCTATCTTTCATTTTGGGGCCACAATCGACCATTTTCGAAAATCCGTAAAATTGAGATTGCAAGGCGAAAAATGAACTTATCGACATAAATCTAAATATATTCTGTAGATATCAACAAATATGATCAAAAACATCCACCAATACAGGTTTTAGGGCATACTAAAGGTTGTAAGACAATTTTAAAAATTTCGGAACTCGGAATTTTCGGAAATTTTAGAGGAAAGAAAACAGAAAACTGGGTAGAAAGTGTATAAAAAGTATCATCCTTCATTTGAACAAAATATTTTTTTGGTCAATATTCGATTTGCAAAAAAAGATTTTGCATTCACCCAAAAAAACACTAATTTTCTTATATCTCGAGACCGTAACCTCAATATCACTGCAACTTATGCTCGAACGACGCGTTTTCACTTTTTTTTTCTCTCCACATATTTTTCCGTAGCCACCGCAAAAAACAAGAAAATCGTCTCTTTTCGCTCCAAAACATGGCCGTAACTTTTGAAGCTAACTTGTAGAGATTTTTTGACTATTTTTCCCGTCTTCTGCGCATTAAAGTGTGTTTTGGAACATGTCAAATATAAACCTGCATTTTCTTTCTCAATTTTCCCTCTGGTGACTGGATTATAGATTTGATGAACATAACAGATGCTTTAAACTTTCAAAAACAGGTTCCACATTTGCAGATCATTTTTCCTATAATAATGATTCCTTCCCTATAATAAACGGTTCACATATTTAACATATAGCTGATAAAGATTCGCAACTAAGCTTGCTGAAATTTTTGGAAATTAACAAACACAAAATCAATTAACTCAACAATTTGAATATATGTAATGTATTTTTTCCATGAATTCTGCTGTTAATAGCAGATGTTCATTATTAAAATGTAGAAAACCACCATGTACTCCTATAGTGATAATCCTCTAAGTTTATGAATACCCACCATACTAACCCTATCGATAGGTATGGTTGAAGTTATGTGTATCAACATAATAGTGTTTAATTTTACAATATGTATCACATTTCATATCACATAATAGAGGGTGAAACGATAGAACAATCTTAAATACCGTTAGATGCATTCTCCTTAAAATTCCACTCATTCGATTCTTCAGAATACTAGTGGACAATATCGCAGAGTCCAGTCCTGTTAATTGAATTTTCATCGTGTATAACACTCATCATTAAACTTTACAACAACAAGATAATTTGTGTATTTTACAATGCAGCTTGCGGTTTTCAAGAAGAATGCATGAGAGAGACTTGTAATTTGTATTAAAAATAGTGAATTAAACACGACATTAAAAATGTGAAATGACGGTCCCCTGTTGAGTGTTTCATGTCATTGTTGTTGACGATATTTTAACTTGGACGATCACGACGTGAAGTCCATCGTACTGATGAAATTTATTTGATCCGCATATAGCTTACAATGACTATCAAAATACATTCAGTCATTTTAATAGGTAGAGCAAATAAAATACTTATTAAATTTGTTCCCGGGTAAGATTGAGAAACTCGAATTGTTGATTCTCATTTCGCATAAGCAACATCTTTATACTCGAATATATTTAGGAAGACAATTACAATAGTATTATTTCTAAATAAAGACCATTTCTTGAACTATCTCATGATTGGATAATAATTGAATTGTTCATTATCATCATCATCATCAACGGGTATAGATTCAATCCCTAGATCCACTTAGGCCGCTTGATTGGGCCCATTGTGTGCTCTATGATCTATTCTAGCAGGTTTATGTCCCGCCACAACCCTGAATATTGCTTACGCTGACTCCCTGAGTTCCTCTGGAAGCAGTTTTGCTTTGCCGAAGTAACGGTGCCAAAACTTGACATTCCAACAATATGTGTGATACCTCTTTGCATTGCTGACACAAAGAGTCAACTGCGATATTCATGATATTAAGGTGTTTGCTAAGACAATCCAGATCCATATGAAGTAAAGGGATGTGCACCATTGGGAAACTCTGACCATTCACTCATTACTAGAACCTGTTCCCTTATCACTCCACGAACAAATCCAACACCTCCACCCACAGTTTGGCATTACAACTCATCCGATTGAGACGGTCTTCGCATTTATTCTTCGAGTTTCCTTGAAGAAGCTTATATTTTGAATTCGATGACCCGACGCAATATGCCACAGAGATCTCCGATATTACCAGGCTAAGAATGGAAACTTGCATACCCCATAACAACAAATCATCGTCATCTGGTGAACGATGGTTCAATTGAATCTGGTCTAGGGCCGTCGCTTCAGAACAAACAGCATACCGTTGTTGGCGCGGTAACCCATGATATGATGGAGCCAGAAATATGTGCAATGAAATAATAAACGCTTCGAAAGAGGCATATATTCCCAAAATAAGATCGAACCTCATCTAATGTCCGAATGGCTCCCGTTCGTCTTAGACTTTCGTCAAAGCAATTGGTAAAAATGTCAGTTTCAGCTCATTCCCTCCCCTAACAAAAGATGATGGCACACTGGCTGCTACACTACAAGAATAAGCCAACCTTTTTGCTGGAGTGTTTGTACAATTAGGCTCAATACCTCTCGAACTCGAAAAGGCTATGGGGCCTGACAGAATTCCACCAGTCGTTCTCAAGGAATGTGCATTTGAATTAATACCAGTCTTCTGCAGGTTGTTTACCCTTCAATACAGACTTGGTGTGTTTCCTTCCAGCTGGAAGACAGCTATAATCCTACCAATTCCAAAAAAAGTTTATATAGGACTTAAACCAAAATTTTATTACATGTAGTATGTAGGCGATTTGGTATAACCACACTGACGATGCTTATCAGTAGTGACTAGTTGAGAATTTCTTTCAATGGCTATCTTGACGAAATTTGTGAGTTATCAATCCGCTACTGATTGAACAGTCTAAATTCCATTTATTGGCAATACAGAGTTCCTTCTAAACTTATGAAATGTGAATATAAGATTGAAATTTATTCTCTCAAGGCTCTCTCTCTCTCTCTCGCTCTGTCAAGTTTCTTTGATTAGAATACACTCATGGTTATGTTTAGTAATGTAACATTGTTTTTTAAAGTGAAGTGACTAGAACTAGAAATAACTTGAGAACGAGTGAAGATATCGAAACGAGGTTTTCGCCGAAAAATTATACTATTTATTCTTTTCTAATATACCGTAAAAGTGGTATACTGGATGGTTCGAATTTCCGAAGAAAATTTTGAGAAGTCAAATACTTTTTAAATAATGCCTTACATACAGTTCAGTACCAAAATTTGGCGACCATCAAAAAATTTTGCATCCAAATTAGCCTTAAATTCTTTTTCGAACGAATATTCGCTCAAATAACTTTGTATAAAAGATTTTTGGAGATCTACAATTTTTAAGTTAAACACATATTCTTCTTCCACCATTATTATTGAAGATACGACCGAAATCTGAAAACATTTTTTTTTATTCACTACAGTAGATACGCGATAATTGTAGAAACTTCCAAATATTCTAAAGCGACTTCTCTTAGCCTCTTTTGTTATAAAATTCAAATTTTTCCGCCAGGCTGTAGCTCATATAGCTTCTGAGATAGTTTTTCCACCTTTAGTGTTACATCCTGTATGTATCTAAATTTTTGCTGTTTCATTTTTTATTAGTGGTATTGAATAACATTTTTTTTAGCTTTGGTAGTGGCAATAGAATATATTTTATAATAACTTAATTTGGATGAGAATTTGTGATAGGAGATATGAAACTCAATATTACAATAATTATTATCCCTTCCCTGCGTTACACGAAAGTTATATTCAAGATAAAATTACGTGTTCTAGATAAAGAGCAGAAAATTTATGTCAAAGATGTTATACTATGGGCATTAAGCTTCATTGTGAGAAAATAGGTTAGATGTACCGTATTGTGATAGATAAAGTATGAAGCACTCCGCTCTATGTAGATTGCATATCGTCTAATGTAATTGTTTTGTAATTATAGAATAAAGACAGCTATTAGAAGGGATCCAAAGATTCGTATCGCTGAATGATCTAAGTTGCATAATTATGCAGGTAACATAGAATAGTTATTGAAAAAAGATAAGTGAAAGCATTTACATTCAACGCTATGTTCAAAGAAGTTAAAATAATAATTGTTTCTTTATCATGGTCAGATTCATGATTTATTGTTCTATGAATTTTGAACAACAACAATTTCAACAGCTTTGATTATTGAAAAACTAACAACTCCATAAGTTGCAGTGTAGGATCAGTTTTATTTTAATGGTCGATCAAGTACACTCTCGAAAAGCATTTTATAACCTTCTCGAATCTTCTGAAAAATACATCATTTTGCCATTCACTGTCTTTCCGTCATTTAATACCAAAATATATACTTTTAGTGCTATTGAATTTGAATTCGATGCAAACAAAAGATCCAGTTACATTTGAAATTAAAAATAAATTGTATTGTTCGATATAATAAGTGAAGAATCGTCACCTAGGTTGAAATTGATCCAGTTTTATTATTTCTCCAGGCTTCAATGGTTGAAATGCCAAGTAAAATGAAGCGAAAACACAAAATAGTTGCAGTCAAAGTAATAATCCGAAAATATTTTTGAAATTTTTCTTGTCTTCTACTTTTTCACAAGAAAAAAATAATAAAATGTAGAACAGTTTCATTCGGGCTTGAGAAGACATTGCTCAAAATTCTAAAAAATGTGTTCGTAGTTACTGCGATTCCTTTATTATTATAGTTAATGTTGTGTGACTTGGCCGTTGAACATTCTTTATACGTTAGTGGGTACAAGTCAATTTTGTTTACACGTAATGTTATCTGTTGAAACTACCTATGTTTGTTGAGCGAGATAATAGCCCATACTGGTATTGGTTATTGGACGCTAGTGTCTCATTTTAGGCTGTTGTTGATTGTGCAACACATGCATTCAGCATTGACAATGCTGACTTCTGCTCTCTTCTTTTTGGAGCGTCAAATCGACCACCGATCTAACATAAAATATACGTACAGACAGACTTCTATCAATGTACTGGAAATAATTTTTTATACTGTTTGTTTCAGGCTCGCCTACACATAAGTATTATTGAAATACGCAGCTTTATCAAGCCTACAATTGACTGGTTATTGAATCAACGTTTTCCAAGTGGCAATTTTCCATCGTCAATGGGTAGCGGTTCTGGCGACAGATTGGTGCAATGGTGTCATGGAGCACCTGGTTTTGTACCCTTGTGTACCCTTCAACGGCCAAGTCACACAACATTAACTATAATAATAAAGAGAACGCACTAAGGAACCTTAGACTTGGCACGACTTTGTCTAGATTTCATTACTTCTCAGAGATAAACAAGCAGCTCCATCGAGACTTGGCTAGTTTTTTACAGAATGTTTTTGGTGGGATTTCACTTCTTTTTGTAAAAACGTGGGCATATTGATTTATTCCATTAGATTTTCTTATTTGACACATTTTTTCCCTTTTTAGGATTAGTTTTTCTATTATTACAAATCTTTCTTTTCCTTTTTTCCGGTTTTGATTCTTGTACAGGAGCAACAGTTTTTCGTATTACCCATTCGCGTTCATTATTTATTCTTTTAGACGGTTTAGACGGTTTAATTTCTAATCGGCGCGGTATTTATGCCTAAGCCGGTTGTATTCGGTGATCGCTGAAGCTTGAGCTTTTATACTCTTCAAGTCAACATTTATAAGGTGCACCCCATAAAGTTTGTTTACTCGCGAAAGCTTCACGTAGGCTTGGCCACAAGAGAATATGGAGGTGCCAATATTCATGAGGGCATTTTTTAAACTTAGACCTTGGCTCTTGTGAATTGTTAGGGCATACGCCACACAGATTGGGAATTGTTCTCTGTACATGTATGCCCGGGGTATGATCTCAAATTTCGACTCAATAGGCAATAATTCGTGAATCAAATTCACGGCATTCTTTTATGTACCAATAGTAGAAGGGGGCATTACCATATCTCTAATACAGCTGAGACAAGCTGAGGGTTCTTCATCAGATACATCAGACCTTCGATTTTTGACATCAAATGAATAGGCAAACAACGATGAATATTTTTTGTAAAGGCGATATGTCGATCTTTATTAGTTTGGTTGGGCTCTTGTGTTTTCAAATAAGGTTCACCAGGTACTCCAGATCTTCGATTATCCTAGTTTTCCCTTTATGTGGCCATTAAACCCTAACTCTGTACCAAATTTCAGCTCTCTGAGTTTATGGGAAGTACTAGTTCTATTATGATGATCATGAGTGAGTGAGTGAATGAGTGTCATAAATGCGAAATTTTGCTTTCGCTTAACTTCGGAACTAAATGACCTACAGACTTGAAATTTTTTATTTCAAGTATGTGATTTTATAGCTTCCTGGATGACGAATTTCTGCTTTCTGGTCTTATCCAGAGGTTCTCAAATAGGGGCCTGAAAATGCGGCGAAATGGTTCCAGTAAAGGATGGTACGGCAGTGTTTGTTTCGCGCTCGACTTGGCGGGGGCACTGCCGTGCCCCCCGATTTAAAAATTCTTATTTTATTTTTTTAAACATGCAAATTACAAATCAAACTACGTCAATCACGTAGTTGATTGTGTATAAAAGATTCATCATTTCAAAGACCTCATACTCTTTATTCATAAATCCAAGAGAAGTATGGTTTAGAATGTGTCAGTAGAGATAGGTACAAAATTAAGATAATGCTACGTATATATTTGAATAGTATTTTCGAAAGAAGTGCTGCACAATGTGAGTTATAGCTGAGTATTAAAATAAATAAATAAACAATACCCGACAACACGTTTCTGTTATGTTTTCTACGCTTTGTACTGACGCAAAGCGTATAGTAATGACTAAAAATAGGTGCCGGTCTCAAATCACTTTCTTCCAGGGATGAAGAAGAAACATTTTAATGGCGCGTCTGTTTCAGGACTTGAGTCGCCCCATTTTAACCTCGCAAATGCGTTTTGTCACTTACTCACAGGATATTGGCGAACTTGTGAGTTTTTCGTGAAAATTAGTGTTGAATTTTTGAAAGCATGCCCTGTGATCCAAATTGTGATCTGATATAAATTAACAGGACAACATTTTCAGGTGAAAACTCTTCACCATAATTAAACTAGTGCTGCCACCTAATGAAACTTCTCTGAAACTCAAAAAGCTATACCTGTACGGGAAATAAATCATTGTTTAAAATTATCCAGTGACGGAACTCCTAAATTAGTTTGTAACACAGTTTATATTGAATGGATAGTTGTATTCAATAACCATGAAAACTCGCTCAATCTGACAACAATGGCTGACCTGTATCCTTGACGTCATATCATTATTCCAACGAACAAGATATAATATCATGTTATATTATCTAAATTCGATTTTGCATATTTTATTGTCCAATTTGAATGAATTCAAGAATATTTAAAGCCATTATTTCAGAATCATTCGAATTATTACGGAACTCGTTATATTGTACAATAATGCTTTCCACAGGTAACCAGGAAAGATTAAAATTTGCCTCTCCCAACATTGTTTTCGATCCCACACAATCGGCGCTGTCATGTTGTGTGTCAGACTGCAATTCTTGAAATTGTCATTATTTCCTTGTGGTTAAGCAAGTTAGTACGGGTTCCTATACAATCCATCACTCGCTTTCTCTGTACGTCCGGTGCCGTACTGTTCTAGGATGATTGATCGGTTTACTCCTTTAAAATATATTTGCATAGCGACTTGACGTTGTACCATTTGTGAACTGCGTCTTTTGTTTCATAATGCGAATGGTAAATGATCGGTCATGTATAAAAATTATTAACATTTCATTCCGTAACGTCATTTGTGCATTGGTATTCATAGTGCGAATTTACGTATCTGACATCATCAAACTTAAATGGTAAACTTAATTACCATAAGAATTGAAAATGCCATATAACAGCGATCTCCCGACGTGAGTTTGAATCAATAATGGACTATACTGAGTGAGTCACTACCGCTGGTTTCAATTGTGTTGATGCAAATGATCTAACCAACAAGAATCCTTATATCTTCATTTCATATTTCTCACTCTGCCCATTGTACCCTTGGAGTTCAAACATTAATTATGTTGAATTAAAAGAATAATATGATAATGTTAGTCAGCAATAAAATAAAAAGAAACGACAGTTTTCATCATATAGAAAAAAAACAACATAGAATAACACGTTTTCCTGTAGACTGATTTGTGGACAAAGTCACATATAGATCGGGACAGTAGAGAACGCCTACCAGAAGAATGTGAGTCGAGTTTGTAACATCTTAATCTCTGTCGAGCGGTAAACATTTTATCAGGAACACTGTTGGCTGAAACTATGACTATAACCTCATAGAATAGAATATTTTATTCAGCCAGAAACCAATTTACACAAATAGATAGGACACGTCATATCGAACAGTAAAAAGTATCTTATATTTTCCGGCAAATGATTAAAGGGTTTGATGCCTATATAGGAAGTGGCTTTTTCATATCTACAAGTACTCGTATTATGTATTTTGACGACAAATGCTGACTTCTGCCTAGTCTCGTAAGAATGATAGTTGGCATTTGTTTTGTAGTTATACAAATTATTTCTTATTGTTAATAGTCATTTATAGATATAAATGCAGAGAATTGTCATCAATTTGTGTAAGACAAAAATAGGTCCACAGCAATCCCTTTTTCCATGCTGAAATTAGTCTAATCAATCGCTTTTGAGCGACGAAAACTCGCTGTTGGCTTATTGAGTTCCGCCACAAAGTGACATTGTTAGAAAGACGACAATATACCAATGCATATTAAATATTTATGAAACATTCTCGATCTATTATTGATTTTGATTGAGATATGGCATAGAAGCTTTTATTAATTCACAAACTTGCTCAATCTGTTCACACCATGAGAGTGTCTTATCTAAATATAAGCCTAGAAATTTTGAACACTTTTGTGGCTTCAAGATAACATTATTTATAAGAAAGTTACAATTATCATAGTTTGAACAGAAAGAGAAGTTCACAATTTTGGTTTTTTCCTCATTTAGTATTAGACTATTCACTATACGCCAAGTGTGAAACTGAATAGCCACCGTATTTGCGATAACGCTCAGCTCTTCAAAAGTCCATGCTGAAATAGCTATTGACGTATCATCTACGAACATTATTATCAATCCTAGAATTATTATTATCTGGCGGGTCATTGACAAATAACAGAGATATGAGTGGCCCTAACACTGATCCCTGGAGAACCCCTGCACTCATCACAAACTCAGTTGACGAAACGTCGTTCAGTTTCACACTTATTTTTCGAGCTGTTCAGTAAGATCTGAACCAATCTAACATGGGTCCTCATATTCCCAGAGAGTAGAGTTTCGTGCATGTGAATTCAACGTTCAAACAATCAAATGTACGGGATACATCAAAACAGAGACCTGCTACCTTGTTGCTCTCATCTAGGTGTTCATAAACATACTCTGTGAAGGCATATGCAGTGCTCTCTGTTGATCTGCCTGCACGAAAACCACGTTGCGATCAATTAATTATGCCATATTTATTTTAAAATGTTAATATTTATTGAGAACAACTCCTTAAACTATTTTCAATAAGACATTTAAAATAGATACTGGACGGTAACTGGCCATATTCATCGGATCTAGTTTTTTGTATATATAGCCGCACTGTCATATCTAGCACAGTATACACCATAGTCAAAATATAAAGGTCTGTTGGAGCCTCCCTTCTAATCTTTTTGAAATTCGAGTGCAAGCTGATTGGTCGTTTATTCCGTTTATTTAATGTTATTGACGACGACATAATATGATGTTACGTGGCGGCGACGAGCCGATGAGAGCAAGGCTGTGATTGGAGGAGCTAGATGACGTCACCTAGCGCGAGAAACGATGGTAGGGAGGTTCCAGCAGACCTTTATACAGCGCTGGTATATTACGGTCTCGGCTTAAATATTTAACTAAATTGGAATCATACCTCAATACTAACTGAAACTGAGAAAACGTCAAAATGCAGAATGTCAATAACTAACGGAATTGTTCCCATAGCCGACTCAAAAAATTAGAGGACTTGTTGCTTCTTCTTAGTTTTTCCGATGTCTATTAAAGTACAGTAGTAAGAGTATACAGTAAAGAAGTAGCAAATTTGAAGGGCTTCCTCAATAAGAGATAATATATACAGGAAAATTATTAACTCTGAATAACTATCATGGGGAGTTGAGCTATGCAAGTTATAAAATATGAAGCTCTTTCTGAAGTGGTTTTGTCAATGAAGAAATATAAGCTGATTAAAATCTCAAATTCGTGCAACATAAGTATAGGACTTTATCTGGGGAAGGTATTCAGGAACACGTAGAAAATTCAAATATAATGTTGGATACAAAATGATTCATTTAAAATTTCAAAATATCTGCTACTTTCTAATAGAAGCAGCAACACTGTACGTCCGGAAATATTTTTAAAAGAGACATCACAGCCACTTCTATATGTTGCCTCAGTTTCCTATCTTTATGTTCAGTGATTTCTCTTCTTATAGTCCATTCCCTGTGAAAGACCATTTTTCTTTATGATTTTTAATTAACTCATATAATTTATGTGCGCGTGGGTTCATATCTGTACAATAAAATATTTATGATTTAGTAAATAAAACTTTACAACATTCTTAAAACACAACTTACTAGAAAACATATAATTTTCTGACATAGATATGTATATGATATTTCAACATGATTTAAAGGGACAAATAGACAATAATCAGATAACTCTCTCCTATTTGTAAATTCAATCCATCCGAAAATGAAGTTCATAATGAACTATTCCATCAACTTTCAAGATTCGACACTCACAATAATAGATAACAATATTTCTTTTAATATTCTCCGAAAAAAACTTACTCAGATATTATGATCCCGTGAGATTCGTTTAGGTCTAGATCACATAAATCGGGTGCCTTTTAGTCAAGATAGGCTTCTTTCAATCCCAATATCAAATAAACAGCAGGAAATAAATACAAATAGACAAATAGCAGTGAATAATAACTGAGTTAATCAACCGTAAGCAATAAAACAATATTTACATCAGCATATACCCAAAAATTAAAATCCAATAATAACAGAGATTTATTAGTCCAACATATTTCAGAAAAATTACTAAAAATATTCAAAATGTTCAGAAAATACCATAGCTTGAATATTTCATTTCAAACCAATTTCAAATTGGTACATATCTTATTCAATAATGAAGACAAATCAGAGACAATTGATAAATCTGGATTTTATAAGCCAAGAATGCGATTCCTTTTATGAAAGTCAAACAGGACTCTTATTTTCGGGTAGGCTTAATGAACATAAAGGCTGCTTCAAACTTTCAAAAACAGGATCCACACTTGCAGATCATTTCTGATAATAATCATTCCCTCCCTAAAATAGACATACATATTTTAAATACAGCTGATAAAGGCTCAAAACAAGTAAAGGTATTCGTAGTTGAAGTTATGTACTTCAATTGTATTTGAATGCCATCTAAAGATGGCGTAATAACACCGAAACTAGAGTAACAGAAGTTAAAAATAAAAATGATATCAAGATATTTGTGTTTAATTGTACAATATGGACAAAATTTCATATCGCATAATAAAGAGTGAAACGATAGAATTTTTCCAATATAATGAATTTTTTATTATTCTACGTTTTCACGTGTCTTCTGACATCAAACGCTTTTTAACCAATAACTCGGCGTCAAATTTGCACGGTTTTATATGTGCCACATAGCATCCTAGATACCATAAGAGCTTACTCACCTAGTTTCATGAGAATTCAAAACCATTGTGACGATTGGTAGTGAAAATGATTCATATACTGGACTACATCAGTTATTTCTTATACAGCATGGCATTCTGGAATGAACTGAATAAATGATATTTTTCTTATATTCTATACGAACGTCAAATTATAAATGATGAATACTTCCCAATTCAAGCCTTTTCAAAGAGAAAATTATAAAATCGCAACAATAATGAAGATGTCAATAATGCAAGTATTGTTCGCTTGGAGGCAGGTATTCTTAGATATGTCATTGTGTTAAATTCCAATCGTTATGCCCTAACATAGCGCCTAATAACGTATCTGACACATGATTTATGATATGAATATATAATTTATACAACCTGGTCGCTCCCACACGTTCAATTATAGGCGTTTAACGCATCAACAAAGCATCTAGTGGTAATTATAACTATAATAACCAGCGCTGTCACTGAGGGGTTACTGATAAGCATTCATAATAATTTCTCAACGATAAAGCTTCGACGTCAGTAATGACGTATTGTTGTTGCTGTGCTCATATGCATATTATATACGAGTATATATTGTCATTTACAATAATCCAATTATTCCAAGATAGAAAACACTCATTTACGAACAAACTGACAATCTCAGCAGCGCAAAATATGTTTAAAGTCCAGTTGTGTGTCTTTGGATGACCTTTCCATAAATAACATTTCCTAATAGGTTCCAAACTGGATGCCCAGAAAATATTCGAATCATGTCCATGTACATATAGGAGTTAATGATGAGTAAATATGGATATCCTTGAGATCTAGCGTGCTATATGGGTAAAAAAAGAAATACTTCATGCTTATGAACATGCTGAAAAATATTCTTGGGCGAATCACCTTAAATTAAACACATGGAAAAACTAACTTATAACATTTTCCACAAATCATTGTACCGGATTCGGAATGTGCCCATGCATAAGGTTTCAGATTGGATGATGCTTAACTTGGCGTTTCCACAGTTCCGAAAGGAATTATGCGCGATAATATTTATACTACTCAAGTTGAGAAATAGTATGGAAATAGTTTAGTAACAATTTACTACGCTCTATTGCATTCCACGATGGATTGCTGTATTGTTTTTGGGGAAACTCATGCCATGCAATTCACATTTTTAGACTACTAAAAACGGCCATTAGAATTACAGCAAGAGCGAAAAAAGGTTACCATTGTCTTCCGCCCTTCGAATGGAGAGGTAATCTGATATGGTATCAATACGAAACAAGATCTGATCACTGCGATTGGAGAGAATGGATATAATTTTCCAGAATGTTAATCTGTACAATAAATTGTACTGGAATTCAAGAAACTGCAGCTGAGTGCGTTTGAACCCAGGGCAAAACATTTTTTAACTGAAAGTTTTTCCTATTCACTTGATGAATATCTTGCTTTTATTCTCCCAAAAGCTTTGCGGTTGAGTTCTTTTATGGTTATTGG
The DNA here is from genome assembly GCA_958510875.1 of Endomychus coccineus. NCBI lineage: Eukaryota > Metazoa > Arthropoda > Insecta > Coleoptera > Endomychidae > Endomychus > Endomychus coccineus. Next base: position 39,919,523 of record OY294069.1, read on the forward strand.
GATAATGTAGCTAAGGATTATTAACGTGCCATAAATATACATTGAATATGTAACATGGTCGAGTAAAAATATATCTATGAATCTATAGACAATTTTTTTATGAATTCATAGGAGACAATAGAATGAGCGACATGATGATCGGTTGCCACTTTTGAAAATGGGAGGAACTATCTTCTTATTTATACTTTAACGAAACCCAAAATAACCATACTATGACATAATTGTCTTAATATGGAAAGGACCCAGATATTATATGACAATCCTGCCAGTCCTTTCTTGAGGAAAGTATAATAAGGGCTTAGTAGAGGACATTTCCAACATTCAAAACAAAATCATTTTCAGAAAATTGAAATATCTAAAAGCAAAGTAACAAGAACAGCTAGAGGTTAACAGATATTTTCTGTTTAGAATCAATGATGAATGTAGCATGAGAAAAGTAAAAGAATTTCTAAAATAAAAATAAGACAATTCACACTCGCTTTAATGATGCCATAGCTAGCATGTAAGTAAGTAAGTAAGTAAGTGAGTAGGTAAGTAATTTATTCATGTTAATATACAATGGTATTCGCACAAGTCTCACAACAAGGAATAAAAATTAAGACATAAATACAAGAAAATATTGTTAAAACTATGAAACAGATACTTTAAAATAATTGTGTTATAAAAACTACATATTAAACACTAATTACATGTTAAAATGTAAAATTATAAAACAAAATCATGTACCTATTTATGATTTAAAAAACATTTGTTAAGAGGATTTAAATCACTATTTTTGTATATTATTACACTCCTCCACAGAATAAAAAGATGTTTCAATAAAGTATTTTTTTAATTTATCTCTAAAATATCTACATGGTAGGGCTTTAATATGTAGAGGCAGCTTATTAAAAAATTTGAAACATGAATAGTTTGGACCGTTTTGGGATTTCGAATGTCTGATGTATGAAACCCTTATATCTCCAGACTGACGTGTTTGATATTCGTGAATGTCCCTGTTTAAGGTAACATTCCTAAGCTGCTCAAAAGCGTAACATAAGCATTCAAAGATGAACAGAGATGGGAAAGTGAGAATACCCAATTCAGAATAACTTTTTTTTACAATTTTCTCTATATCCCAATCCATCTATGATTCTAATTGCTCTCCGCTGCAACCTGAAAATGATATCCCCACCTGAACAGTGACCCCAAGCTAATATAGCATATCCCATATGTGACTCACATAGCGCAAAGTAAAACGTTCGTAGGATTTGTTTGGAAATAGTTTGAAAGAAGCTTCGAAGAACAAAAATATTTCTCCTTAGTTTGAGAGCAATGTGTTCCACGTGTAGATTACAAGTAAGATTTCTGTCAATGAGAACGCCCAGAAATTTTACAGGACCCGAATATTCATTCAAGATCATTTCATCCCTTCTTAGTGTAAATAACATCCTATTAGTTTTACTTTCATTCATACATAGTAAATTAGCATTGTACCATTCCAATGCTTTGAAAAGAACAATTCCACTCTTTTGTTGTACATCATGTAGGTTAGTCTTCTACCTGAAGTTCATTATCATCTGCAAAAAATACACACTCCGCCAACGAAATGTAGTTTGTAAAATCGTTTACATATGTTAGAAAAAGTATTGATCCTAATGTGGATCCCTGCGGAACTCCTATGGTTATTTTCTTTATTTCGGAACACTTTTTATTGTGAAAAACAGATTGATAGCGATCTTCTAAGTAGGATTTTATTAATAATATGCTCTGTTTGTCAAAACCATACTTTGATAACTTTTGCAATAGAGTTTGATGAACAACACAATCAAAAGCCTTGGATAGGTCTAAAAATAATGCTATGGAGAAATTGCCCTTTTCAAAGCAGTTTAATGTGGTTTTAACGAAGCGTTCAATAGCATCTGAGGTGGATAGATTTTTTCTGAAGCCATATTGAGTGATGTTACTTTCAAAGTAATCAAGTATTTTTTTGTTTAGAACCTTCTCAAATATTTCCGATAGTACAGGTAATAATGAAATGGGCCGATAATTAGACACAACCTCTTTATCACCTGTTTTAAAGAAAGGAATTATTTTGGCTAGTTTCAAGCACTTTGGGAAAGCATTATCCTTAATGCATCTATTTATAAGTTTTGTTAAAGGAATAACAATATTATCTATATTTTCTTTCAAAAGAATAGTTGATAAACCAAAGCAATCAGAAGATTTGCTTTGCTTCATTTGATTGATTATATCTCGAATTTCAATAAATGTAACTTCGGAAAAGGAGAAAGTTGAATGTACTTCAGGTACTTTCATTATATCAATTGCATAAGTCTATTTGTGTTTTGTATTGTACTTGAAAGTTTGTGAGGTATTGAGATGAAATAATCATTGAATTCGTTTGAATTTATGTTCACATTAGAGTCATGAGAATAGTTATTTGATCGTTTTTGGTTGACAATATTCCACATTGTTTTAGTTTTGTTATTAGCCTGTTTAATAATATTATCATTAGCTGATATTCGAGCATTTTTTAAAGCGGTCTTATAGCGTATTCTTAGTTTATTTCTAGCAATCTTTAATTCGTATGTTTTAATATCACTATACATATCCGAAACTAATTCTAAACTATTTCGCATATTTTGTAAATCTTTTGTGAACCATTTTATACCCGAATCCCGTGCCACACTTTTTAATTCAATTTCAGGAAAGGCAATTGTGAAAGAATCAATTAAGTTTTCTTGAAATATTTAAAAACAACTATGAATTGTTAGATTAGAGTCGCTTATGTAATCCCATTGTAGAGAACTCAACATGCGGTAAAAGATATTAAAATCCTGTTTTGTATGGTCAAGATGGTTTCAATAATTTCACACGAGTTTCTTGTTCTAAAAGGAATCATAAACCTCTCAAGTTGAATAACCAATATAAGGCGGAAAACGAATGCTAAGCTATGAAATCTTAATGTTAATCATTTGGAGATCCTTAGGTAGAACCAGAACTGCTGTGGATCTTAATACGGAAATTTTAACGTCTTTCTTCCATAAGTTACACAATCAATCAAACTGTATCACACGTGAATCGGGACATAACGTAGTATTTAATCATCCAAATTGTAATTAAATGTATTCTGATTGTTTTTATAATAATTAATAAAGGAGGGAATCAGTTAGTAATATTTGGATGGGTTTAAAAATCCCCACCGGAATCATTTCGAATTGGAGGCCTCAGGAGAGGAAAAGAGTTATTAACTATCTTTTTGGTTGAACAATTCGGGGATCCTTTCTTTAATTGTAGTTTAATTTTTGGGAAAAAAGACGAATTATAAATAACAGGAGCAATACCAAAAACCTCCAGTCAATTTCAATTAATTCAACTCAATAGTTTCTTCAGTGTTTTTGGTAAGAAGGAGGGGGGATTTCGCTGAATCAGAGTTGTTTTAGATTTTCATTCAAAACTTGTTGTTCTCAGTTCAAGTTCAATAATACATTCAAATCAGTTTGTTCAGTTTCGATCCCCTAGGTTCATCATCTTGTGCGGAGCCTGAAAACCGCAGCCAGGCGCGTCCCCGGTGGCGGATAGGGGAATGCTCAAGGCCCTGTTGCCAGCAGGGTCAAGGGCAGGAGTAGACATGCTCCAACGGACCAACAGGCACCCAGACCCCGGATAGATTATGGGTCTCCCAGCCACATGTTCCTGAGAAGAAGGTGACGGATAGATTGCGGCTGATACGGAGAACCATATGTTTCGGAAGAGTAAGTTATCCATCCCATCATAGATAGCTTACTGAAACAGACAGGAAATATCGATAAACGGATAAAGTACTGAAACACAGGTACCTTAATATTGGGAAAAACATTATTTTGGTACAAAACGAGACACCACAGGAAACATCCATAGCGTGATGGAGTAGTGGAAACCCAGAAACGAGAACAGCATGGTTAAAACGGAACGTACAGGAAATATCAACAAACCGATATAGTACTGATACAAAGACATCCTAATATTGTGGAAAACAATAATATTGGGGTATAGAGACATATTCAGGAAAGATCCGTAAACGTGTTCGAGTACTGGAACCACAGAAACCGTACCATCGGTAAAAACGAAACGTACAGGAAATGTTAACAAACCTATATAGTACTGTAACCTAGAAACCCTTATGTTGTGGAAAAAACAATATTTGGGTACATAGACATATACAGGAAAGATCTATAAAACGTGTTCGAGTACTGGAACCCTAGAAACCATACCATCGGTAAAAACGAAACGTACAGGAAATGTTTACAAACCTACATTGTACTGTAAGTGTAAGGACAGAAAAAAAGCAGGTTGCCTGCTCGCTGGTTATCGGCGCCGAAATTCGGCGCCGGTGTAGGCAGGTTAGCGCCCAGAAAGGAAGCGGAACCTGCTACTGTTTTCGCAATTTTATTTTAGTACCTAGTTGAAAGTGGTGCAAAAATGTCTTCTTCATCCGACGAAGAAATTTTATTAAATAATCCGTTTTTAAGATTGAGAAGACCGAAAATAGGTATTCATCCTATTAATCAGAAGAAAACACAATTTGGAGAATATCACAAGTTATTTAAAGAATTAAAAGGATATCCAGATCGCTTTTTTCGCTATATGCGAATGAATCTAGATACGTTTACCTACCTATTGAATAAGACTGAACATAGGCTAATAAAAACATGGTGCAACTGGCATAAGCAACCTATTTTACCTGAAGAGAGACTTGTAATAACTATAAGGTGAGAGTAATCAAAATCTGCTCAAAAACACAATACAATTTTCGGAATGTCTTTATTTCTTTCTTAAAATATTTTAAGTATTTATAAAAGGTCAGTGTAAGTAGTATTAACACCAATATGTGAATTGATGGAATTTTCAGTATTATAACTTTGTGCAAAAACAGTCAGAGATTGAGGATGTGTATGAGAAAACGGAAGAAGGAGCAGGTGAAATCTGGGGCAGTGAAGCTACTTGAGGATACGCAAAAGAACTAACAATATCCTGCATGCGATTTCGGAATTGTAGTTTCAAATTGGGCGGAATTTTATGCACATGGGGAAGCAAGCTTTTGAAAAACAGCATGTCTTCATCATCGTTTTGTGATTTTTCTTTTTTCGCCTTCAATAATTCCAATTTTTGCTTCTCAATATTTACCATCGCAGCATTAAAAGACTCGGTTGATGATCGCTTTCGTTTTGGAGTTGCGGTCGAAGTTGAAGGCAGTACAACGTCAGTGTCGTTTGAATTTTTGGCATTTATTTCAGGTTCATTTTCGCTTCCCAACTGATTCTCATTTTCTTCTGTTATTATTTCAAATGCGCTATTTTCACCCATTGAGAAATCATTTTGAAAGGCTGCGTTTTGACTTGGTTGTACATCTGAACAATTGCCTTTTGAGGTCCTGGGTTTTACAGTATCTTTTAGGAATAACAGCTGATGAAAATATAGCCACTTTGACTCGCAAATAGAGTCCGCAGGATCGCCTGATCGAGGAGGTTTTATTTTACCAAGTTCAACGGCAAATTGGTCCCTGATATATTTCCATTTTCTTTTTAGCGAAGGAACTAAAAAATACATTGTAATTATAGGATATGCTTGAGGTTTGGGAGAGCGATTTATTAAAAAAAAACGTGTGTGTGTATTTATGTACCCACGTATAAAGTTATACTTCTTTGGAGTAACAAAACAAAATAAATCTTAAAATTTTATCCCGTATGTTTGTGACTACCTATAACTTCAGCGTTTGTCGTACCCATTTTCTTTTCAAACTCGCAAAAAATCTTATGCCGAGTTGATATTTATTTACTTTTTGCTTATGTGTGTATTAAAAATGACTTTTCACGTGCAAAATGCATTCAAAAACTCATTAAAACTTACTGTTTTTCAAAATAATTGTGTGTTATCTATAATTAATGTAATAGCAGTTAGAAGCAAAGAAGGGAACAATGTTATTCATCAGGTAGGATTTTTTGTTTTTTATGTTTACAGGAGTTATAGAATTACGGTATAAAAAATATTTGAATGACAACTCACTCTCATCATTTTTTCCAAATGCGCCAAACGAAGTATAACTTCAATAATAACAATTAGATTAAGTTAGAATCTATCAGACGTTATTTAGTTAGTTATTTTTTTTTGAGTTTATTGGTTTACTGATATAGGTATCTTTTATTTCAGATATTTGGCAACTGGATGCTCATTTAAAAGCCTTTCATTTTCATTTCGTCTAGGAGCTTCAACGGTGGGAGAAATTATAAGAGAGACGGTGGAAATTATTTGGCAAGAACTACAGCCAGAATATATGCCTCAACCAACAACAAACCAGTTTAAAGCTATATCTGAAGATTTTTATAAAATATGGAATTTTCCAAACGTCATTGGAACAATTGATGGAAAGCATGTGCGAATATTATGTCCTAAAAATTCTGGATCGATGTTTTTTAATTATAAGAAATATTTTTCGGTAGTTCTTCAAGGAGTAGTGGATGCAAACTATCAATTTATAGCTATAGATGTTGGAGGTTACGGGAAACAAAGTGATGGAGGTACTTTCCAAGCCTCTTTTATAAACGGCTGATAAGAAATGAAATACATTTACCCGAACCTGCGTTTTTACCAGGCACGAATGTGAAAGCCCCTTATGTGTTTTTGGCGGACGAAGCATATCCACTCCTTGATTTTTTAATGAAGCCCTACAGGGGACAGAATATTCCATTGGACCAAGACTGTTTCAACAATCGGTTAAGTAGAGCAAGGAAATCGGTCGAATGTGCCTTTGGAATACTATATGCAAAATGGCGCCTGATTTCCAAAGCTATTGAAACTGATGTTAATACCGCAGATAAAATTATAAGATGTGTCTGTATTTTACATAACCTCGTTTTAAAAAGAGAAGGATTCGAACGTCATCTTACTGACGTTGACATGATTAGAAATAATCATCATGGCCTTGTTGGAAGACCACTAACATCAGCTGTGGTCATAAGAGATCTCTTCAAAACATTTATTATAAATAATCCTTTGGTGTTTATTTGATTATATTATATTAAATGAAATTATAAATTAATATTAATACAAATAAAAACTGAAAAACTTACCATCTTGAATGTTCACTTCCTCGGCAATCTTTTTCCAACACTTCTCAACAACATTTCTGTTACTATGATTTTTTTCACGTTTGTCCCATACAGGGATTTGTTTAAAAACTGCAGAAATTAATGCTTCTGCATCCATTGCCTGCTCGCTTATAATTAAATATTCATTCCGGTAAAATGCAAGCAGCTTGCTACACGCGCCGACAAGCTCCAGCCTGTTTTGTCTCTGTACGTCCCCGTTTAATAAGCATACTCATTTTAGGCGCCGATCGGCGCCGATAACCAGCGAGCAGGCAACCTGCTTTCTTTCTGTCCTTACCCTAACCTAGAAACCCTTATGTTGTGGAAAAAACAATATTTGGGTACATAGACATATACAGGAAAGATCCATAAAACGTGTTCGAGTACTGGAACCCTAGAAACCAAAACATCGGTAAAAAACCAAACATAGGAAATTATCCACAGAGGATAAATTACTGAGACAGAAAATACCGTAAAATTGGGTATCAACCATATTACGGTATAATCAAAACATGAACATCAACGTAAACAACGAAGTAGATATTTACGTTTAATCGACGTAAGTATCACTAATAAACAACAAAAGAAACTCAGTTCGATATAAAATCGACAAACAAAGAGAAAGACGCAGTCCATATCCTGAAGCAATGTGATAAACGGTCCCGGGATATGGATGAAGATATAAGAGGTTTTAGCAGGTATGCTCTAACGAACTTGAGTGAGTCCTGCACTACCTGAAGCGATAGATAAAAGCTGACGGTGTGCATCAAGCATTTCCTCTCAACAGAAAAAAAAAACAAAAAAGGTTCATCATTGTTGGGGAATCTCTCAGTTTTGTTTCTGTCTGTTAGTTAATTTAGATTATCTAGGTTTGTTTTATTTGAGTTTAGATTTTCGCCTCATTTTTTATTCTTATCAGTTGTAAAGTTAATTATAATATTCTTTTATTATCAATTGTCCTAATCCTTGTTATATTATTATCAATTTTATTGTTATTTTTATTATTGAATTTCATTGTTGTTGTTGAGTACCAGTTCATCTGATTTATATTAGCGTTCACTCTTTCGCGTATCTTCCAGTGTGTTATCTCTTACGTGTCTTCTGAAATAAAAGTGTCAATGATATTTTTCACGTTTGTTCTGGCTAATCAATGATAGGGATCAAACTCCGACGTGACATGGTTCTCTAAATCAGATGGTCACACAGTAAATGATTCAAGGAATAGGAATAATATAAATTCCTCAAGTGAAGCTTTATATAGTTTCATAGAGAGAGAGAACCATGTTGCAAAAGGCATACCATTATCAGATATTACATGGCAAGAATGGAAATAGATAACGTTGGACTGATAATAAAGGATACAAGTTAAGATGACAAATATAGTGACGATGAAGAACACGAAGAGCATGACCACGAAATCCAAAAGTGTAACATTCACTGAGACGAAGACGAGTCATAAATTTGTAATACTCAACAAGGATTCGCCTATTGAGGAAACCATGTCCAGTTAAATTATGCTGTTTTAAACGTCAAACCGATTGAAACAAAAAATATTCAGTGTTTTTGGAACAACTTTTAATTAGATTGGAATGATGGATGATCCAGAATTTTGTGGGTTATGGAGCCATTGTTGCACTCGTCTTCCGTATCGTGGAATTAGTTTCATTCAACATATTCTTCCGTCACCGGCATTGAAGCCCTTCAAAGAAAGGTACAAAAGGTTTTAACACCTTAGAAGTTCGTTGGGTATAATTGAATTATTGATATAACTGCATTCAACATCCACTTCATAATAAACATTGATAAACGAATAAACTTCGAATAAGATTGATGCAAACCAACTTAGTACTACATTCCAGACCAACATATTCAATCAATGTTTACGTTATAATGTGACATGTTTTCGTTCGGAATCAGTTCATCTGAAACTCTTATAAATACGTTAACGAGTACAATGAATCATAGTAGGCAGTGGGTGTACTGTACATTGCCTTCTTGATACGTACATCATCTAGGCGGGCCCAGCGTATGCAAATGTTCATCTAGATGGTCAAGTGAGTTATAATTTGGTAGTGCTCAAATAATTGTTCTTCGTTATCTTTTTTTTCTTTATTGTTAATTCACTCTTATTATAATTGGACCACCATAAGGGAACCATCTTGAAGTTAAAAATTGCTACAAATATCGCAAACAAATAGAATGCGATAAAAGAGTTCACACTGTGGATACACTATAACACTGTAGATGAGATGGAATCACCCTGATCTACTACAAATACTGTTAAAGTACTGAGGACCTCTCAGCCACCAACTAGATATCATCAGAGTAAACTAAATTATAAATCAAAATGTGCCTGTTTAAATACTGTTTGTGGTTAATAATGCAAGATGATCAGAATTTAGTAAATTTCTTTTTTGTTTATACATTTCCATCCTTTCTAAATTACCTAGATATTCATCTGTCCTGTGGTTCAAAATTGATAAACTTTCTTGAGAAATGGTGTGACCTGTATTCAAAATATGTTTGGCTAACACTGTTCTTCCACCATCATTTTTCTTTATATGGGCAAAATGTTCCTTATATCGAGTAAAAATATTACTTCTAGTTTGACCAACATACCATTTTGAACACGACTCACAATCGATTCTGTGAATCCCGGATTTGTCGGAAACTTCATAAAAGTTGCTCTATGGGCCTGTAACATCCCATAAGGTAGTGTGGGAGTCTTCGAGTCCCGAACTTAATCACCTCAGATATACCCACTAAACACTCCACCTCGTGTGGTAGGCTCGATCCTGCAACAAGGGAAGTCTCGATGACACTTAGACTTGACGGCTCATTTTATTTTGCCTCACAACATTCTCGAGCCATCGGGAAAATTCCGCAGTCGCTGGATTAGAACCCGCGAACAGCAGCTACAGTGATTAGCTTCTACCACTGAGGTACCTAGCCCACCTTGTTGTTAGATACAGCTATAAACTGGTTGTATTGCAAATATAGAAACAAATTATGGAATTTATTAATTACTGAAGGATGATTACAGAATTCACAGAATTCTATTGAAGTATTCGAAAGTAATGGCTCTAATTTGGATAGTTGGCTATATTCCATTTACTTCTTTTTTAGAAATGAAATCATTGATCAAAGATTTGTCGCAACCATTATCCAACGCTATTTATTGAAGTTTCTCAACCTTTTTCGTCATGATTTTGCTCGCTCAAAGAGATGTTCAGTAAACTATGAACAAAACTATTGAACGGAGCCATTTTATAAAAGATCTAAGTGGTGTAGCTGAATCTGGTAGGCTGCTATTTGTTGTAGTAGGTTTTCTGTATCAGTCGGAATCCAAGTGATTACCATCTTTTATATCAAGGAAAGGGACCTGATTGTCTGTTTCAATTTCGACAGTGAATTTTAGACAATCAAATTGGCTATTACGCGCGTTCAAAAAACCATGTAAATCAAAATATCTACTTATAATCGAGAAAATATCTTCAACATATTTATACCAAACTTTTGGGAACTGAATCAATTTTGATAATAAGGACAAGTTCGCTTGGAAAAATATTGAACTTAAAACGAGAGAGTGGATTGGCCATTGCACATCCACTTGTTTGTTTATAGTAGTTTTTGTTAAAAGTGAAATAATGTTGTTCCATACATAAAGACGTAAGGATCACGTATACTGTGTAATTTCTATCGGGGATATTAATATTTGTGAGCTATTTCTTCAGAATCTTTATCGACTCAGGGATTGGGGTATTTATGAATAGTGAAACAACATCAAATGAAACGAGAGGATCACCAGGCTTCAGTTTGAAATCTCTCAATTTTGTAAATAAGTTCCGAAGAATGTTTCACAGACAAACTTGGTGCGGCTTGGAAGTTAAATTCCTCATCTAACCATTTTGTTATGTTATACGTAGGACAATTAATGTTTGAAATGATTGGTTTCATGGAATCACACGGTTTATGTATCTTAGGAAAGCAATATAGTTTAGGAAGATTATGATTCGAAAATCTTAGTTTGCATTTTAAATTATTATCGGTGATTATAAAAGTACACGATTTTAATGAATTATAAATTAGTTTAACGCATTTTGATAACGGATTCCTGGTAAACTGTTCATAGGGACCTTCATTTAATAAGGTATATACCGAATTGTGATAATCCTCTTTGCCATAATTACGAGGGAATGTCCCTTATCCGCTTTCAAGTGATAATTTTTGTTTTCTTTCAATGATTTACAGATATTACTGAAGTTATTGGAAGTACTTTCATATGATTTATCAGAATGTTCAAGATTTTCTCGCAGTTGTTACGAATAACAGCTCTATCTTGAAAGTTGAGATCATTAATTAAATCCTCCGTAGGTAATATGTTAGAATCAATTGCAAAATTCAAACTTTCATGTAACAATGTCATTTCCGTTTCTTTGAAATTAATATCGGTTTTATTGTGAATAATGTTCATATTCTCAGTTTCTTTTCTACAAGTTTTTGGTAAGAATTGTTGAAATTTATTGATGATAGATTCAATTTTTCTATTGGTTTTTGACAAACTGTGCTTACTAATTTATGATGAAAGGAATCGAATTCGTATGATGTTGTTTCAAAAGTTAGTTTCAAATGTAAGTTTTAAGCCAAAAGTTATAATCATCTAGCTTATGATATTTGTTACCTACCGACTTCTGATTTTAACCATCGTTTTGCAGAGAAAATGATTTTATCAATTTTCGCATTCTTACACGTATATATTTCAATGTATTTTGGGAAAAAGTTATTTGGGGAACAATCTTTAAGGAAACTCAAATCTACTTTTGAACAAGAAGTTTTGTTTTTAATTTAATAAGTCATTTAAACTCACCTGACCGGGAAATCATCGTCTCTAATAAATGGAGATGGTCTTCAGCTAAGGATTCCCCTTGCTCACATTATTGTCACGAAATAGTATTTAAACAGGCGCATTTTGTTTCATAATTCAGTTTACTCTGGTGATTGCTTTCAGGTAGCCGAAAGGTCCTCAGTACTTTAACAGTATTTTCAGCGGATAAAGATGACTATTTCTCATTCACATAATTAGAATGCGTTTCAGACCTCTACTACAAATGTTACGATTGCCACCCAATTTGGTGTCAAGAGTAACAGGGCCAGTATCAATTGTAACAGATAGTAATATATAAAGTGAATTGAGAAGACAAGGTGTAACAACAAAAAGTTAATAATGAAAAATAAACATTTATTTCTTACTCCAGATAGAGCACAAAATATACCAGCTTATAAGACAACTTGAAATAAACAAATAATACAAGAACAGAAATAATTTGTTATATTTTCTAAGATCAATTATAGTTGTCGTCAGATTTGATGTTTATGCAAACGTGAAACATTTTCCATCTCGTGGTATCGTTCCTGATTTGTACGACAGTAAGAAAACCTTGTTATCTCTTCAGTGACTTTTCGACATTATATTTATATGTTTTTATTAGCCATATATTTAATTTCAACATTCCAGCAATGATGTTATATTTGGAAGGTAGGTGACTCCAGATTATTTTCGTTATTTCAGTTGTCTTCTCAAACGAGTAAACTTGTGAATATTATCATTACATGATATCATGAATAATACTCTAATTTAGTCTAAAGTGCAAATTATTATGTGTATACCATATTTTTAACCTGAAGGAGAACAACAAAATATTTGGTCGAAACGTCGCTGAACAGATAACAAAGTCTTTTTTTTGGTATCCTATTCCCGCTAATGTTTTACTGTCTACTGTCATGAAACAGTTTATTTCAAATGTGCCCACTTTTCACATTCTCGGCATAGCAACCAATCTTCCTTGCTCGTGAAATATGAACTACAACAAATCAAAGAGTAGTATTTAGGAACACTTTTCCTCTTATTTTCCTCTCTTTCCGTAAAATCGATTTTCTCTTCACATTTTGAGCTTGATCTGATCAAGACTGTACTACATGGGAATTTTCCTTCTGTAATTAATAGCTCTCCATAGTAAATCCGTAAGTATTGCCGTTTTTCGTTTCATTATTCCTCATTTTTTCACGTTTAATCTACTTTTGGTAGGGGTTACAAAATCTCAGGCATAATTAAAGCTACCGAATCATTGAGAGAAACTGATTTTGGCAAGGGTAGGGAGTAGATGGCTATGGATGGTCCCTCTTGACTTTACAATGGACAGTTTCGCCTGATTATTGAAGGAACTGCAGTTTCGTGTGCTTGTAACAGATTTTGGATGTGAGGCATATTAGTATCTGTAACAGAATTTTCAGGATCTAACGGTTTGTCGCCAACGGTAAATGGAGCAAAATCATTATCCCTGAAAATCTCTCGGCTGAAGAAGCATGTACCGGTGCACAAAAAATCAACAAGAATGTTGTTTGGCGTTGTGGCCAAAAGAAGCGATACTTTCACAATGGCAGATGAATCGTACATGATCATGAATTTTCCTGAATTGTTTTTTATCCACTAAAGAAAGTATTTACGTTACAATTGGCACCAGACATGTTACAATTGACACCACATCAAACCACATTGTTTATCTTTCCGTATTCCTTGGGGAAAGGTTTTAAACGCTATTCATGGCAGATTGAAGTGGAAACAATACACAAACTGACCCTCACCTTTGAATCCTCCAAAGCACAACACTGGTTTTTAGGAAGGACTTTTGCCACTACTTTTGTTCACTCCAAGATCGTTCTATAAACATTCGCCAATTAAGCATACCGGGATCAAGGGACATTCATAAGTAGTGAGTACCAAATAAGATGGACGGTTCCTGGTTGTCCACCAAAGCGTTTTTTTACAATGTTCGAAGAAAGAGGTTGGTATTCGATTTGTTACCTTCGGCGCCTATTACAATCGACACCAATCAAGATTATTGAGTTCTTCGATTGAATTTAATCAAATGTTATCTCCCTAAGTTGAAATTTCATTCATTGATTGATTAATTTGTAATTCTTTTTCGCGAGATCGAATATGATTATTAAAATAATAGTAATACTTAAAAATTTTTCAATTCATCCATGAATCATTGAGCAATCTCATGTGGTCATACTCGGGAAGTAAGTACTGAATTGACATCAACTATTTCTATAGCAGAAAACATTAAATTTCAAATAAAAAGCAATGTGTTTAAATTGCTTAGAATTAATGGCTGAATCACCAACTGGGTTTTAATTTCGTGGAAATGGGATAAAATAAATGAGAGAACTATGAATCCTTTCTTCAGTATAATGTTAAGTCCACAAATATATTACGAACTCTTATGTGAGGATTTCTTCTCCTTTGCGGAACGTATTAACTAAATGTGTACTCTAATCGATCAATCCATTTAGGGTTTGAAACTCCCCAACTGTTTCATCTATCCTATTTTCTTATCTTTCATTATAAGATTTATCTCTAAACAGCGTAATTTTCTTAATCTGCTACGAAGCAACCCTACAATCCCTTTGATTCTGGAATCTTCAGCCTTATCAACTTGATTACAATCCCCTCGTTTCATGCAAAAATAGCGTAGCGACAAATTGTCCCTCGAGTTGAACAAACAAACATTGAGTAGAAACACAAACAACTCACACGGGGTTGACTTTTGATACAATAATTGAGGCAATACGCATAAGTACTTAGATAAAACTAAACATTCAGATAAATAGAATTTCCCTTCTACCAAAAGAATCAGTAAAAACTTGCAAATGTTTCGATTCTAAGCCGCTGTTCCAATTATATATAAAATTGTACACGAACATTCTTATTTAATGATAATATATTGACAACTGTTTCAACACACAGTAGTTTGTTCCGAATAAGTTATTATTAATCATATATCATTTAGATGTAATTCGTTTAATATTAATGTTAAAAGTCTCTAAAACTGGGCTGGTTACTCTGAGCTATGGTGAGGCAGAATTTTCAATCTAAATTAATAATAATAGTGAATTCAGAAGGCATCTGGGGGCCTGAAACTTTACTACTTGACACTCTTTTCGATCTTGAATGATGTTTTCTCAGATGCTTCAGTTAATACTTATCTGAAGATGGTGCTACAACTAGAAATGATTTGGAGTAGGTACTGTTCATTCATTCCATTATTCATAGATCATATTTACGAAATATTAAAAATATTGCATCCAAAAATAAACTTACAAATAACATACTAACCTAGAATTGCATCGCTCATATTGTAGTATGTAGTATTCATTTAATATTTTCAAATTGTGAAATTGAGGAAATATTCCTAAGACAGTTCTATATTTATAAACTATAAAACGAGTTCACACTGTGGATATACACTGATACTATAAATAAGAAACAATCAACCTTATCCACTAGGAATACTCTGACGACCTTTCGGTTACCTAGTAGCCATCAGCAGAGTACACCAGATTACAACTCATAATGTAATGCAAAGATTTGTCGCAGTCGGAAACTTCATCTTTTTAACTAATTCTCACATCTATAAACGGATTGTATTGCAAATTTAGGAAGATAAGTGAAACTTTTGAATTTTATCAAACTATTTGAAGGAAGTGGCTCTAATTTGATCAGTTGGTTGCATTCTAATTTCTATATTTGTGAAGAAATTAAATTATTGATCAAAGATTTGTCGCTGTTTGCTGAAGTTTTTCAACGTTGTCATAATTTTGCTGGCTCAAAAGGACGTTTAATAATCCATGAATAAAAATATTTGTTCTAGTGGGTTTTCTGTATAGGTCGAATTCCAAGAAACTACCATCTTTTATAATTGCTGCTTATCTGTTTTCATTCGACAGTGAATTTCAGCGAATCGAATTGGCTATTAAACTTGTTCAAAAAGCTATATCAATTAAAATCTTTACTTATAATCTCGAAAATATTACCAACGTATCTCTACCAAACTTTTGGAAACTGATTTAATTTTTATTTTAAAGAGGTTTCAAGTTCGCTTAGAAAAATTAGAAGTTTTAGTCAAAAGTCAAATAATTTTGCATGAAGGCGTAAGGATCACGTATTCTGTGCAGTTTGTATCGGGCTTATTATTATTTGCAAGCCATTTCATCAGAATGTTTATCGACTCAGGGATTGAGGTTGTTGTAAATAATGGAACAACATCGAATGAAACGAGAGTACCACGAATTTTTCATCTTTGCAATTAGTTCCAACGAATTCTCCTCAAACTTTCCGCGGTTTGGAAATTGCTAAATTACTCAATTAAACATTCTGCTATGTTATACGTGGGACAATTAATGTTCAAAATGATAGGTCCCATGTTATCACCTGGCTTCTGAATCTTAGATAAGCAATACAGTTTAGAAAGATTAATACCCGAAAGTGTTAGATTGTATTTTAGATTATCGAAGATTACAGTGGTACAGCGATTTTAATGTATGATTTACTACTTTAACGCATCTAGATAAAGAGTTTCTGGTAATCTTTTCATAGGGACCATCATTCAACAAGATATTTACCGAATTGTGATAATCCTCTCTGCCCATAATTACGATGTAATTTCCCTTATCTGCTTCCAAGTAATAACAGTATTTTTCCCTCAATGAGTTACAGATATTATTGAAGTCATTGGATGTACTTTTATATGATTTATCGAATGTCCAAGAATTTTATTGCATTTATTACGGATGACAGGTTTAACTTGAAAGTTGGGAGACTCTTTTTCAAAGAAACAGATATACTACGGCGGATTAAGCTACACCATTTAATTGAAAGCTCTATTTGATAGTCTTGTTCATAGATTGTCGAACGTCCCTTTGAGCTAGCAAAATTAAAACCACGAAGTCGAGGGAATGGCGTTGGATAATGGTTGCGACAAATCTTTAATTTGAACAAAGAAGGAAACTGGAATGAAACCAATAAACTAAATTAGACCCACTTCCTTCGAATAGTTGATAAAATTTTGAAGTTCCACTTTCATCTTTCAGTAATTGATAAATTGTGCAAATTTTTTTTTTTAATTTACATTACGACTTTCTTATAGTTGTACGAACAAGCTAAAAAACCGCTTAGGCAACAACTTTGATGGAGTTTCCGACTGCGGCAAATCTGGGATTTACAAAATCGCTGGTGAGTCGTGTTCAAAATGTTATGTAGGTCGAACTAGAAGGAACTTTATAACTCGGTATAAAGAACATTTTGCACATATAAAGAAAAATAATGGTGAAAAATCAGCGTTGGCCTAACATATTTGAAATATAGGTCACACCTTTTCTCAAGAAAGCTTATCACTTTCAAAACAAGAAGGGATGGAAATGTTTAAACCAAAAAGCAATTTATCGAATTCCTATTCATCTCCAGTTGAGGACAATCCCTTGTTTGCATCATTATACCCAAATAGTTTTTAAACAGACACATGTTGAGTTCTATTTTAGTTCACTCTGATGATGATGAGTAAACTAAAATAGAACTCAACTCAAGCTCCTCAATGAACATTGCTCTATAAATGAGGAATAATCACCGTTATCTTAATTGATAAAAAAAATGATAATGAACTTCGTTTTTATTAAACAAAACGGGACATGTTTCACCACACGGTGGCTTTATCAAGTAATGATTTTACTAACTATGTAAACTATCTGGTTTGTAAAACCATAGTTTGATGGAGCCACCGTGGGGTGAACATGTCAGTTTTGTTTGATAGAATCAAAGTTTGTAACAATTTATTACAAATGTATTTCTTATTAAAACTATTGATATGCATTTTCAGCACGTAACACCAAAACCATCCAAATGATTATCTCTCATTTATAGAACAATATTTAAAAATTTTTCACTTTGAACAATTTGGAAAAGTACACAATTCCGCTCACTTTTTACAGAAGTTATCGACCACACACATTGACCAACAGAGCTAAGTGACAATAATCACAACATCACAGTGACAACATTTTTGAATAATTAAAACATAATCTGCCATACTAGTCGAGTCAATTTAGCAAAAAAGCTCGGAATTTTTTCCAAACAGACCAGTCAACTTTATATTTTTTGCAAATCGTTCCTGGACGGATACTGAACGATATTGAACTTTAAGATCTAGTCGCTCGACCATTTTTCACCTCTTAAACCGGAAATTGGCCAATTTTCATTGGAAAATGTATTGTAAAATTTGTAAAATTGGTAAGTATTACCAAAATTGGCTGGAAAACTCCACTCGGGGGTTTTTGGGGTCGCTGATCACGATTCCGAAGGTAGATTTACCATCTTCGACCGCAGTATCTAGAAACTGGCCAATTATACGTCTGAAAAATAGCCAAATTTAATAATTTCGTAATTTTTGTTGAAAATGACTAAAACATTTCACTCGGGGGTTTTCGAGGTCGCTGATCACGAGTGATATGTTTTAGTCAATTTCAACAAAAACTGCGAAATTATTAAATTTGACCATTTTTGGGACATAAAATTGGCCAATTTCTAGCTACCGCGATGGAAAATGGTAAATCTAACCTCGGAATCGGGATCCGCGACCTCAAAAACCCCCGAGTGAAATGTTTTAGTCAATTTCAACAAAAACTGCGAAATTATTAAATTTGACCATTTTTGGGACATAAAATTGGCCAATTTCTAGCTACGGCGGTGGAAAATGGTAAATCTAACCTCGGAATCGTGATCCGCGACCTCAAGAACCCCCGAGTGAAATGTTTTAGTCAATTTCAACAAAAACTGCGAAATTATTAAATTTGACCATATTTGGGACATAAAGTTGGCCAATTTCCAGCTATCGCGGTGGAAATTGGTAAATCTAACTTCGGAATCGTGATCAGCGACCCCGAAAACCCCCGAGTGGAGTTTTCCAGCCAATTTTGGCAATACTTACCAATTTTACAAATTTTACAATAAATTTTCCCATGAAAATTGGCCAATTTCCGGTTTAACAGGTGAAAAATGGTCGAGCGACTAGATCTTGAAGTTCAATATCGTTCAGTATCCGTCCAGCAACGATTCGCAAAAAAAATTAAGTTGATTGGTCTGTTTGGAAAAAATTCCGAGCTTTCACAATTTTAACGTCTAATTTGACCCGACTGTACACAGACATAAGTTTTGGTTTCGTTCAAATCTGAGCCTGAGTAATATGAACCTCCTTCGACGGCTTTTACGAAACTTTCAACAGCATAACCCATATTCGAAGCCAACACTTTTCAGGCCGAATCATTCCGAACGTATCTGAAATTGCTCAAAGCGATTAAACATGAAATTATCATTGCTGAAGATATGCAAAATTTATTATTTCACCCAAATTCACCTGATCGTTTGAATAACCATTGTTTCCATTTGATTCGTCAATTCATTCCAAACTGGACTCTCTTATCGATCCACATGGGAACTCATTATGATAATATTGTCGTTCTAAAATAAGTAATTGGGCATTTCATATTCAAGATTTATGGATTCCATAACCCAATGGCTTTATTATAAATAAGTTAGTACAGCATGGTGGAATAATTTGGTAATTCCAGCTCGGTAAAGCAGGTGTTATATATTGCGTATAATGTTACCATAAATTTTAAGTATGCCAGAAATGTATGTACTTTATCTTCAAAACTGAGAAAGAATTGAAACCATGTGTTATTTTCTTCATTGCCACAATGACTAATGTTCAAGTAGCTCTGAGTCAGCTCATTGAATTGCATTGTTAAAGAAATGTGTAAGGCTAGGTTGGAACTACTGAAATCCCGACACGTTTCGAGTTCATTAAATATTCGATGTTTTTGTCTATTGAACTCCACGAAGTATTAATCTTACCAAATAAAGTTAATATCAAGGTAAAACAGCTGTAATCAATTGAACAAGTGACTTCCCTCGCTCGTTATTGTTGGTTACATTGGATTTGGTTAAATACTTTTAATCATTAAGCCAATTTCATGAAGAACTTGAAGTATCTTATTATTTTAGAGCGTTCTTAACTCATAATTTAAGTTTGCTATTTTATATAAGTTCTTCCGATTCTGAAGATGGTAATCATGTACAAAAACGTATAAGAAATGCGAGAATATGAAAATGTGTGTTGTTGGATTTTTGGAAATAGCTGGCAATGAAATTGTCAACAAACAGATATGGTATAATCACTTATCTGAATATATGAGATGTATTGAATATCTAATTGATTTCAGAGGAGGTTGCATTCCACCTTTCTTCAACTTCAACTGCTTTCAACTCTCAAATATCGTGCTAGGTAGTGAGAACATGAATTTTTTTGGAGTTTTACGATTCTCTACTTGCATGACAAATCAACAGGGTATCATGTGTTATTGCAGTTGTTCCTTTGAGTCATTGATATATAATAAGCTGTTACAAACAAAATTGAGTTATTTACTCATAGTATCAAATAATACGAATTATTTGTGATCTTAAACGTCATTTACAATCAACTGTATTCACCGAACGTTTCAAGAAAACTAAGGAATACTAACCTAAATTTCAAATTCATAAAACTGATAGGAACGGCGCAATTGTCATAGTGGGTTACACACGCTTGATGCACACACACGCTCGCACACACTCATCCAGACTCCCACCCTCCCACATTCTCACTTTTCCACACTCTTACACCCTCACACTCTCATACTTTCACACTTTCACACTCTTTCACTGGTCACACTGCCACACTCCCACAATGCCATACTGTCACACTCCTACACTCCCATACTCCCTTACTCTTACACTCTCACATTCTCACACTTCTACACTCCCACACTCACATACTCTCACACCCTCATACTCCCACTCTCCAACACTCTCACATCCTCACACTCTCACCCACTCACCCTCTCACACTCTCACCCTCTCACACTCTCACCCTCAGACATTCTCACCCTCCCACTCTCACACTCTCACAATCTCACACTATCACATTCCCACATTCCCTCACTTCCACACTTCCATACTCTCATCATGTCAAAAATAGTCCATATCGACTACAATGTACTTCCCTTACACTATATACTAAGTATAGTGAGGGAAGCTCCCTTCCGGGATAGATATAACTTTTTGGTTCCATAAAACAGGTATCAGTTTTGATGTATACAGAACCAGCCAAGAAGAAGAAAAGAGAAAATATTCGCTGCAACAAGAATGCAATGAAATGTATTGATAAAATTTTGCATGCAAGATGGTCATGTTGATGCTTGACAACCTTAATTCGTGATTAGCAAAGCATATATTTTTTATTTACGCACAGTATGGTATTGCGAATATGCTTTTGCGAGACGCCATATTGGATGTTTAGCGACATTTTCCCTCACGTTCTCACCTTTCTGTCTCTGTATTCTTCTTGATTCAAGTTTTCGATCAGTGGTTATTAGAGTCACTGATCTATCTATGCAGGGTAATATCAATAGTGGTGAGCATATAAGCTTTGAGAACAATATTTAGCAAGGCAGCAAGGATGCCGATCCATATACTGTTTGCCCATATTTCTGTGGAAGACCACTACAAGGAAGGAGGAATTCCAGAGTAGTAGTTTCCAAATTTCAGGAAGATACTAATTATTTATGTTATTCGAATACGTAGATATTTGAAGATTGCTTCTGTTATTTTCGTTCCAATCTATTATTTTGGTTGCTTGCGAAAAATCATAAGGACAATGACTGCATCTGATGCTGTGATCCAGATCGAGCCAGAATATTTCTGATCCACCGTACTCCCTTATACGAAATATCCAGAACCAAAAATATTTCCAATTTCTTCCAGCATGTAGAAAGGACTTTAAATGTACTAATTAGAAGATGTCGCGTATTTATGTGCACCTAAACCACGAAATTCATCCAAAAATAACTTCTTTTTCATAACTTAGGGGGTGAAAATACGGTTTCAACATTCCCTCCCCGCATGAAAACTCTTATAGGTCATTTCGATATGATATGAGTGCAATAATGACATATATTTTCCTCCTTTGTATTACATAGAACCCACGTCGACGAAATCCTGGGTCAGCTTCTGTGCCAAAGCAATAAGTAAGTATCCCTTTATACGTATAATAGTTGAGAAATATATTTCAAAAACCTACAGTGTTGTTGTATACAAATTTATCAATATAAACCTTGATGATTATCTTCCAATAATTAACAAAGCAATGAGAAATGGCAATCGTATCTAGATTACTTACAACAATAGTCATTCAGCATAAGATGATCTGATAAATAAATTTAGATTCCACTGTTTATAGGCAATTAATCAAAATGGTAGGGTGGTCGTACCGTAGAATAACTTGAGTTACCGATTATCATCTGTATTATCGAATAACAAATGAGAAGTTTCTATATAGATTGTAGTTTATTCTCCTCATTCAAATGACAGAGGCAGTTAGGTCATTGAATAATCTATAATAGTTTACAGGTAGGGAGTTTTATTAGGGCTGTATGATTGCTGTCTTAACTATCACTTCGCATTTCATAATGCCAAAGTTGATCGAGCCAGATTTATATTTTCATCTGATTTCACAGGCTTTCTTTCAATAGTTCCCATTAACAAGTCTATGTTTGGATAGCATCATTTGCAATTTCTATTTGAATTCGAATTCAACTAAACTTGTGATACCTAGAAAATTTTTAAATTGATATTTCTCCCCATTTGATTGAATTTCATTGGTTATACTCCAAATATGAAATACTTCCCAATCTCCTCGTACTGATTTCGAATCAGCAGAAGTCAAAATAGAACTTTCATGAAAGAATTATATAAAGATAAACTTGGATCCAGATGAGGCTCCTGAGGAAGATGAGTTTTTAACTATAGGAGCAACCATTTATTGACACAACCAGCTAATTTGTACTGTTTTAGTAAGCTGCACATCAACCTAATCAAACCAAGAAGTCTTCCATAACAATGCTCGGGATCACCACCAACAGCACCCTCTCATGGGACAATCATGTGAGGTTTATTGCGAAAAGTGGTTTACTATTGAGTGCCAAGAGTTATTTTACATCTCAGCAGCTCTCCATAATCTACAAAGCACAGATGCGACCTGTACATGTTTGGAATTCGGCTCCCAAACATACGCTGAAGCTCTAGGATTTTATCCAAAAGAGCTATTCGTCTGATTGACTCACGAGTTCATTGACATCTCACAACATCATAGGAAGTCTCTCACTTTCTATAGATATTTCCATGGTCGGCGTTCATCAGAAATCTCGACTATTGTTTCACTTCAAGAAATTCTAGATAGGCGGACCAGACGAGTTCAAACTAGTCACCACTTCACTGTCAAACTCGAGACCTGCCGAACTTCTTCCTACCAGACTTCATATTTCCATCGAACAGCGAAGTTGTGGCACTCTTCACCTTGTGAGGTCTTTCCCTATGCATATTACCTACAAGCCTTCAGGAAAAATACGGATGATCTTCTCTTCTCCACGCATTCCACTGTTTTTTGCTTTTTTTTGTTTTTGTTCAGAAAGATTTGTTGTAACCATTGATGAATAATCTGATTTCTAATTGTTATGCAACCAGCTAGCCAAATTAGAGCAACGACCTTCAAATAGTTCAATAAAATTAGAAAGTTTCACTTATCATCTTTCAGTAATTAATAACTTCCATAATTCGTTTTCAAAATTTGCAATAAAACCGATTTATAGATGTAAGAACAAAGTAAAAAACCGTTCAAGCAACCACTGTAATGAAATTTCCTACTTCGAAACTAGAAAGGTACATTTCAACTTGTTATGAAACAACATTTTGCCTATATAAAGAAAAATATTGGTGAAAAATCAGTTAACCGAACATATTCCAAATACAAGCAACATCATTTCACAAGAAAGGTTATCACTTTTAATACACTGTACTGACAAATATCTAGGTAATATAGAAGGGATGAAAATGTATAAACAAAAAAATTCATTAAATTCTGATTTATCTCCAGGTGGGGGTAACCCCTGGCCATCGACCATCTGTCTCCACGCCCTCAAGGAGCTACTGGATACACAGTGATTCTCGGTCTGGCGTGGTGCCCCCCGCATGAGGCAAGCGCAGCTCCACATTAGGGAATTCTCTCCTGAACTCTCTGGTCGATGAAATTCCGATCGTGGAATCGGGGCCAGGGGCGCTCAAAGAGCCCCGTTTGGCTAATTCATAGGCCACTTCCCACTGAACCCCTTGCTTGCTTTATCATTCTCAAATAGTATTTAAACAGGGATATTTTGAGTCTTGGTTTAGTTTTCTCTGATGATGGCTACATGGCTACTCAATAGCCGAAAGGCCCTCAAAACTTCAACAGTATTTTTGGTGGATAGGATGAGAGATTATTCTTTATTCATAGTATTATAGTGTGTTCACAGTGTAAACTCTCTTATCGTTCATCACTGTACGAACAACTTCATTTCGCCATTTCAACAATTTCATGAGTCGATTCATTTTCACTTGAAACGTATGAACAAAAAGTTAATATGATTTTCGTCGATCAACAAACATCGTTCCACTAAAATCGATTCGTGGGAACGCGGCTTAAGAGTGGGACAAAGTTATAATATAACAAGTCCTAGATAACTGACGAAGTGACACGGACTAACTCACTAGTGATGTTGAACGAAAATTTTTAATAGACGACTTTACAATTAGTTTTTCTTCTATTTTTTCACTACTCATTACCACTAATCATCTTTATTCATTAGGCGCTTGTCTAATCTCATTCAACTAACAAACACGCAATTACTATAAGGAACTATAATAATAATTTGTTTCCATGTTCGCTGAACAATAGACTTTCCTACAGGATGACAGTCGAACGTTCAATATCGTTCCTGTTCAAAACAGTGAGAATAACTAATTTGGCTGTAAGTTCCACAATTTTCATTAGATTTTTTAACTATTTCTCATGCGGCTCCTCAAAGTATAAAGTTATAAATAATTATTCGATTATCTTGAATAGTAGACTTCCACGGATAGCTAATCTTGAAAATTTTTCCTGGTGAATTCCGAGTCACAATAGCATGACTTGATGCCGACGTTTCGCCAAACATTGCAGGTGACATAATTTCAGTTCAAGCCTAAAGCCTGCCCTGAAGATGCCACCTGTAATGGTTGACGAAACTTAGGCATTAAGTCGTGTTATTGTAAAGCGGAATCCAACTGAAATTCAAGAATTTTCATAATTATTCGAGATAATGCCTGTCTCTTTCTTGGTCTGTAGGACGTATGTACGTGAAAATTACACCTCTTTCCTCAATATAGGTCTTACTGCCGAATGAACATTTTCTTGGTTGACGAGTTAATGATAAATCCTTAAGCCCTTCGAACGTCAGATTTCGAATTTCAAGGCAGGTTTTCTGTAATTTGGGAAGGATCGAAAGGTCCATAAAATATTTTGCAGAGTAGTCACGTGGTGGTTCGCAAGTAGTTCCAACACGAGACCACTCCGCAAGACCTTGATGGCATAACACGAAAATGAAGAACAACTTCTAGTATCAAATCCAAACTATCGAACATATCTAATTATAGTGGTATATTCTAGGTAACAAAAATTCTTCCAAGCCGTCAAACATAACACTCGGTACATTTGGTTATTTTAATTCTCGATATTATTCTCGGTAAAAATCGTTACTTTGTACACTAAGATATTTCCGGGATATTTTTTTACTAATAATAATGATGATACATTGTCTCTGGTAAACAAGAAAACATACATAAACTTTCACACACATACAATAACTTCACTCAAGTTATCCAGTCGATGACATCAAAAATTGGAAGGAAAGCACTAGTTAATAGTTATTCGGAAAAATTTCTCATACCATATTTTTTATTTCGAATAAAATAACCTGAGAGAACACAACAAAATAAGCTCAGTCTGTGTTTGCGCTTCGTCGAAGAGATGGTGCTCTAATACAAACATGGCATAGGTGTTTCATTGGAAAACTGAGTGAAGTAAGTTATCATATGGCCTTACAGTGGAACCACAAAGCTACAAAAAGATAATCGACTAAATCATAACATCTAAGAAGAGATTGTCGATATTTATTATGATACATCTACGATATAACAGAGGAAACGATGATCATAATTAAATGGAATGTGCCTCCATAATCTTTAGTCAAATCGAGAGTTGTTTCGTTTCATGAGCAATCTTGAAAGCTGAAATTACTGGACAACATCCCTCAGTAGATGTGAAATGGCCTAATTTCAAAATTCCAGGAATATTGAACATCATGAAATCCATTCCTTCATCTTGAAGGCATTTGTTGAGTGAGATGAAAGGACTACTCGTATCACCAAAAGAAGGTAAGCAGTAGTCCTTGTGAATGAATTTGGCGATGGGGTCTACTCTCATATACGGAAACTTCTTGGTCTTGCCAAAACTGTGGTATCATCTGATCACCTCGTGAGATGATCAAATTGAGAAATGATGAAAATGAGTCTCCTGGACTTATCACTCTAGAAAAACGGAGGATCAAGCCTTATGTCCCGAAGATAAATTCTCCGAGTTGATATAAGACACAACGTTATAAGGTTAAAAGAACTGATTCACTTTACCCTGTATGTGTTCAAAATATAGAAACATGGATAACGATGATTACAATGGAATGGAAGATGCTTCCATAATCTTCAGGCAAATCAAAAGTAGGTTTGTTTCATAAGCAATATTGAATTCTGAATTCACTGGAAAACACCCCTCAGCAGATGTCAAGCTGGAAGCTTATAGAACATCACAAAATCCAAGCCACTACGTTGGTGACTTATGTTTCCTGATATCAACAATTACACTCGACTTTTCTCTGAAATTTGCCTAATTTGACTGGACTCATTTTGGTTGATTCACTAGAATAACGAGGCTCATTACCAGCATGCATCGAAATGAAAAAAACAGTTCAATTGTCTTTGCTGGACCTAGGAAATTGCTTTCGAACATGTTTCATTTCCAGATAAATATTTGACGTCAGAAAAATAAGTTCCTTGTAATTGCTGATTGGTTCATGATGTTGAGGAGACTCATTTGTGAATTTTTCTTCATGTACAAGAATGATATATATTCAGGAACAATCCAAAAAATGTTCAACCTTAAGATTGTTAGTTAGTTTCAGAATTATCAGATTGCACTCATTTGGCTTTCACATATCCATATCTTGATTCTTCGCAACCATTATTACTAATAAGATGCATATTTTCGCAGAATGTTCTCTAATTCTTGAACGTAATTATTAATGAGTGAGTAATTTGTTATACGAGTGGCAGTCATTAATATCAGTCAGATAACTGAATGTAGAGCTGCGACGCAAACTTCATTTTCTACAATTAAAATAGTACAGGCCTTCAGAGTTTCCGGAATGCAGATAGCTTATGATTTATGGATTGCAATTAAAATGTAAAACACTTCAAATGAGAATTTTTGTAAGCACGTATTACCTGCATTATGGATTTCTCTCAGAAACAAAAGACCTGACCTGAATGAAGCAGAGTAGAAAGAATTTGTTACCTTGGAAATTGATGGGCCGAAATTCATCAATTAGCAATGAACAGATGATTCTATTTAACTCTCTTCGGATACAAATTTATAGTCAGTCGTTGCATTTTTTTGTTACTAATAAACATCATACTAGATGAATTTCATTTGTAGTGAAGGAAATGACAGACATAAAAATGGCATGATACAGTTAGACTATGCTTATATCTAATAATATTATTAATGAAAATAATAGTTTTTTGTAATTATCATAAATAGAAGTAAAGAATATGCACAATATTACAAGTTCTCAAACAAGACGGATGACACAGGGCGACAAGCTGAGGCTTTCGCCATCACCTATGGTCTCGAGCAGTCAATTAATGAACCAACACGGATCCCTATCATTATGCCAATATGCTTGACTCATTCCTCGCTTACAATCCAGATCCCTACGAGGTAGAGATTCGTGCACCATTGAGGAACTCTGACCATTCACTCATCACTAACACATGTCACCATATCATTCCACGAACCAATCCAACACCTCCACGCACAGTTTGGCGTTACATCTCAGCCGACTGGGATGGTCTCCGCATGTTTTTCTCCGAGTTTTCATGAAAAAGCGTATGTTTTGAATCTGATGACCCAACGCGATGTGCCAGAGAGATCTTGGATATCATCAAACTAGAAAACATACCCCATATCAACAAATCATCTGGTGATCGATGGTTCAAAAAAATCAGTTTTAGGGACGTCGCTTCAAAACAAACAGCATACCATCGTCAGCGCAGTAATCCACGTCTGGAGATCAGCGCAGAATATGTTGAAGCCAGAAATATGTGCAATGAAACAATAAACCCTTCGAAAGAGGCATATAATGCAGATGGGAGCTCATCGAATGCTCTCGTTCGTTTTGGATTTTCGCCAAAGCAATTGGCGGACATTTCACTACCAGTTCTTTCGCTCCTCTAACCAAAGATGATGGCACACTATCTACTACCCCTCAAGAAAAATTTCAACCGTTATATTGGAATGTTTGCCGCAAATCTCACTTTGGATCCACAAGTGAAGAACCCGCCTAATACTGCTGCCATATACCTGTAATTGTCTTTCGTCAGCGCAGCATTATGTGCATTCTGCTTGATCACAATACCAAGTCTGTGGGGACCAAACGGAATTCCACCTGTCGTTCTCAAGGAATGTGCGCCTGAATTACCAAGGATCTGTAGGTTGTATACTCTTTCATACAAACATATTATCTGTGATCTCTAAAGTGATGGAGAAAGCTTTCAACGTCGAACTCATCCAATACCTAAAGAGCATCAACATCGTGAATGATCGAGATTATAGCTTTCGTCAGCAGAGATCAACAGGAGACTTGCTTGCCTACGTATTACATTTATGGCAGGCATTCATTGGGAGGCATGGAAAATCTCTAGTTGTAGCAATATATATCGCCTAAGCATTTGACCAAGTCTGATGCAAAAGCCTTGTTGTGAAACTTGCGTTATATGGTTTGCCGCTTCAACTTTGTCGCTTATCATCGAGCTTTCTCTTAGATAGATCTCTTCATGTAGTGGTTGACGGACTATCCTCCTTTCCAATGGCTATCAACGTTGATGTTGCAGAGGGATCTATCTTGGCACCAACTTCGTTTCAGCTTCATATCCACGATCTGCTGGAAGTGACCATCTGTCCCGTCCACAACTTTGCAGATGACGTCGGGATCACCACCCAACAGCACCCTCTCATGGGATTTATTGCGGAATCCGCTTCATTAAAACTTGGTTGTCTATTACGTGCCAATAGCTACTCCACATCCCAGAAGCTCCTCATAATCTACAATGCATAGATTCGACCTATTCCGGAGTACTGTTCACATGTTTGGAGCTCTTCGATTCTATCCAGAAGAGAGCTATTCTGATTGATGAAGTCACACTTATGAATTCATTGACTTTCTCTATAGATACTTCCATGATTGGTGTTTATCAGAAATCTCGTCTGTAGTACAAAAACACCAAATTCAATGATTCTTCGCGATAAGATGAGAGATAAGCTGATGAATAATGGAAAAAGGATCCAAGAAGCAAATACGCTCAATGACGATATTGATTGAATGTATGAAGAACACGACTATATGAGAATCAGAGGACGATTTCATATGTAGATGTTGCTTGAAGAATCATCGCTTCTCCTTTACAGATAATGAAGTCCTAATTCAAAAGCGCTCCTGTTTCTATATGTTTCGTAACCCAAATTCATTTGGAACGTGTTCTATGAAAAATGCTATTTCTAATCATGAGAACACGTTCGTCTAATCATCCTATAAAACTTTAAGTTACGTTTCCTTATACGATAAAATGGCCCTGCCCAAAATATTGGGTGTTCTCTAGATCACATATTTTATAACGTGGAATCAATCAAATTCAAGCTTCTTCCCAGAAGGTGTTCAATTAATAATGCAGAAGAGGAATCTGAGAAATATTTACTCACTATGATTCCTCTTCAAAGGATTCAAAATTTCACAGTTTGTATCAACAAAATTTTATCGTGGTGTTCAATTTCCTAACATGATACCGCTTCTGAAAACCCCAAGTTCCACACTACTCATTAGTTGAAAGAGAAATGATGAATGAAACTGTTCAAGCCACACCTAGAGCTGCCTATTTCATATTACTCGCTCTGAAAACGAAATTATTTTGAGGTTACTTCCCTTAATTCACATTGCGTCAAAATCGATCTGTTCTGTGAGTATAACTCAAGCTTTTCATGAATTTGGGAATAATTTGAAATGTTGCCTTTGTTGGGGATGATTTCATGAGCTGAGGGCACCCTCGAAAGTACCACGACCAACAATTTTGAGAATATTTGGTTTCAATAAAATTTCTGTAAATTTCCTGATACGAACGTGGTACCCGGGCTTACGACGTTCAGGTGAATTATGAGGATTGTAATCATCATATTCGTGTTCAGCACCCTTGAAAACCCTCGAGTAACAATTTGAAATGATTGCTTCCAATAAAATTTCTGTAAATTGCTTCAGACCAACGTGGTATCCAGAGTTACTGACCTCCAGGTGAATTCCAGGTGTTCAGCACCCTTGAAAACCCCCGAGTAACAATTTTGAGATGATTTGCCTGGAATAAAATTTCTGTAAATTGCCTGAGACCAACGTGGTATCCAGGGTTACTGACATCTATGTGAATTATGAGGATTTTTAATTAATCATCATATTCGTGTTCAGCACCATTGTAAGTCCCTGAGTAACAATTTTGAGATATTTGGTTCCAATAAAATTTCTCTGAATTTACTGATACCGACATGGTACCCAAGGTTACTGACCTCCAGGTGAATTATGAACTAAGTTGTTTCTAAGTGGGTCAGATGCGTCATCTCAATCATATATGTGAGTTTAACTTAAGCTTCTCATGAATTTGGGACCCTTTCGGAATAATTTGAAATGTTGCCTTGAGGACGATTTCGTGAGTTGAGGGCTTGATTCCAAAATCAAGCATGTTTGAATCATGAAGTAATAACCCTGAACTAAACAGCACCAAAATATGTGTTTGCCTATGATTCAACTATAGGCCAGATAGATGTATGCTTGTACATATATAACAACAAGAACTCCTGTTCATAATTAACGCACCACTACATATTTTGATATAACGTTTTCATTATTGTAATCTTCAGCAAATCTAGCATTAGGATAATATAATAGAGCAGTTTAGTCAATGAGAGGTTTCAGCTCTTATTTGAGCTCTACGAAATTAATTTCAATGGAACATTGTGCAATCTGTCACATGAAAAGGTAAATGATCAGAAGGTGTGGAAAATAGACATTTTGTATAAAGATATACTCACCCATTTTGGCCCAGTATAAGATGTTCATACTCTTGCGAATTTTTGGAAAATTTCAATATTTTTCTGGAAAAATAGCCATTCGAAAGTTTCTAAAGGTGAGGGACGGGAAATGTACAACGTAGAGTAAAAATAGGAGAAAAATGCAACTGAATGTATGACCGAAATACGAGTGTTTTATTCAAAATATGAAAAATCAGCCCTCAATTTGACATTGTGGCACTGTAAAAATATTCGAGCGAAAAAATTCAAATTATTTAAGTATATACATTGAGGCCTTCTAAACGATTTATGGTTCTTGAAAAATTTTTAACATTCATATTTTTCGAGGTACAGACAGTTTTCACGACGACAGGATTACTCAATTTATAGTACAACAAAAAAATTACAAAAAATTGGCAGAATCGGTTGGATTTATATGTGTTATTAGGAAAACATATCACATCCATATATTAAATACATTTTCAAGTTTAAAAACAAATTTTTAAACTGAAATCTTTTTTTAATTTTCATATTTCAAAGATAAAAGTGAAAAGTGATACAGACGGTTAGAATAGGAATTTTTGTATCAATAACTTCTCCTAAAACAACATTTGTTCTGTTATAATGATTAAATAAAACATTGGCAGAAACGACTCTTTTTTCAAGCTATTGCATATAGCTTTTATCGCGGGCTTTGAGCGCGGCGACCAAATCAAGAAATACAGTAACGAAAAATAACCTAACGTAACTACACCCACCACTCCGCCTACCATGTAGCTCGGCCGAGCTTAAAATTGTCGAAATGTTAACTTTGAACCTTTTAAAAGGTCGTGATAGCCCCAAACTGGGTCGAAAACTGTTTTGAATTGGTTAATTTCCGATAAATCAAATGACGTTCACGTGGGGAGCGCGTAGCTCGCGAGTTAGAAAAGTGCAAATTTACGGTACATAGAACGCCTTAACGAGGACTTTTCGCATGCGGTTTTCGCTCCATGTCGTTAGTTTATGAACGGGGCCAACTAAATAGCATAGTCTCGGGCCCCAAAATGTCGATTAAATAGGAAAATCTAATTGAAACAGTTTGAGGTATTCTCAGCTGTCAGCTACTAGCGTCTGACGTGCGACTTACGGAAGGGAATTTACTAGCTACTTAAATATACCGAAAGCGGGTAAAAGCTAGCGGCCCATAGCCCAAAACATTTATTACAACTGGCGCCAGCCGCACGGGGTTCGAAACGGCCCCAAATTAACAAAATAGAGGTAAAATGTATAAACTCTAACTTACGCGCAGCCAGCTCCTCGAGACTTATGTCAAAATGATTACGTTCGTAGCTAATTACATAGGACGTCTGGCGTTCATGCAATTGTGTTTTTATACAATTCGAACCTTCTAATTCCGATAGGCCACGTGGAAATCCCGGAGCCGGAAGCGCTATCGAGATCTGAACATTGAAACTTTCGTATAAAATTGTGTTTACAAGTCAACTGACACTAGTCACAGAATACTCTTTATAGAGATCAAGATGATACTCTTACGTGACGCCTTTTATGTTTCCCCTACGTGGCGTCTTTTGGTACTACGCGAAATTCGACTCGTAAGCGACTCACTGCTCACATAGGAAACAACCTCGAGTTTCCAGACCTGTGTATACGACCGTGGTACGATTGTACGAAGCTCGCACAACAGTGAATAGCAGTTGCTGGTGAATAGGTGTACGCGTAAAATTTGTGTATAAAGTGTTCTAAATATGAATAAACAAAGTGCATTTATTAATGAAGAAAGTGATGACAAAATAGTGAGTACTCTATATTGTACTCTACAATGTATTTGTATCTCTGAATGTAAGATTATCATTTGTAAACAACAATTAACATTGAGTAGTTTTGAGGTTAAGCATAGGGGATTTAAAAATTACAAAGAACAATTCGTAAACATAGAAATTTCAGAACATAAATTTAAATTGAACAATTTAGTAACCATAAAATGTTTGGTGTGTAATTACACTATTTATACCTAATTATTTATACCTAGCTATTTTCGTTTTATAGAGAAGGAAAACTGAAAGAGCTAATAAGAAAAAGAAATTGTGAACGTCAAAGGGCATATTATCAGCGTTAGGAAGATTTGAAGAAAAATTAAAAAGGAAGAAAAAAAAAACAGTACCAAAATCAAATGCTGAACGTCAAAGAGAAAAAATACTGCATAAATTATAAATAAATAAATAATTATAATTGCATAAGTTGAGAAAAAGTGCTATGCAATAGCTTCACCGCGGCAGTCCCCGAGTGCCACACGTTTCTTTTTCAAATACGTCATGTTCAATCCCACCTAGCGTTTACTTTCTTCCAATTTATTCATACTCGTTTATCGCCATTAATTATGATTATTCTTTTTCTTCATTTTGTTTTGGATTTTATAGTTTTTGAAAGGAATGATTTATTTTCTACAAGGACGATAAAGAAATATAAATAAATTACAAAAATTAAAAAGGTGGAATGGAACTCGACGAATTATCCAAAAAATAGTAGTCTTTACAAATGAGTTTTATTCATTATAACGGAACAAAAGATTTCTGGAAAAGGTTGTTGATGTTTCAATTCTCACACTTTTATGATTGAAAAATTTGAACTTTCGAAAAAAAATTTCACATCGATGACGTTACTTGAATCTTAAAATGAGATTTTTAGGCATTTCTGCAGATTAAATATATACGTCTGATATGAATTTATAGCCAGAAATACTCGGTTGTCATTATGGTTGAATAAAATACTAAAGTTACAAAAAACAAGATTACAGCTATTAAACATTGTTGTACTCACGTTTCGTTGCACAGGAACATGATCACTAAATAAACCTGGAATGTAAATATACCAATATGATGAAATATTTTCACAACAGTTCCAAAAGGGTAGATGTTTTTGGATTTTCTTATTTCAGGATTCTTAGGCAAACAAAGTTCACTCTAATTATAAGTTAAGTGATATTACGGATTTTCATGAAGTCGAAGCCAAATGCATCAAATAGCTACACAACTAATTTTGTTTTCCTTCCAAGGTTGCTTTGATGGTAGTTCATGTTTCTACTCTGCCACAAGTACGTCAGTTAAGAATCGTCAATGGAAATGAAGCATCACCAAAGTCGTTTCCATCTCAAGTGTTACTGAATCTCACCAGGATAGGCAATAGACGTGGAATTTGTGGCGGCGCTCTGATCTCTACATGGTACATATTATCAGCTGGTCATTGTGGATATGAGTAAGAAAAAAAAATTCTTAAACAAATTTTTTACGATTACGTCGAAACTACTGGCAACAATGTAATGAAATTTTGTATGAATATGTTTTGGAAGTTGATACATCGCATGAATTTATTTCTTTTATCTGACTCACATAGAGCGCGCTGATAACACGGTTCGTACCGAGTAGTTTTGAAAATAACTTTTTTGAGGTTAGATTTTCTAATTCAGATTTTAAGTGAAATTGAACATACTTTATTCTTACGCTCAAAAGATACACTTGGTAAAACTCGATATTGCGTACCGTTTCCGGAATTTTTTGAATTGAACATGATGAAGTAATAACTAATGCTGGTATAAAGTAAAGAGCAATTACCAATTTATTGAAAACCAAAACTAATAACATTATTCTAATGCTAAAGTTATTAATTAAACTAAGAATCATAAGAAGAAAATCAAAATAAATTTGAATAAAAGCATAAAATATTCAATCAGTTGAGTAAGTGTTCATATCAAATATTATTGAAGAACATGTTAATCAATAATCAAAATGTATTCAAATGTTGAATACACCGACATGCTATTTATTAACCTTAGGAGAGTGTTACGCTAGTGCAGCTGTTACGCGTTATGCAGAACTCGCATACCAAATAAAAAAACGTTTGGAGCTGTGGAACGTCGTTGTCGAGGAACTGGGTATGTGACACGAAAAGAAATCAATTCTGGTAGGCTCAGAACAACAGAAATCATCCAGAAAGAGTATATCATTTAAGATTTAGTTGATCAAGATCCAACAATTAGCGTAAGGAATATGGCATAACAGACAAATACGTCTTCTGTAAGTACTTGGAGATTACTTGAGAAGCAGCAGCTACATCCTTATCACTACAGACAAGTTCAATAGCTCCTGCGAATAGATGGAATGGTAGAGGTGAAGAAGCTCCGGTGAATTGGCCTCCACGGTCATGCGATTTTAGTCCTTTGGACTACACAGTTTGGTCGTATGTTAAGGAAAAATTCTATTCTACAGAGATAAATTCACGTCAAGTGTTGCAAGATAGAATTGAACGTCACTTTAATAACCTCATAGCTGATCCTCAACGGTTTAGAAAATTAATACATTCTCATGAAAAGAAGATATAATTGTGTATTCGTGAAAACGGAGGACATTTTGAACACTTAGTCTAACTGATTAAATATTTCATATTCATCAAAATTTATTAAAATTTTCTTGTTGTGATTCTTTGTTTAATAAATAGTTTTAGCATCAGAATAATGTTTTTGGTTTTTACTTTATACGAGCATCAGTTATTACTTCATCATTTTCAAATCAAAATATTCCGAAAACGGTACACAGTATCAAGTTTTACCACGAGTATCCTTTTGGTATAAAATTGAATGATTTTCAATTCCACCTGAAATTTGAATTAGAAAATCTAACCTTCAAAAAGTTATATTTAAAACTACTCAGTACGAACCGTGTAACTACCGCTCTCTATGAGAGTCAGATATAAAAATGAATTCATGCTATGTTTCAGCTCCCAAAACATATTCATACAAAAAAAGGAGGGAAAGAAGGAAAAAGAATGTTTTCAGTAGGTAATGGGTTCAAAAAACAACCTGTACCTTGAATACGGATTTTGTTACAAAAAATTTTACTGAGCAAACCTCACTCATCTTCCAGTGCTCTGCCTATCCCAGCAACGGCCCCTCCTTTTTTTGAAACATCCTGTAAGTGGGCTTGTGGCCTTCAGATTCTAAGAGACAAAACTTTTCCACATCTTGAACTCTGTTATCTCCTCTATGGTCTTGTATATCCCGGAGTGAACAAATGTATCTGGGTTTCCTCTCCAGCAGAATAAGCAGGTCCCATCTCTCATCAGGTCAATTTGTCTCATATAGCTCCAGGCTATTTCCGCTTCTCTTTATGCTTCCTAATTGCATAATTTTCCCTAAATTCATCAAATAGGAGTTTGGACAGTCTACGTGGAATAGAACCACAGTGTTTGGTACTGAACTATTCGCTTTCTGACGGTCTCTTGAACCATCTGGCCCCTCTCCCCCTGCCTACTCTTGTTCAGTGTTAAACAGCTTTTGTTTGAGAAGTAGCATTACTCAGAGACCGATAAGAAGCACAGACAGCGGACTTTAGTAGTAAAGCCATGTAGTGCAGCATTTTTCCATGCAGAGGCAGATGTGTTATTTGCCCACGCCAGGACAACTTTAAGCGGACCCACTACGGACTCTACTTGCTTAACTATATCATTGCCCTTTCTGGGCTATAGCCATCTCCATCTCATCGTATTACCTGTTTCACCAGGAACGTGTGAAGAGTCACCGTTCTTCCTCGTTCAAATAGGGTACCGCATTTGTCTACCAAGCCCGTGAATCCATTTCGGCTAGAGCTCTAGTGTGAGAAGGCATGATATCACGATTTCAGTGATGGAAAGTATGTGGTGCACAGTTCATCGGATCTTTGGCGGTGACAACTATCAGTTCCACCCCGAGGGGTTATCCAGACCATGTAGTTCTTTCTCGAGTTCCAATAGCACAGTAAGTAAATTCTTTGCGTGTATGTTTATCTCTATCAGTTCCTGTATGTCATGGTACCCCAGTGGTGAGTAATTCTTTTCCGCGCTTCCAAGGTCCTTCTTTCTGTATCCTTCGCTCAGATTGAAATGCACAATTTCTCAGTTATACGACCTCCCGCTAGCTTCATAGCTTCAGGGTATTAAGAGCCCGAACCCCGTTCATTCTGTTGTCCTGAATACATCGTTATATCCATACATTAAGCTTTCCTAGTGGGGTGAATTTTCCCCAGTTCTCCACTTTTTATGATTCCAAAGTGAGTACGGAAGTTCTGGGTAAACACGAACACCATAATATTGTCCCTTGATGCCATGAGTAATGGAGTATCTCCAGACAGCTTGTATATTCCATCGAAGTTTTATACTTTCCTAAGATTTTGCTTAGCTTACATTAAGTAGTGTTTTGTTATCTGGATATCAGGAAATAACGCTAATATACTGCAGAATCTTATTTCTCGAATTGTTTAAAAAAAAAAAGTTTATATAAAGATCGGATAGTACTTCCTTATGGACGTACATCCCTCCAAAGGGAGTACCCCAAAAATAAATTTTTGTGAATATCTTCGAAACAACAATAATATTGATTCATATCAGAAACGCCTGGAACTAGGGTGCGTGGGGGCGTAGTGTAAAAAGTACCACAGCTTTAATGTACATGATTTTTTCATAATTTTGTTGAAACTTTTTTTCTGAAACTTGAACTTGGACTTCAAAAACTGAGGATGGCGCCAAAATATTGATCCAATTTTTCTTTGAGAAATGCGATAATTTTCATATGATATTCAAGGTGCTCTTTTTGTGCAGTATTGACCAAAGTGAATCATCATCATAGACGGGCCAGACAGGAATATAGCCATTATTTCCTTCGTCACTCAATTTTTCCATGAATTTGATTACGATATATGATACCCTAACAGAATTTACTCAAGAAAGATAGAACTTGTGATTTGCGGGAGGACTCACCGTACGCGGTAAAAAAGGTATGACAGATTTGCTGCGAAATTTCAACTAGGAATAAGATTGTGAGTCAGGGGTGTCAAGTATACTTCGTCCTTAAGTAACTATTGTATCCCTCTTTCACCAATTATTTTCAGTACATCGGCTACTTGTAGCCTCTTAGGGAACCTAAGATTATTTCCGGCTCCAGTGGAACATTTCCTCGATGATTGTGTGTTTCGAAGAGTCTGCTAATGCAGAGCAGGGTAGCTTCACAGTCAGTTAGCAGATATATCGGTACTGCGTCTGCTTCTCGTTGTTCACTAGGCCAATTCCACTCATATGGTAGTTGTGTTTGCAGTGATACGTCATGAATCCCGTTAGAATTAGCTTAAGTTCATATAATAAAAAAAAGTCTTAATTGATGCTAAAAAGTCATGTACTAGAAAGTTCCTGATATAACTTTTGGTTCGCAAACACAGAAGATGAATCGTATACTTATTCGTCTTTCTGAATTTCATAGTTTTATTTTGAACCATTCCGAAGATTTTCACAGAAATCGACCTTCAAGGTTCACCCTCTAGAGACTCTTGCTTATATGAACTTTCCTTTAGAAGCGTATGAGTAATAAGATACTGGGTTATATCAAAGTTATTCCTGGACATCCTATATGTCTGTATCTACTCATAGGTTCGGAATATTTGGTTCTAAGACCCTCACCCCCTTCCGGTACCTCCTACTGTTCTGGATCCATCAACATATTGCTCCTTTCCTAATATGGTGAACTTTGCTCTGACTGTCTCAAACAACTAGTCCGAATCCATTTATCTAAGCGATTGATTGTAGGCGAAAAAATAGATCTTCACCGAATTTAAAAGGCCTGAGTCATGAATTTCGAGCTTTTATGACCTTCAAAACTGCACCAACCATAATTTTTAGCTTTTATAGCCTTCGGTAACTATTGAAAAACCAAGGACGAGGTTCACGTCACAAAACTGAGCACTTTTCTTCATTAAGAATAGTTCATATAGCATTTTCTTTAGCACTAGTACTTCGAGTAAGCTATGAGTAATTTTTGAGTGAACAGCATTAATGTACCAGACCTGACTTCAACCAGCATTCTTAAGATAAACGATAGAGCATTTACCTTCAAAAACTCTGCAATGAACTTAAAAAATTATGTTCTAGAGAAATTTGAGAATAGTTCCAGAATTTTAAGCTTTAAGTGGAAATTCTTGACCTGGCAATGAAATTTGACAGAACCAAAAAATACCCATTTATCGTTTTTTTTTAAGTAAGCAGGAAGTAGTCTAAATGCCGCGATGAAAGAAAAACGACTAGCACAGAATTTTTGAGCTATCTATGAGCTCCCTCTCCTCGCTGTAATATTCGAGCTATCGAAGAAACTTGACGGAACCGAAAAAACAGACATTTTATGTTTATTTTATAAACAGTAAAGTAGTCTAAATGTCGTATGAATAAAAAAGCGAATAGCATAGGATTTTCGAGCTATTCATGAGCTTCCCGAATCCACGTGCTGCCATTTTTGAGCTGTTAATGAAACTTGACAGTATTGAAAAATATATGTTTTAAGTTTATTTTATGAAGTTTGCAGCAAAGTAGTCCAAATATCGCGCAAACAAAAAGAAA
This sequence comes from Endomychus coccineus, assembly GCA_958510875.1. Lineage (NCBI taxonomy): Eukaryota > Metazoa > Arthropoda > Insecta > Coleoptera > Endomychidae > Endomychus > Endomychus coccineus. The sequence continues at coordinate 39,959,262 of OY294069.1, forward strand.
TAGGTAATACAGGATTTTGGAGCTAATAACATTTTGGGGCGTTTTGTTCGCCCTCTGCACGAACGCCGCTGCGCCAGAATTGTATACAAGGAGTTCGACTTGCATACTTTAGATGATGGCTTTCCAGGTCACTGAAAATATTATTACTAATTTTTATTCATCAAAATCCTGATCTAACGTTCTTATTTCTAAAAACTGAATATTTGCAGAAACAATCATTAAAAACCGTTGCTAGATTTTTGAGATACTGTAACTACCTGATTCGGTTCCTTCAGAAAATGTATTCAAGGTCCGTTCATCATAGTAAAATTACTATTATGATATTAAATGATCAGTTCTATAGAAATACAATATAAATGGTCAGCCTGCAGTCACCTTTTATCTCCATATCTTCATAGTTGCGTACTATTCTAGGGCGCATGCTTATATCTCTATTTAACAGTGACAGCTCGAAAATGACAGCAGCACGTGGATTCGGGAAGCTCATAAAATGATCGAAAATCCGCTTGTTTATTCGTGCGACATTTACACTACTTTGCCGCTAAGCTTATGAAATAAACGTAAATTGTTCGTTCTCTCGGTTCTGTCGTCTTTCATTGACAGCTCGAAAAGAACAGCAAAATGAGCTCATAAATAGCTCGAAAATCTTGTGCCAATCGTTTCTTCATCAGCACGAGATTTAGACTATTTTCTGTTCACTTTATTGGAAAAAGTTAAATGTGTTCTGTCAAAATTCATTGACATCTCAAGAATTTCCACTTACGGCATTTTAAAGCTGATAAAAATCTCAAAATTCTGGATTTATTCGCAAAATTCTATTGCAGATCATTTTTAAGGTGCATCAGTGGCGGCTCGTGAATTTTTGAGAGAGGAGGCTGCACATAAAACGTTTTGTAAAAATATACTCTATTCACAGCCTTTTAACCTTTGCACAGCGACTGTACCAGCTACTTCAGTGACAAAATTAATTGTTACCCAGCAAGAAACAACGTGGAGGTATAGAGTTTCTCTTGCCAAAAAATTATTTTGTTCGTTTTTTGTCTTTCATTCTTTTTGGATTTTTAATATTTTTTCTTTTTTTTGGAATTTTTCATATTTTGTTTTTTTTTATTAATTCTATTATTTTTTTTATATATTAACGGAATTCTACGGTCTTTAGTTTGCGAAAAATGATCAATAATATTATCAAAAAATGTATCATTTTGTTTTAAGTGTTTTACTAAATCTTTTTCAATATATATCAAACTAACATTGTATAAACGATTTTGGCCCATTGTATTTGGCATGTAAGTTTTAATTCGTTTGAGAGTAGAAAATGATCTCTCCACCGATGCCGACGTGACAGAAATCGTGACTGTCAAACAAAGTAGTTTATAAAACTGAGGTAAAACTTGTTGCAAATCATTGTCTATCATATATTTTATCATATCGGCGTGACTGTCATAATGGCCTAAAATATCTTTATCCGAGTATATAACGCATAATTCATTGTGCCGTGCTATTTTATCAGAAAATTTATATTTTAGAACTAGGTTATTTTGAAGTGTATTGGGGAACTCTTTTGAAAAAGATTCGAAAAATCTTCTATTCGTCAAGTCAAAAAACTTCAATTCATGTAAATCGGAAAATCGAATCTCAATTTGACCTTTAATACTAACTAAAGTTTCATAAAAAACTTGTTTATACTTAATGTAGTTTCTTGTCTACCAAATTATATGTTTTCCTCCTTTTCGCGGGAGGAGCCTCATCAGTTGGAAAATTTTCAAATAAAATATTAAAATGAAATTCTGTATTACGGAAACTTGAAATTTTTCCAATGAGATGTTTCAAACGATCTCTTGAATTTATGTTGTAAAATTTGAAAAATAAGATCAGTTTGTTCAAATATTAATTTAAAATTATCGAGAAAAAACAAAAATTCTCCATTTTCTAAATAAGATTTTAAACCAACAGCAGCATTTAATGAAACCTGATCTGTTGAAAAGTCATCACTGTTTAATACAAAATCAAATGTTTCAATTAATTTGTCTTTATTTTTATGGATGTTAAATACTGAACGTGATGTAAAATTCCATCGAGTTGGAGCATCACAGGGAAATCAATGATTTTTTTTTAAACTTCGTCTTATTGACAAGACTAATAATATTAGTATTAACAATGATCGATTTTGATAGTTACCTGACATTACTAATCCTTTCAAATCCGGTAAAAGCCGTTTATTTAAAAGAAACACTTTTATCGTATGTTAATCCACTAAATAGATTTTCTAAAAGGCAGCAACTAACTCACTAACACTTATTTTAAATTTACAACAGACAACAATCTAACCTTACTTGGCGTGACAACACATAAACAAACAAGCACTGACTGACCTACTCAGTAGTCGGCAGAACGCACGTCTCGTATGTCATAGATTGCTAGCGGCTGCGGCAGGCTAGCCTCCAGAGGGTGTTGCCGTTTTCGCTGATTTACCCAGTTGGCGTTCGGACTGGTCGGAAAAACGGCAACTGCGTTGAACAACACATGCTCAGCGTTTGAGATATATAGAGATTAGAGAGTCTAGCTTCAGGGCACTGTTGCCAGATTAAAAATAACTACTGAGAACGGGGAATTAATTGTAAAATTTTAAAAATTATCAGAGAAACAGGAAATAAAATGGGGAATGAACATTAAGATAAATTGGTGAGGAGGCTGAGCCTCCTTAGCCTTCTTCGAGGAGCCGCCACTGAGGTGCATTGCTAAGTCTTTCAAGGTAACTGCTCTAGAATGTTCATCTTTAGAATACTGGTTAAAGTCAAGTCTGGTAAATTTATGCTTTTCACTCACAAATCACTCATAATTCACACGAAATTCTATTGCTAGAAAATGCTCTATGACCTATACTGATGAAGGAAAGTGCTTAGTTTTGTGAAGTTAACCTCGCCCTTGGTTTTTCCAACATTTACCGAAGGCGATGATAGCTCAAAGATTATGGTTGGTACAGTTTGAAGGCTCATAAAAAACTCGAAATTCATCACTAAACCTTTTCAAATTCGGTGATGAGAGTTAGGCTAACTTTTTACACCTCTGAATTGTGGTGTGACTACAAAAGCAATCAGAAATTATATTACATGGAAACGTGAAACAATAATTGTTACATGTTTAAAGGTTATATAATTTCGTTATGACTTTCTATCCTTATCGCTTTTGTAGTCACGATTTCATTTATTGTATAAAACAAGAATCCGTGACAATATATCAAAATTCATGTATCCTCAGTATTTCGAGACGAGGAATATATTTTATATCGCCATAACTCTAGACAATACTCCCGAAACAAAAGAAGTTACAGAAAATTCAATGTCACATATCCGTAAAGTTATGAACCCCTTCATGTTCTGAAATGATCATTATCGTAGCGATATTTAACCGAGGAGCTTAAAGTTGGTTGATTATAACACAATCTGTGATACGACAAATGAATAAAAGACAAATCACGTATTTAACATGTGATAGAACAATGAAGTCCGTTATTGATTAGAATATAGGAGACAGGGAGATCAAATATTGGCATGGGTTGAAATATTGTAGATTCGTGGCATTCCTACATCTCAGAATAATTATTCTACGAATGAACACTACACAAACATATTCATTGCTGGTTTATATAATGTAGATGATGTTCTATCCTTCTTCAAAGGTACATCACGACAATCGAATGTTTTCTTATCCTTCATTAATAATATCCTAATATTAAGTTCACTTTAGAAACTGGGAAAGATAACACACCATAATAATATCATTACTGAAGTGAGGCATTTATGACATTTTCATATTATGGCATATTTTTCATATTATATGAAAATTTTCAGAATTTTTCATATTTTAAACTATTTTTCAATTTTTGGTGTATCTGTAACAGTTATAGAAGTTATAGAGTTATAGAACTACGACCAAGGTTTACCCCACCCTGTAGTCCAATATGATTTGAGAAGTTACAAACAAATTAAATTAAATCTCCATGTCTTGAAATATATAGGGGCTCGTATAATGTGGTAAAAAATTTAAGTTTTTCTACACCCTGTGGCAAATAGGTGATAGCCACTATATGAATTGGTTTGTCAAAGATGTTACCTATTTGAAAAATTTGCTCCACATATGGTATTTCGTCTCTGTAGATTATATCTGAGAAAAGGTTTCTAATAGAACACAGCATATTAAAACTGCATCACATGTGGCTAAACAAAACAAAGTGACATCTGAAGGGAAAAAGCACCCGTCAATATCGAAGTGCCTTCAATCTAATGTTGCCAAAACTTCAAGTGAGCAAGAATTCAGGCAAGATCTATGTCGAGCATTGGTTACGTCAAATATACCCTTATCAAAACTGTCAAACGATAATTTTCATTTCTTCAAAAGTATTGTAAATTTAATATACCAAGCGAAAGAACTCTAAGTAAGAAGAACAGGAATTGACAATTTATATTCCTCGTTACTTAATAGCATCAGATTAGAGATAGTGAATAATTATTTTTTTATGAGTGTAGATGAAACGACAGATGCCTCAGGACGTTACATTGCCCATTTAATGATTGGGACTCTTAAGAATGAAAATTTCACAAAATCATACTTAATTGTTTGCAAATAACTTCCTCAAACAAATGCCTTAACTCTTACTAGATTTATACAAGATACTTTAACAAACTTTTTTATTCCTGATGCTATTAATAACGAAAAATTTATACTTCTCCTATCAGATGCAGCACCTTATATGGTCAAGACAAGCCAAAACTCAAAAAAATTTTATCCACAATCAATTCATACTACTTGTTTGGCCCATGCATTGAATAGGGTGGCAGAAGAAGTTAGAAAAAACGTTCCCCTTGTAAATGATTTGATATATTCCGTAAAAAAAATATTTTTAAAAGCCCCACTCAGAATTCAATTTTATAGAGAGCATTTACCTAATCTTTCTCTTCCACCTCAACCCGTTTCAACACGTTGGGGACGTGGTTAGAGACTGCTTCTTTACGCAAATAAAAACTATCATACAAGAATTTAAACATGATTCTTCTCCGCCTATCTCACAAGCCAAAAAATTGCTGACCAATCACATTTTATGTCAACAAGTTTCATTTATAAAAACCAATTATAATTTCATTTCGAACACTCTTATCCAATCAGAGTCATCCAAATTATCTTTGATAGAGGCGGTAAATTTAATGAAAGAATTTGAGCAAAAATGCAAAAATGTTCCGGGACATATTGGAAACCAAATATATGAAAAATTCAAAGCAGTAATTGATAGAACCATAGCTACAAATTCCTTTTACAAGCAGCCAATGCTTTAATTGAAGATTTTGATGATACATTTACATTGGAACCAGAAATGTTGTCACATTTAAAAAACGCCAACGTTATGTTTTGTTTTATTTCAAACTACCCCATCGAAAAGCAATGGATTGTGAAAATTAAAATATTAGTTTTTAAATAATTTCGTATCAAAATTTTTTTTTCATATTCCAGCTAAATAACTTTCATATATGTGATCATATTTCCTACTTTTTTTTCTTCATATCCGCCTCACTTTAATCATTACTTTCAAAATAAAAAAAAAACTTTCATTCACAGATACAACTATTGCCAATTCATCTTTTAGTAGTCACAAATAAGCAGCATACAACTCAATGATACATAGAGGCTTTTCACTCACTCTTTCGTCATTTTTTAAACTTTGAATCAAAATTTTGTTTTTGGCGATATTTATCTCAAAACCATGTAACCGACCGGAAATTTCCAGCAGAATCTAGATTTTTAAACCGTTTGTAGGCAATTGACAGCGTGTGCGCAGAAATTCGAAAAAACAGTTACATAGTTTTTATTTTTTGCAAAATATTATTTTGCTAGTGTAAAGGAAATGGTTTTTACGGAGGGGAAACGCAAATACGATATTTTAATCCAATAATTAGAATAATATGTACCTACTTGAAATAATGAAGTGTTAATAAAGAAAATGAATTTGAAATTCAAAAACAATGAATTTTAATGTAAAACTTCCCGGGAATCCGTTGAAATAAGTTTCAAAGAAGACATACTTTGGCGAGAAAATTGGAAAATTCAAATTCAAAAATATTATAAAATTGGAAAATTGGTCCTAGCTTCCTTAGTGGAGTAAATCTGGCAAATGGTTGGCGAAAATTTTACGATGCATAGCGACCCAGTGGAAAAGTTTTTTTAGGGTACCAACATTAACCTCCCTAAATTTTTATTTCATAAAGTGGGTGCAACCCTGTTTTTTGCCGAAAATGATTTTTTTGACATTTTTAAGGGTAGTTTAGCAACAAAAAATTAATATCTCTGGTTGTATTGAAAATTAAGTAACCAAAGTAGTACCCTCTTATTGTCAATATCCAAGGAACTTCCAGTCCAAATTTCAAGTTGATCCGACCTTCCTGACTCCCCGTAATAGATATATATTGTTAAGAAAACTCTAATGAGTTTTAATTTCGCCCCACGTTGTGGTGACAATTGTTAAGAAAATTCTTATGAGTTTTACTGATTATTGATTATTATGTTTGAATTCTATTTTTTTCTCTAATTTTATTCCGGCTAGCTTTCTTTATTTATTTTTGTTTTGATTTGATTTTAATTTGGTTTGAATTGAAAATGTTCTTTTTATATATCCTATGGAATTAAACACAATATTTTTGTTGGAATGTTAAAAGTTCTATATTTAAAATTAATGATTCTATGTTATATTTTACGATTTGTTTTATGTTCTACAATTCTATGCTTAACCTCCAAAACTGGTTAATATTACTTATTATTTATAAACAACAATCTTACTTTCAGATGTACAAATGATGATACAATGATGATATTATAAACAAACTTATTTTTGAGTTATATCCAATTATATGTTGAAACATGTAGGCAATGTTCAGTTGATTTTATCTTCTTGATGATTTGATTTAATTATTCACTTTAAAACACAATTACTCTGCTTTGAAACATTCACGAACACAGGTAAACTACGTTGTTATTTCTTTTGAAATTCAGGAACTGTTGATGATAAATTGTTAACTTGTTTTATTCTTTCAAGATATAAAACATATAAAACTTCTTCAATTATATTCTGGAACTTTATCGAAGACTGGATACTATACGATGCTATTTATTAGCTGTGGTTATTATAACATTACTTTGTTATGAAGATTCAAGAACACTACTTGATTCGTAGAAATATTGTACTAGCTTCGGTTACTTTAACTTATCGAAGCTACTGAGACTACTTGAGTTCTCCGATGTTATTCAAAAACTAAGGTTATGGAAATATGCTTGAGCTGCAGAAGATGCTTGGATCTTAGATGTTATTGCAAGACTGAACTAGCTTCCTTCCTGTTTCCTTTCATAGGGCTTCCAAAAGGACGCCAGTTGATGTCATAACTGACCGAAGAAATGTTTTCTTTGCTTATCAAGGATGCTTTGGTCATTGTTGATACTGACATGACTTTTAATTGTTGACCTATTTGACGTTTCTTAAATGTCTCGACCAATCAGAATAGAGTATTCTATACATTTTGAATTATTGAAGATTTTCAAATTATTCAAAGTGATTATGCTTTCTGCTATCTGAATTAATATTGCCTACATTTTTCCACACATTTTGGTATAAGATAACCTATGATTAGGTTAATATTAACTTGATTATTCCAATATTTATATCAAATTTGACATTTGCCATTTCTTGAATCTAATACATAATATAAATTATCAATACATTTCTATAACATTATAGAACTCAAATTTCCTAATTCTATCTTAAATCTATAACATATTTTAATAGTTTGTGCTATCTTATGATAGTCTGGGAATCAATTCAATTATGATTTCTTCTTTCGTATCACTGTACGCTTATCCACTTTCACTCTTTTCTTGTTTACACTTTTTATTCTATTTACATTATGGTTTATTTTGTTCTACATTGCTTAATACCTTATACTATCTACAATTTAACTTTTAATGATGTTTTCATATTTTATATATTTTATTATTCTTTTCTGATTTTAATGTTCGGTAAGTTCAATTTTCATTATTTTATGTTGTTTAAGAAATGAAATCATAACAATATATATATATATATATATATATATATATATATATATATATATATATATATATACTCATATGCAAGGAATCTTGTGTAACGGCTAACTCGGTCATTTTTCAACCGATTTTGCTGAAATTTGAACTGAAGATTGGTATTATGGTCTCAAAACTATCATCTGTTTCAAGTGATAATATGGAATATTTTTCTAGGAATTTAATTTTAAGTCAATTTTTTAGTTATTTTTCAAATTAAGATATCTCATGTCATTTACATCCAATCGGGATTTGCTTTGCGGGAAAATGTAGGTATTTGCATATAGTTTTTTAAATCCTGGAACTCATTTTCCAATTATTTTTTTTTCCTGCCTATATTGGCCATTTTGGTTAATTTGTGATAAATCGAATAACGTTCACGTGAGAGGCGCGTAGCTGGCGCGTTAGAGAAGTGCAAACTGGTTGTACCTAATACGGCTTTACGACAAATTTTCGCGTGACGTTTTCGCTCAATGTAGTTAGATTATGTATCGGACCGTTCCCGACGGCCCTTCTTTTTTTCGATAAATGTCCATTAAATAGAAAACTTTAATTAAAACAGAAACAGGTACTCTCAGATCTCAGCTACGCGCGACGTACGAAAGGGAATTTTCTAGCTACTAAAATTTACCCGAAGCGGGTAGAAGCTAGCGGCTCGCAACCAAAAATACAACTGGCGCCGCCCGCACGGGACACGAAACGGTTCCAACATAACAAGACCGAGATAAAATGTATAAGATCTAACTGACGAGTAGCGAGCTTTTCGAGGGAAATGTCAGAATGATTACGTTCGTAGTTAATTACATAGGACGTCTAGCGTTCATGCAATTGTGTTTTTATACAATTTGAACCTTCTTATTTCGAAATACCGGAGCTTAAAGTGCTATCAACTTCTGAGCCTCACAATATTCTTATAAAATTGCGAAACTTCAAATTAATTAATTTGACACAAGTTTTGGGGATATTAACACCAAAAATAAAATGGCCAATATAGGCCGGAAAAGAAAATGAGTTCCATGACATAAAACCATATGCAAATACCTACATTTTCCCGCAAAGCAGATCCAGATCAGATGTAAATGACATGAGATATCTTAATTTGAAAAATTAATAAAAAATTGACTTAAAGTTGAATTTCTTGGACATTGACAATAAAAGGGTGCTACTTTGGTTTCTTAATTTCCAATACAACCAGAGATATTAATTTTTTGTTGCTAAACTACCCTTAAAAATCTCAAAAAAAAACTTTTTGCCCAAAAAAAAAGGGTTGCACCCACTTTGGGAAATAAAAATTTCAGGAGGTTGTTGTTGGTACCCTAAAAAAACTTTTCCACTGGGTCGCTATGCATCGTAAAATTTTCGCCAACCTTGCTTATTTTCTCGCCAGATTTACTCCACTATCCTGTTTATATAAAATACTCAACTAGGCTATGTGAGCACTCAAAAGTATATAGTTCCAGCTACCTCCACACAAAATTTCAAATAAATCGAACATACGGTTTTTGATAAATCGTCCTCAAAAAAAAGTTGTTTCTGTGCATGCTCGGGGAATGGCCTACGAATGGTTTGAAAATTTAGATTCTACGGAAAATTTCCGAACAATTACATGGTTTTGAGATTTTTTTTTTAACCAGAATGAGACTTGTTTCGGTGGTTAAGAATGCATTTAAAAATTTGAAAAAATTGAGAGCTAATATTTTGCTATCAAAAATCGGTTTCAAACCATTTTGAGAACCCACTTGCAGAATATTCCATTATTGGCGTAGAATGCTTCTAGCGGTAAAACAAATAAGTTTGATAAACCTGGAGCATATAAATTAACCTGTTCAGAGTGTGATAGTGATAGCTTTTACCGTAGATCTAGTAGTAATATTGATAGTAATCAGATATAAGAGACAGTTTCGATCTTTCTGACTTAATAAAACAGATTCATTCTTCTCTGACCTTATTTTAGAAACAGGGCACACTTCTCCAAATTTAGGCAAAGTTGCCATTTCACATAACCTGAATACAGAAGCTTCATATTAAATACACCAGAATCAATAGAAAGTTTCAAAGGTTTTATAAATAATGACAATTAAATTTTAAACGATCAATTAGACGTGTACTACAGAATTCTGTTTGATGTCTTGATAACGTCAAATTTCCCATAATCCTCTTGTGCCTTCCTAGTATATTAAAATTTCCTTATCACAATATTAACTCTACCTCATTATCCAATTTCAATTAAACTACTATAGCATTGTATTTCCCCAACCGGAACCCCACTTGTTACCTGTGTCTTATATTGTACTATAGATAGCCACGATTATTCATATTTTCATTCATTAATATCTTTTGAAGATGACACACTAGTGTCGAAACTACAGTCACGATTTGTTTCTATAATATATGTGATAAAAAAAAGAAGTATTATTAGATTATTGATGACGATTTTTTCATATCTGTTCTTTGACAATATCTGATATTCCAGGGATTTGATTCAAATTAACTCGTTAAAAGATTCGTGGTTCCTACGATACTTATACCAAACTTCCTCGATAGTTAATTTTGCCTAAAAATGTTTGCTGAAAATCTTCATGAGTTGTCGTATGGAATGGAATAGCAATACGAAGAGTAAAGTGGAATATTTCACTCATCACTTTTCGTAAACGCATCTCAAGGATCCAAGGTATAGTTTCCTTAAGAAAATTATAATTACAATCAGATTGATATTTATATCTCGTCTATTATAGAAACTTCAAACTAAGCCTCAATCACAAAAATTTAAGGAACGTCTTTCAGAATACGTGGTTGAATTTCAGAACGATTGTAACCTTAGAAAATGTGATCGGATTCGATATAATTCGTTTAGTAAATTTGCAAATATTTTGTTCACAGCACAGAAAAGGCCGAGGCAATACTTGGAGCACACAACATATCAGCAAAGGAACCTACTGCATATAGAAGAAATATCACTAAAATAGTGATTCACGAAAGATTCGACCCAGAAACTCTCGACAATGACATAGCTCTATTCAAATTAAATGAGACGGCTACATTAACTGATAACATTAGGCTTTTCAACCTACCAACAATGAAAGATCGCAACAAATCTTATTATAACTGTGTTGCAACAACTGGCGGCTGGGGTACTACGAACGGATCAAATAAACAAACCTCTTCTGTTTTTATGTCATTTAACGGTACCATAATGACCAACTTATTTTGTTGGAATTGGTTTCCTGCTGAAATCACTCTTAACAATATCTGCATCAATGGAAATACTAATAAATCAAGCTGTAGAGGTGATTCCGGAGGCCCACTAATTGTGGATAATGTTCTGGTGGGGGTTACATCTTTTGGAAAGGACTTTTGTTTACCAGGATATCCAACAGTATTCACCAGAATTACCAGGTTCCTACCGTGGATTAGGAGCCATTCTGATGTTAAGATACAAAGAAATTGAAATATTTTCTTCAGACATATTGAATAAAAATGTTATGTATGCCAAATTTTCATTGATCCTAAGCAAATTCCATCTTATATCTACATATAGAACTAACACTTCATACCTATGCTATTCTAATATGAATAAAAAATACAAATAAACGTTGCCGTAGGTCCCTGTCACATCACAAAACTTCTATGTTCTTCTCATTAAAATCATAACGTAGCAGAGAATGATGATGATATTTCGCATGATTCGGTTATTTGTGCTATAAACAACAAGAGTGTCTTGTTTGGGTCGAAAAAGAAGATGCTACTGATTACCTGAAGTGGATTGGAAATCTTTCTGGTGTAATGTTCTTATTATACAGGGTCTTCCATGTCAGACGAGCCACCCCGTATATTTCTTATCCCATAGTGAGTGGAAAAATCTCCCGAAACACATCGAATGATTTTGTTTGGGGGACATCTTTTGTCGTATATTTGAGGCTTGAACGAGCAACCCCCTAATAGGGGGCGCTTCAACCCCTCAAAATTGAATCGAGGAGATAGGTTGAGTGATATGTCATTTGAAAGGTCTTGGAAACCTCTTTACAACGGTGTATGAAAAACTTAAATTTGATGAACCGTTTTCGCCAAAAATTAATTTTGTTGCTTGAATATTTTGTTTTCACAAACTTAAACAATCTTCAAAAAATCACATTCGTGAAAAAATTGAATTGTGTTGTGATGCTCACAATGAAAAAAATTGAATCTGCGTGTTTAAATCAAATGTTCAAATTGTCCTCCATTGACTTCCATACAATAATACATTCTCTCAAACTAATAAATAATAAAACAGCAAAACATTTCCTCACGTTGCCTTCATTTTTTGTTCTTAGAAGGTGTTTATCTGGTTTTAATGTTTCTTCGATCATTTCATAATTTTAATCAATCTGTTGAGTTTTACTACTTTGCTGATTTGTTTAAAATTTCAAAGAATATGGTGTACACATTGCAAGAACGTGCTGGTTAGCCTTTATTACCAAAATCAAAATTATGCCCGAGCGGCTGCAAGGATATTTAACGAAAACCATCCTGAACGTAGCGTTCGCCATAAGTACGTAATGGAATTCATCTCAAAATTTGTGGAGACGGGTTCAGTTATGGATGAAACAAGGGCACCCATTGGAATTGTTAATGATGAAGGAGCAGCTGTGGCGGTATTGGGACATGTCCAACTTATGCCAAACACGCAATATGTACGACAACTTTCTGCAGCTTCCGGTATAAGCTAATCTAACGTTTTCAAAATTCTACATAAACACAAGTTCCATCCGTACAAAATTAAATTAATTCAGGAATTAAATGATGAAGATTGAGCGTATCAACAATAACCCAAATTTCTTGTACAACGTTTGCTTTTCTGACGAATGCACTTTTTTACTTAATGGAGAGGTTAACCGGCATAACTGTAGAATTTGGAGCGATACAAATCCTCATGTATTTCGAGAAGCTCACACTCAACATCGGGAAAAGCTAAACGTTTGGGTAGGAATTTTGGGAGACCTCCTAATTGGACCTCTGTTTATTCCTGGTAATTTGAATGGCGAAATTTATCTTGAAATGTTGGAAAATGCGATTGATCCGTTAATAACTCAACAATTGGAAAACGATCCTCTACTACTTGAACAACAATTGCATTTCCAACAAGACAGAGCTCATTCTCACTACGCCGCACCAGTTCGCCAATACCTCAATTTGCAATACCCCGGTCATTGGATTGGAAGAAGAGGTCCTATGGAGTGACCTGCCCGATCTCCTGACCTGAACCCTCTGGACTTCTTCTTGTGGGGACATCTTAAGTCCAATATTTTTGTGACTCAGCCTGAAAATTTGGACGAACTACGCCAACGAATTGTAAATGAGTGTCGTCAAATAACTCCAATCATGCTGAACCATGTTAGAGACGGTTTTCAGTCAAGATTGTATTATTGTATGGAAGTCAATGGAGGACAATCTGAACATTTGATTTAAACACGCAGATTTAGTTTTTTGTATTGTAAGCATGAAAACACAATTCAATTTTCTTACGAATGTGATTTTTTGAAGATTGTTTAAGTCTGTAAAAAAGGCTCAATAAAAATGAGCTTGTACATTGTACTTATAATCAAAATATTCAAGGTGGCGCATTGGAGCAACAAAATTACTTTTTGGCGAAAACGGTTCATTAAATTTACGTTTTTCATACACCGTTGTAAAGAGGCTCCCAAGACCTTTCAAATGACGTATCACTCAACCCCTCTCCTCGGTTCAATTTTGAGGTGTTGAAGCGCCCCCTATTAGGGGGTTTCTCGTTCAAGCCTCAAATATGCGTCAAAAGATGTCCCCTAAACAAAATCATTCGACGTGTTTCGCGAGATTTTTCCACTCACTATGGGATAAGAAATATACGGGGTGGCTCGTCTGAAATGGAACACTCTGTATATAAATTCGGGGGAAATAGGACACACTACACATATGCTAATTATTTTCGTCTTTACATTACGGTTTCACGACCATCATCAGAAAACGTATTAATGTCCAAACCGTGATTTCTTAAATTCAATTGTATCATCACAAGGCTTATCGCACTCATTTCAAATAAACGAACAGAAACAGGAGTAATCGAAATTGTAGCCAATCAATGTTTTAGGTATATGAATCAAGAATCCACTGCTTAGCAATTTTCTTATTAACTTAGGACTCATATCAAAGCATAGTTTGTAATACGACTGAAGGACTGAACCAAAAATATAACGCTCAAGTATCTACTTTCGAACCAGATTTATGAGGTTATAGAAAAAGGTTGTCAAACCTTATTAGAAATATTGCTATTTGAACATTCTACCTAAAATATACTTTTAACATTATAAAGACGCTTGTAGGAATTTGCAAGGGTTTTAATTGATTGTTCTATGACTTACAGACTTGGAGTCACGTTTCATGTGAATCATCTCCAGAATAGATCCCTTATAATAATTGATTTCCTTAGTTAAAATATTAACATTTTTTTACTCGAATTGATGGTTAAAATTAGAGCACGGGAAATATGCAAAATGCATATTGAGTGCATATTTGTGTTTTGAATGAATTCTTATAAATGCATATGCATATTTTCAGGTATTTTCAGATTTCTGCAAAAAATTAAATTTTTCAATATGGACAAACATCTGTGGAAACAGTTAATGAAATAAGCGATGTAGGTATCCCTCGGAAATACCCCATATCGGTATTAGCATAATACGACAATAGACAAATATGGTTTTTCCCGAAAGCTTAACAAATTTTCAGAATTTGTGTTACCAAAATACCCTAATTGCAATCGTCTTTAGATTTTATAAGTGGTGGAAACTATTGACATTGAGCCAATGAAATCCATTATTTCAAAAATGTTTAACCAAGTACTGGAAAGATGTTCAGGTTCCTTCTGCTACGACCATACGAAAAAAATATGTTGATTCCAATATGCAATTTACTGTTGAAGCGATTAAAACCGCAATTGGGAATAATACACTATGGATACCTGTTGACGAGACGAATGATGTTAAAGGACGTTATATTGCATATTTGGTTATAGGAAGTTTGAACGGGAGTGGGTGTAGCATCGGATATTTAGTTTCCATTGGGGAGTTGCAAAAAACTAAGAATCTAACTATTTCTAGATTTGTAAAACTTTTTTTTACCTGAGCCGATACCAGTAGAAAAAGAATTTGTTATTGTTAAGTGATGCTGCGCCATATATGATCAAAGCTGAACAAAATTTAAAAATATTTTTTCCAAATTTAATACATGTTACTTGTTTAGCACACGCTTTAAATAGAGTAGGAGAAGTTGTAAGGACATACTATCCAATGGTAAATAGTCTTGTATCAAATATAAAAAAAAATATTTTTAAAGGTCCGTCTGCGAGTACAGGTATATGAAGAAAGAAAGAAAGAAAGTTTATTGACCACAATGCTGCATTCACATTTGGCATAATAGTCAGTCAATACAATGTAAATATAAGGTAAATATGAATAGAACAATTAATTAAAAAATTACAACGTTACATAAATAAAACATAAAAGATTAAATAAACAAGATATATACTAGACTAGCAAATCACTCCACTCCTCAAAATTCAAAAATTCATTGATAGAGTAAAAACAATGAGCAGTGAGAAACATTTTAAGTTCGCTCTCGTATTTTCTGTGCTGCAGGTTTCTGAGACTGAGCGGGATTTTATTAAAGAGTTGGACCTGCCAGGAATTTTTCCGAGAGACCGTCAGGTTAAGTTCAAGGGGTCGCAGATTTTGTCCCAAACGAGTGGGATAATGATGTACGTTATCATTTGAAACGAATAAGTTGATATTTTCATGAATGTACAGAACATGATGTAAAATAAACAGGTTAACAAGTGTCAGTATTTTAAATTTGACAAAAAAAGGTCTACATGAATCCTTACTATCAATGCTAGCTATTATCCTAATTGCTTTTTTCTGAAGAATTAGAATTTTGTTTGCATATACAGAGTTTCCCCATAGATCCACCTCATAAGTAATATAGGACTGGAATAATGCGTGATACGCATTTAAAAGGCAGTCATGTGAAAGAATTGTTTTAAGTCGTCGAAGAAGGAATAATTGCGCAGAGAGTTTTTTTGATCAGGTCCTAATGTGAACAATTTGATGAAAGTTTCCATTGTATTATCTTAAGTGAAACTTGGAATATAGTAAATATAGAAAATTTCAATCGAGATGGATACAATGTTATTTATAATAATGGTGACCTGAATAAAAATGATGGTCTTGTGATATATATTAAGAAAGATATTAATCTTAAATTCGAAATAATCGAGATTGGGTGTATTAAAGGCACTAATTCATCCTTTACACATTGTACAAAAACTTTTAATATACAAGGTATCTATAGGTCATCCTCAACAAATGCACTGGAATTTATACAAAAATTACAAGAACATTTTGAAACTACATCATCAATTAACGACTACACCATTTTAATTGGTGACATAAATATTGATTTATTAGAGATAAATGAAATCTCCTCTGAATATTTAAATCTACTAGCTAACTTTGGTTTCTTATCCTATATAAATGCTCCTACACGAGTACAAAAAAATTCAGCAACTTGTATTGATCATATCTTTATGAGATCAAAAGAAAAAGTAGAAGATTGTACATTGCCTATAATAGTACAAACTCATCTTACAGATCACTACCCAGTGATATTACAATTAGTGATGCCCAAAAATGAAATCAAACAAATGGTAAAATGTGAAAATTATATTAAATTTATAAACTACAAGATGTTATTAAAAGATTTGGAGACTACTAACTGGCACGATATTACTAATGATCCATCTATTGAATCTGCAACAAATAAATTTATTTGCTTAATATCTACAAAAATAAAAATGCATACTCAATTAGCAAAACGAAATAAAATTAAGGAGAGAAAGGAATGGATTACAAATGGGATTATAAAATCTATTGAACATAGGGATAAACTCTTTCAGAACCTGCGAAAATCACCATCTGAAGCACTAAAAATTCAATATAAATCATATCGGAATAAATTTGATGAGTTAATTAAAAAACCAAAAATATCTTTTTATAGGAAAAAATTAATGAAAGAAAAACTATGCAGCAAAAAAATTTGGGACATAGTTCAAGAAATAAATTGCAGACAAAAGAAAATTCACTGTCCAATTAAAACAATAATGAATGATGAAAAAAAAATTGAAATAACTAATACAAATGAAGTTTGTGAATATTTTAATACTAAATTTATAACAATGGGGGAATCGCTTGCTAAAAATATCCAACCTATCAACATAGCAGAATATAATCCTAATATGGCCAATTCTATGGTTTTAGCCCAAACAGAACAATATGAGGTATTATAATGTATAAATTATTTAAAAAATGATAAATCCCCTGGAATTGATGATATAAAGTCTAAGACATTAAAAATTATGGCTGCGTGTATATTGTACCCACTAACAAATATAATAGATAAAATCTTAGAATCAGGTGAATGTCCAACAGCTTTCAAAACATCATTTGTAAAACCTATATTTAAAAAAGGGGACAAAATGAATATCACTAATTATAGGCCCATCTCTTTTATCACAAACTTCACAAAAATTTTTGAAAGAATAATTAAAAGAAGGTCAAATAATTATATTGAAAAATATAACCTTATTTCTGCACAACAATTCGGATTCAGGACTGGAAAATCCACAGAAGATGCAATTGCTATACTTACAAAAAATATATGTAATGCTTTGGATAAAGGAAAGCCTCCGATAACAATTTTTATAGATCCAGCGAAGGCTTTCGACACCGTAAGCCACCCTCATCTATTAGACACAATAGAAAAAAATAGTATAAGAGACTTACCCTTAAAGCTGATAACCAATTATTCATCAGACAGGAAACAATGTGTTGAAATTGGCTCCAGTAGAAGTGAATTTCAATGCATACGATACGGAGTTCCACAGGGTACCGTACTTGGCCCACTTTTATTTACCTTATACATGAATAGTTTATTTAAAGTTGATATCACTGGACTAATTCTCAGTTTTGCAGACGACACTGTGATCTTCTATGAAGGGGTGAACTGGACAAGTCTTAAAAACGTAATAGAAAAGGAATTTGTTAAAATAAAAACTTTGTTTGATTCGAAATTGCTAACAATAAACTTTGAAAAAACTCTTTTCGTGCCCTTTACATGTAAAAAGCCATCATTACCCAAATATAAAGAATTAAATGTAGTAGTTAATGATACACTCACCTTTTCAATAGCTCCTTCGTATACAACTAAATATCTAGGTATTCACATAGATTCCCATCTTCGTTGGGACATCCATATAAATAATTTGCTGAAAAAGCTAAGGGGAATGATTTATCCTTTTAATTGCCTTAAAAATATTCTAGATATTAAGCAACTTAAAATAACTTACCTTGCTTTAGTAGAATCACAATTAAGGTACGGAATAATTGGGTGGGGAGGAATATCAAAAACACTCCTAAAAAATCTCATGATACTACAAAAAAGAATACTGAAAATAATGTTAAAAAAACAGAAAACTTACAGCACCCTTGCACTATATAAAGATTCTTGCGTAATGGACATTCGCCAACTATATTTTGAGAATTTAGCTCAGCAAATGTACGATGCAACTAAAATTAGTATAACCCACGATTATGAAACGAGGAATAAGAATAAACTTATTAGTGAAACGGTACAAAAAACAATAGGGCAACGATGTCATACATATCTTGCCCCAAAAGTGTATAACTTCATTCCCGATGAAATAAAAAACATAAAGATTATCAAGTTGCTTAAAAAAAGATGTAAAAAATTTATACTAAATTGTAACCGTGATGGAATAAACAAAATAATTGATGCTAAGAATATATTATAAATGTAGATGTATATTGTGTACTTGCAAATATGAAATTAACAACGAAGACTACTGGATGGGATATGCGTATTTGTTAATTTCTTCTCCACTTTACCATGTCGAAAATAAATAAATTAAATTGTTATTTTTAGTGTATACCGTATTACTTCGCTACATTGTTAATTCTGTTGAATTGTTATTTTTATTGTATATTAAATTGTTGTTGCCTAAAACACGCTCAAGTACTTTGTACTTACTGTGTAGGCAGAAATTTTATTGCATGATATCCTTAAACATTAAATTACTTATATGTACTCTAAAATACTGTAAACAAGGAAAAATTGTGTAATACGTGCAATAAAATTGTTCTTTATCTTATCTTATCTTTATCTTTTAATCATCATGTTCGTGTTCAGCACCCTTGAAAGTCCCAGAGTAAAAACTTTGAGATAATTTGGTTTCAATAAAACTTTTGTAAATTTCCTAATACCGACGGGGTACCCAGGGTTGCTGACCTCCAGGTGAATTTTTTGAATTCTTAATCATCATATTCGTGTTCAGCACCCTTGAGAGTTCCCGATTAACAGCTTTGAGATTATTTGGTTTCAATAAAATTTCTGTAAAATTCCTTATACCGACATGGTAGACAGGGTTACTGATCTCCAGGTGGATTATGAGGCTTTTTAATCATCATGTTTATGTTCAGCACCCTTGAAAGTCCCAGAGTAAAAACTTTGAAATAATTTGGTTTCAATAAAACTTCTGTAAATTTCCCAATCACGACGTGGTACCCAGGGTTGCTGACATCCAGGTTAATTTTTTGAATTTTCAATCATCTTGTTCGTGTTCAGCACCCTTGAAAGTCTCCGAGTAACAGTTTTGATATAATGTTATTCCAATAAGATTTCTGTGAGTTTCCTGATACAGACGTGAAACCCAGGGTTACTGACCTCCTGGTGAAATATGAGAATTTTTTATCATCATTAAAGTGAGGCATTTATGAAATTTTCATATTTGGCATATTTTTCATATTATATGAAATTTTTCCAAATTTGTCATATTTTTAACTATTTTTAAATTCTCAGCATATCTGTCACAATTTTACAAACAATACCTTCCTATACAATTTAGCCAAATTATTTTATTATCCTTGCAATTAAAGTAAATTTAAAAGCTCTCAATTTGTGTTGCTTGATTGGTTTTGCATGTAGCAGGTATAAGAAAAGGACAATTACTGGTAAATTCCAATAATATTGTTGAGGTTTAAAATATTCACTTAATCCGGAAGTAGATACTAAGAATTAATTATCCGACACAGTTGGGTCCATTTATTTGTTGCCAAACTAAGGGCACGAGGAGGGGCATAATTATTGAAAGTTTTCTTTAAAGTTTTAGAGTTAATTCAAATTTAGATTTTGAAGTGTGTCTCTTCAAAATGGCAAATGGTATCAAAGTGTCTATGTGGATTAAACCATTTCCAGAGTTGTCTATGGACATGGGCAAATATTCTGCTCAGTCTGCAGCAAATTTTAAGTACACATTTATTATTTTCAAAGCTATACAGACTTTTCAACATGAAAAAATGTTTCTAAAAAACAAGCTATACAAGGTGTGTCATGAAGAGGGTTTATTAAATATGCACAAGGTGTATTTTACGTAACTTTTTAAGATTTCAAATATTAAGATTTTTCGGTAAAAAGAGTGTTCCTTGCCTCTGGCATACAGGGTGGTACAAACTTTTATCGTAGTCCCATAACTCCTTTGAAATAAAAGTAAATAATTTTGTTGAATGAAACCGGTCA
The DNA here is from genome assembly GCA_958510875.1 of Endomychus coccineus. Classification (NCBI taxonomy): domain Eukaryota; kingdom Metazoa; phylum Arthropoda; class Insecta; order Coleoptera; family Endomychidae; genus Endomychus; species Endomychus coccineus. The sequence goes on from OY294069.1 coordinate 39,980,043, forward strand.
ATGGTTAACACAGGCACATATTCAAAATTTTTTTTCTTAGAATTCGGCTGAATAATTAAGAACGTATTTCAGGGTTACGTAGCGGTAATTATAACGGCTCCAAAAAAATAACAAAAGTTGGTCATTTAATAATTTATGAAAAAGTAGGTTATATTTGCATAATTTATTATTGGGTTATCCTGTACCTATACATGAAAATAATTATAGAATACGCGCTTCCGTCCACCATTGACCAGTTTTATTTAAAAAAATTATTAAGTTTTATTTCAAAGGAGTTATAGAACTACGACCGAGGTTTACCCCACCCTGTAGTCCAATATGATGTGAGAAGTTACAAACAAATTGAATTAAATCTCCACGTTTTAAAATATATGGGGGCTCGTATAATTTGGAAACAAACTTAAGTTTTTTTACACCATGTGGCAAATAGGTGATAGCCACTATATGAATTGGTTTGTCAAAGATGTTAGGTACCTATTTGAAAAATTTGCCCTACATGTGGTATTTCGTCTTTGTAGATTACATCTGAGGAAAGGTTTCTAATAGAACAGCATGTTAAAACTGCATCACATGTGGCTAAACGAAACAAAGTGACATCTGAAGGAAAAAAGCAACTGTCAATATCAAAGTGCTTTCAATCTAATGTTGCCAAAACTTCAAGTGAGCACATTTACAAAACGCCCCTATTACGTCTGTTGACGTAGAGAGAATTTTTTCTGCACTTAAACATATGTATACTGATGGGAGGCGAAACTCACTGTTAGAGAATTTCGAGAAATACTTAATTGTTTATTGTTTTAATAATTAAATTAATCATGTAAAAATTGTTTTGGTGGATATATTTTTAAATAACAAAATATTGAACTATGTTTTGTTTTATTTCAAACTACCCCATTAAAAAGCAATTGATTGTTAAAATTAAAATATTAATTTTTGAATAATTTCATATTTACATTTTTTTTTCATATCTTAACTAAATTTCTTTCATATATATGATCATATTTCCTACTTTTTTTTCTTCATATTTGCCTCACTTTAATCATCATGTTCCTGTTCAGCACCCTTGTAAGCCCCTGAGTAACAATTTTGAGATAATTTGGTTTCAATGAAATTTGTTTGAATTTCCCGATACCGACGTGGTATCCAGGGTTGCCGACCTCCAGATGAATTATCATGCGAAAAGTATCACAATGGGTGATATCCATTGTGATTCCTCTTCAAAGAACTCAAAATTTCATACTTTCTATCAACAAAATTATTCGTACGTATTCAATTTCCTTACATGATACCGTCTCTGAGAACCTCAAGTTGCACACTTCTTATCAGTAAGAAGAGAAATAATGAATGAAACTCTTTAAACCACAACTAGAGACGTTCAATTTAAATGCCTCGTCATTCAGACTGCCTGTTTTATATTACTCGCTCTAAAAACGAAATTCTTTTGAGGTTACGTCCGGAGTTAACTCACATTGCGTCAACATCAATTTGTTCGTGATAGCCGTGATCCATCAATAAATGGTATCAAGAGAATGACGGAGTGTAACTCATTCCAAACAAATATATAAATACCTAAGCGAAAATCTTTTCACAGAAATGTTTTCAGTCAATAGTAATAATACTATGCAAATTTACACGTTGATGCATAAATAATTCACTGATTTGATTGTGTTTCGTCTTATAGTTAGGCTTTATATAAATCTCACTAAACAGAAAAGTAATCGTGAGTGTAAGAAACAAATTCGAAATAATTCTATCTAGTATTTCTTGAAAAATTTGCGGCCATGGTTGTTTGCAAGTGGGTTAGATGCATCATACTAATCATACATGTAAGTAGAACATTTTCGGAATAATCTGAAATGTCGCCTTTGGTGAGGATGATTTCATGAGTTGAGGGCTCGATTCCAAAATCGAGCAATGTTAATTTTGGCGTGCCTGCACGAGGGGATATTGGGGAGTCTCCTGTGGGATTTGTTGGAAAGAATGTGGAATCACTTTGTTCATCAATAATGAGTACCTAGTATACCTAAGAAAGGAAATAAGTAATTTCCATTGTTCAATGAGATTTAAGCAATGAATCCAGATACACTTTGATACGGAAAAATTTGCACATTTTGGGAAAGGCTTATGTGATTACACATGGAGATGGATTAACTCATTGGGAGTGATATAGGAGTCACATATAATAGATTCATCAATGATTCGAAATTTAAGGAGGATAGTTTTGGAAAATCTGGAGATTATAATATCGTCGTCTCAGAATAACGGTTAATCTGAATACTAGACCATTTCAAGATATCAACTGTTGAAGTTTGCATAACCTATAAATAATTTGATATTCAAGATTTCTGAATTCTATTCAAGTCTATTCAATCAAATTTTCTTTAAATTTATTTTGCAATCATCATTTATGAACCAGGCATTCCGAATTTATGATTTTCAGTCTGTTGTTAGTGTAGTTAGAACTCCGTGAGTCGCTATCTTAAAAAACTCATAATTTAACATAGCTCTATTAGTCACTTACAATGTCACGAATGCTAAAATTTTCGGAAAACAAATTATACAAGCTTGTAATGAACATAATTTTATTATAACTGAACTACCAATTGTCAAAAATACCTTGTGAAACTTCTTATCCAACATTACCAACATCACGTTATTCACATTAATTTTTTTAGGGAATTTCCTTTTCTTTAAGAAGAATTATTGATATTAAATCAGAAATCAAAGATGGCGTTTTCTTTCTTGTTCTTTCTTTACTACGGCTTGTGAGTATCGGAACCTGGTTGTATACAAGGATACCTTACCATCAAATTGTTTTTCCAACTTAGATGACAACTTCACTCGAGTGGCTGCTGGAATATTAATTAATTTATCAATTGCATACATTTTTGTAAATAGTACATGCCATAGTGTGATTATGAAGCACATTCATAGTAGATCTTAAACCCTCCCTCATTCATTCGACTTATTGAACGCAGATTGATTTTTTCTCTTACAGTCTGATACAGATTTTTGCTCTCATTTACTGGGATGGTGAATTCATTTCCTCGTAATGACTTTTACAGTTGATGGTGTAAGTTCTTCATCCTCCTCATCTTCTCGCACTGTCATCGGAGCATTGTCATCAGCAGCTACAAGCTCCACTATAAGAAAATTCTAATACTGATCATTGTTTTCTGGCTCAACTCTTCTTTTTTCACCGTTAAATGAAGAAATAATTGGGTCTGTGTGTTCCTCTACAATGAAATCTTCTTCTTTATCTCGTTTTTGTTTCATTCATCATCATCATCATCGTTTGAGGGGAGAAGGCTTAGCCTCCAAATGTACTTAGGTCACTTAGGTGATCTGAAGTTTATTCTATTCTAGCAGGTATGTGGCCTGCCAGAAACCCAGAATGTCGAGTAGTTTTGATTCACCGAAATGACGGTTCCTGAGGGATGCTAATGCTGGGCATTTCAACAGGATGAGAGAGGTAGTTTCTTCCACCTCCCTTCATTCCTTACATATAGGGTCATCTGTGATACCCATATTATGAAGGTGTTCGTTGAGACGACAAGACCGGTTAAGATTCAAGTCATCTCTCTGACATCCCTTCTGCCCAGAGAATCTGAATTTCAAAGCCATGATGAGAGTGTTTCTTTGTCGGCCTAGTCACAGGCTCTTTGATGAAGCTTGACCTGTCTCATGCGTAGTGATTCTCGCCACAGTGGAGACCACTCTTCATTCAGTTGGTCCAGAAGGGTGAAAACCCCCCCGGAATTCGATGAAGCAATAATTGGCTTCGGCCCGGCATGAGTGCTAGAGGACCCTCACCTGGCCAGGGAGGATGTTTCATTCGGAAAAATTGTCGCGGACGACATTACTCAAATGTGGGATCACCCTGTATATTTAATTTCCCCTTATCAATGTGGCGAATTGAGAATAAAAATCGACCTGTTTTAGGAGATTCCTCAGAAATGGATAGTTTGGCTAAAGATAGATCTATTCAGTACTTTACGAAAACACTATATAAATGTTGCGCACAAACCTACTAGCTGTGATGAGAAATATTTTTCAAATCTAATAATTAAATCCACACAGTATACGAATTCAATTGTTTACATTGCGATGGGACTTATACTGGAATTTCTGAACAATATTTCCGAGAAAGAATGTATGGCTATAAGTATAGTACAAGAAACAAGAACACCACCCTTGCTAAACACTGTTTTGATTATAACCATCAATTCTATTACAAAAATGCTGATTTTTCAACTAAGGGAACCAATTGTTATAGAAGAAATTCAGTCATTAAGTCAGATTTATACTAATTTGATCAATTGAAACTCTTGCAAATTCCTATATGCGTCATCATACTGTTAAAAGTATATTTAGGTAGAATGATCAAATAGTAATATTTCTAATAAGGTCTGACCAACCTTCTTCTATTATCTCATAAATCTTTAACATCTGGTTCGAAAGTGGATACTTGAGCGTTATATTTTTTGGTTTCAGTCGTATAAAGACTTCGGTTGACATGAGTTCGTATATTATAAGAAAATTGCTAAGCGGTGAATTCTTGATACATATTCATATACCGGGATATCAAAAATTATCTTGGTCAAGGGTGGTTGTGGAATCTAAAACGTGTGTCTTACCTTACGTTTGAAATAATTATGTCACTGTCACACTGACATCATCAATAACCTACAAATTTCATACCCATTTATTTCAGTTGTAAAACAATAATGAACTACAAATTATGAAATAACGGTTTTAGTAACAAAAGAAACTAAATTACAGTAATTGTTGGGAATGTCCCCCGTTTTGACGCGCATCCTCATGCTATGAAAACCGTTTTGCAGCAGTTCTGGCGCTATGGTTGCACATTGCTGAACTATTCTTTGTTGAAGTTCTTGCAAAATATTTACTGGAGTCATTGACAACTTCTTATGTACGAACTCTTGGTTTACCAGCACCTTTTTTATGAGTCACACAACCAGTTTCGCGGAACACTTCAACACAAATTGTAAGGCACGCATAAAAAAAGTGGTCTCGAAAATTGTCCAAACACAAACGTTGACTGTAGCCAACTTCCATTAACTAGCGCACCTGTTTGAAAATAGGCTTCAATCATGATTCAAAAACTGTATTAGATCAGCACAATGACTTAACAGATTCTGACACAACAAAACATATTCAAAAATTTAAAGTAAGACACACGTTTTACATTCCACAACCACCCTTGACCAAGATAATTTTTAATTTGTAGTACATTATTGTTCTACAACTGAAATAAATAGATATGAAATTTGTAGGTTATTGATGATGTCAGTGTGACAGTGACATAATTATTCCAAACGTAAAGTAAGACACACGTTTTAGATTCCTCAACCACCCTTTATCAAGATGATTTTGATATCCCGGTACTTGAAACATTAATTTGTAACAATTTCGATTATTCGTCTTTCTGTTCATTTCGGTGACGTGTGGATGCTCAATTGAAATTATTCTAAAAGGGGGAGCGATATAAGTCGGTAATTTCGTTGAGGGTAGTTATGTAAGGTATCTGAAAATAGATGTTTTTGGATTTTCAGTGATTCTAATGATGTTAATTGATATGTTTTCCGTTGAATGTGGAGTATTCCAGGATTTCACTGGTAAACAAAGTTCACTCTTACCTTAATTTAAGTGATATTATAGATTTTCATAAAGTCGAAGCCAAATGCTTCAAATAGCTACACAACTAATTTTGTACTCTTTCCAAGGTTGCTTCGATGGTAGTTCATATCTCTACTGTGCCACAAGAACGTCAGTTGAGAATCATAAATGGAAATGAAGCATCTCCGAACTCGTTTCCATTTCAAGTGTTAATGAAGATCACCGCCATGGACGATCAACTTGAAATGTGTGGCGGCGTTCTGATTTCTAGATGGTACATATTAACAGCTGCTCATTGTGGATATGGGTAAGACCCTCATATTGTGCAATTACGAATCTTGGTACAGGTTCTCGTATTTGGGGAACTAAATTATCTGTCAAGCTGGTCATGGAGAATTGATTATCAATAATATCATATCAGCTTATAGCAACTCTATTGTAGCCAAAGCACTTGAGCTTTAAACCTTCCAAAAAATAAATTGAAATCAGAAATAATTGCAGTCACACAGCTAGCTTTCCAGTTAAACTTTTGATATGTAGCAAAGCTGTTGAAAGTAGGAATCCAAAATTAAAAATATGGCCATTCAGCGAAGATGTTAGCGAACTTATGTGAATTCTAAACATGTTTGTATAGTATGTTAAAAGTCAGTGAATTCATCATAGCATCCTGAATTATTGTCTGCTTGAAAATGTGACAATAATTTGAAAAAATTGCTTTGAACCTGCTAAGTTGAAGCATATAATAGTACGAAGGAACATGTCAACTCAAACAACCAGATTGGATTAGATCATAAGTGTTCTTCAAAAGCCTCTCAACTCAATATACCCCTTTCGATACTGTTTCATATAAATGGGCTTGTGACCTTCAGATCCTAAGAGAGGAAAATCTTCCTCAGCTTGAACTCTGTAATTTCCTCTATGGTGTTGTATAGCCCTGAGTAAACAAATGTATTGGAATGTCCTCCAGTTCTCTGAAGAATAAGCAGAGCCAATTTTCCTCATATAGCCTCAGGTTATTCCTGCATCTCCTCATGCTTTCCAATTACACAATTTTTCCTGAACTCATCAAGTGGGAGTGTGGACAGTTAACGTTCCGGAATAGAAGTCCAGTGCTCAGTACTGAACTCTATGCTTCCTGCCATGGAGATTTCCTGTACAGTGTGTATTGCAATAGCACAGTAAGTGCTTGTCGGCTAATCTCTCTCAATTACTGTATGTCGTGAGACCCAGTGGTGAGTAATTCTCTTCAGCGCTTTCAAGGTATTTAGTGTGGTCCTTCTTCCTGTATCGTTCGCCCAGCTTTCGCCTTTCCATTTCCCTCAATTTCTATATGTCCTGGAACCCAGTGGAGGATCATGCAAAGTGCTCTCAAATTTTTCTTTCGCGATTTGTACCATATCATCTGCATAACTCTGGCAGCTGTTCCTGTGAGAGTTAATGTCTTCGAAAAGTCATTTATACCCTGCGGGGTATTATTCTCTCCTCTCGAAGGAGACCCCGTTAGTGGCGCGTGACGCGTTATCAAAGGCTCCCTCGATGTCGTTCACTCAAGTAACATCTTATGTGACATACCTGAAAGTATCAGAAGAGTACCCAATCTGAAATGCGGGGATATACCAATACAGGAATGACTGATATGCATCATTACAATGGGGAAGTTGATAGCAATGCTGCTGAGGTGGGAAGATTCTATCAAAATAGTTTTCCATTCCGTGATATACCTAGCATGCGAAAAAACCTACATGCGTTTGTACCTGAGATTGAGTTCAGCTGGGACTTTTGAAAAGAGGAACAATAGCTGTGGTAAAATTCGTTTCACTAGCACTCGGGGTTTGGCCAGTGGAAGTGAGAATTCTTGACAAAGTTGTTCCTAATTTTGCTTTTTCATCATCTTTTTTACCAAAACTTTCAGATCCTTTTTTACTGCATACGGTGAACCATAATCAAATCACAAGTGGTACCTTCCTTGTATAGATTTAGCAGAGACTCGTATTACGGAATCATATTATTGAAAAATGTGTGAAAGATATAACGAAAAATAGAATAACTCCTTCGTATTAGATACGCTTATGATGAAAATTCATTTCAGTCAATACAGCTCAAGAATTACATCTAATAACGTCAGGCCGCACTCTGAATTTCATATCAAAAAATTATCAAGATCTTGAAAAAATAATTAAAATATAATTAGTTTAAGGTCACATAATTGAAAAAAATCGATTTTACTCGAAACTCAATGCTTCCAATCAAAACAAAACGAGACGACCATTGTGATAAAGGAAATTTTCAATTGATTCAAGAAAGAGTCACGTACTAGAAAGTTGAGAATTTTTTACCACAACGCCCCAACATAGTTTCAGACGTTCCTGATTCAACTTAATATTTTTGTTTGCAAACGCAGTAGAGGAATAGTATACTTATTTATCATTTCCAATTTCAACCTTGTAATAGCTTCCTCAGGAGGCAATTGTTTATATGAACTTTTCTTCAGAAGCTTCCGAAAAATCAGATACTGGATTGTATTAAAGTTATTCCTGGACATTCTGTTAGTCTGTATTCACTTATCGATTTGGAGAGTATTTGGTTCTGGATCCCCCAATATTCCCCCTTACCTCCTACTGTTCTGGATTCATCGTAATACCAACATAGTGCTCCTTTCCTAATAGGGAGAACTTTGTCCTGTCTCTCTCAAACAAGTCTGAATCCATTTGAGTCTAAGCGACTGAATTGTGGTGTGCCTACAAAAGCAATAAGAAATTATATTACATAGAAACGTAAAAAAATAATTTCCACACGTTTAGATGTTACATAATTTCGTTATGAATCTTTATCCTTATCGCTTTTATAGTCACGAAGTATGATAGATTTATATAAAATTCGAATCCGTGACAATCCATCAGAATTCATGTATCCTCGGTATCCTCAGAAACATATCGTCACTCAGGGATTATGTTGTTCTATATCCATTTTGCAAAATTATCAGAATCTGCCAAATATTGCTCAACCAAGCCAACTTCTGAAGAATTTTATTTGTATATTTAGTTGTAGATCATTATCATTAGACATTTTATTTTTAAGGCATTCATATTAGAAAATAAACAAATTTGAGAGAAATGGACATAGAACACAAAATAGGAACTTTTTCATTTTTATTGGATATAGAACAAAAAAATCTAATACCAACATATTTCTAAAACTAACATTTTCTTATGATTTCCTTTTTTTCTGGCTTCTAGTGTTCATCTTGTGATTTGGTGCTTCTTCTACCGTGTAATTCTTACTTCTTCTACCTTCTTTAGAAGTCTCATTCCCTCCGATAGACACCGTATCAGGCAGATATTCATCAGTTTTGTTATTAGAGCCTCTACTTATTAGATGTTCATAAAAAGCTCTGTCTGATTCTGGAATTTGAGGTAACATGGCTTTGAACGCTTGTTTCTTGTCATCTGAAACTCGAATATCCTGCTTAAGTAGTGGTATTGTTGTCCATTTCCCTGAAGACTTTATTCTTAAGTATTGTCACTTCATTGAATTCGCCTTCTAATACTTTAATACTGTAAGCAATGTTGAAGATCTCCTCTTTTTTGTAAATAAGATGCTCAACTTTAAAGTAGGGAATAATGCGATACGAATGAGTTTGTGTTAGTTCCTGGTAATCCAAATAATCATTTTCTTCCATTTGCAACACTTCGAATGTCAATTTCCAATGAGTAGGCATGTGAGTCAAAATTCGGATCAAGTGCATAGGTGTTCAAATTCCTAAGTCTCTTATAGACTTTTCTATACAGCTATGCGCCGAATCGATTGCCGTGACCCGGTTCAGAATATTTGTGCTCGATGACTCTTACATTTTTACTTGAAAGGGACATCAACAAATGTTGCAGAGCACAAGACATTATACTGTTTCTATTTTGGGGGACACAACTGTCCGACCACAAAACAATCTTTTCCAAATTTGGATTATCCTCTACAACTCTCATTAATATTATTATTAATGCGCTAGCAATGTGAGTTCCTCTACGACCACCGCTGAATTTCGTGCCACACAGCATTGTAAATGGTGTTGTTAATATTGCAATGTGCCGTCAAATTGTGACAGTTCAATTTTGAACGATAGTAATGAAGTCCAACATAGGCCTTGGGTAGAGCAAATACATTTTGTAAATCGAATGTTAATATACAAGCGTTTTCTTCATTTTCTCTTCGGTACCTCCTTTTATCTCGTTCGCTTTGTTGATACCCCATTAATTTTTTTCGCTTATGCACTTTTTGCAGCGTTTTTGCTTCTTCGGATGGATTTCTTAATACTTTATAAGCCTCACAACGATCACAAAAATCCTTCTTCGTCTTAAAAAACGCGAGGTTATATTCATGATTGAAAAAGTCGGAATACATTTGGAACGCTACTGGATCTTCTGTAGTTTGTAAGTACAAGTTATACATTCGAGTGAGATTCAAGCCTCTGTCTAAATACTTTTTCGATGTCTTTGATCTGCACTAGTGAGATTCGATGCAAGGGAAAGATGCGATATGCTGCCGTACTACATTTTTCTTGTCTTCTGATGCAGTTTTCTTCATTTGTTTAACCAATGAAGATTTTCTAGGTATGCCTGTATCGTTATCGTGGTTTTGTTTGAAGTAGTGGTAAATTCTGTGCTCTTATCAATCAAGTTGTGTTAACTTACTTCCATGCATCCGTAGGGCACTCTGATGGTTCAGATGAAGCCGGAGAATCATTTATAGCACTCATAATTATAGTTTTAGCACATACTCGTACATAACACTACAAAAATAACACATCATTCAAGCTGTTGTCTATGGATGTAGAACAAAAGTGTCTCCAAAAATTACACTGGATATAGACCAAAGATAAATGTCATTCGGATATAGAACAAATTAGTTCTATGCACATTAACTATACATTTGAAAGGATATAGACCAAGTCGAGTGCCAAGAACACATAGAACAAAATTACCACGAAGTTTTTATATTTTTTATGAATATAGCCCAAAGTTGTCTCTGATATTATGGTTATTGGACAAGATAGATCCATTTTGATGATGGATATAAAACAGGCGTGAAATTACAAAGAAAATGATGTATATAACTCATTTCCACCCAAAAGTGGATATAGAACAACATAATCCCTGGGTGGCGATATTTTATATTGCCTCAACGCTCGACAATACTCCCGAAACCAAAGGAGTTACAGGAAATTCAATGTCACATATCCGGAAAACTGTAAGCCCCTTCATGTTCGAAACTAATTATCTTAGCTGTATTCTCCGATTTTATCTTTGCTGATCACCATAATAATGATTGATATTCCTTCTCTGAATTGTGAGCGAGAGCTTATAGATGGTTGATATATTAGACAATCTGGGATACGACAGATGAATGAAAGAGAAACTACTTATTTAACTTGTGATAGAACAATGAAGTCCGTTATTGATTAGAATATAGGAGACAGTCAGGAAGATCGAATATTAGGATATAGAAAACGAATATTATGAAGAAAATCGTAAGTGAGCAAATGGGTTGAAATATTGTAGATTCGTGGCATTCCTTCATCTCAGTATAATTATTTTACAAATGAAAACTACCCATGTTTTGGTGTTATTGCGAGTTGGTCATTAGGGGTAAAACGATACTTCCGTAGGAGGGCGAAACAATTTCAGGGATCACTTTACCTATACTGTCCAGTCCAGATAATCCCCAGTTTGCAGTTTTAATAAGTATCCTATTGAATTTCTAATTTGGGTACTACCTATTTTATGTACTGAAGTAGCTATTAATCTATATTTGTTCTTTGCTAACATAATGGGAGCCATTATTTTTATATTGAATCAAATCGTGTTTCCAATATTCAAATTTATTTTAGAAGTAAGTCCGCGGAATCATCTCAGCTAAATTACGCGCCAAAATTGGAGTGAATTCTCCATGATGGATGCTTTAAATGCTGTGAACGGTGGTATACAGTATAAAACAATTCTCCGTGCCAATTATGACTTTAAAAAGACGAATTTCTCCGAAATATATAATGTATAATTCTATAAGTCTACGATTTATTGAGATTCAGAGGGAAAACTTCATTATTAGCAATATTATATCCCTTTCTTTTCAACATACTATCTATCAGATTGTGGTCGGAATTATATTCAATAACTTTTTGTTTTATAATAATTAACTCCTTTTGAAAATTTTGAGCTGACATTCGCATATCATAGTATGGTCCGTAGACTTGTATCAATTCAAAAAAAGTTAAATGTCATAAGACAGACAGCAATTATCCATCCAGAAGCCAAGATTTTCCAAATAGGTTTTCAAATATTGCCCCTAATGAATGTAAAATTTTGATATCAAAAATTCTCGAAAAATCACATACATCATACCATATTGGAATCTGAGGTGAAACAAGCTTCTGTGATCTTTGCCTTAGCCAAAATGATTGATGTTTTATTCTTCTTCAAAGGTACATGTTTTCTTATCCTTCATTAATAATATCGATTCTAATAATGAGTTGACTCCAGAAACTGAGGAAGATAACACACCATAATAACATCATTACTTTCAAAATTTATAGAAAACCTACATTCACAGATACAACTATTGTTAATAATCCATCTTTTGAATTAACAGCATACTAAATGATACACAGAGCCTTCACACTTCCTCTTTATTCACAATGATTTTCAATTTCAAATTATATCCAAATTAATTGACAGAAAAAAGCAGAAATTAACTTACTCATGTATCTTTCCTCTTACAAGAAGTTCTGATTGTTCATCAAAATACGTTTCCCTCACACATTTTGGCACCTAAGTGAAAGAATTACAGACATTTTATCGAAACTTGATCTGAAAGTTAGCTTCAAACCTCAAAATAAATTGCCCTATTTTTTGTTCAATGCTAAAGAAGCATTCCAAGCCAAAAATCGAATTTTGCACAAGTAAGTTCCCACTATGGATCACTAGGAACAAAATTTTCATCCGAAGGTTAAAAAATTACTGAAAAATTTAAATTGCTTGTTTCGGTGGTTAAAAATGCGTTTAAAATCTAAAAAAAAAGCTTACATTTTGCTATGATAAATCTGTTACGATTGATTTTGAACCATTTTGAGAACCTGCTTGTGCAGAATTTGATTGTTGGCGTGGACTCTCAACAATAAAATAAGTTCTATAAACCTGGCGCATATGAATCAACCTGTTCAGAGTGTGATAACTCTTACATCAGTAGATCTAGTAATAATATAGAAATAAGGTATAAGGAATAGTTTCGATCTTTCAGACTTGATAAAACAGATTTATTTTTCGTTAACCGTATTTTAGAAACAGGGCACACTTTCTCAAATTTAGTTAAAATTTTAGATAACCAGAATATATAGGTTTCAAATTAAACAGAGTAGAATCAATAGAAAGTTTCATTGGTTTTGAAAATAATGACAATAAGATTTTAAACTATCAATTAGACGTATACTACAGAATTCTGTTTGATGTTTTGATAACGTAAAATTTTCTATAATCCTCTTGTGTCTTCCTAGTATATGTACGCATTAAAATTTCCTTACCACAATATTAACTCTACCTCATTATCCTATTTCAATTATACTATTCTAGCAATGTATTTCTCAACCAGATCCCCACTTGTTACCTGCGTCTTATATTGTACCGTAAATAGCCACGATTTTTCATATTTTCATACAGTAGTATCCTAGTATCGTTCGAAGATGACACGCTAGTGTCGAAACCATAGACACGATTTGTTTCTAACACATGTGATAAAAACAAAATAAAAGTATTCTATTTTATTAGATCAATATAATAAATTATCACAAAGTAATGGCTTCCACCACTGAATAATTGAAGATCAGCTAAATCTTAAAATTAAAATTATTGTTACTTATGATAACATTAGAACTAATAAATGACAAAGTAATTCCAGGGTCAAGATATCTTGAAATCCATGACAAAAATGTATGTTCGAAATTTTGTATGGAGGAGTACTATAAGAATAACGAAGATCTTTTTTTATATCTGTTCTTTGGCAATATCTGAAATTCTAGGGATTTGATCCAAATTAAGTCGTCAACAAATTCGTGGTTCTTACAATATTGCATCATGTAATTATACCAAACTTTCTCGATAGTTATTCTTGCCTAAAAAATGTTTTCTATCATGATTGCTAAGAAACTCCATGAGTTGTATGAAATATAATAGCAGTAGCAAGAATAATGTGGGATATTCCACTCATCACTTTTCATGAATGCATCCCAAGGATCCAAGGTATATTTTCCTTAAGAAAATTATAATTACAATCAGATTGATATTCATATCTCGTCTATTATAGAAACTTCAAACTAAGCTTCAATCACAAAAATTAATGGAACGTCTTTCAGAATACGTGGTTGAATTTCAGAACGATTGTGACCCTAGAAAATTCATTCCGATTCGATATAATTCGTTTGTTAAATTATCAAATATTTTGTTTCCAGCAAAAAAAAGGCCGAAGCACTACTTGGAGTACACAACAGATCAGCAAGGGAACCTACTGAATATAGAAGAACTGTCACTAATATCTTGGTTCACGAAAGGTACAACCCTAAAAATTACGACAATGACATAGCTCTATTCAAATTAAATGAGACGGCTACATTAACTGATAACATTAGGCTTGTCAACCTACCAACAATGAAAGATCGCAACAAATCTTATTATAACTGTATTGCAACAACTAGCGGTTGGGGTCAATTGGACGGACAAAATCCACAAACCTCTTCTGTTCTTATGTCGTTTAACGATACCATAATAACTAACGTCCTTTGTTTGAAGTGGTTTCCTTCTGAAATCAGTCCTAGGCAAATCTGTATCAACGGAAATCATGGTAAAGGAAGCTGTCACGGTGATTCCGGAGGCCCCCTGGTTGTGAATAATGTTCTGGTGGGGATTACATCTTTTGGGTTGGATCTTTGTATACCTGGATATCCAACAGTATTCACCAGAATCACCAGTTACCTAATGTGGATTGGGAGTCATTCTGACGTTAAGATACATAGATATTGAAATATTTTCTTCAGACATATTGAATAAAAATGTTAGGTATTGCTAATTGCTTCTTACAAGTTACATCTTATATCTACATGTAGAACTAACACTCCATACCTATGCCATTCTAATGTAAATAAGGAATACAAATAAAAGTTGCGGAAGTTCCCTGTCACAACATTGCAATACTTCTATGTTCTTCTCATTTAAATCATAGCGTAGCAGAGAATAAATTTTCTATTTTGTTTGATTTGGCTCTTGTGTTATAAACAACTAGAGTTTCTTGTTTGGGTCGACAAAGTAGATGTTACTGATTATCTAACATGGATTGGAAATCTTTCAGAAGTAAGGTGTTTATTATATATAAATTCTGGGGAATAGGTCACACTACAAATATGCTAATTTTACGTTTCGGTTCCACAACCATCATTAGAAGACGTATCAATGTCTGAAACGTGATTTCTTAAAACTAAATCACAAGGCGTCCTTATCGAAAGTAGATACTCAAGTATCAAACTAAGAAAATGTTATGCAAAACGTTTTCTCCACCCATTATATTTTATAGGATAGGGTAGTGCCCAAGATAAACTGGCCATCCAGTTCAATTATCATGTTCAAGCAACGTTTTCCACTCTATTCAAATGAGTAATAACTTATTATCATAACTTTATTGATGTATTTCTTATTTGATAGAGATAGTTTCTTCTTCATTTACAAAAAATACAATGATCAGAATTTTCTCGTACTCCGATTATGAGGCTATGTAATTTAGAAATCAGTCGAAGTAAAACTATGGAAGAATGTGAGTTCGTCTTGAGAAAGAAACAACAATGCTAATTTCAATATTAATATTATGCGAATGTTTTTTGGTATTAGTATATTCGATATAATGTTACCGAATAACATCTAGGCACCAATCACAGGCCATGACCGGTTTTCTATAAATGACAATCAAGATTGTTATTCGATCTACAAGTGAATAAGTTCAGTCGTTGACTTATATTTAATGGGTGGTGACCGATCTTTGATCATTATGAAGTTTCCGATTATTTTGTTTCTACTTGGTATGACACTTGGTGATATTGAACCTAATTCTACAATCGATGTATCTACTAAGCTACCTAGAGTAAGTATTGTCAATGTAATCAATATGAGTGTGTAGCATTTAATACAAAGGCACTCTCCTTTTTACGGCAATTTGAGGAATAGGGATTTGATATTTTGCAGTGCTACAGATCCACAAGTCACTTTTTTGCGGTACTCAACCTGAATATGCACTTTTCACTATCTCGCAAACAGGGATAATTCTCGTATTTCGCTTCGAGTTTGAGAACCAAAAAAATTAAACGAAAATTTTGAATTGAATGTTGACCCAGAGTACCTAAATTATCGAAAAAATTCCCATTTTGAATTTATTCAGGATTATTGCTTTCACAAGTTTGCTATTCAATTCATTAATGGAGGGTCATGCAAACAGGGAAGAGCTATTGTAATTATAGGTATAGCTACTATTGTTATTAATATTACATAATTATTATTGTTATTAGGATTATATCCTTATCTACCGTTACCCTGATTTTCCAGTGTCGTCCATTTTTACTAATTTTACAGGAGACGATAAATACCTTTATGTAAGTTTACATATGAAATATACATCATTTTCTCAATCGAATTGTTTAATGACATGCTATTACTTTTCATTATTTCAAGATGATTTCTATGGAAACAGTTATATTCTCGATTCTATAATAGACTTACGACATTTCCTTCTTTAAGTAGAAAATTTACATTCCCTATATTAATAAAGATTATATATGAAAATTAAAATTATATATAAAAATTCTCGGGAAATAGGACACATTAACACTTTGCTTGAAATTTTCGTCTTTACGTACGTTTCGGTCTCACGACCATCAGCAGAAGACTTATTATGTCAAAAAGGGTTTATTAAAACTAATTATAGCACAAGCGTCCATATCGCACAAATTTCAATCAAAAAAGCCCACGTCGTCGAAACGAACAGAACCACGAAAAATCGAAATTGTATCGTCAATATTAAAGTTTAAAAAATTTTTTTGTAGCAAGAATCCACTGTTCAGTAATATTCTTATAATATACAAGCGAATGTTGGTATAGTCTCATAACAAATTAGATCGAAGTTATTAGTTGAGTACCTACTTTCGAACCAGATGTGAGATTTATGAGGTACTTGAGGAAGGTTTCAGACCTGTACTGGAATATTACTATCAAGCATTCTTCCTAAAATACATTTTTAGCATTATGAAGACGCATGTAGGAATTTGCAAGAGATTTTATCTCATGAAATTAGTATAAAAATGACTTAGATTTTGTAAATTTCCGTAAATCATAGGACAGATACTCAAAATCTAAGTCATATTTATACTAATTTGATTAAATAAAATCTCTTGCAAATTCCTACATGCGTCTTTATAATGTTAAAAATATATTTCAGGAAGAATGCTTAATAGCAATATTCCAGTACAGGTCTCAAACCTTTCTCAAGTACCTCATAAATCTTACATCTGGTTCGAAAGTAGGTACTCAACAAATAACTTCGATCTCAGTTGTTATGAGACTATACCAACATGCGCTTGTATATTATAAGAATATTACTGAACAGTGAATTCTTGCTACAAAAAAAAAATTATATTTCAATATTGACGATACAATTTCGATTTTTCGTGGTTCTGTTCGTTTCGTATAATTCCCTATATTGAATGAATTCAATTCGTAATACAATTTCTATTTGAAAAAATTCATGAAAAGGCAGCATCAGACTTATGAATCAAGAATATTACTAAAGGGAGACCTAGACCTAAGGAAAATTGAAGATTACTCATTCTAATGATAAGTCAAATTATCATGGAAAATTGAAAATCTTGTGGAATATTTTCTTTGAATTTTTGCAAATGTTCTCATTGTGGTGTGTGGTGTGTGGTATGTGGTGTGTTGTGTGTGATGTGTGATATGTTGTGTGTGATGAGTAGTGTGTGGTGTGTGATGTATGGTGTGTGGCATGTGGTGCGTGGTATATGGTGTGTGATGTGTGTTTTTCCAAAATTATTTTAAATTCTATTTGATCTAGGTTGTAAAGGAATGTTGCAAAAACGTTTCTCTTCGTTGCATTACGCACTTATGACATTTCCTTCTTTGAGTAGAGAATTTACATTCCTTATATTGAATGAATTCAATTCGTAATACAATTTCTATTTGAAAAAATACATAAAAAGGCAGCATCACACTTATGAATCAAAAATATTACTAAAGGGAAACCCAGACCTAAGAAAAATTAAAGATTACTCATTCTAGTGATAAGCCATGGAAAATTGGAAATCTTGTGGAATATTTTCTTTGAATTTTTGCAAATGTTCCCACTGTGGTGTGGGGTGTGTGGTGTATGGTGTATGGTGTGTGGTGTGTGGTATGTGGTGTGTGGTGTGTAGTGTGTGGTGTGTGGTATGTTGTGTGTGATGTGTAGTGTGTGGTGTGTGATGTGTGGTGTGTGGTGTGTGGCATGTGGTGCGTGGTGTATGGTGTGTGGTGTGTGTTTTTCCAAAATTATTTTGAATTCCATTTCATCTAGGTTGTGAAGGAATGTTGCAAAAACTTTTCTTTTCATCGCATTACGCACGTTGTTGGGCAGTATTTGAATACATGTGACTTTTCTACTTTGATTAAATTTGATCGCCATTTGACTACTAAAATGAATTAAATCACTCCGTGAATAGGATACTTCGATGTGTTACTCCTACTAACTGATAAACATCGACCTTGGAAAAAATTAAGCTCTCTTTGCTTTTGTAAAATATATTAATGGATATATTCTTTTACATTTGATAAAGCAGCTGCGTGATAATATACGCAATAATCTTCAAACCGAAGATATGTACAATATCATATGTAAAATGAATTTGTTTTTTACTACATCAAATGGAAAATAAAAATAAATTGCTTAGGTTGAGGCCCATATGAGTTTACAGCAAAAACATGCGAATATTTATTTGTCCAAGCATGATTTTACGAGAAAACAATCAAAATCGAGCTCATCCAATACCTAGGGAGATCCAAAATCGTAAATGAACGGCAAAATGTCTTTTCTCAGCAAAGATCAACTATAGACCTGCTTGTCTATGTAGCACATCTATTGATAAACATATTGAAACGGACCCGCTTTGGGTCGGTTTTTGATGGCCCAACTAGCTCAAATTTAAGTAATTAATCTCAGGGCTCGTAGTGAAACGTGCCCTGTGATTCTAGACTTGTGAATTGCCTGACCGCCAACTGCTTAGTAATAACTCTAAAAATAAATGAATGCACAGTCCAGAATACAGGCACTACGAGGTTTT
Source organism: Endomychus coccineus (assembly GCA_958510875.1). Classification (NCBI taxonomy): domain Eukaryota; kingdom Metazoa; phylum Arthropoda; class Insecta; order Coleoptera; family Endomychidae; genus Endomychus; species Endomychus coccineus. Next base: position 39,999,091 of record OY294069.1, read on the forward strand.
ATAGTTGATGGAAATTTAGAAAAATAATACAAATTCAACTTAACAATTTGATTTATTCCAAATGAAATATGTGTGATATTATAAATAAAATACAATTTTGATGTGAACCAGTATGTAACATAAATTAAAATTGAATTTTGAGATAACAATTATAAAATTAAATTCTTGGATTTACAATTTAAATACAAAAAAATAAATGTATATATAAATTAAAGTTTGGAATCAATTATTTAATTGATGAAAAAAAATGATCGAATATAAAGTATTAAAGGTGAACCTCGAAATGGGTTCTATAAAAAATTAGTGAAATACGAATTCAGTTAGATAACACAAATCAGAGAGGTGAAAATATGGTTATTCGAACTAAAAATGTTACCCTCCTTGGAACTTGATGGAACTGGAAATCGGTCCGGCCAGGAAATTCACTAAACCGTCTCGGGAAAAGGAAGAGAGGCGTCTCAGTTGTTCTTACCCTGTAATTTCAAAAAAACGAACAGAATCTGACCTAAGCTCAAAGGGAGAAGCAACACAATCAATCGGAACAGCCATGCAATTCCACAACTGATTATGTTATCTCTCCAAATTGTAAAAACACTGTATTACAATATTGAAATCTTGAAGAGATATCGAGTTAAACAATAATTTGAATTAATCAAAAGGATTAGATTACTACAATTGATACTTAAATTAGCAAATAATTAAAATGTGACCATAAGAATAATAATTAAATTGAAACTGAAAGAATAATAATTGAAATGTTAGAATTTGTCAATTAGCACAAATCTGAATTAATTGAATTAAATTGCACATAAAAATTGACGTTTGTAATTTATACTAAACTCTGAATGAGCGTAGCAGACGTGATTATGAAGTATTCAATAAGCAGTAATTAAATACCTATTTTATGATACCCGCACAATAATTATTGCATGTTTCAAGTCTGATAAGACATACCATGCGTTCTCATGAACCAGGTCTACAAAATGGCGATTCAAAAGAATCACTCAAATCTACCACGTGCTAAATGTGAGGTTAATCACAAAGGAAACAAGAAAATACTAACACGGTAATCTGCCCACGTCTCTTTAGATTGTCTACGTTTAAAAATTACAAATATTTTTGCAAAGATGAAAAAGATTATGATCGAAATATGCCAAATGCAAAATGATTGCGTGCAGTGTCGTAAGGTACGAAGTTAATTACCTCCACTGAAAAATAACCTAATCAGGGACTGATTATCCAATATTCTAATCACAGAAACAGATCAAATTAAAAGGGTCCCTGAGGTTAGTTTTATTTCAGTAGCCAAATTTAAGAAATGATAAAAAAAAAAATTATTGAAAATCAACTTACCTAGAACAACACTGTCGCCACAATGCCCGCTTCAGATTTCCGTTCTGATATCTTCCCCTTCACACGATAGTCGCGCTATCGAATTTGCGGAAACTGATTTCAATAATCGATGTTATTGAACGCAAGATGTCACTGAGATATCATCGGACAAGATTCCTGTCCGAAAAGAAATCTAATCTGTTCATTACAGAGTTCTTCACAAAACACGAAACGGCTAACCCGCTACAATATGGAGAGTCTCCAGCTGTAGCATTGGAAGAGTCTGTCACCAAGGCCTTCTTGGAACACTTCCGTGATATGATTTGCAGCCTCAAATTTGTGACTTACTATCAACTTTTCTCTCAGATATGGGACTCCATGTGGCGGTTGACTGAGTCTCCTCCGATACAATTGCAATTAGCGCTGTTTCTTTCTGAGCACCAATTTTGTTTTTGCTTCATATCAACAATTAGTTAGAAGTTACCTCCTGTTCTGTGTAGATAATGGTACACTCCATACCGTTTTCTCCTCTAGAATCACATTTCATCTGATGAAGGCAGAGTAACGAAACTGAGATTATGTCAGGTGAAACTATTCCTGTGAAGTCCTCCATATCCATGCTCGGTATCTCCACCTACAGCACCCTCTCATTGGACGATCATGTGAGGTCCATTGCGAAAACCGCTTCAAACTATTTTGTGCCATGAGCTACTTTACATCCTTGCTTGACTTGTCCTGGAGTACTGTTCACATGTTTGGAGTTAGGCGCTCATTCCATTCGTTATCCGCTGAAGCTCTTAGGCTCTATTCTGGAGAGAGCTATTCGTTTGATTGGTGATGTCATTGAGCTCTCTAGAACATCGTAGAAAGATGAATGATCTCTACTTTTTCTGTAGATATCCCCATGGTCGGTGTTCATCAGGAATCTCGTCAGTTATTCCAACATGAGAGATTCCAGGTAGGCGGATTGGACGAGCTCAAGCTGGTTACCACTTCATTGTCAAACTCGAGAGCTGCAAAGTTGTGGAGGTATTTCCTTACGCCTATAACCTCCAAACTTCCAAAGCTCAATCACTCTTTCACCATTTCACCACATACTCGTACGATAACTTTCGAACATAAACTCTCATGTAGTCAAAATATTTAACAAAAAAAAAGATTACCGGCTCAACATTATAGACAGCAGGAATAATCACTGATCTGTTTGTCTCAACGAGTGACGAAATACTTCGCAGGGATTGCTAATTCCGACGTCAGAATCAGACCGTAAAATGCATTCGAAATGTTTTTTATCATTTATTTTCATCCACTATATTGACATCCACAATTTCATCTGATTTTTTCGAATTCATTGAATTCTAAAACAGGGGGCTTGATCAGGCACAAATGAACACTTTACTGAACTATGCACTTCAGAAAAACTCAAAAAAATATTTTTTTATTATAGAAATAAAAGAAACATGACATGTTTCGCCACACAGTGGTTTCTTCATGTGGATAATGGTACTTGAAATACTTTCCCGAATTAACAGTCATTAATTTTCATTGCAATAAATATGAGTATAAGACAACAAATTCGGACAGAATGGGAAAATGATTATTATATTGGAGATTATTCGACAATAATGCTGCAAAACTATGTGCAACAATTAGTATCTGATGGATATTTCAAATACCACATCAATATTCAATAATAGAATACGAACTTCGGTAACTAATTCACCATCTTCAATAAATTAATATAAAACCTTCCCTATTAATTTGTTATTGTTATGTCCTTGTTTAGTCGAGGAGACATAACATTTTAGGTCCAAAGTCATGCAGTAAGATGGATCGAAATTCGGTTTTTTGCATGCGATTCGTTACTCCATTCATCCTTTTTGTGAATCTTATACATATGAGAAACTGCATTTCCGCATCAAAAAATAAATTTTTTCATGTGCAATTTTTGAGGCAAATAATAAAAAATTCATTATTCGGTAAAATATTGTGAAGATCCACCCAAATTTGTAACTCTGGGGTTTTTGAGGTCGCTGAATATGAGTATAATGTCAGACTGAACCTGAGAATCAGTAAGTCTTGGTTGTGGGGGTCATCCACGAGGTTTTCTCGAAATTTGCTTGGAAATTGAACCAACATGTTAACTCGGGAGTTTCCGAGGTCGCTGAACCTGACTCTGATATGGAAAAATTTCCCTAATATACCTGGAGGCCAGGGTGCTCTGGTTGTCTTGGTCGTATCCTAGACATTTTCGCGAGTTTTTATGTAAATGCAACGAATCTGGTTACTCAAGTGTTTTTGAGGTCTCTGATCACGAATATGATGTCAAAAATTCCTTTTATTGTACCTGGGGCCAGAAAGTTCTCGTTGTGAGACTCACCCACTAGATTTTCTCGAAATTTGCTCGAAAATTGAATAAAAATGTTTACTCGGGGGTTTACGAGGTCGCTGAACACGATTCTGATATTTGAAAAAATTTCAGAATATACCTGGAGGCCAGAGTGTCCTTGTTGTCTAGGTCATCTGTTGGATAGGTGGGTCAGTTTTAAATGAAATTATGATTTTACAAGTTTTAAAAGAAATAAATGAAATTGGTTGTACGATGAAGTTAATGAAATTATGTATTATCGATCTGATAAAATATGATAAGAATTGATGGACAAGTGAATTTTCATGAATAAAATTGATTTTATCATAAAATCGTCGAATTTGAATGCATTCAGTATACAAAAATTTCTATGATTAGATGGAATGATGTTAATATTTTGAGATAATGGATTTAAAAAAAAAGTCTAGAATACATATTTTCCATTTAATAGATAAAAATTTTTTTTAATAAATACATTTTTTTACATGACAATTATTTTCGTCATTGAATTTAATCAATTTTCTGCAGTCGTTTGTTTATTTTATTGTCATATATATGCGTCTATATTCATATATTACAAATTATTCTACAGAATATCAAACTTAGTTATACTATAACCTTTTTTTCAATTATGCATAGGTATACATTTTTGATTACTCGCTTGAAAATTAAATCTTTTCAACTATCACAATATTACAAATATGAAATATCTTTGACTTGACGCTTAATTTGAAGTTACAATAAAATTGACGAATATTTTCATCACCGTATTCATGAACTTACATACTCCTAAATGATAAAACTCAATGCGTTTTGATGAAAACCTGTACATCGATTCTTATCATATTTTATCATATCGCGTATATATAAATTCATCAACTTTATCGTACAACCAATTTCATCATCACCGTATTCATGAACTTACATACTCTCAAATGATAAAACTCAATGCGTTTTAATGAAAACCTGTACATCGATTCTTATCATATTTTATCATATCGCGTATATATAAATTCATGAAACGTTTCGTACAACCAATTTTATTTATGATAACTCCTAGAGTCCTAGAGATGAACTAGACAACCACGACACCCTAGAGTCTCTAGGTATATTGTGGAACTTTTCCAATATCAGAATCGTGTTCAGCGACCTCGAAAACCCCCGAGTGAACATTTTGGATCCATTTCCAAGACAACCTCGTGGATAACCCTCACAACCATGACATCCTGATCCCCAGATACACTGTATGGTTTTTCTGACATCATATCCGTGTTTAACGACCCCAAAAACCCCCGAGTAACAAATTTGGGTCGATTCCCACAATGTTTTACCGAATAATGAATTTTTTTCATTTGCTCCAACAATTACACATGAAAAAATGCATTTTTTCGATGCAGAAATGCAGTTTCTCATTTGCATGAAAATTAAAAAGTGGTCAAATGGAGTAAATGAATTGAGGTATAGGATGCAAAAACCGCATCTCGATGCATCTTACTGCACAGGTTTTCGTACCTTTGGCTATTTCTGTGTTAATTTTCCTCTACTAGTTGGTGTAAAATCAATGTTGCATTCACCATCTAAAAAAATATTCATGATCAAAATTGCAGATAAAAGTGTAGTAGTAGTGGGCAGTATTTCTTGATAGATTGAATGCAAATTAACATTTCAGCTTTGATTCCAATATCATGCGTCCGCTTGATGATAAGATATTGTTCCAGATCCGGTGTTATTATTATGTAGGCTATTAGATTCGTTTTATAGGTCGCGAACTAAGTAACATTCTTCATTCAATAATCGAGATTACTTTTCGATCTTACAACTATATATATTCAGTTATTACTTCATACACATTACATGTTGAGTGACAGTCGGTGCTTGAATATGATACGGTTTTCTATTATTGTTTTTCTCTTTGGTGTGGTTCTATGTGCACCCAATGCTACAACTGTTGAGAGAAATAAGGACCGAGAAGTAAGTATTCAAACATTTCTATCAAGAACATGAGTCAAAAATTTTACTATTCGTCTTACTACCAGATCTGGTTATTCGTTAGATGAATGCACTATAAAATCACATTTATCATGATTAACATACAAAATTGGTATCCACAACCCTCTATGATCAGATAGAACACGTTCTATCAGTTTCATGAACCTTCGGGAATTTTCGCATTTTCGCATATTGAAAAATAGTGAATTTGGTCGATCTCATCGATTCTCATATGACTGGGTCAAAATACACTCTCATTGATGAAAAATTCGATTCTACCAATAGTTTCCCTTTCAGGCCCTGACGAATCATGTCAGAGCGTTCCGAAACCCTGAATTTTGGCAATCCGTTAGATAAATACTCTATAAAATCTCATTTATCATGATTAACGTACCCAAAATTGGTATCCACAACTTTCTATGATCTAATTTAATCCAATAAACTATAGACGGATTCGCACTGTGGATACACTATAATAATATTATTATTCACTGAAAGTACTGTGAAAGTACTGAGGACCTTTCAGCTACCAAGTAGCCATCATCAGAGTAAACTAATTTATACATCAAAATGTGGCTCTTTAAATACTATTTATAATAATGTAAACAATTGGTTACCCTCAGCTGGAGATAAATCTGAATTTATTGAATTGCTCCTGTCTAGTCAAATTAGACAAAAAATCACCCGATTCCAGAAATGGTGTGGATAGCAGCCAAACCTTTTTCGTTTGTTCGGCGTGGTATGTAGGAACATTTTTGCACAATATGCATTTTTGCACTCCCATGATGTGAACATGATAAGCAAGTTTGAAAAAAAATTAATAAAAGCTTGTATGCCATATCCCAATTAAAATCCGTAATAGAACGAAAATGTCTCATAAATGTTCATCATGCGAAGGTCATCTTTCCAACAATGTCACTTTGAGGGGAACTCGATAATCCACCTGCGAGTTTTCGTCGCTCAAAAGCGAGTCATTAAACTGATATTCAACATGAGAAAAAGGGATTCCTGTCGACCTATTTTTGTCTTAAACAAACTGATGACATTTCCCTGCATCTATATTTATAAATTCCTATCAACAATAAGAAATAATTTGGATAACTACAAAACAAATGCCAACTATCATTCTTACGACTAGGCAGAAGTCAGCATTTGCCATCAAAATGCATAATACTTCAAATATGAAACAGCCACTTCCTATATAGGCATCAAACTCTTTAATCATTTGCCCGAAAATATGAGAACTCTGGAATTGCGAAAGTTCAAGTCATCAGTTCAAACTATGCCTCTCAAGCATGCGTTTTATACTGTAGGTGCAAAAAAAATTGAATTTCTAGTGTATCTAAATTGTCCTTAAAAGTTTTAGTGTGTCTAAATTGTCGTATCATTGTTACAATGTCTATATTTTATCAGTACTATTTTTGTATCTCATTGTAACTTACAATCTTACTCTGTGATTGTAAATGCTACTTTTTATTGTTCAATATGACGTGTCCTATCCATTTATGTGAATTATCTTATGGATAAATGAAATATTCTATTCTATTCTAATATGTCGGTCTTACCGGTGAATCTTTTGAAGTTATAAGTGAAGAACAATCCACAATTAATTCTGGCATGAGAAGACAAATACGGATTCACAGTGAGCTGGAAATGCCCCAAAAAGTCTACGTTACTCAATATATGATTCAGATCTCCGTATTGGAAGTTCTTTATGAACGTTATTATCATAGTTTTCGTATTATTATATAATTTATTTGAGAATAAAATATTTAGGTTTGAATAGGCCGAGATAGTGGCGATCAAAGTTCGAAAAATAAGTTTGATAGGAGTTGAGTTGATACTTGCCCCACATCTGACTAAACTATACGCAAACTTATTATTATCATCAATTAGCATCAAATTAGCACCAAATTATGGGATAATTATACTGTGCTGACTTCGCTCTGCCAGCTTCATAGGAAAAAGCATTAATTTTGTAATTAGTGCAATTACTAAGTATTTAATCTGGTTAGGTACTATTTTATAATTATTCGTCAATTTTTGAACCACGGTTCCTTTATAAAGCTATCATAGCATGTGGTTAAATAAAAAATCATTTAATTTTCAATCAGCGCATTTAATTAGCATTTAGTTAGCATATAAATTATGGAATAATAATAAAATAAATATGTTCTGCGGAGTTTGCTCCGCCAGCTTTAGAGACATCAAATGGTTTATCCTATAACTCATTTACATCATACTTCAGAACAATGACGTTTCCGTATATCATAATTTTATAGTCAAAGCGAGAAGTGAAGAAACACGATCATAACCTAAAAACAACTGATTTTTTCAAAATAAACTAGAAGTTTATATCTGGTTATCGAATATTCAGTGGAATCTATAGTTTTAGCCATCGCCTCTCTTTCCTCAGTCATCCCAACATTCTTTCCACAAATAACAACTTTCTCTCTGTAATAATCCAGAAGAAAGAAGTAGGACATGAAATACAATTATTATCGAAACGGAACATAAAGTTGAAAAAAGCGTAGGTAGGTACATTCTGAAGCCAAAGAGTTAAATAATGAGATGTGGAGCATACGAGGGCAAGGTGAGAAGTCCCAGAAAAATAAAACAGATGGCGCCACAATCGAAAATTTCATGTGACATTTATGATTCAACATTTTCAATTAGAACTCATCCGAATTCTCTGACTGATATGTCATTCAGTTCTGTTTTGACACCAACCAAAATCAAGATTGAAGATTTTTATAAACATGGGAAACAGTAAATTTCGGGTCTTGATTGAACATTATTTCTTGCCTTGAAGAAACATTACGCAAACCAAAGCATCGCTTGTTAAACATTATGGGGACTCTTCACCATCGATTTAGACGATTTACTAGTGGTTTACTGATTTTCGGTGTGATAGTATGACCACAAGGGACGCCGAACGTTCTGGCCGTCCAAGTGAGGTTACAATGCCAGAAATCGTCGATAGAATTCATGATATCATATTGGACGATCAGATAGTCGGACATTTTGCATAAATGTTTGAATTTCAGAAAGTCATTTGCCAGATGGGTGCCGCCTCTTTGGCAATGTTCGTGCGCGATTAGAAGAAATGTTCGTGCCGTTTCGTAACCGTGGACGAAACATGGATCCATCACAACAAACCAGAGACCAAAGAATAGTCGAAACAGTGAAATTGTTCTGGCAAATCGGAGCCGAAATATTTATTTATGTTTCCTTTATGCAAAATATATTGGTGTTATTAAATTTCTATAACCAAAGTAAATGTTTATGTGTACTTTTGCCAAAGTCCATTGGAAGAAATTTCACTCCCAGTTAATTCCTTCTCTCATCCAACGATAATGACATACTGGCTACTACAACATCACGAAAAAGCCAACCTTCCCTTTTCAAAGTATCATCTGAAGTCAAGCATAGCATTATCCATCTCAAGAATACGCTATTTAAGAAATTCAACCTTTTTCTAAAATGTTTGTAGCAAATTCAATTCCGGATCCACAAAAGAAGGACATCCTTATACTGCTACCATTGACAGTCATATGCTTGAAATTGTCTTTGGTCAGCGCTCAATTATTAGGTGCAGTCTGTCTGATCTCAATATAAAAAAGCTATGGGACGAGACGTACTTTCGCCTGCTTTCCTCAAGAAACATGCCTCAGAACTAAGACGAGTTTTGCTCAGGCTGTTCACCCTTCTATATAGAATTGTTATGTTTCTTTCCAGGTGGAGGACAGCTTGAGTACAATCTATTCCAAGAAAAGGAGAAAAGACTCCTTCCTAGTAATGACAGATCCTTTGTAGTTCAATCTGTGATTTTCAAAGTAATGGAGAAACGAAACAACATCGAGCTCATCGAATACCCATAGAGCTCAAGAATCGTGAATAGCTGTCGTCAGCAGAGATTAATAGGAGACCTTCTTGCCTATTAAACACATACTGCAAACATATATTGAATAATATGAGTAATCTCTAGCTGTGCCATTGATTTTATATCTCCAAGTCATTTGACTAAGTCTTGCACCAGGCCTGCTTGGGAAACTTCCGTGATATGACTTGCAGCCTTAGCTTTGTCGTTCACCTGCGAGATCATAGATCAATCACTCCATGTGGTCATCTATCACCACATCTATCATGATCGATGGCTACCAACGCTGATGTTCCACAGGGATCAGTCTTGACATCAACTTTGTTTTTGTTCCATATCAACGATCTTTTGAAAGCTATCTTCTATCTCGTCCACAGCTCTGCAGTTGATAATACATTCCATACAACTTTCTCATCTAAAACCCATCTATCATTTAATGAATCCTGCACCCCCTCATGGGACGAGAGTGTGAGGTTCATTGCGAAAAGCGGTTCAGAAAAACTGGGTTTTCTATTCCGTGCCACTTATCACCCCAGTAGCTTATAATCTGCAAAGCACAGATTTCACCTGTTCAGGAGCAATATTCACATGTTTGAAGTTCACCTCTCAAACATACACTGAAGCTCCTGAATTCTTTCTAGAAAAGAACTATTTTTCTGATTGATGATGTCACACTTACGAATTGATTGACCGCTCTAGAGCATCGTAGAAAGGTTAACCACCTCTCCTTATGTTATGAATATTCAAATGATCGGTGTTCATTCGAAATCTTGTCCACCACCAGAAATTCCAAGTAGGCAGACTAGACAAGCTCAAGCTGGTCGCCCCTCCATTGACAAGTTCGAGACCTGCCGAACTTCTTCCTACCAGGCTCCATTTCCCATCGAACGGCAAATTTATTGAATTCTTTGCCTAGTAATAATGTCTTTCCTCATGCTCATAACTTTCAAGAAAAATTTCATATCCCATCTCCTCTCTCCATATTCACCGCTGGGTCACACGATGTTCTTTGAACATTATGGGTTTCCCTCTATTGTATCCAAAATATAGGAATAAACTGTACTAGGCAATAGGGCTCCGATAAGGGCGAAGCTGCAATAATCCGCAATCGGGTGAAACGTAAATTTTGGAATACCGTGATGATAGTCAAATTTGGAAGTAACAGTCTATATTTGGAACATCACTTTTGAACTACTATGTCCGAAATTGAAAAATGTTGATTCTTCATGTTTTCCTTAAAAATTCATGACGGCATGACCTGGTGAAATGAACCTCACCTCCCGATAACGTCATCCAGAAAATACAACGATTTCATAACCAATTGTCAATATACCCATTACCTATATCGAAAGAATATTTAAAATCTACGCTATTTCAAATATCATGAATTGGTAATCTTTGTTAGCATGAATTTGAATTTTGATGTCTGTCCACCGAAGAATAAAAGTTTATCCAAAACATTCTATTTTCCAGTTGAAATTGGTCCCTAGAATTGCATTAGGAAGAGTAGTAGATGCATATTCGATACCGTATCAAGCTGGCCTCAAGATTAATGGTAATGTTGATGGAGTAGATGAATTCTGGTTTTGCGGAGGTACATTGATATCGAAGAACTACGTAATTACTGCCGGTTTCTGTGCTGAACAGTGAGTATGATAGAATTGTTTGATAAACAAATCAGAAAGGAAGACACAAGCAAAAAAGTGGTCTCTGTTTTCAGTTATTGTAAGCTTTGATCTGACAATCCTATGCGATAAGAAGCAATGAGGTCATATTCAATATAGATTACTGCAATATCTATAATATATGATATATAACAGAATATATGATAGAATTGTTTGATGAATAGATCAAAGGGAGAGACAAAAGCAAAAAAGTACCCTCTGTCTTCTGTTATTGTAAGCTTTGATCTGACATGCCTCTGCGGTAAGAAGCAATGAGGTAACATCATGTTCAAATTAGATTACTGTAATATTTATAATGTATAAGATATAATAGAATATATGGTAGAATTGCTTGATGAACAGATCAAAAGGAAAGACAATAACAAAAAAGTAATCTCTGTTTTCGTTATTGTAAGCTTTGATCTGACAATCCTCTGCGGTAAGAAGCAATGAGGTAACACCATCTTCAATATATATTACTGCGATATTTATAATATATTATATATAATAGAATTGCTAGATGGACAGATCAGAAGGGAAGACAAACACAAAAAAGTAATGTCTATTTTCTATTATTGTAAGTTTTGATCTGGCAATCCTCTGCGGTTAGAAGCAATGAGGTAACATCATGTTCAATATAGATTACTGCAATATGTATTATACAGGGTTGAAAAACATGGTCAATTCTTACTAATTAAACAAAATTTATTCAAACGTTAGAACAAGTAACAAAACCAAAAAATTGAACCATGTTTTTCAACATAAAAGTTGGTTTTTCTCGAAAACCATCAACTTTAGAGTTCATGATCAGGAGCATCTCTTTTGTGTAGAAAACATTGGCGGTTCAAATGGTTGTCTCAACACCGTACCTTTTCCAGTGGCGTAGAAGTTGGGGAGGAAAACAACCACTACCCCTTCAGAATGTTCACCAATTATGACTAAAAAAAATGTTTTTTTCTCACAGAACATAGCTTACTATGAGTAAAAAATGCTCACAGAAGCCGTTTTTTGTACAATAAACGGTTCCGGAGATATTCGCAAAAAACGAAATTTTCTTTCCAATTTCAACACCCTGTATCTCAAAACTTAAGCGTCTGTGCATATATGTTAATGAGAACTTTCCTTCTCAAAATCAAATTTTCTATCGATTGTTGAAGTTTTGCTACTAAAACCCGGGACATCCTGTATAATATACAGAGTGTTTCAGTTTTTTCGTTCACAACTCCGGCAAACGATAGAACTTCGGAAAATAATAGGGGTCTTTCATATGAAATTTTCCTCTAAATCACTTCGTTTTCGAGATAAACGAGATAAAGGGTGTTGAAATTGAAAAAAAATTATTTTTGGTCGAATATCTCCGGGATCGTTCATCGTACAGAAAACAGCTTCTGTAAGCAATCTCAACTTATAGTAAGCTATATTTTGTGCGATAAAAATTTTTTTTTTATTGATAATTGGTGAAGACTTTGAAGGGGTAGTGGTTGTTTTTCTCCCCAACTCCTACGCCACTGGAAAAGGTACGGTTTCTTCACGAAAAAGGTAACACCAGTCATAAGCTCTGAAGTTGACAGTTTTCGAGAAAAATCAACTTTTATGTTGAAAAACATGGTCAATTTTTTGATTTTGTTACTTGTTTAAAGAAATTTCGTTTAATTGGTAAAAACTAAATTTTATTTCAAAGAATTGACAATGTTTTCCAACATAAAAGTAAATTTTTCTCGAAAACGGTCAAATTTGGAGATTATGACCAGTACTTTTTTTGTGTAGAAAACATTGGTGGTTCAAATGGGCATTTCAAAACCGTATTTTTTCCAGTGGCGTAGAAGTTGGGGACAAAAACATCCACTACCCCTTCAAAACTATAACCAATTATGAATAAAAAAAAAAAAATTACTCGCACAAAACATAGCTTACTATGAGTAGAGATTGCTTACAAAAGTTGTTTGCTGTACGATGAACGGTTCCGGAGATATTCGCGAAAAAACAAATTTCATTTTCAATTTCAATACCCTGTATCTCGAAAACAAAGAGATTTAGAGAAAAATTTTACATGGAAGACCCCTATTATTTTTAGAAGTTCTATCGTTTGCCGAAGTTATGAACGAAAAAATTGAAACACCTGTATAATAGAATAAACAATAAAATTTTTTGATGAACAGATCAACAGGAAAGACAAAAACCAAAAACTGATCTCTTTTTTCTGTTATTGTAAGTTTTGATGTGACAATCCCCTGCGATGAGAAGCAATGAGTTAACATCATGTTCAATATGGATTACTGCAATATCTATAACATATAATATTTAACAGAATTGTTTGATGAACAGATCAAAAGGGAAGACAAAATTAAAAAAGGTATCTCTGTTCTCTGTTATTGTAAGCTTTGATCTGAATATCCTCACCGGTAAGAAGCAATTAGGTAACATCATGTTCAATATAGATTACTGCAATATTTCAAGCCATGTGGCTTCTCAAGTTCTCAAAAATATTATCAGGTTTTGAGAAATTGAAATGAAAGATTCCTTTTCGAAATAATACAAGTATCCATTGATGCTGGTGCTGAGAATTCATTCAACTGTGATGGAAGAGTATAGGCATAACTAATACATTACTGAACTGAGACCACTGAGATCATTAAAGAAAGAAATAAGCTCAAACCTACATCAATAATTTGAAAATTCAAATACCTGCTTCAGCAGCTGAACTGTCATGTTCAGTAGATCAATGATATAGATACATTTCTATTAATCTACTGAAGATGGCAACTCGCTTAAGAAATCATGCATTTCATTCATAAATATTGATCATATTCATTCGCAGCTATCATATAACATTGCTTGTTATTAAGAAGAAAAAATGGAACAGGATTCCAGAGACAAGGTTCTGTTAAAATTCCTGCGATCAACCAAGTCTTGCAATGATCTTAAATTTGGGTGTTCACATATTTTGACTGATTTTAATAAATACTTTCATATTCCCAAATTGTAAAACATAATAAAACTGATATGAGGAACGTCAGCATAACCATTATATCCATTTGCCATTTTCTCCAAAAATAGATGAGATAATGCTCAGGTTGGTGGGGCTCAAGAGTACCATCCTCATAACTGAAGCAACCGCGCCTTGGTATGAATTGAGTATTGATAATTCTATGATATATCTCCAACCAGTGAATCATTTTCTACTTCATCTTGTTTGATTAGACTAATTTATTTTGCAGCGCAACCACAATATCCATCGTTTTGGGAGCGCATAACATTAAAAAAACAGAAGTAACTCAATTCAAGACGACTAGTAAACGAATTATTATACATCCGAATTACATCAGTACAACCAAAAAGAATGACATTGCTCTAATTGAATTAGCCCAACCGGTTCCTTTGAAGAGAACTATTCAAACTGTTCGATTACCAGGATACAGCGAAGCCAAAGTCGACTACGAAGGGAAAAAAGGCAAAATCAGTGGCTGGGGTCTTCTAGATGGTTATGATACTGATTTTTCTCCAATCCTCAACTTCATGGAGGAGAAGATTGTAAGTAACGATGAATGTGAAGAACTGTTCAAGGATGTTACGGATACAAATATCTGTGTATCTGGGAACTCCGGAAGCAGTACTTGTAGCGCAGATACTGGAGGACCACTAACCGTCAATGGTGTTCTGATTGGAATAGTATCTTTCCAAGAAAAATTTTGTGAGGAAGGTTTCCCATCAGTATTGACGAGAGTTACTAAGTATCTTGATTGGATAGAAACTAATTCCGATGTTGAAATCAAGCCATGATGTTGAATAATCATAAGTAATAAAAATCCTTCGTATTATACTGTATTTTTTAATATCGTATTTGTGAATCATTTGTTCTTTTCAATCTCATTCACTCCTGTTTTGTCTCAACTTTTAGATTTTAAATACAATATACGAATGCATGTTAAATTATTTTGATTCGATTCATATCCTGACGCATTCCACATCATCCGTACCTTTCGTCACCTGAATGAAGAAACAATTACAACTACCTATCATCTTCATAATTGCACATTAAATTTTTATCATGTGGAATAACTTCAGGACATGAGGGACCAATTATGGTACCTTTAGGAACTTCCATTTGTTACTGACAGTTTAGCAGATATGAAATTTTTTTCTTCCTTCGAAATTTACTCTCTGAGTTCCACCTACCAAATAACTCACCATCATTAAGGCTAATTGTTTACCTCTGACTCCGAATTTCGAGAAGGATATGAGGTCAATAGTATCAAAGGCCGCATGCGATTTCTCCCAAAGACATTATAAATGAATTAATTAATTTGAAACCTGCTGTTCCCAAATTATGTTCCTCAAGTCCTTATTGACTTTGAATCGAATTAATAATTTGTATCATTTTCTGAGTAGAGTATCTTATACAATGTGGAAAAATTATATAGAAATCATCAACCATCGAATGATTTCCGAAGAGTTACTTTGCCACGCACACTATTTATCTATTCGGCAACACATTTCTAGTTTTTCACATATCCACTCTGTGTTAATTTCTCTCCCATTCAATTGTTCTTCCGTCCGTATTATATCGAATGCGTCATTATGATTTTCATCTTCCGCTTGAGGAATATGCTCATCTTTCACAAATGAAATTTGTAATTTGTAAGAGTTATTGTATTGTCGCCCAAAATTTGAAGCTATGATGGTGTTTTTTCCGTTTATTAGTACTTATTAATAGAATGGAATCTCATATAATGGAAAAATGATGGTACGATGAAATAGGTACTTACACATGCCATGCAATTGGTGAGAGGTAACTTATTATACATATGCCCTTTACGCTGAATAAACCATAATCATATGAAAAGAATACAGCGTTATAGACAAAGAGGTGGTGGCAAATTCGGTATATTATTTGATCGTCGTTAGGAATAATAAGTGACCATATAGATACTTAATAATATTTGCCGTCTAAGACGCTGCATTTCTATAATAATTGTTAATTCCTTACCAGTTGTATTTTGTCGAAAAATTCATCAATCTTTTGTCTAGTAATAAACTATATATCCACACTGTGGATACACTATAACACTATAAATAAGAAATAATCACCCTTAGCCACTAACAATACTATCAAACTACTGAGGACCTTTCGGCTACCAAGTAACCATTATCAGAGTAAACAAATAGTATTTAAACAGGTCCATTTTCTTGTCTAATTTAGTTAACTGTGATTATGACTACTTGATACCCGAAAGATCCTCAGTACTTTAATAGTATTTTTAGTGGATAAGGGTGATTATTTCTTATTCATTGTATTGTATAGTAGTTTGAGGAGCATTTTGGAGGAAGACTTTCGCAAGATAATTGGTCGGTAGTATCGTAGATCTTCTGTATCGTTCATTTTATAAATTAGTATTCCCGACGATGTTTTCAAATAGTCAGTAAGCACACCCCATCTCAAAGAATTGGTTAAAATGTAGCGTAATGTTTTACAATTTTATTTAGAGGCTTATAAGTAGGTACATCTTAATCCTATGTTGTCTTGGAAATTCAGTGAACTATAAGAGAGTTCACACTGGATATATTATAACTATTGATAAGAATCAACCACCCTTTTCTCCTAAGGTAACACTATTACAGTACTGATAACATTTTTGGTACCAAGTAGCCATCTTCAGATATTTCTCTAAGCGAACTTGAAACCTCCTTAGAATCAAAATTGAATCAGTTTCAAAAGTTTCATATATACATATTGACGTCATTTCCGCGATCACAAGTAAAGATTTCGATTTACATGAACTTATGAACATGCTTAATAGCCACTTTGATTCACTGAGATTCAATGTCGTAATAGAAACAGATAATCAGCTTCCTTTCCGTGATATTAACATTATGAGACATGGTAATCACTTGGATTCCAACGTCTACAGTAAACTCAAACAAACATGTATACCCCGGCGGATTCACCTACACCATTTAGATATAAAAAGTTCCGTTTAATAGTCTAGTTCATAGATTATTGAACGTCCCTTTGAGCCACCAAAATAATAACAACGAAGTTGAGAAGATTCAGCAAATTGTGTTGAGCAATGGTTATCACAAATCTTTGATTCATTATTTAATTTCTTAGCAAAATAAGGAAATTGAAACATGAGCCATTTGACCAAATTAGAGCCACTACCTTCAAATACTACAATAAAATTCGAAATTTTCACTTATCATTCTTCACTAATTAATAATTTTCATAGTTTGTTTTCTAAAATTGCAATACAACCAGTTTATAGATGTAACAAGCTAAAATACCGTTTAGGCAACACATATGATAAAGTCTCCGATTCCGACAAATCTGGGATTTACAAAATCAATTGTAGAGTCATGTTCAAAATGCTATATGGGTCAAACTAGAAGGAACATTCTAACTCGTTATAAGGAACATTTCACCCATATAAAGGAAAATAATGGTGAGAAATCAGCGGTAGCCGAACATATTTTGAATACAGGTCACACCATTTCTCAAGGAAGTTTATCACTAGTATAACACGGTATAGACAAAGCAATTCATTAAATTCTGATTTATCTCCGGCTGGGGGTAACCCGTGGCTTGCATTATTATCCCCGAATAGTATTTGAACAGGCACATTTGGATTTATAATTTATAACTTATAACTCTGATGACGGCTACTTGATAGCCGGAAGGTTCTCAGTTCTTCGAAAGTGTATAAGGGTGATTATTTTTTATCAATAGTGAAATATCTATCAAATAGGAATCGTGGCCAATTAGTCAAAGAAGTAAGTATATATATATATAAGTACGAGTAATATAAGTAAGTGCATATCACGTATAAATAATTATCAATACATAATACTAATATTGTATCAATAATACACAATACATTCAATACAGAAAGAGTCTAAACAGTCGTGTTCCTCTATCTCAAGTGGAGAATCATGCTTATCAGGAAAGAAAGATCAATCAACTATTCAAATACTTATTTCAAATTCCATATTTGTACATTTACTGTGAAATTCAAGTGTATCCATGGAGTCTTCAAGCTAGACTTACGTTAACACATCAAATCAGTCATTTGTGGCATTGCGGTATGAAATGCCATAGAGAAGCTCTACATCTAAATCATTCGTAGAGTACGAATTTACACGGTTACTTACGGCATGGCTTCAGCGCCATTTTTGGCAATTCGTTCTTCACAGGAACATGCATACGAATGCACATATTACTAAAATTATCAAAAATAACTTCTACGTCGACGATTTGTTAACGGGAACCAATTCAGTAAAGCAGGCAAATTCTGTCCTGATGTTTCCAAGGTTTTGGAAACGGGTGAATTTGAATTAAGAAAATGAGTTTGTAATGTACCGTCAAAATTTTCAAATTAGATGCGAATAAACCTCAAAAAACTTTAGGTTTAATGTGGTCTTATCAACAAGATGAAGTTATGTTCATATTAAATGTCAAATCAGATGTTATAGTTACAAAAAGATCGATATGTCAACAATAGCACTGATCGTTGGGCGTACTCGCACCTGTAGTAATTATAGCAACAATTATTCCTCAAAGGCTATGATGAGAAAATGTTTCTTAGAATGACGTACTGTCAGACACCTTATTCAATTTATGATGGAAGTTTCGAGGAGGAAGACAAACTGTGAGTCTCCATTCCCACTGCTATGTATTAGAATTAGACAATTTGGGAAAAATGGTGGTATTACTACTGAATTTTTCCGATAGTTTTCATCAATACTTTAAGATAGCAAATCACTTGCAGGAATACGCAATGGATTAAAATTTTATGAAAGGAAAATGTTACTCATATCATGAGAATTATTGACTGATATGAAATCAATGTAAGAGAATTAGAAACAAATGACCATATGAAATATACTCATTTATCCCATATTGGCCTTTGCCACATGACAATGATAAGGTCTGTCTAGTCCAGATTGATCAGTAACGTCACACACCTACAGTTCCAGACAGCTGTTTCGGTCTACCCATAGAGATCTTCAGTGGAACGAGCAAGTTTGCAACGTTGCGAAGCATCTCCGTTGAAGATAGTCATATCCAGCAATCCACGAGGTGGAGAGACCAAAAAATCTCACGTCATCTGTGAACAAATGTCGCACTAAGAAATCAAACATTTTACCATAATGACTGATTTCTCCAACTTTACAAAAGTTACGGAGTGTACTAGAAAGTTCTCATCATTGTTATCTGTCAAAAGCCAATATAAGATAAATGACTATATTTCGTATATTCATTTGTTTTTGATTCTCTCACATTGGTTTGGTTTCATGTCGCCATCTGGCGCACTCAAGTAGTACTACATTCCCTGTAACTTTTCTAAGCTATGAGAAATCTGTCAATGTGGTACATTGCTTGATTTCTCATTGACACATCTCTGTTCATAGATGGCGTAAGATTTTTTGGTCTTTTTACCTCGTGAAAGGCTCGTTATGACTACCTTCAACTCCTCCAGTAACGTTGCAACCTTGTTCGTTCCACTGATGAATTCTATGAGTGCGAACAGCTGTCCGGAACTATAAGTTTGTGACATTACTGATCAATCTGGATTGGAAATACCTTATCATGAGAATTTCTCCGATTTGTAAGCGAATGTAATACACTCAATGGAAGAGAATGAACATGACAAATAATATGGTGGAGAACAGTTATCGATTATATCGAAATCGCAGATAGGAACCTAACCGATTTATAGATATCGCAGTATATTATGAAACCCAATTTGCTATCGTGAGTAAATGTTTGTAATACCTGGCAGTGAGCGTTGTATAATATGGTGATATTGAATACTTTAGCATATTTAGTTGTTTCAGTAATATATGGGCTAGATGGAAGGAATGTAAGTATATTCCTACTATTCCTGAATCAAAATGACAGTTGGTGAATCTATTGAATCGTTAGCTTAGAATCGTTTCTTATGCAAGGAAATACGTTACAATATCGGTTTGTTTTTTGTGAAATGATAGTACGTAAATTGATATCTCATGATTGACTTTCACCTCTTAAGCTGCTCTTTCTTCTCTATTTCCAAAACCTGGACGATGATCGAAACCAAATTTTATTAATCAGCTGGTTATACATAACAGGTTCATCAGAAAACATCAGCAATGTGGTACTGGTAACATTATAAGACGAATCTACTATTGTTATTCATTAAAAAAAAAACAATTAAAGGGCTGAGGACCTTTGAGTTACCTAGTAGCCATGACCAAAGTAAACTCTGAGCTTACAGTATTCTTAGTGGATAAGGGTGATGGTTTTTTTTTCATATTGGTATAGTATTTCCTCAGTAATTACTTATTATTCCATAGTTTTCGGAAGTTGGAGAATTAAACTCAAATTTGCACAAAACTTGTAGTTGTGGCATTTTTAAAGCTAAGTATTATCAACTGAAGCTAAACCTAAGATGATGTCCTCAAATACAGAGTGAGGCTAAAAGATGTTAACACTATATGGGAGAACGAATATTTTGAGATTAAATTTTTTTTCGCAAATCAAAACATCGCGTCCTGATATTCTATTGAGGAACGAAGGGAGATGGCTACCTGGATGGAGGTCTTCCAGTCCTCAAGCATCTTACAAGAAAAATGCAAGGCCTGGACCGGAGATGAGGCACCATCGCGCCTAATACAATTAGTTGGATCTACGAGAAGTTTGTCCAGACGGGGTCGGTTCAAGACGTTTGCAAGGGGTTCAGCGGTAAGAAGAGATCTGTCCGAACCGAAGAGAATATCATCCACGTTCAAGGAGCGAATCTAACATTTCGCAAATGTCACTGGTTGGGATTTTTCATCGAGATTTAGGAATGAAGCCATACCCTGCCCCTTACAGTCTGATGTTCACCCGACATGACCCTATGCAATTTTTGACCATGAGACATGGTTAAGGATCGGGTCTACGCCAGCAAACCTCGCAACTTGGACGACCTGAAACAACGCATCACTCACGTCATCTCTGGAATTCCTGCCACATGACCCAAGGGACAGACTCCATAAGTGTATTGAGAGGAATGAGTGCCAAACCGAAACGATTTAACCAAATCTTTGCCTTGTAATTTAAAGTGATTAAACACCCATTTAATGTTTAAAAATTTTTGGCCTCAGCGTATATCAGGAATAAATCTGAATGCGGTACAAATTGACAGATGCGGGTTCACTATGGTTCGGATGGGAGAATTTACAGAATGGTTGACAAGTGGTAAATTATAAGTATCGATTTGGTCATAGAAAATGATATTGCTATTATTTTCTGATGTCTTATTATTTCCTGGGATGCTACAATTTTGAGTTCTTGGATACTTAAAATATCACGTAGCTGACCATTAGTCTGATTGATGAACTTTTAATTCGCGATAATACAATTAATTACGCAGGAAATATTAAGTTTAATCTCACTTCACGGTTAATAAATGTTATAAACATAATACCGGGCTCCCCAAGTGTTCGCCATTAAATACTCTACTCGCAGAAGTATTTACTTGGAGAATCAAATACTAAATTCATAGTTCCAGCACATATTTGTTCATTAGTATCGCTATGTTGACGATATAATCGCTTGCCTTTCAGGTAGTACCGGGCAAAAAAAATTTATTTCTTACATATATTAACAACTAATATCTAAAAATCGAATTCACCTTAGAGATAGAAAACAACAACTTGTTAGACTTTTTAGATCCCACCAGTTCACATACAAATAATTACCCCATTCCTTCGTTATTTATCACTAGCTCACCCACACAGATGTCACCATACACAACACTTCTTTACACCGGAAATCACACAAGTTAACAACATATAACTCTATGATACATAAATATCAATAACTCATTGAATAAAGATAACTCCCATCTGGAATTATACAGAATCATAGATATTGCTGAAAACAACGGATATGGTGTTAAAATAATAAATAAAATATTTCAAAATAAACTTAAGAAAGAAGCTCTAAATCTAATTTATCCGCTGATTAATTATATTACCTAATCATATTTCACATTTTTAACATATTCAGGTAAATAGTCACAAAAAATATCTCAATTAATATATATTATTAATTCAAAATCAAAAAAATATTAATTAAAGAACTCTGGAGTATACTGGCTGAGGTGTGAGGCCTGTAATGCCTTGTATATGGGTTAAACCGAACTCAGTTTCAGTGTAAGATTCCACGAACATTTGAGAAATTACAAGCTCGAAGAAAAGGACCCTAATTACGCGAGTCATCTATTGGAACATAACCATAATTTCACCCTTATTGCCAATATTTGACATATTCAAGAAAAATGATATAAACTCAATATTCAATAAATGATAAGTCTTGACAAAATTGGTAACATTGAAAGGAGGTGTTTTCCAAGGCGACTCCTTGAGTCCCCTCTTGTATACATCACACTGCTGTCACTCTCCATTAACTTAAGACTGACTCGTGGATATTACTCTGGACCACCGAACGACTGGAGCCATCAGATCACTTATTTATTCACATGGATGATCTGAAAGTGTCTGCCTCTGGGCCGTAGGCATGGAGTTGGGATTGGACAAATGCGAAGTGTTTCATTCGAGGAGAAAACAATAGTAGCATGATATATAATTATTGAATTTATACCTGTTATTCACCAATTGTCAAATATTTTGCAAATAAACACTCACTCGCAACTTGTTTACCCCAATCCCTCAATTTGTACCAAAATTCAGTTATATTTATAATATTTAGGGATATAATTTTTGATTAAGCTTTAGTTGATAACTTCTGGAGTTAAGAATGCCAGAGTATGGTGAAATAATTTTTCATCATTATTTCTATATTAAATGCTACAAGTTTTGTATGAATTTTAATTTGAACGCCCCCGTCGAACATTCCACCACTGATTCACACGATGTTCTTCGAACATTATAGGTTTTCTTCTCGTGTAACCATAGTAACTTTCTACCAAAACTTGAGATGATAAAATGATGCATAAGCTTCAAAACCATATCTTCAGTTCCGGCAACTAGAATCTACAAAGATTGAGTTCGTTATCCCATGATAAGTGATATAAAATGCTCTAGTACTTATTTTTGGAGCACGAACGATTACGATCGAGCATAAATGAGCATAAGCAAATGACGATGAAGTCGTGAGAAAAAAAAGGCTGGTATAAGTTTTATTGCTTACTTTTCGACCACTCAACTTGTTGTTCTGATGCCTATCTATATTCTATATGATGAGCCAATAGAGAGTACTAGTGCGGTTAACAGAGCTAATCGTGAGAAGCTCACACGTAGCTTATATCAGCTGCGAGGGCAAGGTGAAAAGTCTCTGAAAAATAAGACAGATGACGCCATAATTGAAAATCAAAAATGTGACATTTGCTTGACTAGAACGTATTAAAATTTCCAGATGATGTCATTGTGAGCAACCAACCTTCAAGATTTTTGTAAACATGGAAAAGAGTGAATTTTGAGTCTGGATTATTTCTTGCGTGGGAAAAACATCAGGCGAATCAAAACATCGCTTGTTAAACATCATGAGGACTCGTCATCATCGATTGGATCGATTCATAAGTGGCTTACTGATTTTCGTTGTGGTAGTATGACCACAAAGGACGTCGAACTTTCTGGTCGACCAATTGAGGTTACAACGCCAGAAATCGTTTGCATAGATTTTTCAATATGAGAAAGCTTTCTGCCGGATGGGTGCCGCATTTGCTTTCTGTTGGAACAAGAGCGAGCAAAAAGGCTTTCTGCGCTGTTTCATAACCGTGGACGAAACATGGATCCATCACAATACACCAGAGACCAAACAACAGTCGAAACAGTGTAGGTGTCTTGGCAAATTGAAGCCGAAAAGCAAGTTGATCGGCCAACAAAGTTATTGCGACAGTTTTTTGGGATGCACATATCGAAAGGAGTATATTATGCGGAGCTGTTGGATCGATTCGACGCCGCAATGACAAAATAGCATGATTTGCACTACGAATTGGTTCGTCATCCGCTTCAATTTCCAGATTCGGCCACCTGAGATATTCATCTATTCCCAAACTTTGAAAAACGGCTCGGCTGGAACAGATTTGGCTCCAACGCTGAGATCATCGCCGGAACAAACGCCTATTTTGAAATATTGCCGAAATCGTATTATTCGGAAGGAATCGAAAAATTAGAAAAACGTTAGACAAAGTGTATTGGACTACAAGGAGATTAAGTTGATCAATAAAATAAGTGTTGACAGAATAAATCAATTCTTGTCTCATTTTCAGGTACTTTCCCCTTGCCCTCGTATTACAAGCAGCTCAGGATGCGCTTATTTTGATTGTACATGTGTTCATAATATAAAAGTATAGTGATACAACAAACTAAATATTCTTCGGATTTCCCGTGTCCAGAACTGAATCTAAGACAATATGTTAGGTTGGTTCAATTTTATATTCCAAAAAATATTACAAATAACAATTTCTTAGCTCACATGAACTTACAGTTCACAGTCAGAACAGCAACTGATTTACAAGTAATGACAAACATAACTCTTAGTCAAATACTTCTTCACCAATGATGAACTCTGTATCATGTACACTATATGCGTCTTCATTATAGGACTCAGAACAAGAACGCAATTATAATGACAGCATGCGTCGCTGACTCGCAGGTTTGCATGAACCTTGGTGTCAGTGTGACATCATGCTCCAATCACTAATATACACACTTGCGTCACGTTCATTGGGCGGGAACGTTCTGAATATGCTCCGATCGTGCTCAAAGTGCTCTAGAAGAACCGTTCGCGCACAAACGTTTTTTCGTGCATACGAGACGGGAACATTCCGCTGTCACCATCACTACCCACGATCAACAGTGACTTTGATAATCTAAATTCTTTTGTTTTTCATTCAAAAGTATAAGCCACTAGCTAATATACCGGGGGTTTTCCGGGCTGCAGGATCGAATAATATTTTTATCCCTCAGTATTCTTCTTCAGATAGTAAGTCATAATATATAATACGCCCGAAGGAGCAGATGACGATGGCCTAATGATATTTCGAATATGACAGATCATAAATGTTTCTTGAAGATCGATTCTCTATTCGTCAACTTTAACAATTTATAAATTACAAAAACTGTACATTCATTTTTTGATAAGTATATAGGTTTGTCTCATATAAACAGTGTTTGTGTCGTAAGCTACCTATCTACTATGTTGCCATCTATTCCCAACTCTTCCAGTATCATTGAAGGTACACAGGCCTTCTTCTCTATGGCCATTCATTGTAGATTTTACCTGAGTCACCACGGCGTATGCATATATTCTTAGAAGCGAATTAGTTGACGAATTATGATTGGACGCTGCGCTCAAGCTTGAAGCATAAACTCGATCTGCCTAATGTGAGCTATGAAGCTAGATTCCATGACGTTGGCAAGTTGTAGTAGATTTTTGCGTGTGAAGTTGATACTTCACCCATACGTAGTGCTCAGCAATATTTGATTCTTGTTAATTTAGGTATGATTGAATGATTACACTCATTTTTCTATTCATGTGTTCGAATTTTATGGTGAGGCAGAAATTGTTTTTCCAAAATGGAGAGTTAGCTGCTACATATTTTTACATAAACATTTTCAGATACCTTCAGTTATTTCCTCTGGAATGAACGCAGAAATTGTGTTAGGCCGACCAGCAGAAGCTCATTCGATACCGTATCAAGCGTGGTTGAAGATTACTGGAAATATTAATGGCATAGATGAATTCTGGTATTGTGGTGGGACATTAATCTCAGTAAACTATGTACTCACTTCCGCTTATTGTGGTCAACAGTGAGTATACATTCATTATGGTTGTTTGAGTAAACTTATAGTAATACTGTGAACCCTCTTTAACTTTAACAATAAGTTGTATCTTGCTATTACAAAAATTTGAAAATATCACAAAACTAGAATTTTCTTTCACTTCAGAAGAAATTAGGTGAACATTGGTTAACGAAATCTCAAATAAATCTAAATGGAAGACGATTATATATTACCAATCCTTCCCCATCAGCACCGATAATTGCAGGAGCGAATTGAAAAGAACCTTTAGAATAAGTTCGCAAACTGTATGAAGGCATATTTGAACATCTTTCCAGATTGGTTTCGGGTTTGTTGTTTACATATTATAAGAATAACATCCCAAGCCATCATTTGCAAATATAGATAACATTTAATCAGTCGTAGAATTCAATTTAATTTTTCTTTGCTCTAAATGGCACAAGACCAATTCCTAAAAATGAAAATAAACTTAACAAT
The DNA here is from genome assembly GCA_958510875.1 of Endomychus coccineus. Classification (NCBI taxonomy): domain Eukaryota; kingdom Metazoa; phylum Arthropoda; class Insecta; order Coleoptera; family Endomychidae; genus Endomychus; species Endomychus coccineus. The sequence goes on from OY294069.1 coordinate 40,025,588, forward strand.
CAGGACTAGATGAGTCAGGTGAAGGTGATGTATAATTCTCTAATAATTAATTTTAAAACTTTCAACTAGTTTCACAAATCGGCTTATTTAAACAATTCAAAGACTGGTTGAATAATCATTGAAGATAAGTGTATTCCTTATCCAAGTTGTATGTTGATGGTTGTAACACAGACATATTTGTATCTTTTTTGAACAGCATATAGTTGAATAATACGTTATGAACATTCCTCTTCTTAGTGAGTTCCTAATGCCCCTTAGTAAATAACACTTTTTGACAGATTAACAGCTACATTGTGAGAATACTAATTTTTCCTTATGAAGTTCTAGGGCAATCTTTGGAATTCATCTAACCAATTTCTGTCTGGAAGCTTTTAGATGAAATTTTGTAGGTAGTTTTAATAATTTTTGAATTGTTTGAACAAAAATTTTTTTTTTAGAATTTATTAAATTTTTATGGTTTTTGAATATAAAAAACTATTTATATTTATAATTAGGAATTACATTTCGAAACAATATGTAGGGAAAAATCTTGGCTTCCAGATGGATTCAGCGTCACAATAGCACGACATGATGCCGACGTTTCGCCAACCATTACAGGTGGCATCTTTAGGGCAGATTCGAGGATTGAGTTGAGACTCAGTTCCAGCTTAAGTTCAGTTTAGTTACAAAATTTGCATAATTTTTTTCCAAACATATCCTTTAGATTTTTTGTAAAAAACACATGAGCATCGCAATTTTGAAAAGTAATAGCAAGTATCCTTTAAACGGAACATTCTGCCAGGACAAAAGATCTCTCTCCTCTAATTTCAAAAATATATAGGTTGTTGATATTTAGATTAGCCGTTTTTGAATTATTTAAGTTTGAAATTTTGATCAATTGAAGTGATGATAATCGAGTTGGCCAGGCGTTCCTCATACTTCGATGTGACATATGTGTTGCTCCACTTTAAATATAAACATTCAGTTAGGGAAATGGGTTTCTCGGAGGAAGAAAACTTTCAAGTAGTTCGTATTTTTTATTCTAATAACGATAGAATGGATCCAGTTCAACAGCAATATCGTCAAATTAATCCTGGACGACGAGTACCATGAACTGACACAATCAAACGCATTGTCCGGCAATTTAATGAAACCGAAAATCTCGGCCGAAATAAGACAACTATTGTTAGAAATGAAAAGGGCAACATGAATATTTTACTCTACTTTGAAGATTGAAAATACTCGTAGGATTAATTTCATACAACATACAAATTTTATAAAATACCGAGAGTTCAATCTCATTTGTTTCCCGACAATTTGAAAAGTCATCTTACAAAGTTCAGACTACTTTGAAATATAAACATCACCCCTACAACTTTATGCCAGTTCAAGGCTTATCTGAAGAAAACAAAATTCAACAGTTATAATACTGTCACGAAAATTAAGGAATGTAGCAGAAGATTCCGAGTTTTAAGGAAAATATATTTTCACTGATGCAGCAAGCTTCACGACGAGGGATGTTTAATCGAAAAAATAAGTATCATTGGGCAACTAAAACTGCACATAAAATTCAACCAGTCTGAATTCAGGGATGTAGATCAGTTCACTTATGATGTGGCATGCTGGATACCCAAGTAATTGTTTTTGATGAGTATGGTAATCGGTATTTAGATTTAATTCAAAATTATATTGGAAATTATTTGGAAGGCCTTCCAGTTCACCAATACTATATCCTTGTTTGGCAACAAGATGGGGCACCACCTCATAATATCGTTCAAGTTACTGAGTACCTAAATGGCAGATGATCATTAGGTAGGCAAACAGGGCACAATTCAATGGTCGGCTAATATCCCGGACTTAAGCCCGTCCAATATTTTCCTGAGTGGATTTCTAGGAAACTGAATTTATTATGACAGATCTGAAAATATAATAGTGTTGAGACAAAGAATTGAACAAGAAATAGTCTTGCTCATTGGAGATCATCCAGATTTTATTTCGAATGCGATCCATCACAAAATGAGAGATAACATTAGAAAATGGGTCAGAAATCATGGTAGATATATAGAAAACATATAGTCATTTACTTCACTTTATATTATCATTAACGTTTGTTGATTTTTTCAATATGTTTCGTCGATAATAAAAATTGTCTTCTTTATAATTCTCAAATCTTAAACGCCTCATCCAAATATCAATTGTTATTACAATAAAAAAAGGCAAACTACTTGAAGCTTCTCTGCCTCCGCATAGCCAGCCCATTATAAATGTATCATCTCTGACGTATTTTGGTCCCGTAAGCGAAAACATTGCTAACATTTTATGCCGGCATAATCTTAAAATCAGTTTCAAACCACAAACTAAACTCTGCCATCTTACATAATGCTAAAGACAAAACCTATAAATATAGTAAACCTGTAGTTTATGAGCTAATTTGCCGGGACTGTGATAACTTTTATACAGGTAGAACTTCTAATTTTGAACTCACATACCAAGAGCATTTTAATTTTTTCAGACTTAACAGAATAGATCCAACAATTAGGTCATACATTTCCTGATTGATATAGTCTAAGCATTCTACATAATCAAACCAAATATTTCAAATTAGATACATTACAATCAATAGAAATTCTTAAAGGTTTCAAAAACTTCTTTATTTCGGACCGAGATATTATAAGCTTATATCGTCATAGTTACGCTATCAATAATGAGGGTCATAACTCCCTTGGGACATTATAGATTCTATAATTCCCTCTACCTTTCACAAGTAAAAATAAAATAAGAAATGCTAATATATATATATATATATATATATATATATATATATATATATATATATATATCTATATATATATTTAGAAATCTGATGACATCTTTAGGAGATAAAACAGCGGACTTTTTCGGCTTATAACTCTTACTCTTCCGTTTCAAAAAAGCCTCTAGTTCATTGAACATGGTGATTCCTTGTTTCTCATGTATAGTCACCATCGATTTTAGCATTGACCATTTAGTCCATAATTACTACCAAATCTACCGAAAAACATAGAAAATTCCTTACCATTTCTTGAAAATATGCCAGGAATACAGTTTCAGTGGCATCTTTTGGCATAACATTTTTCCGTGTCAGCCACTCCAGATATATTTTATATTCTTTTTTGTATACGGCTTCACTTTTCGATGGAAATAATGATTCTCTTGCTTTTTCAGCATTTTTTAAAATATCCTTCATTATATTTAGGGTAGAAAACACGTTTTTAACGCAAACACAACTTGATAATGAAGCTTTGTTTGTAAACAAGTAACATAGCAACAACCTAGCAAACAACAAAACTCCTATAATCAACGGTACCTGATTCAAATATAGCGGCAAGGTAATGAATTGGTGCATTTATTCCGTTTTAAAAATGAACAAAATTTTAATGAAATCGGTCAGAAATAAAATTATCTATGTACCACGGGAATTAATGAGCCTTGATAACCTCAGGCAATTGCTGCAAACTTTGCCATCGGTAATTAAGGCCCTTATAATTCCCATGAAACATAAATAACTATTAACAATATCAGTTAGACCTATAAAAAGTGATATTTTCCTTTATCTTTCAAAGCACTCTTAGAATAATTCGAATATTGAATGATAATTATCCTAATGCACAAATTGTTTCTTGATTCCCACTGAACTTTCTTTAGATTTCAAAATTTCCGATGATTCCTTACTCTCATTTGTAAGCTCATTAATCCTATTGTACTTTAGTTCCCAATTGTACTTGAAATGTTCATTGTTCACTTCATAGTTTTGTATGTGTTTGATGACACTTCGGTGTTGAAACTATAGTAACGTTTTCATGTTATTATTAAAAGTGGTATACGAACAAAGTAGTTGTTCTTTCATTCAATCATAATGATAAATTTCCATAAAGTAACCAATTGTACCATCGACATATTTTTGTATTTTTCATATGAAAAAAGGAAACTAAAATAATTGACAGCACCCTTCAGGAATATCAAGTACATCGACCTACATATTACATCTTACTTACTTATTTCCAAATCTGATCTCAATTTTCATTGCAGCGCATCAACCGTCTATATTATGCTTGGGGCTCATAATATTTCAGACAGAGAACACTCAATTCAACACTACTAGTGAGAAGATCATTGTTCACCCATATTACAATTATAAAAACAAAAATAATGATATTGCTCTCATTAATCTCAACGGAACAACTCCTCTATCTAGAACCATCCAAACTGTTCTATTACCAGGATCCAATGAGGCCCAACTTACTTATGAAGGGAGAATAGGCAGTATCAGTGGCTGGGGTCTAGCCGATGGTTATGATTCCGAAGTATCACAAGGGCTCAACATTATGGAAGGAAAAATAATAAGTAACGATGAATGTCATGAACTGTTTAATGAGATCACAGATACGAATATATGTGTGTCGGGAATTTCTGGAAGCAGTGCTTGTAGCGCAGATACAGGAGGACCTTTAACTGTGGATGGTGTTTTGGTTGGGATAGTATCCTACCACGATCGATTTTGTGAAGAAGGCTTCCCATCTGCCTTCACAAGAGTTACTAAATACCTCGAATGGATTCAAGAGAATTCTGATGTTACGATCAAACCAAGAATATTTTAGAAAAGGATGGTTCTTCTGAACTGTTGTTCGCACTTGTAATATATTCCATATAATGATATTCTTTTTCCTTAAATGGTTCAAGATGGATTCAAAAATTACACAACTATATCGTAGCAATAACAATCGAAATAGTTTGCTGCAGACAGGTGAAGTTGATAAGTGTAGAGAGATGGTTGATCCAATCACTATAACCATGTCTTCTGGCAATTTTCAAAATAAACAAAGACCAATAATTCAATAAATAACAAGCTGATCAATAATTTGAAAAGATTTATTAGGTATGAAAAACGAATTGTAAGGTATAGGTGAATATAATATGCGCATGTTGTTAATATGCCAAGGGCTCTAGTTTGCCTTAATCACAACATATGATAGTACTAGTATTAAAGGTGGTTTGGCATCTCTCTATTATGCGGAGTAGAAATATTTTCACTAGGTATCACAGCATTCGAGTGCAGTCATTTAAATTCTTTGTGCTTATGACATTTACGCGGTAAATTTTTCTTTACAGATATCGATTATTATTGTGATTAATTTGCAATATCTTGTAATTCATGCATAATTATTCTAGCTTAGATTGTGGTAGGAAACAATCGATTTGCATTGAAGCTTTAATAAAACAATAGCTCATCTAATCTTACTTGGTATGTAACAATATGCGCACAATATGTTCATGAGGGCGCACAATGTGCCCAACTATGTAGCCTAAGTGCATTTGGGGCTAAGCCCCCTCCCCTCTAACGATGATGAATATGTTCATAAGGAGATTGTCGAAATATTAATATACAATGATGAAGTAAGCTTTTTAAATAATGTCAATCATCCAAAATAAATATTTGAGCTATAATAGTGTATTAATTTCAAATGGTAATCGACATAATCATGTTTGACCACTTTATTCACTCACTTGGAAATATGGCCACATGTATAAGCTTTCAAAAATTGAGCTAAAAACAATTTTCGACGAAAATAAACTTTCACATGACATAGAGTCTTTCCACGTGTTTGTTTTAACTCAGTCGAAATATTACGCATTAAGTTTTGAATCATGAGGAATAACATTGCGGAGCGGAGCCTACGCCTTCTTCTACGGGTATAAGCTGCTTCTACGGCATAGCTCGTAGACAACAGTTAGTGATTTATACTTCAATTTGTCTAGCTCATGTGCTACTCATTCTGGCCATCACTTCCTAGGTCCGCCTTCTGGTTTCTTTCTTACACTTCTCGCTTCAAATCTTCTCTCATATCTTTCTTGTTAGTCTCGAGCTGTAAATTTGTTTGATCAGACCTTCCGGATCATTTTTTCCTAGAGTTTTCCTAATGTTTTCTCCTCTAACCTGGTTAAGCGCCTCCTCTAAGATTCTTGCACATATTTTTGCAATCTTCATTGTCTCCCTTTTTATAGATTCAGGTTACTGTTCCAACCCTCCAGTCTTCTTGACATTTTTCCCATTTTGTATGCCTCATTAAATATGTGTACCGGCTTCTGCGTGGCCGATTTTGCTTGATATTTCATATTTCCCCTAGTTATTTGGTGGTGTCCTTTGCTTTTCCAGAGTTTTCCTATTGCTTCTTTAACATCATCATTCTCTATAACTCCCTATAATTCATGTTTGTCTTCCATTGAGCCTTCCATCTTGATATTAGGCTCACTTTCTTGACTATCGGTTTTGTTTAGATAAGCTTCCGGATGTTAGTACTGATTTTGAATTTTATTTAGGAATGCGGAGTGAGCCTCAACTTATGGCACCTAGTTAGTTGCTGATGGTAGTATAAGTGTATCCTGTTAATGAATAATCAATCATCACAATATTGGTCAGATGAAGTAACTACAGATATGAATAATGAACTGTGAAAGTGCCGTAAGTGGCATTAGTCTCACATATTTCTATTGATTAATAACGTAGTGTCCACATGTTGTCACTGCATTTATACGGGTATTAGGGAGTAGGTACCCTTATAGTTATGAATAATAATAGGCATTGAAATCTGTTAATTGAACAAGAATTCTGATAAATAACGTGGCGCGTGTTCATAAGAAGGTCACGATTTCCCACACTTCAAACACGACCAACTACTTTCTGTAGATTGAGTTTCCTTCCTAATGTAATCGCAGTTTATTCTGTCCGAAATAGTTCCTTGTGTGAGACTCGCTTGAAAATAGATTTTTGATATGAATCGTGGACCTTTTGACTACAATAAAACTCTAGTTATCCCTTTGGTCATAAAAGACACCAAATTTAGCACCTTTTCGGGCAGAGCAGGGTACAAACTTTATTTACCTGCAACATTCTCATTTTTAGTCCTTATTGGTTTTCGGGCTAGTGAGTTTTGTTGTAATAGTGTTAGAATATGGCGTTTCCGGTTTTGTGCTTGGGCATCTTGTAGTGACACTTTCAGGAGAAAGCATGTATCTCCCGATGCTAAACAAATAATAATAATATTTGCTAAGATTATAATTCAAGTGATAGCTTAGCCAAAACGTCTGCTTTAACAAGTACTCCTTTATCTTCGGTACAGGATATAGTACTATAAACTATTCATTGTTCCTAGAGAAAAGCGACATGACTGGCTCATTTAGGAGTATTGACGAGAATGATTCATTGAGGACAATTTATAAAACATATGAAGAACAATCTGTACCTACACTGGTTTCCCTAAAAGATAGGCTGACAAACGAAGGAACCACAAAGTTCATGGGAATGGCGTCATGAATATTTGATGGCTATTAAACAATATATAGCTGAAAATCGGTCAATTATCTATCTTGTTGAAAAATGGTTTGATACACATGACACTGCGAAAAAAATCGGTTGTCTGTAAAGTCGGTTTAATGACGATAGTTGAACGTGACAACGTCATATGAAAATACTGATGGAATGGTTTCATTTTTCAAGATAAAATTTTAACTTTATTTGTTTGATAGATATTTTGTATGGATATAGAGAAGGAGGTAAATGGAAATCACAATTGAATTGATCAAGTTACATTTATTTGTACGCATAAATACAATTATGTCAATTTAGCTTTTAAAAAGCCCGCCCCAATGTGTTTGATATAGGAGAAAATTGTTCCCTTTGACGGCTGGCTGGTCCAACCTGTCATTTCAGACAAGTTGTTATGATATGTGGAAGATTTAACATTTATGTTTTAATTTTTTGAAATCATAGATACGCTCGATAATTATTTCGATCGAATAGTAAAGCAATTGATTTTTTACTCATCGTGAAATAGTTCTATTAACTTATTGTTATAGTTTTGTCAATTATAGCATAACCTACAATCCCTGCACTAGCGGACCGATGCTATTTATTTTAATGATGAAAGCACGAATATTCGACAATATATCACTGAACATATATTTAATATCGAAAGAATCATTACCTTTATCGCCGCAATTATCGTTGCTATAAACAATTGACACCACATTCACTTTTCACTGCACTACATACTTGACGAAAACATGTAAATGTATTATTTTGTATAGCAGCTGTCCACGTGGACGCATCGCTCACTCAAGTAGGAGACGCTCTCGCTTGCACTTCAAGCCTTGAATGGAACGCCTTAGAGCGAGGTAACGCCGCATGCTCAAATGGAACGCATCAGAGCGAGGTAACGCCTCATGAGTCATGTTTTCTCGTGCGTACAGCCGGCTCCATCGAATTATAAGACGTTGTCCCGTCAAAAAGGATGGAATGATTCAACAAAAAATGCCAAACCAAAATCAAATGAAGGAAAAAGAATAACAATAATTCATGCAGGTTCAGAAAATGAATTTGTTCAGCTAAAACATAACAGATTCCTCTTTAGATTACCACCAAGATACTGAAGGAAAACTTTCTGAAGATTGGTTGGAACATCGTCTTCTTCAAAAAATACCCAAAAATAGTGATGAACAATGCTAGTTATCATGGTCATAAAGTAAAAACGTTGCCTAGCAACATCACCAAAGCAGATATTCAAAATTTTATTATGATAGATGATAATACATATTTTCAAGAAACAGAAAACGGAATCTTTTAGAAGTATTGAAGGTTTTCCAAATTAATGAAGAACGTGATAAACTTGTATAATATGTACTATACATATAGCATATATTATACCTACAAAATTTCCAATCGTTTGCATGAAGGAAATATCTTTAGAAGAATAATATTAGTATCAAGGGCAGACCAAAATGATGCTAGATCCACAATACAGATGTCAATTGAATATTTCAAATACTACTATTTTCTATGTTGATACAAATTCTGTAATGGAAATGGTTCAATCGATCTGGAAATATACTGCCCTCGATGTACTAGTTCACGGTAGAGAACGTCATTCGATATTTGAAGTGATGTCACGAACATGGGCATATGTATGTGCATCACAATTAACCGATGCTCATTCTCAAGCGTAACTCTTTGACATCTAAAGACCTAGGTGTAGTCCAAATCATATAAAATGATATTTACGTCGAAATCATTTGATACGCGAATGTACATATTCCATGCTGGCTGTATGAAACTTCGAAAGATGGTATAGCGGCGCGATGAAATAGTGACGAGGTCTTGCCTACAGCTGATACCCAATATTTTCATCAAATAGAATCATTAGGCTAGCGATTTGTCATATATTGAGAATTTAATACTTCTAAAAGGGTGAGCCTAAGACTCAAAGGCTCGTATGTACCTATCTGTATAGCTGGGGACACGGAGGTCTGGTCCTATGACTCGCATATAGAGAATATTTGGACTGACCTCCATTCATATAGCAATACAAAGCCACTGGAGAAAGAAGCTTGATAAATAATACAACTGGAAATTCTGAATATCAGAAAGATAACCAAAAATCAGTAAGCGGTTTGTTTTGGCCTCCAACCCTTATAGATTATTTAACTAAGCTATCACAAACAAAAGTAGGTTCTAAGAAGAATGTTTCACTAATTGCTGATCTTTTTCGGATCTATATTCTGCTTATTATCTACATCTATCACCCCAAAATGACTAGTTAGCAGCAAAAAGTCTAGGTAGGCACAATAATCAACAAACGTTAGTTGAATTATGAATATCCCACATACAAGTACATTATATAGTGATATTGAACTTTACATTTTCGGAAATGTGAATGAAAATTATACTCCAATGAGCAAAAAAATGCACTAGTTATACAACCATAAGAGGTCTAATCTTCAAAATGTCAAACCTTCTTAATAACATGAAATATGGCTTACGTTAATAGTCAACAAACAAACCTGATAATTTGCAATGTTATTTCCAGACGAACACTTGAAATCCATGCGAGATGTACTTGGCACATATCTTTGATCCTATGAAATAACAACATTGTAAGAATAAGGGAAACACATCCTTTTCTATACAACACTATAAAGTAGTAGTAGTAGTAGTAAAGTTTACTCATTTCCAAATTCATTCCGTACGCTCGTTTCAAAATCAAAGCAGTTCGTTCTATCATTTTGTTCAAAATGTCCACACAGAACAACAGTACCTACAGCAGTGCGGGCGATCTTCAAACATTCGACTTACATTTCTTAACATTTTTGCATTGATACTCTGAAATTATTTTCTTATTCTGTCCTCCATATGATTTTGTGTAGTTGGCAGTTTGGAACATTAAAGTCAATTTTAGATAACACTAGTGATTGAGCTGGCCATGCAATTGGTCCTTATATACACCTACCAGGTAAATGAATACTAAGAAGATTATAGATTAATCTAATGTAATGTACCGGAGTAAATGGTATCCTCAAAATACCAAATAAACCAGACCACTCCAATACCGTCGAAAAAAGGTCCAATTAACTGATCTCTAACTGTACCTCCTCAAAGATTCAGAGACCACCTAGTTTGACAGATAGTTGATATGAGATAGGGATTACTCGTGGAATAATAATGAAAAGTATATATATTCATGGTTTCATTCGTAAATCGCAACTTTCTGGAGAAAGCTGTCAACCAGTAATTCTTGATGTAACTGAATATTGAATATATGCAGATTCTTTGGACGAACCTTTCACTTGTTGGCACGAAATTCCACCTGTAATAACATGGGGATCATTCGTAACTACCAGCATCACATTACATCCATTCTCATCGGCAAATACAGTTTTTGTCCTTCATGTTTTACATGAGCTACTGAACTCGTACGAGTAAAACAATCAATAAACCTTTCCAGTTATTTTATCTGGCTGTCTCTGCACGTGATGTCTCTGTTTGTACATTCTTCGTGGTAATATATGAAATGTTGAATGTTCTATTTTAAAGCACTTTGTTGAAGGACAAACTTGTAATTATCACTGAAGACTGTCTCATTGTAATTTTTTCACGGTTTACTAGTTATAATACAAATAATTTCCAAAAATCTTCCAGTTATTAAGTTGGAAATATGCCAGAGATTGATGGTTCAATAAAGGTCATAGTTTTTTCACTTGTTAAAGTAAACTGGAAAAAAATGGAGATTTGAAAATCTTGTGATCGACTTTTGGCTCGTCTCGCATAGTTGTTGCAATATTAGAAAAATGACAGATCGAAATAAGACTGAACCAAGGTCAAAAAGTTATGCGTGCAAAAAAGTATCAAGTAGTTTCGTTTGGAGTATACAGGCTGCCGTTCTGAAATACCATTTAAGAAAATGTACGTTTTATTCATCCTGGTAATAGAAAATATATTTTTCAATGTGAAGTTTACAGATGTAAATAACTTTATTCGATATGTCTGATAACAACAAATATATCCAATTTCGATGTCGAATGATGTATACTCACATCCTAGATATAAAAATAGCTTGCATCCTGATTGGTTCCAGGAAATTCTTAATTCTGTTTAACATGTTGAATGTTTCACAGTGAACACAGTATAGAAATTCTTAACAAAGCCTCATAAACCTTCCTCCCCATTGTATTATAAAATAAAACTGTTGTTAGTAATTACTACCCCTCTGAATTGTAAATTGAAGAATTTTATTTAAGCGGAAATACGAAATGCCTCCATTACAACACATCAGAGAAACATGTGTAGAGGGTTGGGAAATGCAATGTACAGATGATATCTGAAGGTGCCTGTTGTAAGAGTGTGGACGACGTTTAAGCCAGACTTAAGAGGACGTTGTCTGAAGCATATCTCCCTCAGGACTTCAAGTGTCATAAACCTGTGTTTTCCAGCTGCATTGCTGTCGCAAACCGGTTAACACGTTCACTAGCCGACGGTTATTTCCTTGAAAAAGCCGCAACTTACTTTTCATCGAGGTAATATTGTTGTTATATTGCTTTTGTAGAAATTCAGTTTGCGGGATTAAAATGTCAAGGAATTGCTTTTAATGGTAACTTGAAAGGAATTATGCTAAAACGTGAGTGACGTTTTCATTATGGTTAACTACTCAAGTTAGTTTTAATGCTGGATTCACAACATTTTCATACGTCGCAGAGTTATTGAATCTTACCACCATCTAGTTCAACTGAATAGTCGATAGAAATACCTAACTGTAGATTCCTGAAAGACATGAAATCCACAAATTGGAATAATGAAAATGTAAAGTAAATGCGATAATTAAGGTCCACCTTAGTAATCCTATATCAAATATTTTAGGTTTTCTCTCCGATTTAGGGAAGCTATCCAAATCTCCAATATGCTCTGAAGGTACAATGTTATACAGATGTGTTTGAAATATATTATTATCTATTTATTGTATCAGGTTTCTACATTTACACAGTTTTAAACATTATGAAGAAATATGTAGAAAGTTGCAACTGTTTAATAAATTATGTATAAATTTGACTCATAAGTATATACATTTTCGGAAAATTGGTCACACTTACACATATATTCACTATTTTTTCGTCTTTACGTATATTTCAATCTCAAGACCATCATCAGAAGACGTATCAAAAATAATCACTGTCTAAACCGGAATTTCTTAAGATTAATTAATGTTCTGAGTATATGAATATGTATCAAAAAATCACTGCATAGCTATTTTTATATAGTGATCAAAGTCATCTCGTAAGAATAAGACTGTCCGAACAAACTCTAATACGCTCAAGTATTCACTTTCAAACCAGATGTTAAAGATTCATGAGGTAATAGGAGAAGGTTGTCAGACCGTACAAAGTAATATAGATTCTTCAGCATTGTATCTGGAAACGTACATAGGAATTTGCACAGGTTTAATCAACTGAATTTGTATAAATTTGCCTCAATGTTTGAACGTTCTATGATTTACAGACTTAGAGTCATGTTTCATGTGAATCATCTGAATCATCTCTAGGATAGATCTTTCATAATTATGTGTTTTCTTCAGCTAAAATATCAAGATTTTTGAAATCGAACTGATGGTTATAATCAGAACATTGCTTAGCAGGTGCGATAGAAATCTCCGAATTTCTGTTTTTAGTGCTATACTTATGACCATGCATTATTTCTGGTAAATTTGTAAATATGGTTAAGAGATACCTGTATTCAATTTATATACTATGTGAGTTTATTTATCTAAAGGTAATAAAGGTTTCAGATTTGAGAACTATTTTTTATCATACACATTTAACTAGGAACGCTACAAATAAACAAATCAGGATCCCTTTGTGCACAAAATCTAAAATACAAAGAACTTCCCTATATCTTGCGGTAAAATGCTATAACTTGCTTCCTATAGATATTAAAACTAATATGAAACACTTTTCTAAGATTTCTAAACGGTTCATTTTTCAAAACCAAAAGAAATTCTCCTCATTTTTTACTGACTGAAGGTAGGATGAAAGAATGAAGAGAAAAACTGTTTTTGTTAATCATTTTAATTTAATTTGATTTTAAATGTATTACTATTAGAAACTTGATACAAATATAATTTTAATTTTATTTTTAATTTATTTTCAATAACAATATTTGTTCATTAACTTACACATAAAAAAGTTACTTTATTGTGACATTTAGGTGTAACATGAGATATTATTACTTTATGATATTATAAGTTGTATACAAATAACTATTGTATATATAAAATGAAGTGAAACATGTTTATCTATGAAATAAATAAAATAAATGAAATGAAATTTACCAACACAGTTAGTGTGTTTATGTGGAACATTTCTTGGTTTACTCTGAGGTCTCCGGAATGTATTATTCATGAACAACATTCCTTGATTTTCTCTAAGGTCTCCGGAATGTATGTTAATATCATGAAATTATCTATATTACCGTTTATGTTAATTACATATGACGTACCATTATAGATTTTGCTAATTCTTTCTTTAATGATGGGGTTGATACATGATTCTGGGTAGCCATTCATTTCAAGTGTATTACGAACTATTTTCTAATTTTTGGAACGGTTTTCTGGATGTGACCATTTTACTACACGGTCTGTGAAGCCACTTTTTTATAACTTGTTGATGTAACTGAATTATATTGGATTTATCGTTGATACAAACTTTTTCTGTGAACCATCATGTTTTTATTTTTCCGTCGGAATCATGTCTAATGTTCATATCTAGGAAATTTATGTTTTTTTCGCTTCTATTTCACAGGTACAATAAAGTTTACAGTGGAAATTGTTGAATTTATTTATCAAATACTGAATTTCATCCTTGGGAGCACACATTAGGAAATCATCTACATACCGTTTGAAGAATACGGCTTGAAAATCTATTGAATTAATCACAGATTCTTCTAGGCATTCCATAACTAGTTCAGCGATAGTAGCTGAAACAGGAGAAGACAAGACTAGAGGTCAGGTTTTGATTGAACATAATGCGATAAAGACGCGCAGTGCTTTGTGCAATTATTTTAAGGAATCCAGCGCTTCATTGACGTGTATGAAATCTCAAACGTCTTCTGATGATGGTTATGAGACCGAAACTTACGGTAAGGCGAGAATATATTTGACATATGTGTTAAAGTGAACCATTTCCCAAGAACTTACATATTATGAATCTGAAATGTGAAAAACAGTTCAGTTATCCGTTCAAGGCATAAAAGTAGGAACATTCTATTAGTTTTCAACAAATTAAGCTCCATACGAAATTCAGTATGCATTAAGAAATATTTCACTGCGTATTTGCTTTAGAACTATTATTGCATTGAATACTCTCATATTGCTAGTGTCATCCTGTAAGAAGCTACGGCAAGTGTAAAGGTTATCCTTGCCGAAGAGCCACACAAGTCGCATGAGTCGAATTTTCCTCCAAGGTGCGTTCACTCACCGGTATCGCACTGCACGAATTTTAACATCAGGTCTAGCAGTGAGATCTGGGCCTCCGTCACGAGCAGTTCAGTTGTTTTGCGCAGAAGGTGTGACAGTAAAGAAGAGTTGATAATTGTCAGCTTCTTATTAGCAGAACTGGAAAATGTAGAAAAACAAGAGAAGTATGGGTACACAATATATGAAAGAAATGACAATACCATCAGAATGAACGTAAGAATAATTCATTGACCACGTACAAAAGAATATAACTTAATTTCAAATAATCAACCATTTTAGTCGACCAGATTCATTTTCATGAGAACTGGATCTGTCATGTTCAAGATTGATTATTTATAATAATATTATTATGTACTTCCCGTTCATACCATTTTTACTTCTGATAGGGTCCTCACCACAGACCGTATCACAGTGCCATCAATGGATAGCCTTGTCCCTAAGGTATCTCCAGTGATAATAATCAAGGCCCGAAACGGAGCACAATGAATCTTATCAAAATTGCAGACTTTAATTGCAACCGACACTTGGTTAGAACTTAGCTATATTTGAAATTGTGGAGCCGAAAATAGCTGAATGAAATGGAGAACTTCCAATAATGGATTTATTCATTATAATTTCAAATTGTATAGTTCTTCGTAATTCTGCACTAGCGTAATTAATATTTCGTCATCCAGAGTGCCTACGCGTTAGCCTAGACCACTACAATCAGAAGCGAGCATTAATACAAAATTCGGCGTTTACATTAGTGCGAATCATATGACTCTAGACAGTGAGCGAACTTTCATTTAAACGGATGGAAGGATGTTTTCTTGCGGTTCGTGCGACGCGTGCGGATCTTTCGGCGTGGAAATGGAAAAGGCCAGTGGCGGCTGGTTCTAAAGTGCACAAGGACAATACATATGAAAGGTTTGGGTTCACTAGTATTTATTAAAGGCGTCTCAAAAACTATTCAGAACGAATTGCTAGATGTAATGTTGCAAATTCACAAGTAGGAAATATCAAAAGGAATCAAATCTGCAAATGTCATTGCTTTGGAGGCCGTTGGAACTACAGACACCTCTAGTCATCATAAAATGGTTGTTATTATCCGATACGTGCTTAATGGAGAAATTCGTGAACGCTTTTGGTCTTTTTTTTCAGCCGAGTGGACATAATGCTGATGTATTAGCAGAAACATTTCTGAATGAATTGCAAACTATTTTGAATTCTCCTTCAGGGTCTGATAACAATAAACCATTCGGTCAAAGTTACGATGAGGCTGATGATGTTGAAATATCATTTGATCAGACTCAAATGCGCGGTATTGACAGTGCTCAACTGCAAAAGGCAATTGAACAATTCCAACAGCAAATTATCCGAATTATTAATTTTACTGACAATGACAATCAAGAACGCAATGATGAAGAACCTGCTAGCAAAATACAAAAAACGACATCTGGAGATAACATAGCTGTTATTTCAAAGGAAGTATGTGACATTATTTTGAGCCAAATCAGCGACCGATTTGATTTTAGGGATAACTTGTGAGTAATCCCTATGTGCAGCAAAATTATTTGATTCTCAAAATTTCAAATCTTATAGACATGCATTTCCACAAAAGCATTTTGATGAAACTGTGAAATCTTACCCTATGTTGGACAGTGTGAAATTGAAAAGTGAACTCTCAGCAATTTATGGGCGCGACGACATGTGTGAGGTAGGTGATATTTTGCCACTTTTAGTGTTTATAACAGACAACAACCTAAGAAAGGTTCTGATGGAAACATACAAAGTGTTGGATTTCATTTGTACAACGCTCATGTCAACAGCAGAATTTGAACGATGTTTTTCCAACCTCAAACGTATTAAAACTTTTTTGAGAAGCACAATGTCAGAAGTTCGACTGAAAGCATTGGCGGTCCTATCAATAGGAAAGAAGTTCATTCAGTCTATCCCGCATTTTGACAACAAGGTCATAGACTTTCTTCCATCATGAAAAATAGGAGGTAGGATTTTATTTACAAAAAACAGGAAGTTTTTTCTTGTACTCTTTCGTAACTCACGAGCCGCCACTGGATGAAGTTGCCACTGCAAATGTGCGTCATTCGCGCATTTCAAATGTTGCAGTTTGCAGTTGATTGGTCAGTATAGCAACACACATTTAAGCAGGCTCATTTGGATATACATCATGGTATACGGTGCTAATGCATAGTATGGCAGATGCAGTCATTGCAGAACTTCTATTATAGAGACAAAATATACATGTTGGCACCGCAATGTTTGACCGAAACTTCTAGTAATGTTAGAGTATTAAATATACGGGAACTATATATGCAGAGCAGAATATTATAGCATCATTGTCATTCGTAGGAAGTTCAACATTATATTATGTATTATTTACATGCAATATTTTTCCGGAAAATGTAGCAGCTATTTCGTAATGGAACTTTTGTTATAAGGTAAATATTCCACTGTAATCATGCCATATTTCATTCATATCGTTGATTCAGAAATTCCACGAAATTTTTATGGAACATATAGGTATGCATATTATATTGATGGCTTATTCAATATATAATTTTACGCCGTATATCCCAATAAAAATCCCAGAATACAATAATCTTTTCAAAAATTATCTGTAAAGAGAAGTATAATAGATGAATATAGACAGATGTCTTCAACACAGATATAGGTGATCTATTTGAACGGATTCATCTTTCTTTTGATGAACATATTCCGTTAAGCAATCTTCGAAAAGTCTTCAACAGTATAAGTTTCATAGTAATGAACAAAGCCGTTATGTGCAAAATCTATTTATGTTTTTCACATACAATTATGTGAGCCCTTATAACGAACAAATGTATTCATGAACTTGGATTGGAATATGTAATTTTGTTGAATCAACATTCTCGGTTGAATTATTCCGAAGAATCAGTTCGAAAATAAAAGGTGGAACAGAGTAATGCTGTAATGGCTGTGTTCCAGTTCTACATTCCCGCAGGTGCAATATTCCGGCAACACAATCTTGCGAAATGAAAATTTCTCCAGGAACTGCACTACTGAAATAAATAGCATTTTACATTACTTCTAAAACCTTATACTTTTGTTTATAGCAGCTTTCGACTACATCGCGGAAATAACTATTTACAGTCAATTACACTCTGGAAATTCGAACTCAAATTGCCAATTTCCGAAATTTTCATGATAACGTTATACTCCGTTTTACTATAAGGATTCCTCACATCCCTGCAGCAAATGAGGGAGATGACAAAAAAAAATAAATGAAAAAAATTATTATAAATTCATCAGTCCATGATGCACAAACAATTAGAGGAATTTCCTAAATAAAACGTGGTGCTCAAGCTGAGTGCCTGATAATAGTAAATTGGAAATAGTAACCATGAGAGGATTTGTGACCATCGTTACCCATAGCTGCGTGGTAATTTGGCTGATGCAAATGAGCATATTTATCATGGTTTCCTATTTCTAGGAAATTGCTCATATGCCATAGTTCGTTCTCGGCTGTATGCGTTAATAAGGCTATGTAATTTGTGTTAAGCTGATACAATTCGTCTCAAGACAATGGATTTTTGTAAGAATAATGCAATTCGTCTAAAAGTAACACAATGCATTGTGTGTTAAGATAATGCAATTTGAGATACATCTTGGTTTCCGGATGGATTCTTCATCATTATGACACTTCTATACATCGACGTTACGTCGACCGTTACTGCCGGCATCGTCAGGGCAGTTTCAAATTTGGAACTCTAACTGGTTTTATTTTAGGAAATTAGATTTGTTAGAGGGATGACATTTCAGTTAGAACAATGCGATTGGTGTGAATATGATGCAATTGTGGTTAATATAATGTAATTCGTGTTAAGGGAATGCAATTCTCAAGGTTATGCAATCTGTGTTGATGTAATAAGATTTGTGTTGAAGTGATGCAAAATGTGTTAAATTAATGCAATTTGTGTTAAGTTAATACAATTTCTGTTGAGATAAATGCAATTTGAGTTGAGATGATGTACTTTTTTGTGGCGATGACGCCATATACCTCAAGATAATACAATTTCTGTTTGGATAATGCAAATCGTCTCAAGGTAATGCAATTCAAGTTATGATAATGCAATTATTCTAATCAAGGTAACACAAATTTGTGTTAAGATAATGCAACGTATATCAGAGAAATACAATGATTATTTGTGTTGAGACAATACCATTTGTCTTGAGGTTTTACAATTTGTGTAAAGATTATGCAATTTGTGTTGAGGTAATGCAATTCGTCTCAAAGTGATACGAATTTGTGTTAACAAAATGTAATGTATATCAGATAAATACAATGATTATTTGTGCTAAGACAATACCATTTGGGTTAAGGTTTTACAATTTGTGTTAAGATGATACAATTTCCGTTGAGGTTAAGCAATTTGTGTTAGGATGATGTTATTTTTCTTGTGCTGACGCAATTTATCTTGAGATAACACATTTTCTGTTGAGATAATGCAAATTATTTCAAGGTAATGCAATTCAAGTTAGGATAATTCAATTCGTCTCAAGGTAATACAAATCGGTGTTTAGATAATGCAATGTATATCAGAGGAATACAAAAATTATTTGTGTTAAGACAATACCATGTTTGTTGAAGTTTTACAATTTGTGTTAAGATAATGCAACTTGTGTTCAGATAGTGCGATTTCGTATATGGCTGCAGTAAGTTTGCAGTTCAGCAGAAATAATGAGTTGCAACTCGAACCGTATACACATATTTTGATTAATGCAATAATTGGAATACATTTCCCAAAATTTAGAAACACTGCGATATAGATTCTCATTTCATCTTAGATGATCAGTTTTGTGAATTTTTCACCCATTTGATAATAGAAACCAGCCCAACTTTTTCTTGAGCGCTTTACTGTATTCTGCTCTGGGAGTTTGAGTTCATTTCTCACTATTCTGAGCATTATAGTGTGTTGAAAAAACATTGTTAACAGATTATAGTTATTTTTGATGTAAATCATGAATTTTATCAATTCTCGACAGAAAATATGAGTTTTCTGTTAACTTTATTTACTTTCATCGATACAATAAGACAAGCGTTCCCAGAAGGTACGGCAGTTTCTTCTGAAAATTTGTGATATATATGACTGTAACATTCTATATTCTAAGTCAAATCCCTAAATTCATGCAGGATTATTCTGATTATAGGCTATCTATATTAATTGATGACCCAATTAATCACACTAGAACAAAGGATCAACACCTGGCCTTTAAAATCATAAACATAGATCCGCTCAATGATATCATCTATAATATACATTATACACGATGTTTGAGTGCGAGGTTCAGAGTACATTTCGCTATGAATATTACCTTGGTTTGGTAACACAATAGTGCTTTGTCGTCCTTACAATAACAGATAAGGTCCATTTTATCTTATTATACAAAAGGATATAAGCATGCCTTGTATGCGAAATGCAACAGCATAAATTGCGTATGACTGGAACATCTGTCGAACGCATTCGTTTATTTGGCGTTAGGGTTGCGTTATAGAAAATAATCTACTGAATAATTTTCATTAACGAATCATCATACGAGGGCAAGGTGGAAAGTCCGTGAAGAATGAAACATGAAATGATTTATTTGGTCAACACTTATTTTATTTTCCAACATAATCTCCTTGTAGCCTGACACACTTCGTCCAACTTTTTTCTAATTTCTCCATTCCTTCCATATACAACGATTTCGGCTATCTTTCAGAATAAGCGTTTGTTCCAGCGATGACCTCATCGTTGGAGCCAAATCTCTTTCCCCCAAAACATTTCTTCAAGTGCCGCCGGTGTGTTGTCCTGGTGGAAGTGCACTTTTTTCTTTGCAAAATGCGGCCGCTTTCGCTTTAAATCACCGTCGTCACTTTGACCTTTTTCGGGTTCAATTCGCCAGGACAAGTCCACTGTGTCGACGGTCTTCGGCATGTTGTGATGGATCCATGTATCGTCCATGGTTACGAAACGGCGCAAAAAGTCCGATAAGTTGTGGCACGGTGGCGCTTGTTGTCAACAGAGAAGAAATGCGGGACCCATCTGGCAGATGCTTTCTCATTTTCAAAAATTCACGCAAAATGTTTCGTAGTCATTCGGTTGAGATGCCCATAGCCTTAGCAATCTGGTGCACTCTAACTGACCAATCGTCCAATATCATACCATGAATTTTATCAACAATTTCTGGCGTTGTAACCTCAATTGGACGCCCAGAACAATCGGCCTCATTTGTGGTCATACTACGACAACGAAAATCACTAAACCACTTGTGAATCGTTCCAGTCCATCGTGAGGAGTGCCCATAATATTCAACAAGCGATGTTTTGGTTTGCGTAATGTCTTTTCCACCCAAGAAATAATCTTCAAAGTTGCTTGCTTTCAATGGGTGTCAAATCAGAATTGAATGACATAGAAGTCTGAAAATTTCAGTTGAAGATGGTATATCACATATGTCACAGGAGGTTTCCCATTGTGGTGTCATCTGTTTCATTTTTCAGGGACCTTTCACCTTGTCCCAAAAAGTTGAAATAACATCATCGAAAATAAGTGATACTTATTTCAACAGTAGAAAAAGAAGAAATCCTTTTTTATACTAGGGATTCGTTTCATATAATTCAGATGTAGTAACAGTTCAATCATAATTATATATAAAAGGCAACTGCTACTGACTAATAACCAGTAGAATTTTTTTTGTATTCCTTACCATAAATGCAAATTCTTGAGAACTGATTGTATACAAAATTTCGATTTCGTTCACAAATAAATGCTTAAAATTATATTTTTATCTTCGTTATACTCTCGTTCAGAGACATTTTGCTTATTTTTATTTCCTGAAAATAATAATGGAGGTTTATCATAGGAAATATGTTACCTTTCCCTATTGTTTGACTTTTGTGGTCTTGTTGATGAGACTTTTTTTATATTTTTATTTTCTGCGAATAAAAATAAAAATCTAGTTACCTGATATTTGATTTTTACTCTCATAATTTCGTTGTTGAGACTTTTTGCTTTTTTTATCTCCTGCGAATGAAAATTAACGTTTATCCTAGTACCAATTATCTAATTTCAGTTCTGCGATCTTGTTGTTAAGACTTTCTGGAAATTTTTATATTCTTCAAATAAAAATAATGATTCACCTCAGTTTTAGACACTTACCTAATTCAGCCTTATCTAAGATTTATAGGTACCTGTTTCAAGAGTTCTACCAATGTGTCCCTATTTCTTAGTTATGTATGACAGTTGTATGCATTGATTTCATAATAAATAAATGGTATATGCGAACATGAATTCTAAGGTTCTCTTCATTCCTTATTTCATCCTAAAATTACAGGATTATTTCAGTATATTCAAATGAATAATGTAAACTAAAGTAAAATAATCATTAAAAGTCTGATTCTCTCCAATTTGATGAATAAATATAACTAAAGTACTGTACTTTGTAATATGTTTGATGAAGCTACGATGCTAGTGAAACTATAGTTACATTTAGTTATTTAATTAGTATTAAACAAACTTTTAATAGTTATTTTATTTTAGTTGAGAATCGATTTCCATCATAATGAGAAAGAAGCACTTAATTATCTGTGATGTATAATGGTTGCGACTTATGCATATTTTCGAAGATCAACGACAGTGGCTTAAAGGTGTTATCATGTTGGTTTATTATTCCTTGTTAACCTTTATTGTATATCAAATTTTTCGGAGGTGTTTGTTGGCAGTTTCTTCAACATTCACTACGATGGTGGTGATTCTTTTCTATTCACTAAAAGTTGGAATTCAAACGAATCCAGGAAGTTGTTTTGATACATTTCACCATGATGATTGGCATCATAAGGTTTTGAAGTGTATATTAGTTCTGTACTAGGAATAAAATCTGTTGTAAACAACCAGCAGTATGACATTTCTAGACCAACATTCATCGTTTTCACACGTTTAGTGCTAGGATCTTGCCAGTAATGACCGACTTTGCCATTCTCGAAGATCCACTTGCCGTCGAGATAAACAAATATAGGTATTTACTCATATCTCAGTTTAATACAATGACGTAAAAATTTACATAGCACACGATGTAAATGTTAGTAGAACGTACAATTGCAGTACTGGGAAAAATTGTTTCTGTACTTTTGAAGTTCAATTCTATTAAAATTTAGATTCACGACCAATATATGAATGTGCATTCGAGAAATCTACAATTAACATAGGCAACTCTGTAATGTGTTACCAACTGTAAAAATGACAGGTATACCTGTTTTGAAGAAGATCGCGTGGCACTCATTTAGGGAAATATTTGAAGGTTGTAAAACGTAAAACGTAACGTCATATCATTCTCAACATGAATAAATCATACATATGTTATTTACAAATATGTACGTAAACATCAATTTTCTGAGGAATTGTAGTAATTGTACATGGAACTTTTGAATGAATTTTAGGGTCATATTTATTACAATGTATACGCTGAAACTCAAACACGTGCTCAATGAACCTATTCGGTATGAGCTATCAGTATGATATTTCATAAATGCAATAATTTTGGAATGGAGGAAATAAGAATAGATAGTAAGAAGAGTATTTTTCATTTGTCTCAGAAAATAATTCATTGGGAAGCGATTTCCAAGTGTTACAATGTATACTAGTGGAATGCATTTTGTGATATAAGTATATATTGATATCCGAGTGAATTTCACGACATTATGGCACTTTTATACATCAACGTTTCGCCTACCTCTGATGACGGCATCCCTAGGGCAGATTCGAATCTGGAACAAGAGACAGGTTTTGTTATTGAAATGACTCATGTTAGAGAAATGCAATTTGAGTTGAGGGAACGCAATTCGTCTCAAGGTAATTTGTCTCAATATATAATTTATGAGAAAGCCATTTCCAGGAGTACTTTATTTTTCAAATTGTATTCGAATTTCCTGTCCCTTGAGGGTGTTTGAATTGAAGTGAAATATGACTTCTTAGCTTCACTGTAATCAAAACAATTCAAAATCAACTACATCGTATTCATCAAACACGACGTTCAGTGGAGAAGAGCAATATTTAAATTGATGATTCTGTTAATTACATACGAATTTCTAATTATGTTTAATAATCCATTAGCCCGTAATCAGTTAATCATGACGCGATGTTTTCAAAATAAGATACAAACTTTATACCGAACTCATTAAATTAATAATTAATAATTAACATCAGAAACTACAAACTCATCTTTATAATAATTCAAAATCTTCAAGGCGGGCAGACGATTTATGCGAAGCTTCATTTGGTATTAATATTTTCAACGTTGATCTCAGGTGATTGAAAAACCATTTACGTAAACGTACAAAAACTAATTATAGTAATTTGCAAGCAGCTAAATGTGTTTCGATTGTCATAATAAGCCCCCTTCAAAATGACACCTCGGGAAAAACACGTGGTCAAGAGATTGGACAATTAATGTTTCGAACATGTGATACGGTTGATTTCAGATCTTTCTTAGCGCCTTTCGTGTTAATTATATCCGCCCGCTATGGAATCTATTACACAAAGATGTAGTGCATGAAATTTACTTAATAGTAAGATTACAATATATTTCAATTTACACTATCACCCTTTTTTCACTTTAATTATAACTTTTCAGCTATACAGCCATTATTAAAGACATTTCTAAAAGAGTTAGAATTACGAACCTACGCTAAATACTTGAAGGGTCAAATTAAGGAAATACAAATATCAAGTATTCCATTAATCCTAATTAGATAAATTTGTGTTCCTAGAATGGCCGTGAGAATTATTTAAATACTTATATTAATGAATTACTGTCATTCGGAGATAAATCAAAATTCAAAGAATGATCTGTATTACACATTTCGATAGCTCCTACTTTGCCACATTGAGGTTCATTAGCCATAAATTCTCATAATATAGCAGATATTGTAATCAGTCAAAACAATGGCTCACTGGATTGAGAATAGTATAGAACCATATGTCTTTTCCATGTTAACCTAATGTTCTTCACTGTACTACAGAAACACAAAAAATATCTTTTGCACGCTAGCACAGATATCAAGCAACATTCTTCTACCGACCCAATGAATATTAGGAATACACATGTGCTTCAAATGCCATCAGTACTTTAAGAGATAGAAGAATAGAATCAAATTAACAAGCTTCACCTCTTCCTATGTTTGTACAGGAGAACAAATTATATCGGCAATGATTGTACACGTTCAGGTTGTCTCAAATTGGTTGTCCGAATGGGGTATCTTCGTTGATACTCGAGATAGAAAACAACCGACCACTCATTTCCGATGTTTTTGAGACAATTTCAATGTTGTTCATACATTTTTTCTTCTGTGAGTTGTTTTGATGCTACAGCCATCTTTTCGATTCTCTTGCCCATGTTGACAATGCCTTTTATTTCGCTTAATATCAAAGATATTGCCAAAAAGTGAATACTCTGTATCTTCACTTTTTTACAAGGAATTCATTGGAGTAGTCAGATATTTTCTTCTATTCACATTTATGAGGTATGACCTAAACTTATGTTTCATTTATTTGCAAATCATAGTTGGCTTTGACCTCTTCAAAAAGAAGATGTTTTTCTGAGTTCAACAATATACAACATGATAGATCCAAAATAGTTACAACATGGGAAAAAATAAAATATTTCATACAATACCTTATTTTGTTGTATTAAAATTTATTTTCACTTCTCTATTATAGTTCTGTAAAAATAAAAAAAACATTCCTTTAATAGACCTATATCAAATATTAAAATTCTGAAAACAACCTAACGGACATGTTCAAATTGGTTTCCTCCTCTGTCAACACATAGTTTGCAACGTCTATTATTTCCCTTAAAACCGTTTCGAACCTTTTTCTTTTTGCTCGACTACTGTTCTGAGAGTTACATATATTTTATCTTTTATATATCCCCAGGAAGAATATTGCAAAGGCGTTAGGTCCGGTGATCTTAGTGGCCACAGACATGGTCCACTGGTACCTATCCACTTGTTCGTAAAGTGTGTGTTTAGAAGATCCTTAGATCTTCTAGCATTGTGAACAGGCACATCATCATGATGAAAATATAATTGCAGCCTATCTGCAAGTGCCAAGTCTTCTAAAGCATCCACCAATTTCTCTTCTATTATAGAAATGTATCTTTCCGTTAAATTCGTGTCATGTATATGGTAAGCTATAACTTCATTATTTAAAAGAGCTCACCACACATTAAAGCCAAAAACTTCCATCTTTCTAATTGCATCTTACGGATATGAGGAGTGTACTTTTCTTATTTTATGAGACTTGAACTTTTTTTTATATTCTATGTACTGTAAATCGAGGAATACCAGAATATTGTTGACCCTGTCTCATTGATGTAAGTGAGCTTATGGTGACATTATCAAGGGCTTTAATAGTTGCGTTATCTTCTTCGTGGTGAAATATTGGTCTCCGTTTACTAAAGGAGCCATAATTTAACAAATTATCGTACACACGGCTGACGTATCTCTGAGTACATTTGTAAATAGAGCTCTCCGGCTGATTGACAGTTCTTATTACTCAGGATGGAACACTCTATCATGTTGTAATGTTAAATTAATCTTGAAAAATATTCAAAATTCACGCTTTATTGTAACACACTGTAGCAGATACACAATGACAGTGAAGTCCATTACTGTGACTGCCGCCTACTCGATTTTAAATTATTATAAAAACAGCAAAAGTACAGAAGATTTGATCAAAATAATTATTCTTCAAGAATATGTATTCAAGAGCAATACCAAACATACATAGTATATTTAATGCAATGAATCACTTACTATAACGTTGTGAGATATTGTGTATTTACAGATGAGGGAATCAGTTGGAACATTTTCTTTAGTTTTTCGATGTTCTATGTTAATTACCATAGTCACTTACAGTATTACTATTATTTGTGATTTGAAGGTTTTATTGTTCATTGCTGTTCTCTTTTCATCTTTCCATATTATTGTCGCACTTCGGTAATAAGAATAAGATAATTTCACAGTACACTATATGATTTGTAGATTAAATAAGATAATCTATCAAGAACTTTATTTTTTTCTCATGTTCTAACTATTTTAAACCTATCATCTTATATATCGTTGGAATCAGAAGCTTATCTTATTTTTGAAGGCGTCAAAGCGTTAAAAAAAACATAAGTTTAGGTCATACCTCAAAAATGTTAATAGAAGAAACGCCAATGGATTCACAGTTTAGTAATATCTTTGGTATTGAGCGAAATAAAAGGCATTGTCGAAATGGGCAAAAATCAAAAAGATGGCTGTGGCATCAAAACAACTCACAGGAGAGAAAATTTGTAAACGTCATTGTATTTGTCTCAAAGAAGCGGACGCAGATACGTGGTCAGTTTTCTCTCTCTCGAATATTAACGGAGATACACCATTAAAACAATCAATTCGGGCCATCCCGTATAATAGTAAACGATAAAAATCAAATCGCCATTGTATCAAATAATGAATAATGATAACGGAAGTCATATTTTGAAATGAATCACAAATAAGACCTTCCTTCGTATAATTCTTTAATCAATGTTAAGGCGAACCCGTATCATTGAAAGTTTTCGGTTCGGTCAATAATTCCATCCAAAATGTATCTTTCTCTGCTACAGTAAGAGTGTTTCGAGAAGGGTTCATGTATTTGAACATCTCATTAATAATAGAACAAAGTTTTCAACTGACATATTTTTTTGTTTTGATATCATTTGTATTGTTAATAGCAACGCTTCTGTAATTCTCTTAGATGACAGCACCAATTTTTTTAATGTCCATTATGAAAGTTATTACTAGTATTTGATTAAAGATAAGCAGGTGTTGGCTTGATTTTAATGATGATGAACTGTCGTTTGATGAGAGAAGTATATTCATGTTGTAGAATGATTGAAACAAGCCGTGATTTTAAGAGGTCGATTTTCGTAATGGAAGAAGTATAAATACCTTCTTATCTTATTAATCTCTTGGATATGAAACTCTGCTCTAGCAATTCATTTCAACAATAGAATGGTAGTGTCGGATTCATGAAATTTGAGGTCATCTATCACAAATGAACAGTAACGATTTGAAAGAAGTTGATCGATGATGAGTGGAAAACAAGGTCTTCACATTATAACAACCACTATGATAACTATGGAATGAAGGAAGATCATATGATACAATTCAAGAAGATACTATGATAATGAATATCTTGGATAGTAGACTTCCGCGGACTGCTAATCTTGAAAAATCTTGTCTTCCGGATGGATTCCGCTTCACAATAGCACGACTTGATGCCGATGTTTCGCCAACCATTACAGGTGGCATCTTCAGGGCAGGCTTGAGGCTTGAACTGAAACTGCTTTTATGATAATGAATGTTGTGAGAAAGACAACAGTCGATACCTTCAAAATAAGCCCACTTATGCTCAGCTATAATTGGAAATCTTGAATGGGATCATGATGTACTAGCTATGGAAATTAGAAAAAGGGTTTGGAGCAAAAACGTCTGAAGCTAGTATGATGAGAGATGAGAGCACGAGAACATTTGAATCATTTTAACTTCAACCAATCCATCAAAGCGAGGGCGGACTAAGCACATAGACTACTTGATTGGGTTCATTGTGCGCTCCTTGAAACAAAACTCAGTCCAGCAGGCAAGGCTAGAATTCTGCATGGACTGATGTCTCTGGTGGCCTCAGATAGCCTGAAAGAAGTCAGTGCTGGACATTTTAGTCCAGCTGTGATGCTGTTAGAACTAGTATTACTTGACGCCTGTGATAACTAGCATTGTCTATTACAATTACGCTATTCTTGGGAATATTTTGAAGAAGACGATGTTCAAACCAATCTTTAAACAGTTTTATGTCAATGCTTGATGGTAATCTAGAGAAAAATCTGTTTGTAGCTGGAAACATCGGACAACTCGAAACAAACTCATTTCTTTTCCCTTCATTTGAAGGAGGTTTGGCATTATTCAAAAAATTCATTCCATTCTTTGATGATTGATAATTGGACGATTTTCTGCTCTATATTGTTTAATATAAATAGAAGTTATTCATGACGCCATTCCCGTTAACTTCGAGATTACATTAGGGTTTGTCTTTCGTCAATCTTGTGATATTTAAAACCCATTTCCAGCTAAGTTCTCCTTAAACTTGATATACTACAGGAAATTTCTGTTTCGTCGTTGGTCACTCTACTTTTTAGGGAAACCAGTGTGTAGACAGAGATCTACCAGTCATGTGGCTTTATTCTTGGAATAATAGGCTCTACTACTTACTATATCCATTACCGGAGCTACCTTTCGGTTGAAGCATCACTTGAATTGGAATCTCTTTTTAGCAAAGATTGATATAAATTTCCAATTATTTGTTAGACATTGCACTTTTTCTGAAAGTGACACTATAAAATGCCCCACTATCAGCATAAGCCCAAGGACGCAACACTGACCATTCACTCATCACTACGACCTGTCTCTAAATCATTCCATGAACCAATCCAATACCTCCACGCTCAGTTTGGCATTACAACTTGGCCGACTGGGATGGTCTTCGGATGTGTTTATCCGGGTTCCCTTGAAGAAGCGTATGTTTTGAATCTGATGACCCAACGGAATGTGCCACAGATATCTTCAATATTATCAAGGTAGGAATGGGAAATCAGATACCCCATACCAACAAATCACCGTCATCTGGTGAACAATGGTTCAAGGGAATGTTTTCTAGAGTCGTGGCCTCAAAACAAACAGCCCACCGTCGTTGGCGCGGTAACCCATATCTTATGACCAGAACCAAATATATGTTGAAGCCAGAAATATGTGCAATGAAACAATGAACGCTTCAAATAGGCATTTGATGTCAAAATAATATAAAAGCTCATCCAATGCCCGAATGGATTTCCTTCGTTTTGGATTTCCACAATATGTATTGGTATGAATGTAGCTTCCAGTTCATTCCCTCCCCTAACAAAAATGATGGCATACTGGGTACCATACCACAAGAAAAAGCCAACTCTCATACTGGAATGTTTGCAGCAAATTCCACTTTGGATTCTCATGGAAAGGACAACCCGTATATTACTGCTACCCATAGCCATATTCCATATCTTTCGTCAGAGCGGAATTATGCGCATTCGCTTCTTGATCTCAATACCAAAAAGTCAATGAGGCCAGACAGAATTTCACATGTCATTCTCAAAGGATGTGCGCCTGAATTAATACCAGTTGCTTAGCTTTTCATAGAAACTTGTGTGTTTCCTTCCTGCTGGGTAACAGCTAGAGTTCAACCAATTGCAAAGGAAGGAAGGACGATCCTCCCTCATAATTATAGACCCAATGCACCATCATCTGTAATCCCTGGAGTGGAGCAATCAACTCAAAGGGAAAATCAATGCCTTCCCATTATATGGAGGACCATGGGTCTGGCCTATGGGGTCTAGACAGGGAACCCTAACATGACAAGAGAACATACACAATAAATCTGCAAAGGTCGCGGTAGTTAGGCTCCTAACGCATAAGCCAATCTAATCTGATGTGGCTCATCACTGAATAACCTCAAAGCGTTGAAAATTTCATGACATGGCAATACAATCACTCTATAATTGTAAAGCCATCTGCCAAAATTATGCTCGAATATGATTCCTGTGGCTTGTCATACTATTCACCTGTTTGAACAATTTGAAAACTCAAAATTCTACATAGTGTGGCTTGTAATGGTTTCACACTAAGGCCTTTTGTTGGGATGTACTGGTTATAGTTTATTCCACAAGGGAGGAATCAATGTATGTAACCTATTATTTTGAACTAAATAATGGTGTTGATCTCCAAAGATGCCTAAGGACATAAATTGGATTTCATAATATTATGATGATATTTAATTATATTTAACCTGGTTATATTAGCCACAGTATATGTACCACCCTATTGCTGAATGGTAATTTTGATTTACAATATTGATATTTCTATTCACATACACAATACTGCGATACTATTTGGATGTTAGCTCTTCCCTTCTACACGTATATCTCAGAGTATCTATAGTGCGTTTGGTTAATTATGTCTGGAACAATAGCTTCATAATAATTTCATTATGGTACGAATTGCCCGCGGTCACTTATTCATCATCCTAGGAGAAGAAAAAATATTGGGGTAGGTCATTATTCATAATGGACTAGTTAAAGCGAACGTCTGCCTTGTTACTAGATATGCCAGAGGCCTACACCGTATATGGACGTTAATGACATGGATGATTTCACATCTCCAATGATTCATTAGTAGCGCAATTCTCTCATGATTCTCGTAATGCTCCGATTTTAATTGAATACTTTGGAGAATAATGGGTTCTTGTAATAATTTAATAGAAATAATAAGAATGCGTGATTGAGACGACCTACTAAATACAACAACATCCAGTCTCAGTTGAGCAATTGATGTACTTCAATCCAACAAAGAAATAATTCAGTTTCAGCAAAAAATTTCGACAATACCTCGATATTTTATGTGATTTTCATGTAGCTATCATAAATTGATCACGTGACTTCATTATCTCGTTTATGTTGGTTTGGAAGAATCTGAAAATGTATATTGTAGCATCTTTTGGAGATTTTTTTTGTGAGGTGGTTGAAACCCTTTATTGGCACCTTATGGGCATATTACATCCCAAAAAGTAGTGTGGGAGTCCCTGATTCCGAATTTAATCACCTCATATGAAGGGTGTCCCGCAGTCCCAATCGCAGTTTAGAAGAAAGTATTACCTTATTTTATGGGAAATTTTATTTAAAAACTTTTTTTACTCCAGTAATATTTCAATAGACTTTGTTATTTTCGAGAAAAACGTGAATAAATAAAACCATATATATAGCTATGCTATTCAAAAGCATCGAAATTTCAAAAGTTGGCTATGGAATTAAACTTCAAACTTCACAATCAGAAAACTAAGTAATTTATTTTTAATAATAGTTTGTTTAGTTTGTTAAAAATATCCGAAAAATTTTCATTCAGTGAGCAAGTTGACATGTTATTGGTATTAGGTTTCTGTGGAGGAAATTTCAGAAGAAGTGTTGGAGAGTATCGCCGAAGATTCCCTAATCGTGTGATTCCCCATAGAGAAACCTTTTCCAATAATGAGCGACGGGCTCGAGAAACAGGCAAAGTTTTTCAGCAACACTCGAGAAAGTGCTACTGCAATAACAGGACAGGAAGAAGAAATACTTTTGGATAGAATTGAAGATGACCCACATATTACCTCAAGAATTCTATCTCGACAAACTGGTATATCAAAATCTTCTGTGCACCGAGTTATAAGATGTAATCTACTATTATATATAAATTCTCGGGAAATAGGTCACATTAACACTTATGCTTTATATTTTCGTCTTTACGCACGTTTCGGTCTCACGACCATCATCAGAATACTTGTTAATTCAATAACCTGATCACTTTAAACTATTTGTACCAACACAAAGCATCCTTATCGCACCAATCGGAATCGAAATTGTTTAAAAAGTCGGAATAGTTTAAAGTAATCAGGTTATTGAATTAACAAGTCTTCTGATGATGGTCGTGAGACCGAAACGTGCGTAAAGTCGAAGATATAAAGCATAAGTATTAATTAACCTATTTCCCGAGAATTTATATATAATTCATACCTGGGTCAAGAATATTTATTATGATGTAATCCATCCATATCCATATTATATCCAAAAAGTGCAAGAATTGTTACCGGAAGATATGGTTGAACGAGTGAGTTTCTGTCAGTTTATTTTACATCAAGAAATTAATTTTCGAAAGATAATTCAAATTTACGCGTAATTATTCTCAGAAAAAAAGTTACTTCATGTAATTATATGAAGTGAGGAAAAACATCGAAGGGCAGTGTTATGTGGTCATTCACAATGTACCATGTAAAAGATTGATTTATACTAATTCGATGAAACAAGTAGCTCCTAATATTCATTGTGATTTTCAATAAAAAAAAAATTTGCTAACAAAACTAAAGCAATATTCAGTTTCTTACATATCATTTGAAGGATACGGATAATAACAATTATCATTTAACGCCGAGACATACGTAATCATTAGATAAATGTGAAGTTCATCTTGCTTTGCAGAATTTTGCTTTTTGATTACCACCTGGAAGCACAGCATTACGTTCTAGCCATTTACGATATATTTCCAGATCATGATATAAATAATCGTTATTGGTAAAGTTATAACTACAGAGAAGGTCAACAATAGTTATATTCATAACCAGACAAACACGCTATCAGTATGGTTCAATAAGATACTATAATTTCATTTGAAAAACAAACTGAGGATGGATGACAAAAATACCACACCTTCATGATAGGATGTTGTTGTTGTTTAAGAATTAATCGAATAGTAAAATTGGTTAGTGGAATTTCAGTTGGATATTAAACCGTATAACGGTATAACGTTATGACGATCTGAATTTTTAGACGTTTCTATTAGCAGTTTGGCAATAACTCGACTATAGCGTAATTACTGTAAGGAAAGCTAATGTACAAGGGGAACATATGGATACTTAACTGTTGTTAGTGAGAATACATCTGAAAAGCTCACATTCACTGACGCGTATTGAATAATAACACATTCTTAAGTACGAGATTGGCCGGAAAGAAAAATAACGAAAATAAGAAACAACTGTATATAACACGTTTACAGCTTTGAAATGTGAAATGAGAATTGTTCCCATAAAAACTTTGAAATTCCAAGAATTATTCGCTTCGAGTAGTATTAGCATTTCAAAGAAAATATTAACAAATGAAACTTAATGTTCGTAAATAAACTTCCGAACACTTATGCTACTCCATTCAAAAGGAAAATATGTTAGTGTAGGCCTCTCTCAAGATTGGTTGTTTCTTCTGAAGGACATGAACTCGCGAGTAGATGGCGTTAGTTGTTCTATACCACTAAATCATTATCTGTTGTTGGTTTATGTATACGTCAACATAGATATCGCTAGTTGCAACCATAGCTCCACTAGTTGCACTGGTGGGTCAGAGAAGCCGAAACAGCTGTCTTAATTCATTTAGCTGTGGCGTCACCGATTGATTAAGAGAGTTGGTGGATAGAATTAATTCCTAAGAAGTAATTGCTGAATCATTGTCTGATAAAATCGAACGTTTTCGTGGTTAGAAAAAAGTTAGAATTCTGAAATTTTGGGTTCCAGGGTTATCCAAGATTTTGTTTCCTTTTTAAAATATTTGCAAGATCATACTACTTCCGGTTACACCGGAAGTCGCCATTAACTTCCTTATTTTGAATAAAACACCCGGTATATTATTTCATTTTTAGATTCCTGAGAACATTTCGTAGTGGATTCCATCAGGTTTCCCTATACCTATTTTCAATTCAAGCGCTTCTGAGGTAGACGAAAGCACAGGAATGATTCTTTCGAATGCCATATTGACAACTGATTTATCGCATACAGGGTATCCAAAATTTAATGACCAATTACATCATTTTAAAAGTTGAAAAAGTTCGTTTTTCAAATGAGACACCCTGTATTTTATTGGATGGTCGGATGCAAAATTTGATTCTGCATCGATTTGCTATAACATTCCCTATACCTATTCCCAGTGGTTTTCTTGTTAATCCATAGTTTTATCAAAAGGTGATCCAACTCGAAAAGTTCTACCTAGTAAGCCTTGATTTTGACAGGAATTGAAACAATGTTTATTTGATGTCAAGGCAATCATCGTACAGATTCGTGAGGTATCTACTCACAGTTCTAGGGATTTTGTTAAGTTGCTGAAGTACAGTTTATAATGGAGAATGTTGAAGAATATTCCAATAGTGATTTGTTAACTTTGTTTTACACGCACGGTGAATATGGACGAACATGCAGACTATTTAATGAACGATATCCTGACCCACCAACCAGTGGCGTAGATAGGGTGGGATCAAGGGGATCAATCCCCCCCCATGAGTCTGAAAAAAAGAGGATCAAATCGAAGGCTTTTCAGCTACGTATCTTTATGTAAACATGCAATTTTTGCAGCGTCAATATTCATTTTAGCTTCATGTGCAATTATCTGTAACACCTTAAAAATTTTAAAAATAAAAATGTAAATGTAATGACTGTGCACTCGAGCACTTTCAAATCTCCGCGCCTCTAACGGACCGACCAATCAGGATCCACAAAATGGACCCGTAATGAGCTGACGCTGGCGCCGTGGTTCCTAAATACCCCTGTGGCCTGTGGCTCCCAAGCACTCCCAAGTGACACCTCAGTTTACTGCATGCTGTGGCGCTGCATACGAGTTCCAAACTTGCTAATTGTTTCATTTATATTATCTTGAAATGAAGAGATTTTTAGTGCCCATAGCATCATTCTGCAATCCTGCAAAAAGTGAAAACAATGGAAAAGCGCAATCATCTGCCGAAACAACCGTAAAAAGACCGCGTTCTGGTGCATCAGGTAGTGAAAATACGAGCAATCACAGCTCTTTTGGCGACGGGAACAAAAACGTTGAACAACGTAACCCTCATCAAGACGTCGTTAATAAAAATGACATCGGAAATTTTATCAACTTCAGAATTAGTGAATCTCAGAGGCTGAACTTATTAACAGATGTCTGGGTTCCGCCAAAAAATTATGTATTTCCATTGCTGCAAAAATTCGAAGTTCGAAAATTTAAGTTTTGTTATAAATGGCTAGATGAATTTCCCTGGCTTGCTTACTCAGAATTGCACCATGGTGCGTTTTGTGTTCCGTGTGTAGGATTTGCTAAAAGCGGTGGAAAAGGGTCGCAACCTTCAGGTCATTTAGTAAAAGTGAAATTCGACAATTGGAAGAAAGCAAAAGAAGTAAGTAACATAATTATACAAATTAAAGTGTCTATTCTTTTCTCTGACAACGATTTTATAGTAAATTAAAATTTAATATAATAAATTCTAATATTTTCAGAACACCAGACAAAATCTTATCACATCAATGCAGTTGCTGACAAGGATAATTTCCTGCGTATTGAAAAAAATAAATGCCAATCTGTAGAAAATTTGATTGATGAGTCCCGGATGCAGCAAATATCGAAAAATAGACAAAATATAGTTCCTGTCATCGAAGCGATTATTGTTCTTGAGCGACAAGAGTTGGCTTTGCGTGGACACCGCGATAGCGGTGAAATAGTTATTCAAAATGATTTTACCGGACCAAACGAGGGGAATTTCAGAGCTTTATTAAAGTATAGAGCCAAAGGAGATTCAATTCTTCTGAGACATTCAGAAGGTCCAGGGAAACGTGATAAATATACAAGTCCTTCTATCCAAAATGAAATTATTGATACATGTTATGAGATATTGACTCAAAAACTGATATCTAAAATTAAAGCTGCGAAAGTTTACTCTGTACTGATGGATGGAACTCAAGATGCGGCTACTATTGAGCAAGTCACTATTTGCATTCGATATGTGAGTAAGAAAGACGATGGCCAGCATATTCTGCCCGAAGATTTTGTGAGGTTCATCCCAACAGCTTCCACTACAGGTAAAATAAAATCATCATCCAAATCATCTCGGAAATTTGCATTTTTTTTGCTTTTGGCAAAATAATTTGTATATTTCATGGTATCTTACTATGTACATATTTACAGGTGATGTTCTTGCCAAGCTGATGGTAGAAAATCTCCAAAATTGTGGACTGGATATTTCTTTCTCGATTGGCCAAGGGTTTGACGGGGCGAAGAATATGTCTGGACAATATAAAGGTGTTCAAGCGATTATACGTGAACATTATGCGCCACAGGCTTTATACGTTCATTGTACCGCGCATTCTTTGAATCTCGCTATATCCATCACTTGCAAAGTACCCGCCATCAGAGACTGCCTTAGCACCATAGAATGCGTTTACAATTTCTTCCATACACCTAAAAGAAGGGCGGTTCTGGAAAACACTATAGAACAATCTGATGAAACTCCTAGTACAAAAACTCTAAAGAGATTAAATCTGACTCGATGGGTGTCAAAATATGAAGCCGTAGCTGATTTTCATGAATTATTTCCATTTCTCTACGAACCTCTTGATGAAATGAGAACCTCGGAAACTGACGCGAAAAATTAAAAAAATGCTATGGATTTCGAATTTTTGATAAGTTTGCAGGTTATCAACATGGTTTACCAACTTTCGTTGCCTTTGAGTCGTGAATTTCAAAAGGTTGAGTTAGACTTGGTCTAAGCTATGGATCTCGCCGAGGATTTACGAGATGAACTCAAAATGATTCGAGCAGGAGAAGACGCGTTTCCCAAAATTTTCGAAGGTTCAAAAAAAATCGCCGAAACTCTTGACATTGAGATCAAATACAAAAGAATAGTGCGCAGACAGAAAAATCGGGCGAATCCTGAAGTTCAAAGTGCAGAAGATTACTTTCGTGTCATGGTGTTCAATCCATTTCTGGACTTCTACATCATGGATCTTGGCGAGAGATTTACTAATCACAAAAATATATTAGAAGGATTTTCGGCGCTCTTCAAGCATGATTCATCTGAAATCGACAAAGGAGCTGATGAATTCATGAAAACTGTCGAGTTTTATCAAAAATTTCATGATGCTGGTCCAACTGCTGTTCTCATCGAGTTGAAAATGTGGAAGAAGTATTTGATCCGTAAAGGCGATATCAAGCC
Organism: Endomychus coccineus; assembly: GCA_958510875.1. Lineage (NCBI taxonomy): Eukaryota > Metazoa > Arthropoda > Insecta > Coleoptera > Endomychidae > Endomychus > Endomychus coccineus. Next base: position 40,063,061 of record OY294069.1, read on the forward strand.
CAAAAATTCGTTGGAAGCGCTGGATGATTGTCCGGAAGAAAATTTTCCGAATATGTATATGTTGCTGAAGATATTAGCTACATTGCCGGTATCAACGTCTACTGCAGAACGAACATTCTCAAGTTTGAAACGGATAAAAACGATTCAAAGGAATACGATAAAAGAGGTAAGTTCATCATGTCCTTTCTGAATATCAGAACTCCATTTACAGTTCAAAACTCGAGTTACTCTAATTTTTTTATTGTAGGACCGCTTGAATGGTTTGGCAGCTCTGGCAATTCATCATGACATTGGAATCACAGCAGACGAAGTCATAAATAAATTAGCAAAAAAATCTCGAAAACTTGATTTTCTTCTCTGATGATTCGAGCATTTTTCAATAATGTATACATCTATGTAAATTATTTGATCACTTTCCATATATGACCTTACTACATGAAAAATTATTCTCATAATATAACTTTATACAAAAAAATAATGGAATTTAATTCTGAGTCATATCCCCCCCATCGCAAAAAGCTATCTACGCCACTGCCACCAATAATGTCTCCCGGAAAATTCGCAAGAATCGAAACCCGATTTATGGCAACTGGAAACGTAAGGGCAACTCAAAATAACCTAAAGCCCGTAACTGATAATGAAGATAACGAGGTGAATGTGTTGGCGTTTTTTCAAGCTTATCCGCGGAGTTCAATTTAGACAGCAACGCTGGATTTGGGTATTTCAAAAACATCAATCCACAGAATATTAAAAAAACATGGAATGCATCTTTTTTGTGAGATAACTGTTCACGGATTACGTCTTGGTGATGAGGCAAAACGTGTCAACTTTTGCGAATTTATGATTTTGAAAATGACCGAAGTTCTGAAATTTCTTCATCAGATTATGTGGACTGATGAATCGAAATTCAGCAGGCAAGGAATTACAAATCGCCGAAATAACCATTACTGGGCACAAGATAATCCACATGATATTAGGGAACATAATCACCAAGACCGCTTTAGTTTCAATGTTTTTTGTTTAATTATGGCTTATCAAGTGTACGATGAAAATTTAAATGCGGCAAGATATCTGGAGATACTGAGAGGGTTTGTTAGTGATTTTCTAAATGCCCTACCTCCACGTGATAGAGCAAACAGTTGGTATCAGCTTGATGGTGCTCCAGCACATTCCCACTATAGCTGTACACCGGAAATTGTCACTGATGTTCGAGGATCGGTGGATTGGCCCGCGAGGACCTTGGAACTGGCCACCCAGATCACCCGATTTGACCCTCTTGGATTTTTACCTCTGGGGTCGCCTAAAAGAACTAGTGTACTCTAGGCCGGTACAAACTAGAGAGGAATTGTTGAATCGTGTTCACCATGCGTTTACTAATATAAGTCCAGAAGAACTTTGGAGGTATGTTTCGCGAGGAGTATATGACAGAGTTATTCAGTGTTTGAACCAAAATGGAGGTCATATGGAACAATTATTGTAATTTTACATTCTCTTATTATTTTATGTCATTATGTTCCAATTTTTTGTTTTCATTTCATATTTCGTTCTAAATGTTATGCACTAATGTCATGTTCTAATTAAAGTGAATTTTTTACTGTTTCATTCATGTTTATTTGGCTTCGAAAGGCAAGCGATGTTTCGGTTTCTGCGAAAAAACCACATTAAAATAAAAAATATGGATTAACGAGAAAACCACTGGAAATAGGTATAGAGTATGTTGTAGCAAATCGATGCAGAATCAAATTCTGCATCCGACCATCCAATGAAATATAGGGTGTCCTATTTGAAAAAACTAACTTTTTCAACTTTTAAAATGATGTAATTGGTCATTAAATTTTGGGTACCCTGTATGCGATAAATCAGTTGTCAATATGACATTCGAAAGAATCATTCCTGTGCTTCCGTCTACCCCAGAAGCGCTTTTCACCAATCGAAATTGGTTAAAGGGTGCAATGCTCAAAACAGCGCTACATCTGTCAAAATTTTCAAAAAAATCAAGATATCTAAGAAAAAATTGAAAATAGGTATAGAAAAACCTGATGGAATCCACTATGAAATTTTCTCAGGAATCTAAAAATGAAATAATATACCGGGTGTTCTATTTAAAATAAGGAAGTTAATGGCGACTTCCGGTGTAACCGGAAGTAGTATGATCTTGAAAATATTTTGAAAAGGAAGAAAATCTTGGATAACCCTGGAACCCAAAATTTTAGAATTCAAATTTTTTTCTAACCACGAAAACTTCTAACGAACGGCTCTCGTGGAATATTCTGTATATAGCTTTAACTTGGTTAATAGTAGAATAATGCAACTCAATGCGGCTACGGAGACTGTGGCCAGCTTCGAATAAAACTGTACCCGAGGACCATATTGATATATAGAAATCTAAATACGTATTTCGGCAACAATGTGTGTAATTTTCAGTAGAACAACAGTACTGTCTGAAAACAAGTGCTTATTCTCACATGACAGGACGCCCATTAGAAACTTCTCAATAGGCACTCTATGCTTAGCCTTTGTTGCCTTAAGTTCACGATATCGATACATGTAATAATTTACCGTTTTTAAAAGCGTATTTTCGTTGACTTGAAACATAAGTTGTATGATATGATGATAAATAAATATTTAGGCCTATATATGAAGGGTTCATCATTTATTCTCCCTGCCTTCCCTCTTTAAATTGGCGGAGTATTTTCTTCGGATAAGATTAATGGAATAATGATATTTCAATTGAACCCAAGCTGAAGGTTAAGTATTACGAAGACACTGCTCTTTTTACTTCTCCCACTTTACGTGATATATAATGTAAAGGAAGTATTATCATCAACCCAATTTTTTGTATTCTCACGGATATAATCGTTTTAAACATTTCTGAATTGATCTAAACTATTTTGCACGTGTGTGGACACGATTGCTACGTTCCTATTGGTAGTATGAATTCGAAATTTTCCACACCGCTTTAAAGTGATGAAAATAGGAACTGTATTCTTTTTGGGTGCAATAGCTCTACTCCATTATCAGTTTTCCAAATGAAATTATAGTTAATATGAGGATGTCAGGTACAACTATTCCATATTCTTCCATAACAATACTCGGGATCACCACCAACAGCAGTCTCTCATGGGAAGATCATGTGAGGTCGATTGCGGAAACCGCTTCACAAAAACATGGTTTTCTATTCCGTGACAAGAGCTACTTTACATCCCATCAGCTTCTCATAATCTACAAAGCACATATTCGATCCATCCTGGAGTACTGTTCACATGTATGGAGTTCGGTTCCCAAATATACGTTGAAGCTCTTGGATTATATCCAGAAGAGTATTCGTTTGATTGATGATGTTACACTTATAAGTCCTCTTTAGAATATTGTAGAAAGGCGAGAGATCTCTCTCCTTTCTATAAATATTTTCATTGTCGGTGCTCATCAGAAATCTCGTCTGCTGTTCCACCACGAGATAAGCAAACTAGACCAGCTCAAACTAGTCATTCCTTCACTGTCAAGCTCGATACCTGCCGAACTTTTCCCTACCAGACCTAGTGAGGTCTGTCCTTATGCCTATAACCTCCAAGCCTTCAAGATAAATTCGAATGCTCATCTCTCCCAACATTCCACTGATAGCTCACAGGATGTTCTTCGAACGTTATAGGTTTCCCTCGTGTAGTCAAAGAACAAAATTAAAAAAAAACGTAATTACAACCGTGTTTTTCTGGTTATTAATATGTATCACAGGTATATATTTAACCCGCACATGTATCCTAAATTTTAATTCTAAGAATCAAGTGACGTCATCGATGTGAAGTTTTTCTACTATATTTCCTTTTCCTAGAATTATTCACATTTTACCCACAGGAGTGTCCGCAAGCTATTTCGCTAACAAAAGTGAGGGAAGTCACGTGATCATCTGATCACAGTTCATCTTGTTTCTAACTTGTTTTCCTTATAGGTTTCTACTGTGATTCCTGGCAAGCAACATATTATATGGAGGCCACCTTTTTTCGTAGTTCTTGTTACAAGAATCCGTTGTATTCATCACATTGAAAATATCAAATACTTTTCGCAACTGTGTCGGTCATGATGTTAAGATAATATGAATGAAAAGGAGATTCCCACAAACATAGTTTCAGAATAGGTTTCAACTTGGTGGTGCACGAAAAAAAGAATAACTCCATACTCTATAATGCTGTTACAATGATGTTAAAATGATATAACGAATATTCACTATTAAGCTCCATGCTACATGAATTAACCGCGAAACAAAACGCTGTTCCCAATTAAAATCATAGTGAAACTGTTGAGTTACTCCTCACGAAACTGTATAATATCAAATAGATAGTAGCTGATAATTACTTTCCCTCTTCTTCTTCTAATGTTTCCAGCCGTTTTCTATCCATTGGATATAAGCCTCCCCATGCCTCTCATTTGCCGAGATTTTGGTTCTACTATTTTATTAATCTCATCATTCCATATTATCTGAAGTCTTCCCACTTTGCGTTTTTCTGTCCCTGATCTCCATTTTACCAAGACAGAGTGAGTGTGGCGAACGGAGTAGTTTCTCGATTCAGTAGGCTTATTTTGCAAATGTATGTTTTAGTGTATCGGCTCGAAATTTAATGTCGTACCTTAAGCGGTTTTCGAGTTATTGAGCAGACCTTAGTTTCGCGCACTGTTGGGGAACTAACTGTCTGGCCGACTGTAGAGAAAAGAAGAGGTTGAGCTTACACAATTAGACAGGCTGCGGATTGCAATCTTTATAGGCTTATACCAAAGACAGCGTGAAAGTAGCGAACAAAGTATTTCCTCCTTTCGGCTCCTATCACTTTGCTGGTTTATACATAACGGCGAACGGTGATTCCGATTTACTGTACCTCAAGCCTAGACAGACCGGCACTGGCTTTTGATCGACTTATGCGGAAGTCTTATAGTGTATCCATAGTGTGAACTCTTTTGTATTTTGTTACCATTCAATGTGATTACCAATATTTCTCATTACGCAGTGCCGTATACTGTGAAAATTACCTATATTTTTTATTGATACGGATCGTAACAGAAGTATCGATCCCACTAATATTGCAGTGAACAGTATCGATTGTGCCAATATCGATCCGTTGTTCGATCCATGATATCACTGATGGAAATTGAACCATAATCAGGTTATGTATGTTGAAATTCTAGAGGGAAAGGAAAAAAGGACTTTGAATATTAACACTTCCCAATTAAATACTTGAACAGGAAAAGTTGCTCGAAATTTCGGAAATGAAAGGATAAGAATATAATGTGCAAGCGTGACGCGAAGTGTGAAGTAATCTGAATCGAATAAAACGTATTTAATATGACGATGTGAAATATAATGATGCACGATTTGAGATAATAAACAAATACGGAACGAAGGACACGTTACGTGAAAGTTTCGAACAAAAAATGTTAAACGGAACAAATAAATAATTACTTATGGGCAAATTTTTTTAAAACAAACCTCCTAATTCATCAAATTCAACTATTCCATGAGATATTCAAAGTTCCTACTAGAGGTCACAAGTCTATAAAAAAAATGTCATGACCGATCGAGGCTATTGCAATATCATCAAATAAGTATCGATATACAATATATCGAAATTTGAAGTATCGATACGAAATATAGTGTGGTGGTCACTAAAATATCGACCCTTCTGAAAATCGATACAGTATCGACATCAAGGCCTAGACCAACAAAACCCGAATTTAGGGCGGCAAAATTAGTAGAGCAGCAAAATCTGAGTGTTGGTTTGGTATTTTCATATTTAAAAAAAATATGAGAACCAGACCGACCTGCAAAATCTGACTGTTGGTTTGATATTTTCATATTGAAAAAAAATATGAGAATCAGACCGACCTGAAGTTTTTTGCATTATGCATCATAGTAGGAGAAGCGACCAATACGGTCATGGGTGTGTTACGTCACGATCACTTGCTAATCAGGTGTGTTTCTCTTGTCTCGACCCCAGACTCCGTGTGTAATAAACAATGATAAAAGACCACCTGTTAGATTTTGGAAAATGTAATCATTATAAACAATATTATTGGGCGCGAAACTGTCAACAGTTTCAACTGTCATTTTGTTAGTCACGGTCTATTGTGCCTGGTGCCTGGGTGTTGTGTATGTTCAAAATCTTTTCTTAAACAGTTAACAAATGAAAAGACTAGCAGATTCTGTTCAATCTACAGAAATTACAGTTCTTTATGTATACTTCCTCCAGATGAGATAAATCACCTGCTGTATGACTAAATATCTGTATTAGTGTATCATCCATGAAATAATGATTTAGTACAGGTCATTTACAATATTCAAAAAAAATCATTTTTTGAAAGCAAAGAATATCTAAGGGTTGCCAGATATTTTCTGTTTAGTATCAATAATAAATGTAGCTCAACAGGAGTAAAGAAATTTCTAAAATAAATATAAGACAATGCATACCCGCTTCATGGAGGATGATATAATATCAAACCTGGCATAATCAAGGTAGTCAATATTTCCGCACAAGTTTATAGTTTTAAAGGAAATCATAAGCCTATCAAGATCAATAATCAATATAGGATGGAGAACAAATGCTTAGCTATAATAAATGTTAATGTTGACCATCTGAAAATACTTAGGTAGTGGGCTCTTCTTTCCAAACCCAATGTAGATCTGAATATAAAAGTTTCACACGTCTTTTCTTCATAACTTACATAATTAATCAAAACGTATCACATGTGAGTCGGGACGTAACATAGTATCTAATCATCAACTGAACGTAGAGCTCGACGTCATAATGACTTAATGTCTCGATCCACACAATAACAATGATAATCATGCATTCAATAATAATACAGTCAATAATGATTAATGAATATTAAATGAATCTGAATCCGAATGATCTAGTTATTCTAATTTTAGTATATATATATCGGTCTATCAATACTACCTTGACTCAAGGTTCCCACGCTCGGATGTTAGGGTCCCTTGTTGTGTAGCTGAACAATATGTTCATGTTATTAGAAGGTAATCGTAACACTAAACATATTGTTTGTATATCACCTATGAATTTATAAACATATGGATTACATGTATTTAATAATAGAAATAAGGTTGTATTCTGTAATTGAGGGATTATAGGTAATCTCGTATAGGGATGGAAGATTCCTATACTACAATAGATTGGTTCTTGAGAAAAAGAACTCATTAGAAATATCAGGGGCAATGCCTGAAACCTTCAGTTAGATTTTCTAAATTGAATTAGTCTGAGAAATCACGTAACACTCTGAAGGGTGAATTTTTCTAAATCAGAGTTGTTTTAGATTTCCAATCAAAGTATGTTGTTCTCAGTTCTATTCAAGTTCAAGTTCGATGAAACATCGAAATCAGTTCATCTAGTTTCGATCCTCTAGGTTCATCCTAGTAGGGTATCAATTTATCATTGTCCTCATAATTGTTATTTTTATTATTAAATTTTATTGTTGTTGTTCAGTACGAATTTATCTGATTAATATTAGCGTTTACCTCTTCATTTACATTCCAGTGGGTTAAAATCTTAAGTATCTTGTGAAATAAAAGGGTAAATGTGAATAATATTCTTCACGTTTGTTCTGGCTAATCAATGATTAGGATCAAACTTGAACGTGTCATCGTTTCATAAATTAAATGGCCACACTGTCGAAACATAAAGAGATTAGGAATAATATAACATCCTTAAGTGAAGCTCTATAGTTTCATCAAGAGTGTTACATCCACAGAACGCTTCACCTCATTCTGAATTGACATTAAAATACTACTAACCCTAAATGTCGTAGATTCCAATATCAGTTACGTAACAGCCATAATTAGGGACAATAAGGATTATCTCATGGTTGACCGCATTCATTACAACGACATCTGACAAGAAATGTTCGAATTCTCTTCTCTTAAGGGGAAATTAATTTGAGGTAAACACATTGAAAATCCTTGGAACTGAGTAAGTAAGCATTAAAGACATGTAACAAGAGTGCAGTCGGTTACGGATGTCACATCTAGAGACTAGTAGATTGTACTAGGTATGCTGTGACAGTTCGGTAATTCCCCGAGGGCACATCGGTCTATCCATGATGAATACAGGCGAACGCAGGATAGGAGTTCCTGCAGCAACGGGCTTCATCTAATGCTGTCGTTGCAGCGAATTACATTCGACGTTCTTTGAGAGCAGAGCTGTACTTCATGTTGTGTTTATTGATTTATTACTATGTTGAATTCGTTCACTTTAGCCTATATCTTCACACCTCTGATATATGAAAACTTTCAGTTTTTATCTTTGTCAAATGGTACCCACACCAAATAAGGCCATCTCCCAAATGCGTCCTAGATTGTATTACTCGGAAACGCCATTTTCACTGTAACACTAGTTTCATACATTCTTTATAATGATTTGAGCTTATTCCCCCAACCGCTAAACATCGTTATTACAAATAGCGAAATTTCCTGATGACACATGTTGTTATTCGACTCACGACCGTTTCAAAGTTGTGAACATGGTTCCCCCAATTTCTTTTTTGGGTTTCAGGACCTTGGAACTATCAGGAACATTTCAATATTCGAGGGTACTTGTGACCAGTGATGCCAACCGCCATATATGCTAGTGAGCCTAATACGAACACTGACCTTATTGAGACCACCTCAATTTTGGGATAGAAACGGCGGAGAAGAGGGGTCCTCTTGAGACATTACTTGCAACTCACTCTTGATGAACAGCTAGGATGAGGTGCTACTGATGTACTCTATATATAGTAAGACACCAGATCCTCCAGATCATTTCAGCTAAGCTAATATTTTTACAATAAATCGTGTAATATATAGTTAACAGATACAAAAAGTACATGAAAACCTCACACACACACGTCAAAGTATGATAGTTGGTTTTGTTATACGCTTTACAGGATACTGTTAACAACCAACATTTATTGCCAGACACTTTCCGTGGGATTCTAACTATTGCCAGACGCTTACAACGTCGAAAAAACTGAGAAACCTACGCTGTAGCAAGTTACTTGGGGTAATATTTTAGTTCTTAACGCTCCGAACTCCATATTACACTATTTATTGGCAAAATAGTAGCTTCTCTAAAATCGCGTAGATCCGGGGCTCTGAGATCTTTGAATAATAGGTTTGTGTTCATGAGTTAAACTATAATTACTTTCATAACCTATCGGTGCAAAGAAACCATTGAGAAGTTGAGTTCCAAAGAGACGAAACAAACGCTGGCACATCAAAGTGTTTATAAACATCCTTGATGTCATTCTTGTGAATGCATGGATTTTGTACAAGAAAAGTGGGAACCAAAAAATAGGCCCCTTTTAATTTAAAGTAAATGTTGCAAGGGTGTTAATGAATATTGCCATGGAAGAGCACAACCCAGGTCTGCCACTCCACCAACATCGATTTTGAAGAAAAGAAACCAATTCATCACGCCACACCTGAAATCGGGCAAAGTAATATTGGCCAATGTCCAAAATTATAATCAGATTTAAAGAATTCCAGACGATGTCATTCTAAAGCTAGCAAAAAAATAACATGTATGTGCAAAAGATGCAATAACCCCTCTTCCCGAACTGTTTTGAGTATTTTCACACACGTCAATTATGCTTTCAAATGCACGGTGTCCACTGAGGTGTACGGAAGGTTTTGTTTTGTTTTTGATTGGAACAACATTTTTTTTAATATCATGTTAACCTTTGTATAGTTGCTATGGAAAAATATTAAGAGCAAAAACATTTTTTTTCTTAATTATACAGTGTGTCCACGTTAAGGATTTACCACCCTTGTAACTTTTGTATTTTCTGGCTGATGTTGATAAACTTTTTTTTAGCTTGATATTCAAAATGTGCATTACACTAGTGGATAACTTTCGTTTTGGGCTATAATCATGGCCACCTACGACCACATTTATTGGCTCAAATTTCAGGAAGTATTATTAGGGATTTTCTTAGAGAAGAACAGATTACGGATTCGTATTTATGATAACGTTAAGCTTACCTGTACCGATTTTCAGTGTTCTAAAATACGGGTGCAAGAAAAGAAAATTTACTTCTATCGACACTAATACAAATTATTAAACAATTTTGTCGTTGAATTAACAAATGAGAAATTTGCAAAAAAGTTGAATTTTTGGTATTTCCAATAATCCACTAAATTCCCTTATACACTTGTCAATTCGTCGCCGATTATACCTTATCACATTTCTTAACTGTTGTCGAGTTATACTGTGACAAGCTTCTCCGATGCTTTGAGGCCTTGTAGTTTTTATTGTCCCCCAAAGGAAGGAATCAAGCGACATAATGTCTGGGGATCTCGGCGGCCAACGAATAAGAGGACTACTGCGTCCGATCCAACGATTAGGAAAATTATCATTTAACCACTGACTCACATTAACAGCATTATGGATATGTGCTCCATCAAGTTGTAAGTATATCTTGTAGCGGTAAATAAGAAGAAGGCCATCAAGTGCATCGGTGAACCCATTTTGTAGAAATCTAAGAAAGCTAAGCAGAATTTAAATTTTCATAAAAAGTTTTAAATGCCACAGAAAATATTTACCTCCACATTCTGATATTTTCTGATGAAACAATCCCATTGGTCGTGAATGTAGCCCCAACGGTGAGCTACAAAAATTCAGATGCTTCAGCATCTCCAGCTTGAAGAAGCAAATTTCGGATTTCTTACCGCTTTTCTTCAAACATTTCCAGATTTGGCTTTTTGGAATATTTAAATTTCTACTAGCATCCCTAAGACTTGAATCAGGATTATCATTGGAATAATTGAGAATCATTTGGTTTCCTCAATTATTATCGACTGACAGCTTTAACTAAGATAACATTTTTTGTTTTCACAGCACACTAAGCTTTCCCACAGAATTGTAATCAAACGATACGATGCAAGGAAAAGTGGAAATTGTTCGAATGGTCAACGTTTTATTTGTTTTCAAAATGCTATAAATCATAATAAGTGTAATGGAAATTCAAATTAATGTTTCTTGATCATTTCAATGATAATTCCTATTCTAGCTTTAGAGATATCAGTAGGAATTTAGATTATGAATTTCTAAAATCGAAATTATACTTACATTTTAATTTCTTGGACACCATGTATCTTAGAACACTGAAAATCGGTACAGGTAAGTTTAATGTTATCCTAAATAAGAACTCGTTTTCTTTTTTTCTCTAAAAAAAATCTCTAATAATAGTTTCTGAAATTTAAGCAAATAAAAGTGGTCATAGGTGGCCTTGATTACAGCCTAATACTAAAGATATCCTCTAGTTTAATGCACATTTGAATACCAACCTAACAAAAAAAAAACTTATCAAAATCCGTCAAAAAATACAAAAGTTACAAGGGTGGTAAGTCCTTAACGTGGACACACTGAATATAATAGGGTTAAATTCAGATTCATCTCTGGCTGAGGGGAACCCCACGTTTGTATTTTCAACAGTAAATAGTATTTAAACAGGTACATTTTGCTTTATTCACCGTACTCGAAGTAAAAGTTGAGAAACTGTCTATCATCATATCATTCGTTTCAATTTTACTTGCCAATACCCATATTCTATAAAGCACAGACACATTCTCAATAATTGTTAAGGCCAACAACGAAATCTAATATACAAAGGACATATTTTAATCATTATTTAATCTGAACATTAGGTACATCAGGAGCAGAACATTCGAGCTGAATTCACCATTACAACACCTGCTACTGTAATATTTGTCTACAGTTAATTGCAAACTTTAATAAGTTTACGTGACCAACGTAGCAAATTTCCAACGATAATGCTGTCGCCCAGATTACATTTGTAACAAGGAGTCATCCAACTGCGGGTGACTCTGTACTGACCCATTAATTTTAAAGCAAAATAAATAATACACGAATTCACTGAATTGTCCCCTGTTATCTGAAGCATTTTGAGTTCTGCGTAGTGTACGTCTAACTATCAGTTTCTATGAAAAAATTGATGTCCGATGCAACACAAACATTTATGGCAACTGAAAAGGATTGATTAGGTGATTTTCATGAGTATTCAAATATACCTATACCAGAAATTGATTAAAACAGGTCAATGATAAAGAACTCAATCAAATCTTCGGTTTATATGTTAGTATGAGTGTTTATTCCGTTACCTGTTGCTTAATAACAATTCAAACTATTGTTCTTAAGAAATTAAATAACTAACTCTATTTGAAATAACAATTAGAAAACTTGTTCGCAAATTAATTTTATTTTTTGGTTTATATCGTTATACTCGATAATAATAATAGTTGATTTTAATACCTACATTCAAGTTAGTTATTTCCATGATTATTGATGAGACTATTTGTGTTTATTCCATTGTCGATAGGTTCTAGGATTAGGCAATTGATAGGTACTGAGTTTTTTGAGAACAAAAGTGCCTATTTCTCATTTATAATAAAATTTATCCATACATCCTTAATCAACGATTAAAAATAGCTAACTTAAAAATATTTGATTGAAAATCGTGTTTTCTTGAAAACAAACATCATTCTAATTCATCGACCATTTGAATGATCACTGTCAAGCTGGAGACCTATCGTGGAGTACTCTACACATGTTTGTAATACGGTTCCCAAACATACGCTGAAGCTGTTGAATTCTATCCAAGAGAGAGCTATTAGTCTAGGAGCCAGAGCGGTATTGATGGTCTGAACATTAACCCGATGGCACTATGGTTTATCGTTAGAGGACGATTCAATGAACAATTCATCTAACAGACCGAATTTTCGCCGGCCGCTAGATCTCGAGATACAGCATTCGCGACTTTTTTCTTTGACTGGGGGTTAACCCCTTCCAAGTTGTGATAACTTGAAAAGCATGCCATTCTTATACACTTCCACCATGTGCCATCATATTTTATCTTGCCCGTTTCTCAGACCGTACAATTGGATCGAAAATGGACTGCAAGTTAACCCTATCAAACCTGGTGAAAAATGTTCGTTGGTGTTGGCAATTGTTAACATACCCTATGCCATCAAAATTTATCGGTCCATTTTCGAGTAATTGGACAATGTTTCTTTTCTTCTTTTGTGGCAAAACATTGCTGGTTACAATATAACATGAACCCTGTTAAATAACTTCATTGGAGGTCAAATAAAGATTTACAATTATTGCCATCGTTCCTTACCTATTTAAACCCCCCCCCCCCAAAATAGACTTAAACCACCCCAAAAACAAAACAAAAACAAAAAAACTGCCGTTTTGATTTTAAACCCAGCCAGAATCTCAAAAATCGACTAATTTATCATACAATTGGTCATATTATCCATATTATTCATATTTTGTTAGGGGTGGTTTTAGGGGATTCTGGGGCTTTGAAATAGGCAAGGACTGATGAGAATACTTTTGAATCTTCATTTGACCTCCAATAAAGTTATTTGACATGGTGCTATCATGTTACCTTGTAACCCGCAAGTTATAGCGACAAAATGAAAAAAAGAAACATTTTTATTCCAAATAATGGCCAATTACTCGGAAGTGGACCGATAACTTTCGATGGCATAGGGTATCTTAACATTTGTCAACATCAATGAACATTTGCACCAGGTTTGGGAGGGTTAACTTGCAGTCCATTTTCGGTCCAATTTTAACTGGTCGGCCTGATAAACGGACCCGATAAAAAATGATGGCACATGGTGGAAGTGTATAAGAATAGCATGTTTTTCAAGTAACCGCTACTTGGAAAGGGTTAACCTCCAGTCAAAAAAAAAAATGCGGATGCTGTATCTCGAGATCTAGCAGCCGGCGAAAATTCGGTCTGTGAGATGAATTGGTCATTGAACCGTCCTCTAACGATGAACCATAGTGTCATCGGGTTAATGTTCAGACGAGCTCAGACTGGTCACCTGCCGAACTTCTTCCTACCAGACTTCATTTTTTTTATCGAACAGCGAAGTTGTGGAACTCTTTACTCAGTGAGGTCTTCATCTATCCCTCCAAACCTTCAAGAAAAATTCGAATGCCTCACCTCTCCCTACATTCCACTGCTGGTTCACACGATGTTCTTTGAACTTTATTAGTTTCCCTCTCGTGAAGTCAAAGTATGAAATAAAACAAAGCTGCTTCTGCAGGTGAATTCCGAATTTCCCATACATGACCTTCAAAAGAAGAGGAACGTTACGTTCTCACATGAGAATTCGGGCAAAATAACTCATCATCCCCTCTTTCTCACCTCAGGAGATAGGTATGTAGTGGTTGTTTCAATAACAAATTTATGTTGTGTTGGGTTGGTGCGGCATCACTTCGGGATCGGGTTACTGCCGGGAGTGTTTTATGTCGAAAGCGTCGTGTGCAAGATCACATCGGGTGCGGAATGTTCCTGATTGCGAGTAACTTTCGGGTGCGGACTTCTGTTAGGTGCAGGTTTTTGTAGAGTGTAGGCGACTCTAAGGGATCACCAATTGTAGTTATTGCTTTGAATAATAAGAATGGTTTTTCTCGTGGAATATAATTTATTGATTCTACATTTTTTTGTTATGGGTTTCGTATATCGAAATATATGTTGTAAATGAATGGGAAAACAGAATGAAGATAAAATAGAGTTATATCCCACAAGTACTGATCTCGATGAAATTTATTGCACCTCCTTCGAAACAAGAGGAAACTTACTCTTCATATGAGGTCTTGACAAAACTATACCATCTCTCTTTTCCACCCCTTCAAGCAGGCAAGTACCGATCTCAATGAAATTTTGCACATATTACTTTCAAGACAAGAGGAAATTCAATTTCTACATGAAATTCCGGAAAAGTTACCCAAACTCTCTTCCCCACCTTTTTGATAATATTTAAATAGTCATTATGGTTATGATTCGGTTTTAAACCGAAAAATTTACAAGAAACGTTTCATTCGAACAATCCTAATGAATCGACGAATCAATAATTCTGCGTTATTCTTGAATAGGGGAATAGATAAATAGTACAGGATGAAGTATAGCAGTATTTGTATTGGTTGAGATGGTAGCGGGTTAGTAAAAAGTTCAGTACACTTAGCCAAAGACGCTTGTACACTATCCCCTGCTGAATTTTTCAGGGGGTATTTGGATACCCCGCTACTAGACAGAATCCTAAGATCTGTTTTACGTTCAGATCCCATATGTCATCGGCCGTGATGATCCTCGACCTAGTCAGGTGAACCTGGTTTGAATGAGTGTAGTACATTGACGAAGGAAATGGGTTGAAGACTCCACTTTGTTTCCCTCGCATCTAATAAGAAGTGACCTAAAAAGATCTCAAACATCATCCTGGTGCTTTGCTCACTCAGCGAGAGTGTCACGCTTGACCTTAAGCCTACCTCATTGCCGTCAATGTTTCTCCATGCTGAGGCATGTCCATCTCTCAGATGGTTCCGCAAGATCTGCATATACCCAAGGTAGGGGAAACCAGCAAGGGATCTCGAGGATCGTCCAGTTTGTGCGCTCTGTCAGTTCCTTCCTAACCTGAGTGACCTGAGATCCAGCTCAGGTTGAGCCTGTTAAGGATCTCCTTGGTATCCCTGACAACCCTCGAGGACATAGTTGGGCTTTTCAGTACTTTGAGTGCCGCTTGACTGTCCGAACCGATCCGGGTGGTCTCATTTATCTTACCATAGCCGAGTAGTTTATCCGCACGTCTGTAGATGGAGAGCATCTCGGCTTGGAGGATGTTGCTATCCCACACGGTTTGCCCGGATTACTCATCAATATATCCAGAACCGCAAAAGCTTGCACCAACTTTTGAGTTTATTCTAGACTCATTCGTATACCAAATTGTACCTGTGCTCAGGAGTGCGACCATTTTTCCATTCCTGCCTCGATGAGATGACGACCCTGAAATGCTGGTCCGCGAACTACAGGGCTTTGATTCTGTCCCGCGGTTCTAATCGCAGTCTTTCTCAGGCTGCCCCCTGAATAGAAGGGATTTATCTGCACTCCATCTCGTTAGGGAGCCATTGCAGCTAAGTCTGTTTACCACCATCATTGCGGGATTCTTCGTCGTCATTGATAGGGAAGGCACGCCAAGCAAGGCCGCCCAAGCTGTAATCGGTGTATTCTTCCTCGTGGTTGTAATGTCTCTGAGGAAGAGTTTCTGTATTCTGTCCAGGTGTTTATGGGCTATAACCGATTCGGTTCTTTTCCATCATACTAGAACTGCATAACTGAGTCTTGGGATAATAACATCAGCTGTTCAGGCTTCAACCACCACTCCATCCCATTTGCTCTTGTATACTGCCAAAAGGTTATCTTAGCATTTTGGCAGAGTAATTTTTTCTTCAAGATGTCTTCCAGATACATTATCATCTCGGAAAAGTCAAGTGACTTGCCCCCTATTACCATCAGAGGCTCGATTTCAAGCAGATTCATCCCCATATTCCTTGCCCATAATTTCCGTATGTCCAGTATATGATGTTTCATAACAAATAGGCTATAGAGCAGCAGTATACGTTCCTTGGTTCAAAATTTTGCAATTGACCTTCAGACATATCGATATGAAATTTGGTACACCGTGATTCGACTAATCAAATTTTGGCATCGCATTTTTTAAAATTTTCAGATGGTCACACGTGCACTACATCTCTTGCATATAAATTCATCACAACTTCTGAGGTGAAACATTTATTCTCGCTTCGTTCTAATTTCTAACTCTGACCATTTCCAAGATGTATTCATATTTCAAACAAGTACTAGTTTCAAACATTCATTTCGCGATTGCAAACTGTGCTCCGGAACCGTTTATTGTACAGAAAACAGCTTCTCTAAGCTTTTTCTACTCATAGTAAGCTATGTTTTGAGCAAGAAAAAAAATTTTTTAGTCATAATTGGTGAAGATTTTGAAGGGGTAGTGGGTGTTTTTCTCCCCTACTCCTACGTCACCAGAAAATGTACGGTTTTGGGACCCCCTTTTGAACCGCCAATTTTTTCTATACAAAAAAGGTACAATTGGTCGTTAGGTCTAAAGTTGACCGTTTTTGAGAAAAATCAACTTTCATGTTGATGGTCAATGTTTTGAACTAAAATTTTTTTTTTTACTAATTAAACAAAATTTATTTAAACGTTAAAACAAGTAATTTATTTCAAAAAATTTACCATGTTTTTCAACATAAAATTTGATTTTTCTCGAAAACGGTCAATTTTAGAGTTTATGACTAGAGTACCCTTTTTGTTTAGAAAACATTGGCGGTTCAAAAGGGCGTCCAAGAACCGTACTTTTCCTAGTGACGTAGAAGTAGGATAGAAAAACACCCACTACCCCTTCAAAATCTTCACCAATTGAGAATTCTAAGAAAAAAAAATTTCTCGCCCAGAACATAGTTTACTATGAGTGGAAAATGCTTACAAAAGCTGTTTTCTGTACGATAAACGGTTCCGGAGATATTCGCAAGCAAACAAAATTTTTTTTTCAATTTCAACGAAGTATTTCGAAAACTGTGCATTTTAGAGGGTAAGTTAATACTTTTTTCCATATTTTTGGACGAGTTGTGACATCTTGCGCCTGCGCATATATTATGAAACATCCTATATAGTGATTTCTCAATATTTCAAATGTTTCTCAATAGGTATATTTTCAGAATAATTTGATATTTTACCGTTCTCAATGTAAAATATCATTATTGGCATTTTATTTTTCATATTCTTTTTTGCACTTGGCATCAAACAATATATTCACTTTTTGGATTATATTACATATTTTCAACTATTAATTTGAGGAAAAAAAACTTCAAACAAGTGTTTGGCGAAGTTCAACCGCGATAAGAAGGACTTTTGCGCCGTTTCGAAGCCGTGGACGAAACGTGGAGCCATCACAACATACCAGAGACAAAAGAACAGTCGAAACAGTGGACTTGTCCTGGCGAATCGACGCCGAATAAGGCCGAAGGGGATTATCGGCCAACAAATTCATGACGACAGTTTTTATAGATGCACACGGTATCATCCATATCGATAACCTTGAGGAGTGTAAAACGATCACGGGCGTATATTATGCAGAGCTGTTGGATCGATCCGACTCTGATTTGGAGCGAAAGCGGCCGCATTTGACAAAGAAAAAACTGCTCTTCCACCAGGACAACGCACCGGGGCACAGGTTCGCAGTCGCAATGACAAAATTGCATGAATTGCACTACGAATAGGTTCATCGTCCACCATATTCTCCAGATTTGGCCCCCTACGATTCTTATCCATTTCGAAACTTGAAGAAATGGCTCGGCGGAAAAAGAGTTCGCTCCAACGATGAGGTCATCACAGGAACAAACGCATATTTTGAAGGATTACCGAAGTCGTATTATTTCGAAGAGATCGAAGACTTAGAAAAACGTTGGTATAATAGTATCGGGCTACAAAGAGATTATGTTGAGAAAAAAAAATCATTTCTTGTTTTATTTTTCACGTACTTTTCACCTTGCCCTCGTATACATAAGTTAACATAATATAGTTATATTATTTCTTGATATCAGATGATCTAAAGAAAATCTGGCAACAGTGCCCTCTAAAATTGATACTAGCAGAGGAAAATTCATTAGTATAGACGAGCTAGTCGGGTATTAGAAATGCATCATCGATATTAATAGAATCCTTTCAAAGTATAGCGGTGTTACGTCGAACAATTGGATGCAATCTTGCACAATCCATGTAATAACTGTCAACATAAGTAGTACATAGACTTTCCGTAGGGATATACAATGCCTAAGAACCACGACAAGTTGCGTTTTTCGAAAGGGATTAGCTGCGCTCAGCTTTATTACTGTACGTAATACAAGAGAACTGCTTTGGAATATGCCCGATCGTCCTTTATCGAACTTTCAAGTAAACTTCAATAATTTGTACTTTATTGCAACTGATGCTTCAAGATCGTGTCTGTAAAATGGATAATAATATTTCTGAAATTACATTAACGAATGGAAGTAATAGAATTCGCACTGTTAATAACGAAATATGGAAAAATACAGTGCAGTGGCGGCTTCTTCGGGTGGGTAGTGTCTTACCATACAAATCCAACCCAGAAATAGAAAAATAAGTATTAAAGTACTGGTATTCAAAATGTTCAAATATTTCGGAGCATTGCTTGAACTGAAACAGTTTCAGCCCAAGCCTCAAACCTGCCCTGAAGATGCCACCTGTAATGGTTGGCGAAACATCGGCATTAAAGTGAGCTATTGTGACGCGGAATCCATCCGGAAGCCAAGATTTTTCACGATTAGCTATCCGCGTAAGTTTACTATTCAAGATAATTCAAACATTTTGCCTATATTGCCTATATATTAAGCCTTTTCAATAGAAATCTTTGCCTATTTAAATGCCTTTTTCTTCAATTTTTGTTGCCTATAAATCCGAGCTTTATTCATCATCTATTCAAAGAGGTAAAAGTAACACGCACAGAATCTGTACGCAACCAACTACAGTTTCGAATAATGCCTCTACCTTGAACCGAGCGACCAATTATATTTCGTTAGACGAATTCTTTTATTACTACATTATAGTTTGATATCAATGAACGGAACAGAGAAAAAATATTATTTCCTTACTGTTATTTAGAAACTTTGAATAGTTCGCTGACAAAGTTGAAGATTTCATCGTGGAACCAAGCTCCAAAAAGTATGCCACTACAACATTTTCTGAGAAAGAACTTGGATTTTTATTCTCACAATATTCCATGAAATGATTGTATGCATAGTTATATTTTTCTCTAGATTATAAGGGCAACAAATCAAATCAGGCAATTTCACTACCTCCGTGAGTTCTGGGGGTTTCACAAATCGAACCGTCATTATCACTCATCATTTTACACTCTACTTCTTCAAACGTTCAAAAATATGGAGAACATTACGGGAAAATGCCAAAAATAAACTCTTTATGCGACAAGTTTGACAATTCAATATTGCTTTGTTTCCATAGTTACAAATAATAAGATTCTTGACCCAGTATGAATTATATATAAAAATTCTCGGGAAATAGGTCACAATAACACTTTGTTTTAAATATTCGTCTTTACGTACGTTT
This sequence comes from Endomychus coccineus, assembly GCA_958510875.1. Taxonomy (NCBI): domain Eukaryota; kingdom Metazoa; phylum Arthropoda; class Insecta; order Coleoptera; family Endomychidae; genus Endomychus; species Endomychus coccineus. The sequence goes on from OY294069.1 coordinate 40,083,086, forward strand.
CGGTCTCACGACCATCATCAGAAGACTCACTATGTCTAAAAAGGGGGTTTATTAAAACTAATTATAGCACAAGCGTCCAAATCGCACAATTTAACTTCAATCAAAAGAGCCCACGCCGTCGAAACGAACAGAACTACGAATAATCGAAATTGTATCGTCAGAATTAAAGTATAAAAATTTTTTTTTGTAGTAAGAATCCGCTATTCAGTAATATTATTAAAATATATGAGTGCATATTGATTGGTATTCTCACAACAAATGAGAAGAACGAAGTTATTTGTCAAGTATCTACTTTCGAAACCAGATGTATAAGATTTATGACTAGGTACTTAAGAAAGGTTTCAGACCTGTACTGGGAAATTTCTATTACGAATTCTTCCTGAAAACATTTTCAACACTTATAAAGACGTATGTAAGAATTTGCAAGAGATTATTCAATCAAATTAGTATAAATATGACTTAGATTTTGTGTGTCCACCCTATGATTTACAGATTTGAGGTCCCGTTTTATGTGAATCATCTCCAGGATAGATCTTTTATAATAATTGGTTTCTTCTCATTTGTTGTGAGAATACCAATCAATATGCACTCATATATTTTAATAATATTACTGAATAGCGGATTCTTACTACAAAAAAAACATTTTTGTACTTTAATTCTGACGATACAATTTCGATTATTCGTAGTTCTGTTCGTTTCGACGGAGTGGGCTCTTTTGATTGAAGTTAAATTGTGCGATTTGGACGCTTGTGCTATAATTAGTTTCAATAAACCCCCTTTTTAGACATAGTGAGTCTTCTGATGATAGTCGTGAGACCGAAACGTACGTAAAGACGAATATTTAAAACAAAGTGTTATTGTGACCTATTTCCCGAGAATTTTCATATATAATAGTTACAAAACAAATATTTCATAACTTCTTCAACAATTTTAACAAGTTGATTGTAATAATTTATGTCCTTTGATTAATTTTTGATTCTCAGAAAAATAATATGTAAACCTCGTAGGAAAGCCACATTCCCGAACTCAGTATTATTATCAGTCTCGACTTGTGCCTTTCCCTACAAGGTATACAATGCACAAAAGCAATTGCGTCATAAATCGACAACTTATCAAAGACAATAATTTGAAGCATCAACCCATTCGTCAGTGAGCACGACAAGCGAATCAGTGTTCCAAATCAACGACAAGTGTGCTTATTGAGTGTGATACGGTAGTAAGAGGAAACTATTGAAAGTAATTTAATTCTTAGTTTATAAATTTAGCATAGTGGCTAAGTCTTTAAGCTTCGTTGTTGTTATAAGTTCGTGTATTTTTGTTTCTGCATTATATTTTATTCAAACGACATATTAAAATGAAATTATAATCATATTATGTTCGTATGTTCTTGTTTTTGTTTTTATATATTTGCATGTTTAGTTAATATTCGCAAATTTGTATACTATTCAACCTCAAACCTGCCACGAGGTAATATTCTCAAATCTCAAACAATGGAGAAATATACATACAAAGCTGGAAAACCAGATTATTATGCGAATTATATCAAACTGATAAAAATATGCTCTGAATCCTCAAATTGAATTAGAGGCTACCAAGTTACAGAATGAAAATTTGTCTTCAATCACCGTGAATAGATGAATTTTTTCAATATTGAATTCAATAGAATTTATAGATTTCATATCCAACCAAACAGGAAAATGCCAAGCAAGATGTTTATCTTATGTTGCGTTTTTTTACAATTCCTTCAATCGGATAGCTAGATTTTACATCTTTATTGTGATGGCCCAATATTCATTATCTGAAGGTGAAACTAGGACCTTCCCAACATTTCTTATATATAGTTTTGAATTTGAATTCAGATTTTTTTTTATGGTGATTTCTCAGAGATAAAATACATCTTCTTAGTTCAACAACTACGATAAATACAAAATACAACTGCATATGAATATTTCGAAGACCTTGAGCTTCATCCATTTTCGAATGGAAGGGTATATATGATCAGTAACAAGATATTGAGGAGTTTACCAGATATTTTGAGGACTGTACTGCTGCTGTACTTTCCATAATACTTAATAATCACCTTTCTCTTCCGGATCATTTCCAATAAATTCCGATAATTCAAAATAATTTCAAATCACTCGAAATTCTTATTGATTTTCCATCTGAAATTGTAGGGTTACTGGCTTATGTATATTTTTTTCCTTTTTAGCTAATATGTCTGAGCATTTAATAGGTTTCGTGAAGTTGCCAGAATCCTGAATTAATGAATTTGGAATTCAATTTTGTTTCGTTCTATTATATACTGAATGGAGTTGTATTATTATTGAAGTCAGTGGGATACTACCGTTCTTCCGAAATTGGTTGAAAAATGATCCGCTACAAAATGTCTCAATTTTCTGCATTCAAACCCTCTCAACGAATAGTATAGTAACGTATAATTGTTTGCAAACTTTTTCATTGGAGTGAAACTGCATGAATAGACACAATGTACAAACACCTGGTAGATGAATGAAAAGAGACCACCTTCTGAGGCCACACACACGCCAGGTATGAAATATCTATTATTTACTGTTTAAACCATCAGATATCTAAGAATTATACGTTGATTTGACAGTTCTCTGCCTTCTGGTCATTCTATTACATGAAATGCTTCTCTGACTAGTGATAGTAAGATTTATTGCAAGTAACTAATGTGAACAATTGTTTTTTTTTCGTTCTGTACAGAAGATACTGGAGATTGTGCGGGTTGATGTTTTGCTTCACCAAGATGGCGAAATTCTCAAGTTATGTGTAATATGAGATGTGTATTATTTTTCCACTATACTGCGATCCTTTGAAATTCAATTTTCATAGAAAATTACTCTTTAGTCTATATATTACTTCATGGCTTCCACTATGAAAATTGTTTTATTCATTAGCGTTTCCATGGAATTTCAAAGGGGATGGAAGATTGGATTGAATCGAATGTTGCTTGTGTATCAGAATCCAAGAAAAACTTGGATGGTAGTGTGTGAATTTCTTTAATATTAGTAAATTTAAGGTATATTTCAATACTTTGAAATTACTCACGGAATATACAATTGCACCTAACTGGGCAGTCAACACTTGTACACTTGTATGTGCAAATACTAGTTTACTATGATTCGAGAAAACTCTAGATATAAGTCGACTCTCAGTTATACCTGCTGGTATGATCTTGAGAAATTATCATTGGACACAACTATTACAACAATTCTTCGAACTCATCTAATTTATAAAAAAGTTTTGTTGAACTGCTTCACATCACAGTACCAGACGTTTTCATATTTAGTGGCAGTATATACTGTATTTATTGAAAATGGAATGGAAAAAAATGACATTAATATTAACCATTATTTTTAGAAATAAATGCTACTGATTTGGGCAGAATCCGCAGCTGTAGTTGGTTCAGTTCTAAGAATTTCGTCGAAAAAGTTCGGTATCACCGTATATTATATGATAATTGTACCATGATTTTCAACATGAATAATAATAAAACAGAATGTCAGTGACACCAAATGAAATATTTTACAATTCAATTTTCAAGTTAGTAGCTTTTAAGATAGATTGTTAGATTGTGAAAATAAACTTTTCTAATAAATAGGTGTTTACAAACGAGTACAACATTAATGTATCTTGTCCTTATTACAATGTTTTCCTTCTTGGTTAAATTCATTAGAAAGAAAAGTACAGGTTCCAAAGATATTAGAATTTGGTTAAGTGTATTCTTCATTTGAATCCACCCATTGTTTAAAACAAAACTTGATTACTTTGAACGAAGCATCCACTTTTCATTCCGGAATAAACGTTCGCTTTAGAGCTTTTTAAAAATGCCTAATCTGAGTAACTCATATTTTAGAAGACCTGAAATTTTTACATTTTCACTAACATCTTAAACAAAAAATTTCTAAATTTATTCTAAGAAATCGTGAGAGCATTTATCTTGTTCAATATGTGGTTGTCATACTTCAATTTTCTTTCATATACGAAAAACACATTAATTAAGCACCAAATATACTTCTACAATCTTTATAATATTGAATGGCGATCGCCGGTGGTTGACGGTAGCTCCCGCACAAACTAGCTCTCATCACCTAGATTTGCAGTGGGAGTGTCGAGTATACACCCACTAGGCAATAGACATTCAGAAGACAAAAGAATTGGCAACAAAGTCTACTAAGTTGATTCCGCAAGAATCACCTCTGTTTACATTAAGTTCATGATGCGTCAGCATGGATGTCATCTGATGGGATAATGACATATTTTCTAATACAATTTAACAATTCTTGCAGCTAGTCCAATAGACGCTATGAGCCATAGAATTAAATTCAAGTTGAATGTTAAAATTCCCATATTGGTCGAACTAGTCGTAGATACTATACGAAGGCAAGTCCCTGAAAAATCAAACGAGAAATGATTTATTTGGTATAAACTTATTTTATTTCTCAACATAATCTCCTTGTGGTCCGATACAATTTGTCCAACGTTTTTCTAATTTTTCGATCCCTTCCAAATAATACGATTGCTGCAATCCTTCAAAATAGGCGTTTATTTCAGCGATGACCTCATCGTTCGAGCCAAATCTCTTTCCGGAGAGCCATTCCTTCAAGTCTGGAAATAGATAAAAATCGCAGGTGAGTAAATCTGGAGAATATGATGGATAACGAACCAATTCCTAGCGCAATTCGTGCAATTTTGTCATTGCGACTGCGGATCTGTGCAACGGTGCATTATCCTGGTGGAAGAGTACTCTCCTCCAAATCGGCGTCGAATCGATCCAACAGCTCTGCATAATATACGCCGGTGATCGTTTTGCCCGTTTCAAGGTGATTGATATGGACGATATTGTGTGCATTCCACAAAACTGTCGCCATGACTTCGTTGGCAGATAAGCCCACTTTCACTATTTCCGGCTTCGATTCGCCAGGACCATCGACATATACATATGGACTGCGCGTGCCAATGATAAGAGCGGGTAATGCCGGCGTAAGAGAGGGGAAAACGAAGAGGGCTAATACTGTCTTTATCTATCGGCTCGGGACGTAAACATACTAGCTACAGTCATGTTGCATTTCCATGGCAACGCAGCGGCCAATAGAAACGCGACAGATGAAGTAGATAAAGACAGTATTAGTCCTCTTCGTTTTCCCCTCTCTCACGCCGGCACTACCAGCGCTTATCATTGCCACGCGCAGTCCATATGTATATGTCGATGGCCAGGACACGTTCACTGTTCCGACTGTTCTTTGTTTCGACTCCGGTGTGTTGTGATGAATCCATGTTTTGTTCACGGTTACGAACCGGCGCAGAAAAACTCTTCTTGTCGCACTTGAATAAACACTCCTTTGAAGTTCAGTGACTCTATTAATAGGCGAGGAAATAAAGCACAAGAAAAGCTAAAGTAAAAAAAAATCGGATTAACCGATTTCGATAAAATTTTTTCTAATCGATTCAGAAAGTCATTTGGAAAGAATGTTACCATTTTTTTTCTTCCAATGTGCATCCTGGTACTATTGTCGTCTCCAGGGAATTCGTGAAATTATCTTTTGGAATGGAATGAAACCTGCTACGGAAGTTCTCTTGAGCATACGGGTCGTGACGAAGACTTTCAATAGTCACCTGGTGGTCAGGATATCTAGGTCATCTTCATGAATTGTTTTTAAATATGCTTTGAAACGCAACCAAATTCGTATCTCGGAGGTTTTTGGGGCCGCTGAACACGATTCTGGAGTCGGAATCAATGTGTTGTCGGTAACGAAGAATTCAAAAAATACCTTTTGCAAAGTAATCCAACTTGATTGAATTTTTCAAGTGCGAAAAAAATAATAGTGGAAAATTTTTGATTTTAAATGTTGTAAATTTTAATAATTAGGTTTGATTTTTCAAGAATCAATCTACAACAGATAGGTTTATAGGAAAAAACAACAAAAACAATATCGTAAAACACGAACCTCAACTTCAACTTTTTGAATTATTTATTAAAAATATTATATAAGTTAAAATCACGTAGTTTTATTATCATTATTATTTTTATTATTTCTGATTCCGACTCCAGAATCGTGTTTAGCGATCCTAAAAATCCCGGAGATACGAATTTGGTTTTATTTCAGAGCATATTAAGAAACAATCCATGGAGATGACCTGGGTCATCAGAGTATCCTGACCACCAGGTGACTATTGAAGGTTATGATCACAACCGGCAACCTCAAAAGAACCTTTCTCAAAAGTTTCATCCCATTCCAAAAGATAATTTCACGAATTCCCTGGAGACGACGATAGTACCATAATGTCCTGATCCCCAGGTGCGCCGTAGTTCAAATACAGCACCGGTATCGTGTTCAGCGACCCCAAAAACCTCCGAGATACGAATTTGGTTGCGTTTCAAAGCATATTAAAAATCAATACATGGAGATGACTTAGATAATCAGGGTATCCTGAGCACCAAGTGACTATTGAAAGTCTTGGTCACAGCCGGCAACCACAAGAGAACCTTCCCACTAAGTATCACTCCAGTGCAAAACAGATTTTTCCGAATTCCCTGGAGACGACGATATTACCCGGATGTCCTGAGCTCCAGGTGCGTTGTAGATGAAATCTGGCACCGGAATCGTGATCAGCTACCTGAAAACCCCCCGGGTGAGAAGCTTTGGCTATATTTGGACATGTTTTCATCATTTTTAATATTATCTCCTGAAAGTGCATTCAAAGAGATCCATTTTCCTCTGTAGAAATGCTTAAATGCACATTAGAAGAGAAAAAATGGTAATGTTTTTTCTAAATGATTTCCAGAATCGATTAGAAAAAATTTATCAAAATCGGTTCATCTGATTTTTTTAGACCTTTTCTGCTTTATTTCCTCGCCTATAATACAGTGGCTACAACACGCCATATTTTGTGAAATAATGTAGCTCATTTGTTTTGTATAGACAATACAAAGTCTTGTCAGTTATGGGATCCGTGTTTGACTTAACACTTTCACTTTGTTCAGGGCTATATTTTTGAATTAATTTGTGCGTTCATTATGTTATTTTTGAGAACGATAAACTTCCAATTCATAATATTATCTGTATTTAGCGGTCAAGGATTATTGATTTCTTCGTTTAGTGGTACGTATTTATTTACTTTTGCCAATTTTGATTGAGATGAGTTTTTATACATAATCAACTTAATCTATTAATTGGATTAGGCTACTTATTTTACTGTTCGATTAACTGACAATACTCATTTTGCTCTTTGAGTTGTGATGGATCCATGTTTCGTTCATGGTTACGAAGCGGCGCAAAAACACCTTCTTTTTGCGTTTGAACATCGCCAAACACTCCATTGAAGTTGTCACACGGTCGCGCTTGTTGTCAACAGAGAGAAAATGCGGCACCCATCTGGCAGGTACATTTCTCATATTCAAAAATTTATCCAAAATGTTCCGTATCCGTTCTGTTGAGATGCCCATAGCCTCAGCAATCTCGTCTACTTCAACTCGCCGAACGTCCAATATCATACCATGGATTTTATCGATGCTTCTGGCGTTGTAACCTCATTTAGACGACCACAACTTCCGGCGTCCCTTGTGGCCATACTACCACAACGAAAATCAATAAGCCACTTGTGCATAATAAACTATGTTATTTATATTTAATATGTTAAACAATTTACTACCAGATTAATCCAATCAATTTATTATTTTCAATAGGGATATTCGAAATTATGAAACAAGGAATCGAAATAACTTATACGTCACTTTGAATCCACTATGAAAATTTTATTTTATAAAGGGTTTACTGAATATAATCTTTTGCCACCAGAAATAAAAAGTAATAGAGATATAAGAGTTTTTAAAATTGAAATAGAATATCTAAAGTCAAATCAAACTCAACACATCTGATTTATTCAATAATACTCCATAGTCTGTTACTACCATAAAGGTAACAGTTTATTTATTTGATATTAATATCATTGTTATAATTTTTGTTAATAGATAGTCATATTATTATAGTTCTTATTATTATAGGCAGTAGTTGTAAATTATTTTAAGTTTCGTACTTATTAATTTAAGATAATAACATGTTTTTTTGTATATTAGGTTTTCCTATTCAAATATGTATTATTATTATTATTATTATATTTTTTGCACACAAGAAATAATGTTTAATCAAGACGCGAAATTCGCTTTTTTCCATGTTTACAAAAATCTTCAAGGCTGCTTGCTTGGAGTGTCAACAGAAGTGAATGACATATCAGTCTGAAAATTTCAATGCGTCTTAGTTAAAGATGACACATCACAAATTTCACATGGAATTTTGGGTTGGGGGGCCATCTGTTTAATTTTTTGGGGACTTTTTACCTTGCCGTCGTTGTTTGGTTAATATAACAAACCTTATTCGAAATATTTTCGTTTGAAAGAATATGAATTGTCAACAATTGTAAAAGGAAATGAATATGAAATAAATAGAACGCGTCAACCAAAAACGCGTCTTTGGTATTGATTCACAACAAATAGCTAGTTCCAAAGTCTCCGACTCGAAACATCATTTTCTGAAAGTGCAGCTAGAAACTAAATAAAATAAACTACATTATGGGCTTTGTTCATTCCAATGCTGAATTTCATACAGGTTTGCAAACGTAGATTTCATTTTCAAAATAAAATATACGCGTAATTAGTGTAACATGCCGACCCAGTAATTCTCCGTTCTGCATAAAATACACATACTCGCATATATTAGGGTTCATTGCCAAGCCCACCTCCCTACTTTTTCTGTTATTTACATTTTATACGAAGTTGAAAGGAAAGGACAGAGGAAAGCTTTGATATTTATATTTTACCTTGGAATACATAGGATATTCTCTTCGCCTCGGGCTTGTAAACATAAATTTCGGAAAGAAGAGAATTTCAGGTATACTAGTCACTGAACTCAAGAGAGTCAATTAGGTCAATGAGTTTATTAATGTTCGGAAATTTTCTAGATTCCACGGAATTATCTTCATTCGTATAAATTTCCAATAATCCAATCACTGAAAACCTATTGGAACAAATGTCCAAATGTTCCCTCTGGAGACTAACATCATCTAATCAAATCCTGCAGGTTTATGTATTGTCCCTATACAGAGTAATTAATTATTTAATGAACAAACTTACAGGAATGATAGAGTTTCAAAAAATAATGCCCTTTCGTTGTATAGACTCTTTCATTTTAGGGCCATTTAAGAGAGATGTTGAATGTTAAATTTTTTGTAAATAAACATTTTTCCCATCAGTTTAACTCCAATAGTTGCTAAGGTCATGGAAGCAATCATCTCTAAAAAAGTGATAGGATTCTCTTTTTATAATAAAATTCCTTCTGAACAACACGGATTGGTACCAGGTCGCTCCGTACTCACATACCTGCTTGACTGTGTCAATAACTAGAGCTTGTCATTAGATAAAAAGTAACCAGTTGACATAGTATACTTGGACTTTTCTAGGGCTTTCAACCGTGTTCCTATAAAACTTTAACTTACAAACCAGAACATCTCGAAATTAGGAGCAATTTACTAGCATGGATCTCGGCCACGGTCGTACATACACGTATGGAAACTCTATGGTTGACATGAGGTTTCTTACGCGTCGCCAAACTCGTAGTCCCTCGTTCAGCCACTAGCTAGCGCTTGGATCACGAAGTGGTAAAACGATTTCTTTCCGGAATCGCAAGCAGTGTCACTAAGTATTCTGATTTGAGAGAGGAATAGAACTGTTACTCTTGTCAAAATGTATTACTCACCTTAAAAATAACTTCCCCTTTTTCGTTATACATGCTCGCACACATAAAAGACTTCGTTGACACGATTTCTATCCGGAGTATGTACTTATTATCTGAGGCTCTTTTGGTAGTAATTTAAAAAGGAAATGTATGAAAACAATCGATCGCATATAAACATTTTTTTAATTAAATTGGGATTACAATCAAAATACATGTATACTAGTTTAGTATGTTGTCTTTCATTATGTTTACAATCAAAATACGTGTATACTAGTTTAGTATGTTGTCTTTCATTATGTTTACAATATATACATTATACACTAAAACCTCCGGTACTGTACACTCGACGGGTCCGGAAACCTCGGCTATGTTGACACTGCCAATTTTTCTCGTAACGCAATATTTACTATTCTGATTTGAGAGAGGAACAGAACTGTTACTCTTGTCAAACTCACCTTAAAAATAACTTCATAAAAGACCTCGTTAAAACGATTTCTATCCGGAATCGCAAGCATCCACTTTTTCCGCATACCGCATCTTTCGGCACTTTAAAAACAGAAGTTTCTTGCCTTACACTTTTGTACCTCGTTTTGCATTTCGGCTCAATGCACGGTTTCGGAATTTGTTTCTGAAAACGCAGGTATTCCTTGTGTTTACAAGTCAACTGACAGTTGTCACAGAATACTCTTCATAGAGATCAAGATGATACTCTTACGTGACACCTTTTATGAAACTCTTACGTGATGCCTTTTGGTACTAAGCGACAGTCGACGCTTAGCGGTCTCACTTCTCACATAGGAAACAACCTCGAGTTTCCAGACCTATATGTACGACAGTGATCTTGGCCTATCTGAACCATAGAAAATTTGCCGTGCGTATTGGCGACACATACTCTTCCGAATATGACGTTAATAATAGTGTGCCCCAGGTGTCAATACTGGGTTTTCTTTTGTTCATTTTATGTCTCTGATATTTGTTACTATGTTCAGTCAATGATCTCATCTTATGCCGATGATAGCAAGATTTACACAAACCCTATCCAAAAATAAAAAAATTTTCAAGAAGATTCGAACCAAATATCGATCTGATGTAGGTTACGAAAGATTTCCCCCAATATTCGAAAGTGTGTTGTATTGCACATGGGAAAGCATAACCCACACAACATTTACAAGTTGAATATGATATTCAATTAAAGACGGTGACCGAGCACGAGGATGTTGGACTGACCATCTCGGCAGATTTATCTTGGACCCAGCACATAAGCAAAGTAATAAATAGAGCAAAAACTTCTGTTCACTCACTTTCTAAGGCATTTCACAAAATTTCCCCTCATCACTTCTATAACCTTCATACCACATATACACGCCCCATTCTTCGCGGGCCTGGTTTGGAGTATCGAATGGTCACGTGATGCAAAGACTTTGGAGTCTGTACAACGCTATGCTACTCGAATTCTGTTTGGCGTCCACAGACCGTGTTACGAAGGAAGGCTTAGCATTCTGAACGCAACAACATTTATGGAACGTCAATTTCGAGGAGATCTGATATTGATCTACCGTATTTTATATGGTTTATTCGAATGCAATTCAAATCAGCTATTCAGTCTTAACCAGGATCAACGTTTGAGAGGTCACGATTGGAAACTTAAAAGGAACACTTCAAATCGAAGACACGCCAGAGCTTTCTTCCTAACAAAAATTTTTCTGAGTAGAATAATCTCTCTTGTGATGTTGTGTGTGCTACGTCAGTTAACACCTTTAAAAATCGTTGACAAATTAAAAATATCAACGTAAAGCTTGTGTTTCTCCCTCCAGTGACCAGTGACTTGTTCTGTTATACAAAAAATAATTGTTAATCTTTATTGTGATCCGATTTTATTTACAAATACTTGTTCCTATATGTATTACTTCACAATATTGGACACTGTATCTTTAGTAATTGAGCCTGAAATAGGTATTCTACCTCGGCTCATTACCGATATTTAATGATAATAATAATGATAATTATACACCTAGTTATAGCAGCTTAAAAGAACCTTAAGGGTACACGAATCACCTAAGATCTTCGATACCCGAGCAGGTTCCAACAAACAATTCTCAATTCATATATCACTTCGATGAGGTATTAACGCTACCTGAAATGATACCCAGCAGACTGTTACAAGAGGTGAGATAGGCTTTCAAACCTGTTCACTTGCCTGAAAAATTAAATCTGGAGTTGACAGAAGTATTACAGCTCCAGAAATCAAAAGTTTGGAAAGTGGGGTTATAACTTGCCGTGGATGTGTCACTCATTTGAAAGTAATGGCATAGAGCGGCTATTTCTATATTGGAACCAGTGGTAGGTTATAGCCTGTTATAGCCTCAGTCAAACAGTATATCAGATTTATAAAATATACGCTCGGCATTGTTACAACAGATGGCTTTTGAAATTGTTAATATTATGAAGAACCTAAGAACAGTATGCCATCGTCATAAATATTTGATGGTAAAAATTAATCATTTCGTCTATAAAATGATACAATAACTGCTGATCAGTTTGCTTCTTGATCCATATAGTCCAGGAAATAAAGTACAAAATCGACCCAAATTAGAAAAATTTGAGGTAAAAGGACGATTTTGATGGGTGACCTCTAGATCAGAATCTGCCACAGCTACATAGGGGGAAATTTTTCCTATTGTTAATAAACAATAAATAATGGCCAATAAATGGCATGTTTTTGACATAATAAAAAAAAAATTGAAAACGCTATTTTCCATCAATTTTTAGCGGGTAAAGTAGAAAATTGCATCTATTTGATCAATAAGCAATGTGAATTTGAGGTTTATAACAATTTGTCACTTATCTAATTGTTAATAAACAACAGAATGGAAATTTCCTAAATAATCAAGATTAAATTCATTTTCAGGTAATTTGAGGTCGCTGAATACAAATTCGAAGTTATTTTTCTGATTGGCTGTTAATCTAATTAGTTAATTAACAATTTGTTAATAAACAAATTAACCTAAAAAATGGTAATTCAGAAAATAATCAAGACTAGAGTCATTTTCAGGTAATTTGAGGTCGCTGAGTAGTTTGATGTAATTTTTTTGATTGAATGTTAATATAATTATTTAATTAATAATTACTTATTTACCGAAATAACAAAAAAAATTAAAGTCTCAAAATAATCAAGATTGGAGTCAATTTTGTACAATTTAAGGTCGCTGAATACGAATTTGTTGTTATTTTTTCAATAAATTGCTGGAAAACTATTTTTCATCAATAACATGAGAAACCGCTCTTTCCCTTTACGGCTACGGCCCTGGAGGTTGAATTACTGGTTCTGAATTCGGCTCATACGTCCCTGCACTTCTCTCAGTTACCATGGCAACGCTATCAATCAACTAATAATATGAACAATTCATTGAAAAATCACATTAGATTCAAATTTAACTATTTCAAATTATCCGAAATTGACTGTAATCTTGATTATTTTAAAACTTTGAATATTTTTTGTTGATTCACCAAGTGAATTAATTAATTAATTAAATTATCATTCGATTCAAAAAGTAACATCAATTTCGTGTTCAGCGGCCTTAAATTATACGAAATTGACTCCAATCTTGATTATTTTAAGACTTTAACCTTCAATTCAAAAAATAACATTAAATTCATGTTTAGTGACCCGAAATTACCCGAAAATTACTCTAATCTTGATTAATTTTGAGACACTGAATTTTTTTGTTTATTCGGTAACTGAGTAATCATCAATTAATCAATTAAATTAACATTTAATCAAAAAAATAACATCAAATTCGTATTCAGCGATCTCAAATTACCTGAAAATGACTCTAGTCTTGATTATTTTCAAAATTTCCAATTTTTGGAATAATTTGTTAATTAGCAAATTGTTAATCAATTAATTAGATTAACAGCCAATCAAAAAAATAACATCGAATTCGTATTCAGCAAAATACCTGAAAATAAATTTAATCTTGATTATTTTGAAAATTTTAATTTTTTTGTTTATTAACAAATCGATAACTAACAAATTGTTATAAACCATAAATTTGCATTGCTTATTGATCGTATAACTGCAATTTTCTACTTTAATCGCTAAAAATTGATGGAAAATAGTGTTTTCAGTTTTTTTTTTCATATATTGTTATAACACATCATTTTTTGGTCAATATTTATTGTTTACTAACTATCTGAGACCTTTACCCCTATGTAGCTATGGCAGACTTTGATCTAGAGGCCAAAACGAATCTTATGAGCCCTCATACACCAAAATCGGTCCTTTACCTCAAATTTTCCGCTTCAAAACCTTTATTTCCTGGACTAATACCTGATGTTTTCCACGAATCATATTCCAATAAGTTCAATTGCCAGGTTGTGATTCTTTCAAATGTCACACGAAAGAAATAAGAATTCGAGTTAACTTCAAGTTATAGAGCATTTCATGCACTCACATACGTTATTATTCCGGGGACATTTCCATTTTCCCATTGAACAGTGATTTTCACGAAACATAGCCGACATAATTTTTATTTGTAGTTCTGCAGAGAATGATTTATATGACACTCGACTAACAAATAAAGGAAGTACTCTTCTTTCATTGGAATATATTTCCTCATTTCTCGGATATTTCTTTGAATTTAGGCACGCTGCAGGGGTCGACAAGCGTTGAATTACTCCACGATTTATGTCTTTATATTCACTGTAACTTTATGACTTTAATACAACACTCTTATTGCAACTGTGAATTTGGAATATATTATGGTGGTCGTAGCCAAATCCCCTATGTAATTATTCAGCGTAGTCACAGTTGTATTTGGCTGGAAACATGATTTTTTTATTGAAACTCTGCATTGAGGAATGCAATGGGTATAACAATATACTTTGTCCAGTATCAGCTTTTAATTCAATAACGAGGTTGCACAGAATCAAGATTCATTTTCGAAATGGAGAACAGCATTAATTGTCATACCAACAAAAACAATAGGTTCAGGTGGGTCTAGTAAACCAGTAACCCCTTGAAACACTATTGATAAGAAATAGTCCATTGAAAATACTATACTATATATAATAAGTACTATATAATAGTACTTATTATATATAAATTTTCGATAAATAGGTCACATTAACACTTATGCTATATATTTTCCCGTCTTTACGTACGTCGTTATCGCACCAATCTCAATTAAAATGCCCACGTCGCCGAAACGAACAGAAACACGAATAATCGAAATTGTAACACATCAATGTTATAAGTATAATATATAAAGAATCTACTGTTGAGCAGTACTCTTAATAAATGCCAATTCATGTCAACAAAGTCTATGAACGACTAGAAACGAGAACATAAGGTTCAAATATCCACTTTCAAATCAGATGTCAGATTTACGAGCTAATAGAGAAAGGTTTGTCAGTTATTGGAAATATACTATTGACATACTACCTAAAATATACTTTTAACATTTAAAGACGCATGTAGCAATTTGCAAGAGTTTTAATCAATTAAGTTAGTATAGATCTGACTTAGTGTCTGAATATCCATCCTATGATTCACAGATTTGGAGTCACGTCTTATGTAAATCATCTCCAGAATAGATCTTTTATAATAATTAGTTTCCATAGTTAAAATATGAATATTACTGTGATCGAATTGATGATTATAATCAAACCAGTGTTTAGCAAGGCAATAGATTCTTTTTTGGAAATATTGTTTAGAGATTACTGTATAAGTCCCATCGCAATCTAAACAATTTAATTTGTATACTGTGTGGGTTTGTCTATCTTTAGGTATTAAAGGTTTCAGATTTGAGAAATATTTTCCAACACAGTTAGTAGGCTTATGCGCGACATTTATATCATAATTTTTCAAACATTTCTCAATTTTCTCTGAGGTCTCCGGAATGTATGGTAATGTTATAAAATTGTCTTTATTACCTTTTATGTTATTTATATATGAAGATCCATTACAGATTTTGTTTATTCTTTCTTTAATGATTGAAAAATGTTTTCGGGTAGCCGTTCATTTCCAGTGTAGTACGAACAATTTTTAAAATTTTGGGACGGTCCTCTGCGTGGGACAATTTAACCGCGCGATCTGTAAGGCTGTTTATAACACTTTTTTTCATAACATGTTGGTGCAAGGGAATTGAAATGAAGATAAAGTTAAGACCGAACTTCTTTAGTAACCCACAAAGTTCTCATTTTTCCATCTGTAGCGGTATTTGTCGTGAGGAAAATCTTCACGCTACATAGGTCATTGCCTTTATTCCGGTGGTTAATTTCGTTCTAGCACCTGACTCTGCTGTTGGGTGCGGAGCGCAATTTTTGAGGATGGACAAATGTTGGTAATGTAATATGCTGAGGCGCGGCTTATGATATTTGGATGTTTTAAGATTTCTATCGTTTCAAGAATTTTTAGCTGATAGGAATTAGGGGTTCGGGCTAGGATTTTAGTATTTTCGAAAAGGATTTGATGATCAGTGTTAAACTTATATTCCGCAAATCCAGATTTACTCATGCCAGGAAGCCTTGTATAATGCTCATGTTCTTTCTCACTGGTAGCTGCTAAACGGCCTGTTTCATCAATGTAGACTTTACCACAAGAACATGAAAGTCTATAAATACTTTCTGAATGAAGAGAAGGAAGGAGACCTTCCATAGGTTTGTAAAACTGGTATAGTTTTGCAAGTGTTGAAAAACGAGTAGAAAAATTATGCTTCTTAAGGATTTTGCAAATTTGATCTGATATATTCTTTATATATGGAAGGTAGGCAGTGGAAGTCTACTATTCAAGATAGTATAAAATCAGTTTTTCCTACCCTTTTACAATAAAGCTTTGTTACTTTTCAAACCTATACTTATCTCGGGTAGCTCTGCAATATTACAATCTTGTTAAATCAAAGTATAATTGAATGATAATACTTGCTTTTTAGTGAGTTTCGATTTGTGAGGAACTATCTTCCCTACCTATCCATGATTATCTGTTTTCAGGGAATATCAAATAATTATAATGAAAATATCCTACATTCTGTTCTAAGACATTATCTGATCGTGCTTTCCTGCTTAAAATCTATAAACCCTCCATTTAATTCCATTTCTCGTTGCAATTCGAAATTCAGGTGAGTATTAGAATATTCCCCTTATAATTACTAATAGGCAGACCTTCGAAGAAATTTTCTTTTGTATCATTATCGATTGATACTCGCTTTGTCATTAGAATGTAATTATTCCTTCAATAAATCATACTATTGATGAAACGTAGATGGTGATTTAGAAACTATTGTTTACGAATAATTATATACTACATTATTCATACAAGCACGTAAAATGCAACATACGAAACTGTAGTCAGAGATAAGTTTTTTCATTATAGTCAAGGTATCCATTGTATTCAACATACACATATAAAATACTAATTGAATTCGTTTACAAGGGACGTTTCAAAGAGACGAAAAAAGAATTACGGTACGTTTAACAATTCCTCAAATTAAACATGGCATTATGCAAATTAGAGGGTTACTTACAATGATAGCTTATGGAAAAAACAACCCTTCAAGTTATTCTAGCAACCCCTAGTATCGGGGTTACAAAATTATTGCAGTTGTATAAATTGTGAATAACTTTTACAAGTATTTATATTCACAGGGTGAACCATATTGGATGTCCTCATAGGGTACCTCTATGAAAATTCGCGCTAGAAAAAAACCCACCGCACATCGTCAGCTCTTTTTCTGGGACATATTTTCGTGGTGGCATTAGTTTAGGAGCTGTTGTCGAATGCTCGATTTTTCAGGATTTCAACCAAGCCTCGTAACATTTCAATGTTGGAGCTATCGCCATGTAAGTGAAACATTATGAGGGCACTTTTTTGTGTGAAATCCATTGGGGCAGGCGAAACTCTTTTAGCGTTCCATTTCCAAGTTATGACACAACATTGTGTTTTTCTAATAAAAACCATAGTTGACTGTGATTTCGTTGGAGAGATGATTTTTTTGTTGATTTCAACAGTATATAATATGATTGGTCTGATATTATTTTTTTTCGTTTATTTCCGATAGTTGTCAAATTATTAATTTTTCCGTAGTAAGTCAAGTGATACCTAAGTAGAATAGAAGACAAAAGGACAGAATAGCTATTTATTTATTATTTTATTCATAAACATCTACAGAATCTAACAAAACCAACACTCAAACAACATGGCATACAAAAAAAACTAACTCTAATATTCAAACTGATTTCCGTTTTATTATACGCAATGTTGACAACGTTTTTGCAAACCTCTCATACCATTTAATATATGCAAATTCAAAATTCCTTGAATTGCATTTTCAAAATTTAGCATTAATACATCAATATTCCTGCTAAATGAATTTTGTCTTTGAGATGATCCCACAGAAAATAGTCCAGAGGGGACAAGTCTGGGGACCTCGGTGACCATGCGTCAGCTCCGTGATTTTATATACACTATCCCCCAAAATTTATTGTTGAAATAAGTTGAGAATGTTCGTACATTATGAGCGCGTGCCCCATCCTGTTGAAATTCTTTTATTCAGCGCCATACAGAGTGCGTCTTCAAGTTTGTTTCGTAGTATCTCTAAAATACATTTCTGCGTTCAAATTAGAAAAAATATTTGGTAGGCTAAAACGGAAAAAAATTATCTTGGATAGTAGACTTCCGCGGACAGCTAATCTTGAAAAATCTTGTCTTCCGGATGGATTCCGCGTCACAATAGCTCGACTTGATGCCGACGTTTCGCCAACCATTACAGGTGGCATCTTCAGGGCAGGCTTGAGGTTGAACTGAAACTGGTTCTACTGGTTTCTATAGCCGTATTTATTGTAGGAAAAATCCTTCACGCTACATAGTTCACTGCCTTTGTTCCGGTGGTTAACTTCGTTCCGGCACCTGACCCTGCCGTTGTGCGATCATGTGCGAAGTGGAATTTTCGAGGATGGGTTTCCAAATGTTGAGAAGGTAATATCCTGAGTCACGGTTCAGATTATTCTGATGTTTTAGGATTTCTATAGCTTCAAGGATTTTTCGCTGATAGAAGTTTGGGGCTCGGACTAGGATTTTAGTATCTTCAGAAAGGATTTGATGATTTGTGTTAAACTTGTGTTCCGCAAGTGCAGATCTACTGGTGTCACGAAGTCTTGTACAGCGCTCATCTTCTTTCACACGAGTAGCTACTGTACGACCTGTTTCACCAATGTAGACTTTACCGCAAGAACAGGGAATACTATAAACACCTTCTAAGTGAAGAGGAGGAAGGGGATCTTCGATAGGTTTGTAAAACTGAGATAATTTTGGAAGTGTGGAAAAAGGGTAGAAATATTATGTTTTTTGAGGATTTTGGAAATTCGATCTGTTATATTTTCAATATATGGAAGATAGGCCGTGGATAAAGCAGGTGGGAAGGTTTCTGGCTCAGGTCGATTTGGATTTTTAGGTAAAGTGTATTTCTTTATGGCTTTTTGAATGTTGTAATGGGAGAAATTGTTTGATAATAAGGCAGATGATAGATGTTTTAATTCTGATTTTAAGGATTGAGGCTAAGATAGGTTGACAGCTCTGTGGACCAGGGAGTTTATGACATATTGCTTTTGGGCAGGGTGGTGGTGGGAAATACCATTGAGTATCTATCGGAATGGGTGGGTTTCCGATACACAGAATGTCCTAAAGTACCGTCAGTCTGTCGACTAACCAATACATCCAGGAACGGGAGTGAACCTTGCGATTCGACTTCCATGGTGAAACGGATATTGGGATGTAATGAGTTTAAATGATTGAGGAAGGGTACAAGCTTTTCGCGACCATGTTGCCAAATAACGAAAGTATCGTCGACATATCTAAACCAACATTTCGGCTTGAGAACAGATGAGTCAATGGCATCTTGTTCATAAGCTTCCATGAAGATATTAGCTATGATCGGGGAAAGTGGGGAACCCATGGCAACTCCCGAGGACTGCTCGTAGAACTTGCCATCGTATAGAAAATATGTGGAGGATAGACAAAAATCTATTAACGGTAGCAAGTCCGTTGAAATGTTTTTGGCAGGTAGCAATTGAGAAATTATGGAAAGAGTGTCTGGAATGGGAACATTGGTAATAGTGATTCGACGTCGAAGCTGAAGAGCAAATCGCATGGGTCAACTCTCAACGTTTGAAGTTTTTCAAATAATGTATTGTTGAAATCAACAAAAAATCCTCTCTTCAACGAAACCACAGCCTACCATGGTTTCTATTTGAAAAAATACATTGTTTGTGTCATAAATTGAAAATGGAAAGGACTAGAAGAAATCCCCGCCAAAGCTAATGGATTGCATTATAACCTCCAAGTTTGATGTCGCTGCTATTATCCCCGTTGATATGATTAAAATCTGTGGACAAAGTTTTTAGTCAATAATTTATTAATTAAGAGCTTCATACTTGAAAATGAGAATCTGAAACCTTCAAAAGCGATCCTTATATATCATTTTGGCGGGGTGAGTTTCACCCCTTAAATTAGTACGTTTCTTTATTATTATCGAATGCTGGAAATAACCCCCATTCACAATCATGCAATGAAATACATTTTATTCAGAGCGTTATCGTACGTTATGTAACATTTCGGGTGTAACTTGTTGGCATTTATGAATTATACGATTTCGAAAATCATCGAATGATTCAGGCTAGACAGCATACATTTTAGATTCCAGATGACCCTTCAAAGCAGATAAATGACAACTTTTACGAAATTTCGCAAAATTTACCTCCAAAACATGGGTTAAGTTAGGTACTTGCTATATGACATTTCGAAAAACTAACCCCATTCTTCTACTTACAGATGAAATTTCGCACACTTGACCTATAAACAAACATGAGATTTCGAAAAAAATACCCATCTCAATTTGTAACCTGTAAAGAAGATAAGAACCGACCTTGATGAAATTTTGTTTCTAATCATTTGCAATAAATTTTCTGTTCCTATGAGTGAGGGAAGTTACATGAATAATTGATCGCTGCTTTTTTCCAATATAACATTAGGTCCAGTTAAATATCGAATTGAGAGAGCTATAAAGCAGTCCAAAGAGACTATAAAAAAGCGTTGAGAATGTCAAAACTAGATACTTAGCGGCCTTTCAGCGGGGATATCAACAAGACGCCCTCTGCACCAAGACTCTGCGAGGCCCTTACAAAGAATAACAGAGCCAGAATTGGATCGACGATTCTTTCGAGTGGTACACCACGCCTCCGAAGGAGACACTGAGACACCTAGGGTCGGTTCATTTTTCTGACTCTGGAGACTGAAATCTGACAATCGAAAGAGTCGATGAACAGAGTGACCATTGTAAAAGTGACTTCCGTTTGTTCTCCGACGTGATCAATTATGACAAGGTGAAGGGGGCCAAATCCGGGTTCGCTCCGTACAAATCACCAGGCGAAGACTGAATATTCCTAGCTCTCTTACAAGAGGGTGAAAATCTTCCGATTTTGCAGCTTTATTGCAAAGCTATGGTGGGCAGTGAAACTCGCGTTCATTCGGAAGAAGTGTAAAACTGATTATACCCAAGCTAAGGCATTCCGCCCTATTAGTCTAACCTCATTCCTATTAAGGACAATGGAGAGACTGATTGACAGACACTTGAGAGATGGTCTACTGAAGACCTATCCCTTACACTGTCGTCAACACGCCTACCAAAATGGCCTCTCGACTGAAACAGCTTGCATCACCTAGGGTGTGACTAGATTAATGGTGCTATGGCCCGAAAGAAACATGCCTTGGGGACATTGAAGGGCCTATTGATAACATGTCCGTCGAGTCTATCTGCTCACCCACTAAGAAGCATGGAATCAGTTCAACATTATGTAGTATAAGAATCTCCCATCCTCATATGAGATTACCCAAAATCCCTAAATTATAGAATGTGACCTTATTTCTATTAGTAATGTTATTAAGTATATGTTTATATCTCATAGCTGACCCACAAAGCAATATGTTTACTGTTGCGTTATATTAAACATATTGTTTGGCCCAGCTACCTTGACATCTTAGACTAGATTAACTAGGACAATAAAAATAACGGTGTATGACATTATCATATATTCGTACCTTTATATATAGCATACATCATTCAGATATCCATATGATAGTCATCAATCATTATTGACGGTATTGTCATTGATTTGTATCTGTACCAATTGTTATTATGTAGAGCGAGACATTAAGTCATAATGGCGTCGAGCTCTACGTTAAGTAAAGTGTAACTCTTTTTATGAGTGTGTGTTTCTATTCCTATGCCTCCACAAGGACCACGGGTCAGCTTAGGGCGAACCGCCCGACTTTAAGAGCTGATCCTCACAATTAGTTCGGTGGATTGAAGCCATGCTATCTACGCGTGTGCACAACATAACGGATGCGTTGTTCGAACCACTGCTACAGAAGGCTGTCCACAGGGAGATGTCTCATCTCTGCTTCTGTGGTGTCTTGTAGTCGATGAACTCTTGAAGGAATTGGTAGAGGCTGGGTTTTATGCCCAAGCCTATGAGGATGATTTCGTTGGCGTCATTTGGGCACCATGTGCGAACTGCAACACACACTGCTTAGCATAGTGGACGGCTGGTGCCACAGGCAGGGGCTGAGGGTCAATGCTGACAAAACGGTAATAATACTGTTTACCAGGAAATGTACACTGGGCATCTTGAATGAGGCAATTTCTGAATGCCCAATACTAGAAATGAAGCACGATAACATGAATCCAGCCATGTCTCACTTCTTCCAAAACCCTCATCTCGGACAGAGGAGATTGAAGTAACAAAACGTTCACCCTACTGCCACCAGGTGAGCTCATATGGTTCACAGATTGGTTCAAGATAGGTCAGGCCTCTGGGTGGGAAGTGTACCTTGGAGGGCCAAAAATCAATATCTCAGTGACTACAGGCGCTTACTGCACGGATTTTCCATCCGGAGGTCTATGTAGTATTAACTCGTGCTATGAACAACCTGCGAAGAAACTGTAAATAGGCGCATATATATGTGCACAGATAGTAGGTCGGCTCTGGGAGCTCTCAAATCACCCAGAGTCACATCAAGGCTTGTCAAAGAATGCAAGGATTCAATAGCTGAACTAGCCAGGAGAAATAAAATTCAATTCAGCTAGGTCCCTAGACACAGTGGAGTTGAAGGAAATTAAATTGCCGACTCCCTGACCAGGCGATGGTCGTATGGTGCCTCTGTCGGACCGGAGCTAATGGTAGTTTTTTAAAAGTGCGTGGGGGTCCCGTCCTTCTGGGATAACTGGACAAAGAGTCGTCTGAAATGTGCTCCTTCATCAAAGAGCCTGTGCCTAAGCTCTGAAGGAAACTCCTTGCTCTGAACAGAAGAGACATCAGAGAGATAACTGGAATCCTAACTGATCACTGTCGTCTTAACAAACACCTCCATACTATGGGCATCGCAGATGATGCTATATGTAGGAAATGTAGAGAAGCAGGAGAAACTGACTGTCACATGCTGTTGGAATGCCTTTCATTGTACCGTCACTCCGGAGAATCAAAATTGCTCTCAGAAGAACTTATGGAAACCAGTGTTGGCAATATTCTAATGGGCCACAAACCTGCTAAAATGGAAAAGGCTCCTGACCACGGGACGCACAATGGGTCTATCTAAGTGGCCTAAGTGTATTTAGGCTCTATATCTCATCCCCTCAAATGATGATGATGAATATCGATATTGTTGTCTTTGTTTCGTTTTCGTTTATATATCTTCCAGATCATTCAAGAATTTTCTGGAATTCGGTTTTCAAATTCACAAATAATTCTATATCTTCTGTAAACATAAATACTGGTAGCTAACTAATAATTTTAGTTTAGTATTTTTCCTGATAATATGTGGAGTGGGTCATCAGAATTGAAAAATATATACTTAGTTGAAGAGGGTGTTGTTGATTTTAGTATAAGTAAAAAAATTCACAGATAGATAAAAGCTAACTACATGAACACTCCTTGCTTAGGTGAAGTCTTACATTTCCTAATTTTTCGAAAAGACATTCTTCAAATATGTACTTCGACCTAAAAAAATGAGTTTGATGAGTTATAGATGTCGCCGTAAATCCACAAGAATATTGACCTGTAAAGCAAAACAGACTTCAAATATGTTGGATACAAAGAGTAATTAGTTCATGATAACCCAATTTCACCCAATGGATGTAACTCAATCCCCTATAAATATGAAAGCGATGCACAGAATTCATTATCGATATCGTTCTTTGTGTCCAGATGATTAACCAGCCATATTATGGAAGTTACTGACACGTTGTTTGAGGTTGACATACTGTAAGAGGTTTTCTTTGATTCGCTATGAATGTTATAATTTGCGTGAAAAGTCTCTTACTCTCTATTACGTATGTCGGTGGTCAGCATCTCTGTAATTACATTAGGCCATAATTGGTAAAAAGCTTGTTAAATGCGATGTTTGCTTTAAAGCCTAGCTACACAAACCGGGGCTTTTATTTTACGTCGTACTGAACCTTGTTTTTAATTACGTTTGGCAATATGAGTAAGTCAACGAGAATACTGTAGTAACCGTTAATGCGTTCTCTGAAGAAAATAAGTAGAATTCTAAGTTCTTTGAAAATTTACAGATAACTAAATGAACAGCAATAACTAAGTGCTATCCAAAGTTTAGGTGAGGTACCTCTAAATAATGAAACGGAGATTTTGTTTGTGGTCTAGAGTGCAGTTTTATGATATGATATTATCTCACGAATCGTGTTATTTGGGTACATCAAGTTGTGTTTTGCAAAAACAAATCAATCAGTCTAATGTAGATTAATTAATTGTTCTTCAAATCAATTAAGGATAGCTTATAGATTATTGGCTATAGAGAGCAAGGTGAAAAGTCCCTGAAAAATGAAATAAGAAACAGAACAGAACTTTTTACTTTGCCAAATGCGGCTGCTTTTGCTTCAAATCGAGGTTGGATCTATCCAAAAGCTCTGCATAATATACGCTGGTGATTGTTTTGCACTTTCCAAGGTAATCGATATGGACGATACCGTGTTTATCTCAAAACAACTGTCGCCATAACTTTGTTGGCCGATAAACCCATTTTGGCCTTTTTCGGCTTCGATTTGGCAGCATTAGTAGAAAAGCTGCTAAACGTGACGAAATTTATACCAGTTTCGGTTAGAAAATGCTGTTCCCTTTGATTTATCAGACTGTGTCTCCATGACTCTCTGAAATGTAACGATGGTGTTCTTCCATGTTGCGGAGAGTTCAGAATGCGGACATATCGTACAAAAAAGTACAAAAAAAGTTAATTCCAGGTGCAGGAAATTCCAATTTGCAGACATATTATTTCTTCAAATCTTTTAGTATTCATCTCAACGCTCATGATTTTGAATAACTGATAATAGTAGAAAGGTTTGATAACTCCCCTGAATGATTCTTTTCTTGCAGAAACTTGCGTCACTAACTGTATCTAGAGCGTATGGAAGATTTACAGCATCCCAAATTGCCAAAGTATATTCAACTGAACGAGAAGTAATAAAGATTCTTGACCCAGTATGAATTATATATAAAAATTCTTGGGGAATAGGTCACAATAACACTCTGTTTTAAAACTGGTTCTTGAATGAACACTTGAGATGGTCTCGTCGGTTAGTCTCTTGTAGACATTTATGAAATGTGGTCTTATTGGTTGATAATTCTACTTAATAGTGGATTTTTAATATTGCATTGGCATTTAAACGAAATTTGTGTGATAAGGACGCTTTGTGTTAATACAGTTATTTCTGAGTACTCAGGTTATTGAAGTAATAAGTCTTCTGATGATGGTCGTGAGACCAAAACGTACGTAAAGACAAACAATTTCAAGACAGAGTGTTATTGTGACCTATTTCCCAAGAATTTTTAAATATAATACTAAACGAGAAGCATATAAAAATACAGAAGTGAGCGATTTTATACTAGTTTACTATACTGAGGGAATATAACATGGGGCATTTCCATCTCTTGGTCTTGTCAGCGGACTAGAGTGGATCTCAAAATATCAATTTCAAATGGAATGAGCACAACAAATGCTGATCCAATTATGAAGGAATAAGTTAGTTGGAACATCTATCTGGAAAAGATGTTAGGCGTTACATATGATTTTATATATATTTCGTGTTGAAAGTTATCGAGGTTGTGGAATATAATTTGAATGAGTGGCTGGTTAGTGGCGCTGCCATTTCACTGTTTCGACCGGTCTGTGATGTTTTGTCCACGGTTAAGAACGGCCCAAAAGGTCCTTTTCATCGCGCTTTTACATCGCCAAACACTGCTCTGAAGTTCTCACATGGTCGCGCTTGTTGTCAAGAGATAACCAATGCGTCACACATCTGGCAGATAGCTTCCTCATATTCAAAAATTCATCCAAAATGTTCCGTACCGGTTCGGTTGAGATGCCCATATCCTCAGCAATCTCGTTTACACTCGCCGATAGTCCAATATGATACCATGGATACTATCGACGATTTCTCGCGTTGTCATACTACCACAACGAAACTCGGTAAACCACGTGAATCATTCCAAGCGATGGTGAGGAGTCCCCATAATGTTTAACCAGCGATGTTCCGGTTTGAATAATGTTTTTCCATGCAAGAAGTAATGTTTAATCAAGACGCGATAACCACTTTTTTCTATGTTTACAAAAATCTTCAAGGTTGCTTGCTTTCGAAAGGAGTCAAAACAGAACTGAATGACATATCAGTATGAACATTTTTATGCGTTCTAATTAAAGATGTTACATCACAAATGTCATATGAGATTTTCGATTGTGGCTTCACGTATTTTATTTTTCAGGGAATTTTCACCTTGCCCTCGTTATAGCAGTAATGTAGCATAGGTTTCTGCTGCCCTGAGCAGATTTCTTATTACTTATTCCTTCTTTCTTATACAGAGATTTAATATTATTATTATGAATATTACGTTTTCTAAAGTGATGAAAATATTACTAATAAATTTTCATCAAACTTTTGAATTGTTTACATCTGGAGACATATTTTCAATTCCAATGTCATTCAATTGTTGTCTAAAGACTATATTACTCTAAAAAAAATTATTTGAATACATTAAAAACAAATTATTCAAACTATTGAATGTTGTCATATAGTTAATATATTCTTCTCTGAGGGAATTCGTTTTCAGCATAAACTGTAATTAAAAAGAAAGATATGTTAATATGAATAGGTAGATATGGATTTATTTCATTATTTATTGAAATGAAATAATGAATAGTATTATAACTCATGACTATTGAAATGGTTTGGGATACGAAAATACTAAATATTATATATGAATCTGAGAGAATTTATGAAATAAGTGCAATCGTTATTATAAACATAAATGAAACTTCTCTTCATAGAAAAAATAATATTTTTCCACTTTTCCTCATAGCAAAGCCTTTAATAACATCCATATCCATTGGTTAGTGAATTTTCTTTTACTCATTGTCGAACGTAAAAATAATAATATTCAATGAGTTGTCTTACCGTTATAGTCAAAACTAATTATGAAGAGTATGTATGTAGAGTAATCTAAAATGATGTATCTCTCTTAATGACTTCTAGTTCGCATTATTTCTGTGACTTGTAACTGTAAATTAAATATTTGATATTTTGCGAGTTTTCGTTTTTCAGGTATATCTCAGTTATTGATGGAATTGTAATGCAGTATGTTATAGTAACTTTTACTAAAAAAATTTCAAAATTCATGTGATGACATGGAGTCGTATTTTTTATCCGGAAGTCATTGGAAAGATAATTTTTCCTATTCCAAATATATCTATCATGTTAAGTTAATTTTACCATTTCTACTAGATTTTAGAGAACATTATATTTATTGAATAATTCTTGAAATTTCTCCACTCTAAATAGCAGGTTTATGTGAATTGGAGGATGCCTAATTGAACAAACAATCTAACATTGCAATGTTCCACATTTATGCAGAATTTAGGTCATTCGATAACTACTCTTGATAGTCTAACTTATTTCTATTATTTAGTACTTAATTTTTAATATTTAGTATTTTTCAGGGTGAAATGGTTTTCGAAAAATTATGAAAACTGTGATATGATGGTGTTTTAATCTGAGTAACAATTAATCTGTTGCTGCAAGTGATTTATACTTCAATCGATACCCAGAAAGAAGGCAACCTAATACAACCATTTTTATAAGATTGAAGAATAAACTACATTTGAAGAATTATTCACACGTGATAGTGATTTATTTCCAAGCAGTGTCTCTATTGATCCAATTGTGTCAAAATATCAAAATCATAATAACTAATTATCAACTAAGAGTTGAATGATGCAAAGCTGAAAAAACCTTCTACTTCTAGTTCATTTATTTACTGCGTATTTGTTCGTCTATGACTCCCAACTAACTGTAAATTCATAAAAAAAGTTGAAAAAATAAATTTTTGAAGTCAGGTAGGAAGATATTCCCCGAAGTCACGAGCATGACAATAAAGGGGTGACTAGCTCTAGCACGTCTAGTCCGCCTACCTGGAATATCTAATGGTGAAATAACAGATGAGCACCATGGAAATATCTATAGAGAAGGGAGAGATCGATCGCCCACCTATCTACAATGTTCCAGAGAGATCAATGAATTCGTAAGTGTGAAATCTACAATCAGACGAATAGCTCTCTTTCTGAATAGAACCAAGAGACTTCAGCGTATGTTTGGGAGCTCCACACCATAACATGAGGACAGTACTCCAGTACTCGGGCAAATGCTTTTGAAAAATCTAATGCTACAAACTAGAGAGTATCCATATCTTTCAATAGATGTCTACCATATATGTGTTACATCGGCAAGCAGGCCTCCCGTTGATCTCTGAAGCCCAAAGCCATATTGAGTTACATACACAATCATTGAGCTGGTTTTGGACTAGATTATGGAGGATAATCCATACGTCATCACGTATGGATCATCACATTAGTGAATGTTATCAATATTTATTCTATAGATCCTGCTATACTCATAACTAAAGTGAGGCTAATATGAAGAAAAAAAAGAAGGAAATATGATCATATATATGAAAGAAATTTAGTTGAAATATGAAAAAAAAAAATAAATATGAAATTATTTAAAAATTAATATTTTAATTTTCACAATCAATTGTTTTTTAATGGGGTAGTTTGAAATAAATCAAAACATAGTTCAATATTTTGTTATTTAAAAATATATCTACCAAAACAATTTTTACATGATTAATTTAATTATTAAAACAACAAACAATTGAGTATTTCTCGAAATTTTCTAACAAAAAGTTTCGCCTCCTATCAGCCTAGATATGTTTAAATGCGAAAAGCTTCTCTCTACGTCACCAGACGTAATAGGGGCGTTTTTTAAATGTGACAAAGTTTCTGGTTCCAATGTAAATGTTTCATCAAAATCTCTAATTATAGCATTGGCTGCTTGTAAAAGGAATTTGTAGCCATGGTTCTTATCAATTACTGCTTTAAATTTTTTAAGTTTCCAATATGTCCCGGAACATTTTTGCATTTTTGCTCAAATTCTTTTATTAAATTTATCGCCTCTATCAAAGATAATTTGGATGACTCTAATTGGATAATAGTGTTTGAAATGAAATTATATTTGGTTTTTATAAATGAAACTTGTTGACATAAAATGTGATTGGTCACTGGTACACTTCAAAATCTAAATTTAAATTAACTCTAAAATTGTCGACACAACTTTGAAGAAAACTTTTAATAATTATGACCCTCCTCGTGCCTCAGTTTGCCAACAAATAAATGAACCCCAACGGTGTCGGGTAATCAATTCTTAGTACCTACTTCCGGATTAAGTGAATATTTTAAACATCAATAATATTATTGGGATTTACCAGTAATTGTTCTTTTCTTAAAATTATACCTGCTACATGCAAAACAAATATTGAAAGTTTTTAAATTTACTTTACTCGCAAGAA
This sequence comes from Endomychus coccineus, assembly GCA_958510875.1. Classification (NCBI taxonomy): domain Eukaryota; kingdom Metazoa; phylum Arthropoda; class Insecta; order Coleoptera; family Endomychidae; genus Endomychus; species Endomychus coccineus. The sequence goes on from OY294069.1 coordinate 40,112,797, forward strand.
TAATAAAAAGTTTTGGTTAAATTGTATAGGAACGAATTGTTTGTATAATTTTTACAGATATGCTAAAAATTGAAAAAATAGTAGAAAATATGAAAAATTCGGAAAAATTTCATATAATATGAAAAATATGCCAAATATGAAAATTTCATAAATGCCTCACCACTAGTCGGCATTTACATATAGACACCAAATGGGAAAGTTCGAAGTGCCATGTTAACTGTTCTTACATCTTAATTCTTCTTACATAATCATTTGATTTTTTTCATTTTCCTAGTTATATATTTTAGAACAAATATTAGAATATCAAAGCATTTGAACTCAACTGCCCAGTGCGAACCAAACTGGTTTCAATCATGGTAATTACGAGTATAGTTGAGAACAACAATTAAAGAACTCTTATTGTACCCAATTACTACTCTGATTATCTTGGATTGAAACAGATTAAATTAATAATACTGGCCTAGCGATAACAAATATGTTATTCGGAGAAGCTTAGTTTTATTCAATGGGAGATGTGATTTATTACAACTAAACAATAATTCAGTAACTAAAATATGTGTTAGTGTCATTTGTATACATTTTGCCACCCGCATATTATATTTTGTTGCCCTCATGTGGGGTGAAAATAAGTTGGTTTGCCTCCAGGGGTTCATAACAGTAGATATAACTATATGAATTATTATGCATTTTAGGTTAGATCCGAGCCATAAATGGCTTGTTAGCAGCGGTTTCATATGAGCATGCGTTTAATAATTAAATAAGTTATAATTGAATGTAATTAATACAAATCTAGCACAAGCCGAGAGATTTATTCTAGCTAAACTCTATTATCAAATTAGGGTGAACTATAATTATATGATCCGTTACATGGTTCTCAGCTTAACCCTTAATGGATTTAGTACTAGATTGCAAGTTGTTTTATGACGTCAGATTTGTCTGCAGAATAATTTAGTTTGAGATATGATAACCTGACCTTCTCCTTTATGGTTCATGATTGATAATCACATAAATTCCACATTATCGGAACAATCATTGATGTATTGAATAGTTTTAATAAAATCACAATCGTATAAAAGAGGATACGGTGGGATCGCCTATTGTCGCACAGGAATTGGCTCCTGAAAATGATTCTCGTGCAGGCCGCAACAATTCCTATTGCCAATGTGATTTATATACTTGATCCAAATTAGCTGATCGCATAGAAACGGATCTAAAACCTTCTGGAAGTTCAAAATTTTAATCAGATCAATAAAATATTCATGTCTGGGTTGAGAAAATCTTTAGTGCTATAGAATGCATGTGTTGAGCAAGAATTTATATCCACGGAAAATAGTCATTTATGAATTATGACCATTGTAGATAATATAGAATTCATGAGACCGAAGATTGCTAATATTGAAGTATACCTAGTGGCGATCTATAAAGATAATAATAATACTCGGTCAGTCAGTACGCTGCGCATATGCCCGAAGGCTTAAGACGGAGTGGGCGGTTGTGCCGAAAGGAGGATAAACCGATCGAGAGCCCGAGCGAGTAACCGTTTGTCGAAACCAACAACGTGCCGTATGAGCCGAAATGAGGACTTCGTTCGCTATGATCACCTCTTTTTCGCATGAGACGGTAAAGAGTGCGAGCCGCTACGCTCACGCCGTTTCTCGCATCAGCCGATACAGAGCGTGAGCCGCAGTCTGCCCAGTTTCGCGAGTTTGATTCTTTTATCTACAATCGACCTGATACTATGCGCACCGAACGGTGCGCTAAACAGAGAGAATATTTCGAAGGAATGCTCTTTTCAATAACTAGAATACGGTTCAAGATACGACATTGAGTCTTTATGGCGGTAGTTATGAAAGCATTAATAAACATCAACAATAAAAATAACAAATAGTTGAATTAAAATTAAATTATAAAATCTAAGATATAGAATCAACCATTACGTTATGGAAAGCCGATCGTCCAATATCATATTATGAGTTCGGTGTCTTTTATGGTCATGCTACCACAACGAAAATCAGTAAATCACTTATGAATCGTTCCAATCGATGGTGAGGAATCCCCATAATGTTTAACAAGCGATGCTTTGGTTTGCGTAATATTTTTTCACACAGGAAATGATGTTTAATCAAAATGCGAAATCCACTTCTATCATATCTACAAAAATCTTCAAGGTTGCTGACTTTCGATGGGTGTCAAAGCAGAACTGAATGACAAATCAGTCTGAAAATTTTAATGCATTCTAATTAAAGATGGAACATCACAAATGTCACATGAGATTATCGATTGTGGAGCCATCTGTTTCATTTTTCAGCGACTTTTCACGTTTCTCGTACGTTTTGTAAATGTCCTAAATGAATGTTAATGAAAATATATCATGCGTGGCAATATTACGATCTTATATAACTGTTCGTTATATAGTAATATGTAGGTGTATAGTCTAGTTTGTCTTGATATTATCTTAACAATAGTATTTACAAAAACCGATAACTACTATGAAGCCCCACATACAATGATACCATATTTTCAATTAGAGATGTAGGTATATAAAATAATTAGGTGTTTCTTATCAATAGTTTTTCTTATACTGTGACCACATTTGATTGCTATAATGATGATTTAGTTGCATTTAGCAAGCCAAAGAAGGCCAAGCACAATAGATGAGCGACCATCATGTGGATAACTATAAGTAGTTTAGCTGTGAGTGTATTTATTCGATCTGACCACTCAAGATATTTATCTATTGTCATGCCCAGGTAAGTATCACTACATTAAGGTTACCTAACAATGAATTTCAATAGAAAGAGTAACTGTTGTCAAAAGTGGAAGTCGGTTGAATGATACAAAAGTGAAACAATAGGACAACAAACTTCGATGTGCGGAAGGGAAAACTGAATTAGCGGAAAAAGGGAATATATCTAGCTAGTTTTTGTCATGAGAACAGTGGAAACTCATATTTATTCCAACCGACATAAAACTGTCGGGAGTATTTCCAGGGTAATTCTCAACTGAAAAAAAACGAAACCGGAAACACTGGTGGATCTGACAAACTGACATTATTTTTAAATGGCCATACGCGGGTGATGCAATAATATAGCATGTACGATGTACCTGATTGATAGTTTACAGACCCACTGTCCTACATATCAGGCCATTAATTTTCTTTTCCTATTTTATCAGTACATTCATGATCGCATCGTGGAAATAAATAATAGGGAAGATTAACCGTTAAAATAGGATCATTTCCGACAGTTCTGGTTTGCAGATCTATCATGTCTGAAACTATTAGTTAGGTTGGTGTGCGGATAATGGATTTGTAATGATAAAATCACAGGACTGACGACGATGTGGCTTCACTAATGCCGCACACAATACCGCAAACAACCTGATTCGATCACATACCTGCAAAGCCAAACTACACAGTAATAAAAGAGCCGTAAATGTCCATTTACCACCGTCATAAATAATCTTGCTTATTTAGAAGTAGCTCTGATTAAACAAATACTATGTTGCAGAAGTATTTGAGAATATGGAAGGAGGGAATTATTTTTGTTTGCTTATTACGAGGGTTGATCAATAGGTCGTCACAATAGAAAAACACATATTGTTTTCGTGAAAAATATTGACTTCTGGATGAACTTCGTATTACAGTAGCAAGACTTGATTCCGACGTTTCGCCAACCATTACAGGTGTCATCTAGAGGGCAGTTTTGAGGCTTGAACTGAAACTGATTCTACTGGTTTCTGTAGCCATAGTCATTGTAGGAAACACATTCTTCACACTACACAGTTTACTGCCTTCATTCCGGTGGTTAACTCTGTTCTGGTACATGACCCTGCCGTTGTTTGATCATGTACGAAGTGGAATTTTTGAGGATGTGTTTGCAAATGTTGGGACAGTAATATTCTGAGTCACGGCCTAGATTATTTGAAAGTTTTGGAAGTGTGGAAGAAATATCATGTTTTTTAAATATCTTGGAACTTCGATATGTTACATTTTCAATATATGGAAGGTACGCATTAGATAAAGCAGGCGTGCGAGTTTATGGCTTAGATTGATTTGAAATTTATGGCTTTTGAATGCTCAAAAACTCCCGCAGAAACATCTAAAACCCGTAGAAGAAAGCGTCGGATGTACCGGCACGATTTCATTCCCGAAGTTCCCTACTCGATAATAATAAATTCTATAACAAGTTTGGAATGCTTCATATTCCACGCAAGCGAAAAATGTCTAACAGTCTTGTCACTGTTCCGCAAAAAGTGTGAAATGTCGCTTGGAACGATGAACGTAATAAACGCGAGGGCGTAAATATCAATATCTAACCGTGGTAACCGGGACAAAGGTCTTCGCATTAACGCTGTATTCAAGGACAAGGCATGGATCGAGAGAATTAATTCCTTCAAGAAAGTAGCTAAACCTTTTCCAATTGATCGAAAACTGATACAGAATATATTTTCCGATGCAGGCTGTTATAATTTTTGATCATAGAATAGATAGATTCTGGAAGAGTGTTGGAGAAAAATATTTCTATTGAGTAGCAAGGAAAGACGTAAAATAAAGTTTATGTCATGTGAAAGATTATTTGAATTGACAGGGAAATCTATGATGTGGCATGGTCTGTTACGTACATTATGTAATTGTCAATGTATCATCTGTTTGTTATGTGAAAGTTACCTGTCTTGATGATTTATGTGTTGTGTTTCATAGCTTAGACACTCTGAACTGTAATAATAATCTGCAATGGAATAATAGAGATTATCTCATAAGATTCCATAAATTTACCTAATTCAATAAATTGCTCCACTTTCTTGAAGGAATAAATGAAGATTATGATGATATAATGTAATATATATGTAATCAATAGTGCTGTTATCTACTTGTATAAGTGTTTGTGTTTCATAGCTTAGAGCTTAGACAGTCTAAACTGTAATAATGATCTGCAATATAATGATACAGATTATTTCATAGATTCCATAAATCTACTTAATTCGATAAATTGCTCTACTTTCCTAAAGGAATAAATGAAGATTTTGAAGATATAATGTAACATACATGTAAATAATATTGTACGTTGATCCACGATTGTAAATAGTGTTGTTTTCTACATGTATAAGTGTTACAATAAATCGTAACCAATCACCAAGTTATTCCCATACTACCCATAGCTACGGACCCTAAGAACCTGAACACCACATGGCGATCTCTGCTGAACCATACTAAGGACCTGAACACCATAGATCTATTATTCTATGGATCTGCCTGTCATGCAATTTGTAAGTGATTACATTAGCAGTCACAAACGTGAAAATATATTGAAACGGGTGTCTATGTGGTATAAGAAACATATCTGTCAAGTTTCAAGTCGGTCTATCTCATAGTAACGGGGATTTCGTAATTAATAAGTGAGTCAGTAAGTGGTATTTGCAAGACTACAAAATTGAGAGAAAATTATAAAAATCGTCCCGTATATATCTACCCACTTAACGGTATATCCAAATGAAATCAATTTATACTCATCCCAGATTCACGTAATATGAGTGGATGTTCAGGTATAATTATATAACGTTTATCATGCTTTGTATATTCCATTCTACTCATACTTATATGATTAATAATTCAATTTGATGTCTCATTGAGATACGAAATTGAATAATGTCGGAATAACTATTTCCTTGACATTAACGGAAATCGAATTTCAGAGAATAAAGATAATAATATATATATAAAAATTCTCGGGAAATAGGTCACATCAACACTCTGTTTTAAAATTTTTGTCTCAACGTAGGTTTTGGTCTCACGACCATCATCAGGAGACTTATTACTTCAATAACCTGATTAATTAGAAATAATTGTATTAACACAAAGCGTCCTTATCGCACAAATTTCGCCTAAATGCCAACGTCGCCGAAACGAACAGAAACATGAAATCGGAATTATAACACAGCAATGTTACTACAATGCGTAATATTAAAATCTATTTATTAATATTACGCATTGCTGTGTTATAATTCCAATCATGCGAAACTCATTTTTTTTACTTGTGTTTCTCTTTAACTATCAACTTTTGGACTAGACTAAGTTTGACTAAATCACAATACTTACACCTTAGGATTATACTGGTGAATCTTAGTTCATTACCTCGGATCCTCCTGTATATATTTAATCAATTGAATTGTTGTTAATGAAATACAATATAGGCTTAGGTGAATATCTTCTCGCACCTTCAAAATATTAAGAAGTATTTCCAGAAGAACTCATACTTTTTCTGTGTGTTTGTGAAAATTCTCTGATGAAATACAGATAAAATTAAATATTCGTCTATTTAATAAATTCTGAATGAAATATTTCACAAACGATAAAATCCAAGCAAAGGTAATTAAAATAACTGTAATAGGAATAGAAGATGAATATAAAAAGGTAGTTAGATACAAGTTAGTGAACATTATTAAGAACCTCAATTTCTGGGAAGCTGAATAATATTAACAGAACATTGTTCATTTAAATTAATGTTCCTTTACACCAAAACTGATTTTCTGAACGAAACTAATGTTCGCAATATAAATAACGTACATCTGATTGCTTTGACAACCTGACATAAACATTCATAAAGCGTTGTTTAGCTCAGACATGGCAATATACGTAAAGATAAATAATGTTCTCGACGATTAGTACAGCAAGCGAGTAGATACGATGGTATGAAACTCTGCACGTAAACCACTAATGAATCAGAACACATTAAAACATGAGTTTCTTTAAAGGAAAATTAATTACCAGTGGAACGAACGTAACAGCTGAAAATGTAATTCTATAATTATTTCTGTATCGCACGGTGAGTAACGATCAATAACCTGTTTATTCAACAATATTATGAAAGCAATTCTGTTTTCAATTAATTGGTTTCTGGTCACAAAAATGATGTGCAAATGATATATTCTCCCATACATCCTTCTCATGCAAAACATTATAACTATATGTTACGGTAAATTCGATTAATCCGGTGATTAAATACGATCGCCTCTAATATTGAAGAATTTGATAATTTTATAATATATGTGTACAAGGGCAGGGATAATCAATCCATAATGAAAGCAGATTTTCAAATAACCTACTAACCTAATATTGCCAAAAATGTATAAAAATGTAAAAAAACAAACCTGTCTTAACGTTATTGGAAGCATAAGTATAATGGAGTTGTGGTCTTACCGCCAGAGCTGAAATCGATGATGCAAAATTTACATTTATTAATATTATTTATTATTATTTTCTTAATTTTTCTTGGTTTAGTTTGTTAAATTTCATATATATTTGGGGATACTAGGCTAATAGGTTAGTTGGAAGAGTTTTTGAAATTCATTGGTTTTCTTCGCCCTTGCACACATGTATTATCAAAGAGCATATATTCAAATGTATTCTTGAATAAAAAGTAATTCTTTCGAATTAGTTTTATTCATACTAATCCATAATTTACATAATACAAAGTCAAATAATCAAAGTCATTGGTGAGTGCTGGAGATAATTCATAATAACCGGTTATTTCGATAAATTAATTATATATAAATTCTCGGGAAATACGTGACCTATTTCCCGAGAATTTATATATAATTCATACCTGAGTCAAGAATCTTTCTGATAAATCAATCATATTCACCAAACGTAATGCTGATTATTCATAATCACTGGACCTTATGCATAATCTCCGATTCATTACATTTACGGAAACATAAGATAAGGATATTAACAGATATAGATTAAGCTTTCTAAATTATGAATACAGCTCACACTATTCAACAAAGGATTATCAAGATGAGACAAAATTGAACCGTAGATGGGTATTCCCGTTAGAGTCTTATAGTTTTCTTAATAGAAACCTCCGAAAGGATAGTGTTTCGTTGATCAACATATTCGATTTTAAGTCCTGCTATTATATATCCTATTCACCTATTATTCACCACATATTTTATGTTCAATCGTTTGAAATGTGTAGGTATGATACTCTAACATCTTGATAGTAATGTTAAATAGTGCCCATAATTTATAAAATTAATCTATATGTCTTAATATACTTGAACGGAACTGTATATAAAGGACGTTTCAGAAAGACTTCCCATAAATTCAGGGGATGGTAGATTTAGTAAAAAATAATCTTGTTTTTTTCATATAAACTAAGGTCGTATCTGATTTCGTTTTGGAGATGCGTTAAATTTAATTTTAAAAGAAGAAATTTTGTTGTAGCTCCACGGTTGAAGATGTTTTGCTAAGATCTCGTTCTCGAAGGATTCAGAGGACGGCGAATAAGGTGACTTAGTAAGTTTTTGAGTATGCGGTAGAGGGCACTGGGTGCACGACTTTACTGCTATTCTTTTATCACATTATCTTGGTTTACAATTTTATTGCAAACAAATGAAGTACTCTTGCTGAGGTTCTCAAAATCTCACTGTTTTCGAGAAAAACGCGCTTAAGTGAACATAACAAAAACTATTTAATAAATTACCTTATTACAATATGTGTCAAAAATTACAATAAATCTTTAAATAATAAAAAATATAACAGGTGCTCAGAATGGCTCCCATTTTCACGTATATTTTAGTTTTTTTGGGTTTAACACTACCCGTTCCACGGCGCTACAAATGTTTTTGCATCGGGTGCTCTTCGGCGATGAAATTTTCCACTATATCGTCATGCAGCTTCCGCCGCATTACGGAAACACTCTCCCAATGTTGAAATTATAACTGTGGATTCACTATTCGTAAAACTATATTAAATTCACAGCGATGCAGTGAAATCGTAATAATAATGACAATACGTTGATTCATTACACAATTTTAATTGTTTGACACTTTTGACACAAGCCTACTATGGTGAAAAACGATTCCTTTCCCGCATTAGAACAATGTATCACGGAATCTTCAAGGTTAATTCAAATGCGTTTTTCTCGAAAACGGTGAGATTTTGAGAACCGAAGCAAGAGCACTTTATTTGTTTGCAATAAAATTGTAAAACCAGGAAAATGTGCGAAGAAAACAAGAGAATTATTCCCAAAAAAGTTTAACCTAAAAGAATCGCCGAAATTCTCCGAGAATCAGATCTCAACGAAATATCCTTAACTGCACAGGAGCTACAGCAGACTTTGTTTTTTTCTTTAATTGAACTCCCCCTCCCCACTCATATCGATAACCTGGATAATGTAACATAGGATTATGAAGATGAATTGACATAAAATATTGAACTTCAGACCTCCTTGATGTCTAGTCCAGCGTGTTTTCCAATTACACCACTTTGGTCCCCTCAGATTCTTTTATTTTTGTAAATATAAACCTCTGAAAGGATAGTAGATCATTGACGAGCGCAATGCGATTCGATGCTCGCCTATATATCCAATATTCACGCACATTCATCCAAAGTCCAATCGTTTTGGAATGAGAAGTGTAGGTATGAGTGTTACTATGATTGGCAATTACTCTGATAGTCCTCATTCAATGACAGCATCCCGGTCCTTATATAGTTCAATAGAACTGACACAGAATTAAATTTTCTGAATTATAAAGATAACCTAGATCATTAAACATAGGATTATAAAGATGAATTAACGTAAAATATTGAACCAGAGGCGGGATGCGAGCCCACATTCCTGGATGCCCAGTTCGGCATGTTCACCAATTACACCACCTTGGTCTTGTCAGATAATGTATGTTGTTTTGTTGTTGCAATCTTGAGATATAGAACCCATTTTCACTCCGCTGAATCATAAGCCATAAGATGATTCAATTTGTTGATAGGCTTTTGACAGAGCCCAACTCTCAGGGTGCAGTCACTTTTATGGAAGGTGAGTACTGAATAACCTCAAGGTTTGGCCAATGTAATGTCTGTTACAATTTTGACAAAACGTTATTGATCTTGAAGGTAGGTAGGTACTTTGTCTTCTATTTCCAAATAAATGTATTTGATTGTTTAACTGTTTTGATACCGATATTGATGATGCATTAGGTTGTAAAAGTCTTGTCGGTTAGGGTGTGATCTCTCTTAGGTAGAAGGAGGTTGAGTAGTATTATATTCATTGACATTGATGATTATATCCAAATGCGTATTTTCAATGCCTTGTATATCTAAGGTATTTGATGGGTTGAACATAATATTTTTTAATAAATATTTATATACAGTAGCCACTGATTAATTAATTAATCAATCTCCGTTGTGGCGAAACCACGGTTTTCACTATTTTTGTGGAATATCATGGACGTGAGCTGAACGCTTTTGTTCGGCAGCTTTTCAAATGTACTTCTCAAAATCATCCCAGATTTTAATTGTCAGTTTGAAATTCTGTTCTGTATTCTCACAATTAAGTACAAATATTTTCCCTGTTACAATCGATGTTTGGTGATCCACTAAATATTATAGTGACAAATCCATTATGTTCTGTATACCTTGTTTGAATGAGCGTATTGCATGTTTTTGTTTTGACAACGGATTCTTTAGTAATCGCTCCGTTTGTGATGCTGTTCAATCGCCTATTTTTATAAAGCCCTGCAGCTAATTGCTATTAATTCAGTTAGTTCAGCTTATAAATAAATTACACGGATCTCCGGTCACAGCACAACAGAGTATTTCATCATTTCAACTCATTTGTCACTCTAAGTTGGACAAATATTCGTAGAGAATTCATTAATTACAGCATAAGCCCAAATTAGAGAACTCCATTAGTGAGAATTCATATAACAATAAAATTGTCATATTTCGAAACCATTTTCATTTCATAGGATTCTCCAATTGGTATACTTACCGAATATATTCTTGTCTCAATAATTTGTGGGATGAAGGTATTTTCAAATTTTGGGAAATAAATGGAAAGTGTATTTAATTTAAGAATATATTGGCCCATTTTAAACTATATTTTCCATAAAGGATCAATCTATCTATCGTCTGTCCCTTCACCTAACTTTTATTTCACGGATTATTGTTATTTTTCAATAATAAATATGAGACGATATGATTCAGTGTGTCTGTCCATCATTACAATTTCAAAAATAATGTCACAATTTACCTTATATTTCGATATCTGTTGAGTAAAGACACATGCACAGTGCATTGTATTACTTTGTATAGCAGTTACTTTTAGGACACTACATCATAGGGTCATTATTTAGACTTTTTGAAAAGCACTTCAAAAGAATCGTTGGGTGACATTCTTTTAGCTACTTTTCAACAGATGTGGATGCAACATGACGGAGCTCCACCTTACAATGTCGGTGATATTCGAGTTTTTACAATAATGAAACTTCCCCAATACATGGATAGGGCGCAGAGGACCAGTAAGTTGACCTTTAAGGTCCTCAGATCTTACAAGTTGCGACTCCTTTTCATGGAAGGTTTATGAAAAGCAAATTTTATGATGATAGATCAGCAACTACCGCGGGAGATATGCACCAACGAATCAGTGTTTTCGAGAAGTTACACCTGAAATCCTTGCCATTTAAAAGACGGATTTGGTTTATTGTTGACCAAATGAGAGGAAATTTCGAAAAATTCATACTGATAGTGCACTTATATCATTTCCTGTTTCCTTTTTTATTGTGTTGAAGAGTTAGTTCGTGTAACGTTTTTTTTTATTGATAAAGCTCTATTTCTGTTTGTCTGATCATTTTTTAAGCATGATGTATTTGATGATGACCAGAGTATCAATAAAATGAACAGAAATTGATGATGATATAATTTATTTGTTGAGATAAGCTACAAGATATTCAGGTACCCAATTGAAGATAAACGATGCTTTTAACTAACAATTATTTCAAAGCCAGCACGTTTATCGGATTTCGAAAAATAATAAAAATGTTCCCAAAAACTAGTAAAGACAGATAGGCATAACCTGCCATCAGTCAAAAAATGATTGAACTTCCTAATCACCGTAAGGAATTAATATTTTCAACTCGAAAAAAAAATTATTCTGAAAATTATCCGATGTAGGTTGCAGTAATTAGGAGATTTATACACATTTGATTGGTAGTAGAAATGATAGGGCGATACGTGACAAAACTAACGGCCAAAATCGCATGCATATAAGTGTCACAGCTTAGATACACATGGACATGACTATATTCAGGGCACTGCAATCATGATATCTTTCAGAAACAGTTGAATCACTCGGGGATGGTACGTTTTAGACCGATATATGGTATCACAGCTCATTAAATGAGGAACCAGGAACCACTAAATGCCCTAAAATATACGTTGTTCTATTCAAAATTACGAAGTTGTATGAGGTCCAGGTGAAATGGAACCTCCTGTATAAACAATAGTATTTATATTGTATATGCAACTCATGATCCGATGCAACTCTGTCTCTGAAATTTCTTCCTGAATCTTATAATAAACGAGTTATATTAAACCGATTCAGTTTTCTGCAGCGTTTCAATGTTTTTTTTATTTTTATTGACTGCAGGCACATGTTTTCTTACAATTCGTCTATTCTATTCTCAATTCGATGGAAACAAATATTGATGGGAAATAAAATTAAAAGTTTCGAAACGCCAAAGCGGAAGAAGCAAAATCGTATTTTGTTTGCCAAAATATTTGCGAACATCAATAAACAAAAGTGTTTACCAGGAAACGTAGGCTGAGCACACTGCCAGAGATCACTTTCTCTGGCAAGATCGTGCAACTTAAATGGACGGTGAAGTTTCTGGAGTGATCCTAGACTCTAAATTGACCTGGTGCGAACACCTCAAATATCGAGTGAGGAAGGCTTCTGCGTCCTTTTGGGCGTGCAGGAGATCTTTCAGCAGCACATGGGAAATACAGCCAAAGGATTTTATTGGATCTATATCGCTGTGATTAGGTGTATGGTCACCTATGATGCGGTTGTGTGGTGGTGGTGGACAAGGAACGGTATGTCCCAGCGCTCCCTGGACAGACTGCAGCGGCTTGCATGAGTAGGTACATCGAGCGGTATGAGGTTGGCTCCAACGAGAGTCTTCGAAGTTGTCGCCGGATTATCTCCCCTACACTTATATATTTATGTAAACTGAGGCCATGAGAATGGCCTATAGGCTGAAGGGCCTAGGTCACTGCACCAAAATGTACACTCTCGATTTTGCGAGAGGCAATCTCCAAATTCCCCCATACTAGAAATGAAGCAAGGAAGCATGATTCCAGCTGTATGTCCCACTTCTCCGATAATCCTCATCCCGGATAGAGGAGACTGGAGTAACAAGACTTTCACCCTACGGCCACCAGGTGGGCTCGTATGATTCACAGATGGGTCCAAGGTAGGTCAGGCTTCTAGGATGGGAGTGTACCTGGAAGGGCCAAGGATCACTATCTCAGAGACTCTAGGCGCTTACTGCACGGTTTGTCAGGCGGATGTCTCCGCAATATTGACTTGTACCATGGAAAACCTGCGAATGAAAAAACTATGTAAATAAGTGCATAAATATTTGCACATACAGCCGGTCGGCTCTGGGAGCTCTCAAATCATTCATAGTCATTAGGGCTTGTCTCGTCCTTTTGGTTCAACTGAAAAAAGAGTAGTCTGAACTGTGGCGAAAATCACCACGCATGAGGCAGGCTAAGCTCTTCATCAAAAAGCATGTGCCTAGGCTCTCAAAGAAACTCCTTCCTCTGAACAGAAGTGATATTCTAACCGGTCACTGTCGTCATAACAAACACCTTTATACTATGGCATCGCAGATGACTCCATATGTAGGAGCCCAGCATTAGCATTCCTCAGGAACCGACACTTCGAAGAATCAAAAGAACTTATGAAATCCAGCGCTGACAATATTCTGGGTTTCTGGTGGGCCACAAACCTGCTAGAATAGAATAGGCTTGTGACCACGGGGCAGACAATGGCCCCCAACTAAGCGACTTAAGTGCATTTGGAGGCCAAGCCTCCTCCCCTCGAACGATGATGATGAATGAGAAATACAGTTCTCATGATAAGATAATCAAACGTCAAACAAGAATAATGAATATCATAGCATCTTTTATATTTCGGAAGAACTACGAATTATGTGCAATATGGGTTGCGAATATGTAGAAAACTACATTCAATTCAGATTTGTAGTTGATATGAGAATTTAATAATTTAAAATTGTTTACTTAACTCTAATAGAGTAATAGATGGTTACTATAATATTCATGAACACGTTATTTTGATCTCATCATACTCAAGCTTCATAACCAGTTTTGAAGTTTTTTTCATCAAATTATTATAACTTACTCCATCCAACATCTGAGTGTCATTATTGAAAGTCCTAATGTGACTTTAACCACAGACAATTTACTTTTAGACACCAACCACAATTATATATTCATTATATAGTTTCCACTATTAATTTACATTTTTACATGATTATTTCCGAGGCCCCTTGTTAAAGCTGTAATTTTATATGAGAGGTGTGGCACGTATACAGCGATTCTACAGTAAGAGATTTGTACACTAAATTAATAGCCCTTTACGTTGGAAACCATTATCCTCAATCAAATTATACTGGGCTTATTGAAAAAATAACACAGCTTAGTTCTCATAACTTTTTTGAGACTATGTATTGATTTATTGTACTTTGCCTTCTTTTGAATGTTATCTCTTTTGACTGATACATTCCATCCAGCGAAGAATTTCCGGTTTCAGAACGTTTACATAATTCATTTCATTATAGTTAGGTATATACATTCCTAAACTAGAAAATTTCTAGTCTGTGCCAAATGCGTTTCGGATTCCTCATTATATCAAAACAACTCCCTTCCAACAATGATTCAAATTTTGGGAAGATGAAAAGGAGAGTTGGTATCCGGACGACGAGTCAGAAGGGAAACTGAGGATGTGCAACCAAATGATTTTTGTCTCAGAGTCATAACCATACGATTGGATACATAGGATAGATTTATAAGATGTCTTCCGGAGACTGCACCAAATTTGCTCAACTTCCTAAATTGGGTCAAAACGTCTCTTATCCAACAATGATTCCAATTTGGAGAACACGGAGAAGACAACTGGTGTGTTAGATCGAGGTAGAAAGGAGTCTTGGGATGAACAATCATTAAATTTTTCGATTGTTTGTCTGCTCTTGATTCATAATTCGAGTGACACTTCGCTGCATCTCTATTTTTTTATGGAAATTCCTTGGCATGACTCAAAGGACTTATCACATACCTCCATTTATTCCTGTCAATTTGAACCAACCAAATCTTCGAATTTTTTAACATGTGGTTTGTCAAATGACGCTGATGGCCTTCCGGAACAAGGAATCACCACCTACTTCCAGATGGGGTGAACAACATTGCCATGTTCTACTTTACCAATCAAACGCAAGGAAACCTCTCAATCAAAAAAGGCCAAAAATTGAGTAATGAATCACCAAACCGCAAAATCGTAGTTATTTATTCATTATATTTTACTGAACGCCGTGCTCTTAACCTCACATATCTACGATGCTACGTTGCCGCCCTATTTTAAGCGTTCCATTTCTTTTTGACCCAACCTCACATGCTCAAACCGTATTCGCATAATCATCTTGAAGATGTCCAAGGTGTGATAAAAATAAATCATTACATAAATAGGAATTCTATGGTTTGATATCAGAGAACTTATTCTTTTATTTTATATGATGTAAACATCACAATTTAATTTCAGTAATATTATTTGAAACCATTGAAGTTTAATGTAAACTTCTGCATATGATAGTGCTAGTGACTTTTCAGTGTTGCTCTTGAAGCGTTATCCAACTGCTCAACGATATCCTATCTGTATACAAAGCTATAGATATGCAGGGAAGATAATTTCTGTTCAATAATGGATAATCATCCCTCTCATTTTCCTAATCTTACTTCGTTACATCATTTGACTCGATTTGACTACGATTGATAGAATTGAATAGGAATGTTATCAAAAGCAAATACGGTTACATTCGTGAAACATTGAAAATAAATATCATTTATAGTCAACGAAAAATGCCCTCTTTATGATAGTTTCACTGTTTTGTTCATGATAAAAAATCGTATCTGACTAGAGTTTCATGGAGTGAATTGATATTCCTAGATGCATCAACTTATGATTTTTTAAATTCATATATTTTGACTATACTATAGGAAAACCTAGAATAGGCATTAGGAAAGACACATAGCCACAATTTTGCCATTCAATAGAAAAAGTCTGGTAGAAAGATGTTCGATAAGGCAGAAGAGTCTTTTGGTGGTGATCATTGATATAGAACAAAAACAACGTGGGTTACAAGAGAAACACTTGCGGATCGCCAGTAATGATAGTCATTGTATCGGAGAAAATTGAAGTGTTCTGTCTGAGAGAAAACACTACAGTAAACGACAAAGCTCAGGCGGCAATCTATATTCCGGGAGTTCCCCCAGAAGGCCTTGGTGCCAAACTTGATCAATGCGTTGGAGATACTCCACGCGAGATTCCTCATATTTTTCAATAGATGTCTGCCATATATTTGTTAGGGGTAGGCAAACAGGTATCCTGTTGATCTCTGCTGACGAAAGTCATATTGCCTTTCACGATTTTCGAGCTCTCTAGGTATTAGATCAGATCGATGTTGGTGACTTTCTTTAGATGAGAAATTATAATTTCTTCCATCTAATATGTGCACCACTTCTTGAAGTGAAATGAGATATAGTGTGAGGGAGAAAAACTTGAACTTTGACCAAGTAGGTCGTTCGTTAGCGTGAATCGAAGTTTCGTCTGCTATGGATAAACATCAGGGTCGCAACTTATGTTATTATTTTAATAATGAAAATAATTTTTTTTCTTCGTTTCCACTAACTCTTTATTGTAACAATAAATTATTATAATCATTGTGACTGCAATTTCGATGTTGATCGTATTATTATCAAACTTAAACCTCTGTAATCAGCAACTATTAACGTTCCAATAACGTGTTAGAAAAACGAAGAAAAATTCTCATTTTCATTATTTGTGATATTTACCAGATAGTAACGGTTTCATCCATCAAATATTATTTTTTTGATGTTCAGATAAGGTTAATTCATATTAGTCTCTCATTGAGTAGTTTTACCTAACATTATCATGTTAGTTCAGTCAGTCACTGGCAGCTTTGATTCGTAAATTCTGTCGTAAATCACCGATATTGATTTATAATGGCTCATTCGATTCGTAATCACCTATAGAGAAAAGCCAACCACATCTCCACTGGAGGATATTGTTCATACGGCTAATAAACAATGAATTACAATAAATAATCGACGATTCGAGTACAATGATATTCATGTATGTATTTCATATTGTAATAAGAACTAATTTTTTGATGTATAATTTCACGTATAATATGCAATGTTTTTTTCTATATGTGAACTAATTTTTGAATGTATATTTTTATGTATAATATGTAATAATTTTTTTTTAAACAAAAGTAATAGTTGGATATATATTTTCAATTTTTTGATAGCTTGATAATATATAATGCGTATTGATTTTTTTTTAATAAAAACTATTTAAATAAAAATTTTACATTTCTTAATCCAACTTCCATTCCTATATGGAAAAATCAATAATGGTTAATTACCAACATAATGTTTTATAAACAATCGACTGAGATATATATCAAAGATCCTTGCTTATCAAGTCTGAATTATCCGAAATCAACTGTAAACTCAGACTTTTTGTTAATTTATTAAATTAAATAACAAATTGTTATGATTATATGGAAGAATAACTTCTTTGTTTTATACCACTTTCATTGATAATAACGTGAAGACGTAACTATAGTTTCAACACCGAAGTGCCATTATCAAACAAATAGAAAATATTTGCTATAGACTCCCAAATTCATGAATGAAAATTAAACATTCAATATCAACTTAATGTAGCATCACACCTGTCGGATATTTCACTTCGGCTACAACCTTTTGCATTATTCAATAGTCATACTATGACTTGCTTTTCATAATATTATTATACGCATAATAATCTACGAATCTGTTGATTTTCTAACCGATTATCGTTAATGTTTATAATTATAAAATTGAATTATATTATTATAGATCCGGCGGATAAACGTTTTATATTTTATTGTATCTCGAACTTCAAAAGTGAATGAACATTCAACAGTGGGTTAATTATTAATCATATTGACTGAAGCATTTCACCAATGTTTGTGCCTATATTACATATAGCGAACAATATAAAAAATTTGACTATCAAATATCCTTAATATGTTATCGATATCGTAAGCATTAGAAATATATATTTCTGAAAAGTATTCTCAATATAATTCATTATCTAAATAAAATATGTAGAATATCGAATAGAGTTGATCGAATGAAATCAAATTACTAATGTAATTTCTACTATATGTAACTGCAGTTCGGATGACCTATTCAAAGGTTATTTCCAAACGTTTACATAGAATAATACAAATATAGTACAGGAAATGTCGATAATTAAATAGAGTACTTCTTATATGTGTTCGAAGAAGCTGCAGTGTTAGCGAAACTACTACTGGAGAGGGAATTACCAAACGCAAGTACGTCAGAACTTATTTTATTCCTCAACATAATCTCCTTGTAGCCCGATACACTCCGTCCAACGTTTTTCAACTTTTTCGATTCCTCCCAAGCTATACGATTTCGGCAATCCTTCAAAATAGGCGTTTGTTCCAGCGATGACTTAATCGTTGGAGCCAAATCACCAAACCACTTGTGAATCGTCCCAATCGATGGTAAAGAGTCCCCATAAGGTTTGATGAGCGATGCTCTGATTTCCACGAAAGAAATAATCTTTAATCAAAACGCTAAATTCACTTTTTTCATGTTTACGATAAGTTTCAAGAGTTTTTTTTGTTTTTTTGCGTAGAGGAGGGGAAATCTTGCATAGACGCCTCGGATGCCCATGCCTCCGAGTGTGCCGGATTCCTAGGTCATTATAGTCCTATTGTGCCCTCACTTGTTTCTACCCCCTCATCAGTCCGGTGTATTCTATGAATTTCAGTAGCCTGATATAGGGGATACTTCTGATTTCCTCGGCTGTAGTCTTATCGTCTTCGAGGTATGTTCGACGACCTACCGTGTATGTCGTGCACTGACACAGCACATGCATGGGTGTCTCATCTTCTACGCCGCAACCCCTGCAAGTGGGCTGATCTACCAGTCCCATCGTGTAGAGGTGAGTGTTGCATGGGGCGTGTCCGGTCAGGAATGCAAAAGATTCCGTATTTCTTGTCTGCTGAACGTCAGCAGATTTTTCAATCGTTGCTGCTGGAGATCTCCTATCAGTCGGTTGGAGTGCGACATACGGGGCAGTTCTCTCCAGTAGGCACGGTGCTCTATTTCGAGCCATTTCTGAATTACAGATTCCGCTGTGGCATGAGAAATGCCACAGGTTGGCTCTGGTCCAATCAGTGGTTTTTCTTCCCCCCGCTTTAGCGAGTATGACGGCAGTTTCTGTCCCCTCTCGTTTGGTCTCTTCAGACTCTCACACGAGTGTTACTCTATTGGGGTTCATTACTAGTGCCGTTAGTTCTTTGACACAATCAAGTAAACATTGTGAGGGGATTGTGTATGACTCCAGTGCCTTAGGAACTGTCGGGTTGCTCACTATGATTGTGATTTGTCTATTCTCATAGGCTCTTTCCCTCATAAACATGTTGTGATTGCAACTATTTCTGTTTGGAGTTCTGTCGCAAAAGTCCCTAGGTTCTGAGAAATTCATTCCCCTTGCTCCGTTTTCTCGACTATTCCAGCACCCGTACTTTTTTCCGTCTTGGTGCCCTCGGTAAGCCATATAGAATCCCCTGGTATCATATGAGGACTGCCCTCAGCGTTCTCCCGCCCATTCACGGTTCCAATCATGAAAGGCACGGAAGTGCTGTGAACCTTGATCCTGTCGGATCTCATCTCCAATGGCTCAGGTAATCCAAGCAATCCGAGGATGCTTCGGCCTTTTTGTTCAAATGTGCTTGCTTCCGATTAGTATCAAAACAGAACTAAATGACATTTCAGTCTGAAAACTTTGATGCTCTCTAGTTAAAGATGGTACATCACAAATGTCGTATGGGATTTTACATTGTAGCACCATCTGTTTTATTTTCCAGGAACATTTCCATGTAAATCAGCAAATCCAGGGTTTGCTTCAAGTTGAGATAGCTTCATGAAAGAATTTAACACAAAGGTAAGTCGCAACAGTGAATGGAACAAAGATGCCATCCCATGATTCGGATGAAATTTCAACAAATGGTACCCTGATGGCTCTAAAACCACAAAAGATACTGATATAGGAGTATATGGACCTGAACAAAAATGTTATAGGAAAATGTGTCCAGTTAGGCGTCTCGTCTCGTCTTGCTTGTATTTTATTTCGACAATGAGGACGAGACGAGGTGCATTTGGCACAATGTCCTTGGCCTTTGTTTACAATGTTCTGTGTGACAAATAATGACAACTGGTAACTGATTCCATCTGAAAGACGAGGTAAAACAAATCAAATCAAATGCGATTATCTGGCGATAGCAAGCAACTTCATTGCATTAAAATCGATTTTTGAATACATTGCGTCTATCATTGTTGATTTGTATTCTGCATACACTATGTTTTGTCAATGTATCAGGTCGAAAATGTGGAAATACCTATTCAGTGCAGAAATATCACTTCTCAATTTCATCTATGCTTTATAACAGTGAAGCCGATTCAATAGAATTAAGACGGAATGGAGGTTGGATGTCATCACAGGTAGCAGAAGAATACATTAAGAATTCCATAGAAAATAAGCTGAAAGTGGCAAAAAATAACACAGACATGTTGAATCGAGTAGCATTGAAGATTCAGTTTTAGAACCGACACTACCCCAACAGTAGAACGCTTTAATGAATTTGCAATGTTTTGTCAAATAGAAAATAACCTATTTTCTGTGTTTTCTAGAAGCTTGTTAGAGGAAATATTGTCTTCGAGGGCAAAGTGATAAGTTCCTGAAATATAGAACATATGGCCCTACAATTGAAAATCCCATGTGACATTCGTGATGTACCATCTTTAACTAGAACACATTAAAATTTTCAGACTGATATGCCACTCAGTTCTTTTTTGACACCCATCGAGAGCAAGAAACCATGAAGATTTTTGTAAACATGGCAAAAAGGTGATTTCGGGTTACGATCAAACATTATTTCTTGCGTGGAAAAAACATGACTCAGACCAAACCATTGCCAGTCAAACCTTATGGGGACCATCGATTGGAACTATTCACGAGTGGTTTACTGATTTTCGTTGTGGTAGTATGACCACAAAGGACGCCGAATGTTCTGGTCGTGCAATTGAGGTTACAACGCCAGAAATCGTCGATAAAATCCATGATATGATATTTGACGATCGGCGAATTAAAGTGCAGCGATTGTTGAGGCTATGGGCATCTCAACCGAACGGGTACGGAACATTTTGCATACATTTTTGAATATGAGAAAGCCATATGACAGATGGGTGCCGCATTTGGTCTCTGTTGACAACAAGCGCAACCGTGTGACAACTTCAAAGAGGTATTTGGTGATGTTCAAGCGTGATAGGAATTACTTTTTGCCCCGTTTCATAGCCTTGGACGAAACATGGATCTATCACAACACACCAGAGACCGAAGAACAGTCTGGGCAGTGAACTTGTCCATATCGATTACCTTAAGAAGAGCAAAGCGATCAACGATGAGGTCATCGCTGAAATGAACGCTTGTTTCGAAAGATTGCCGGATTAGTAATATTTGGAAGGGATTCAAAAATTGGACAAACGTTGGACGGAGTGTATCGGGCCAGAAGGAGATGTTGAGAAATGAAATTAGTTTTTACCAAATAAATCATTTATTGTTTCATTTTTCAGGGACTTTCCATCTTGCTCTCATACTAACACATTTGGATTGCATATTCCAAACGGATTACAAACTCTTCGCTCGCATGGAATACGACTCATTCCAAACCTGTTGTGGAATATACTATTTAGTGGAAGTCCATCTAAACATGATGGTATAACAGGCTTGAATACGTTCTGAATAACTAATTGACTCCAATAAAAGTTTTTTGATAACCTTTCAATAATACACATTCTGTATATTAATTCTTCAGGTTCAAACAGCTCACGACCACCTGTCATGGAATTATCCACACTATTATAACCGAGAAGCTTTTACATATCAGGACTATTAGAAAGATGAATGATCCCATTATCAATTTGGTGAACACTTATATATTCTATTAGAGGAAGAAAACGACCACAAATGACTTTTTGCATTCACTACATTCTCCACAGTTTCACTTCATTAATAGATCGTTCTCGTAAGAATAGCACCATTTCAAGTTAATTATATGCCTCCTTATTATAAATTGACTCGGCAACTTCAGAGAGTGAATTATTAATCAAGTGTTAAATACCTTCCTTTATGTAAACGGAAAAGTTTCGTGTTGCAGCATAGTAATGTTCTATAGACTGCAAAGACGGAGTTCATTTACAAGTAGATACGTAACATAAATCTCACGCTTTTGATTGAAATTATTCTAATGAAATCGCAACTCCTTTTGGTCTAGGAGCTAGAGCGATATTGATAGTCTGAACATTAACCCGATGGCACTATGGTTTATCGTTAGAGGACGGTTCAATGACCATTTCGTCTGACAGACCGAATTTTCGCCGGCTGCTAGATCTCGAGATACAGCCTCCGCAAATTGTTTGTTTTTTGACTAGAGATTAACCCTTCTCAAGTTGCGGTTACTTGAAAAGCATGCCATTCTTATACGTTTCCAGCATGTGCCATCATTTTTTATCTTTTCCGTTTATCAGGCTGACCAGTTAAAATTTGACCGAAAATTGACTGCAAGCTAACTCTCCCGAATCTGGTGGAAAATGTTCATTGGTGTTGGCAATTGTTGAGATACCCTATGCCATCAAAATATATAGGTCCATTTCCGAGTAATTGGCCATTATTTGGACCAACAATGGTTTTTTCCTCATTTTGTGGCGAGACCTTGCGGATTACGAGGTAGCATTATGGCACCATGTTAAATAACTTTATTGGAGCTCAAAGATTTAAAATTATTGCCATCAGTCCTTGCCTATTTCAACCTCCTGAAACCCCCTAATCCCCCCCCCCCAAAATATGAATAATAAGGATAATATGACCAATTATATGATAAATTAGTCAATTATTGAGATTCTGGCTGGGTTCAAAATCGAAACGGACGTTTTTGTTTTTTTTTCTGTTTGAGGGATGGTTTTAGAGGGTTTCAATAGGCAAGGAGGGATGGCAATAATTTTAAATCTTTATTTGACCTCCAATGAAGTAATTCAACATGGTGCCATCATGTTACCTTGTAATTCGCAAAGTTTAGCCACAAAATGAAAAAAAAAACATTTTTGGTCCAAATAATGGCCAATTACTCGGAAATGGACCTACAACTTTTGATGGCATAGGGTATCTTAACAATTGCAAACACCAATGAACATTTTCCACCAGGTTTGGGAGGGTTAACTTGCAGTCCTTTTGCGGTGAAATTTTAACTGGTCAGCCTGAAAAACGGACACTATAAAAAATGATGGCACATGGTGGAAGTATGTAAGAATGGCATGCTTTTCAAGTAACCTCAACTTGGACAGCGTTAACCTCCAGTCCAAAAATGGACAATTTGCGGAGGCTGTATCTCGATATCTAGCAGCCGGTGAAAATTCGGTCTGTCAGATGAATTGGTCATTGAACCGTCCTATAACGATAAACCATAGTGCCATAGGGTTAATGTTCAGACCATTAATAACGCTCTGGCTCCTAGACTATGTCCATGAGATAGCTGAGCACCTACTGTACGTGTCGAATCTATGTCAGAACGCAGCGCACATGAACTTGGTTAGTCATGTTGAACTTGAGGAATGCGATATTTTGCTTCTTGGAGATTTCAATTTACCTGAATTTACAAGTTTTCCATTTGCTTCACATAACTTGAAGGTTATTTCTTTAATTAACTGCGTTAAATATTTCGATTTAAGCCAATTCAATTCAATTCGCAACTTGAACGATCATATTCTTGATCTAGTGTTTTCCACACAGGCTTGTTACGTAAAAAAATCCATAGATATCTTATTGCCTGGAGACCTCCAGACCCCCATCACGATGCTCTCTCGATTAAATTACCAGTCAAAATAAAGAAATCTGACACTACATTTCCCATCACATCACAATATATGTTTAACTTCAAAAAAGCTAATTTTATTGAAATGTACAGAATGATCTTGAAGTTGGACTGGACATTCTTATCTGAATGTACCGATATAAACGTGGCAACTACGGAATTTTATTCTACACTGTTGAATATTTTTTCCTTTACTGTTCCCTGCTACAAATCTATAAGCAAAAACAAATATCCTCCAGGTTCACTGCTGATACAATCAGAAATTTACGTCATAACGCTGTTTTGTGGAAGGCATATGAGCATTCAAATTTCTAAATTGAAAAATGATATTAATTTAGCCCAAAAAAAATTACTTATTGATGATAGAAAGTAATCTGCGTAGTTATCATAAGTCTTTTGGCAAGTTTTTCTTCTTGAAAAAATCTCAGCAATTTTGTTTATACCCTAATCCAAAGATTATACGTATTGCTCCTTTTTGCTGCCTGAATATCATATCAACCTGGTAGCTGTTACACCAAAAAATGACTCCAAAACTCAACAGAAATTGAAAGTTGGCATAATAAAAAAACTCTCAATGTATTTTCCTCAAGTTGTGATTTCATGACACGTAAACTAAAAATGATAGAACTCAGCCTTTAACATCGTTGTTCGATTTCTTTACACCAGTTGAGGTTCTTATCTATATTTATTCCAAGACATTTCAAATAATCCTCCATTTCCAAAATGTAATTATTCAAATTTGATGTTTCTGGAATTGGCAGTCTACTATGGCTTGACGTAAAGATGATGCAGTTCGTCTTACTTTCAATGTGAGTTTGTTATTCATATACCAATGTTCAATCTTTGAGAGCGCAGAGGCAATTTCAGTTTGGAGAAGCCGAAGGTGATTTGCAGATACTTTAATGTTACTATCATCTACATAATTGATAAGTTACTTTCTAGCGTCAGCAATAACTTATATAGACACATGCATGCGGTGTTCAAGTGAACATAATGCTCACATGATGGGTCTGAATGCTGAACAGCTTAGAACAAATATGCAATCTTGTTTGAAACATTAACAAAGGCTATGAAATAGAGTGCGAAACTAGACAGATTACGACGAGCGTTTTTTATCGGCTTATGCGAAAGACAGCATGAACGTGGGTAAAGCATAAGCCGATCCCTCCCGGCACACCTACTTACTCCGTCTTAACCCTTCGGGCATGCGCAGCGCACTGACTCCTAGTCATGAACACAATATCATCTGTAATCTCTAAAGTTATGAAGAAAGCAGTCAACAGCAAGCTCATCAGATACCTAGAGACCTCGTGAATAACCAACAATATGACTTCCGTGAGCAAAGATCAACAAGAGACCTGCTTGCCTACGTAACAGGTGTATGACAAACATCCATTGAAAAATATGAAGAATATGTTGCTGTATCTTTGGATAATTATCTCCAAAGCGTTAAACAGACTTTGATACCAATGCCTCATTGGGAAACTTTCGAAGCATGGTTTGCCGCCTCAACTGTATTGTTTACTATCAAGTTTTCTCTCGAATATTTCACTCCTTGTAATGATGGACGGAGTCTCCTCCGGTGAAATGATTATCAACTCCGGTGTTCAACATGCGTCTGTCTTGGCTCCAACGTTGTTTCATATGCTCCATATCCACGATCTATTGGAAGTAACCTCTTGGCTTTGCTGATGATCGTATACTCCATAACTGTTTCTCATCCAGAGCTTCTATATCATCCAATAAAGCTACAGGAGCAAGACAGAGCAAGGCAAAGATGATCTAGTATAGTTTAATGTAATTAAAACTCAATCTTATATTGTATCCTGGAAGGCGGATCACACAATCTTTGAATTTGATGATGGCCGCTACACGAGAACATACATTTGGCAAATAACCCTACTATCAAGAAACCACTTCATCTTAATTAGAGAAGTTCGACATATAATACCCAACTGCATCAGAGAAAATCCAAGATACTTCACAGATGAAGCCCCAAACAATTTCTTCAATCAACTTTATATTTTACAGCGTTTCAAGTTGAACATCAAAAAATTTTGTGATTGTCTCGGATTCTAACGTTTAAGATATAAGAGAAATTGCTGACAAGCCCATAAAAAATTGCGTGCGACAATGCAATCACGAATTGACTCGTTTCGTGACTTGATCATTTCTGTGGGAAATTTTATTCTCCATAACGGAGGTGTCAAACAATGTTGCCAAGTAAAGATTTATTTTGGCAGCATTTGAACTTAATAGAAATTATTTCACTTCCATTAATTATTAACTGCTAATAAATTCAATTAACAAGAGTAATCACTGATTCACTCTATTGTCATCGGGTGTCATCAAAGTCAAAGTAACGTTAGTGGTTGAGAAGTCGACCCCGAAATGCCGCCTTGTCGGATCTGTCAAGAAACAAATAAAATTATAGGTGAATACAAACGTTTAAAATGAAACTTAACCACCGTCTGACAATGGTAACGACTTCTTATAAGAATTTGAAGCATAAGGTAGGTAGAAGTTTCCTGTTAATAATCATCGCACGCTTATTCGAAAACGTCAATCTTTAATAACTTAATAGCCCAATTTTGTCTTTCATTAAAAATCAGGGGCACATCGAAAATATTCAAATTTCCGTCTAAGAGACACGGTCTATCATAAAACCACGTAAGCAATTCGAGTTTGAATGTAGCTATTTTGATATGAAAATTAACAAATTGCTTGTTCGACGTTTGACTAAGCTTAAACGAAATCGATTTTGTGTTAACGTTTAGCAATTACGGTTGTCGTAGGTAATAATTTAGTATAATTTTGAAGTCTTGGATAATCAGCCTCTACTGAACACTTACATTATAGAATAATTTTAGACCATGTCATGTAATTCTAGGATTATAATATGGTTTTAAATTGCAGGAAAATTGGGCTTGAGAATTTTTATATAGCATTTGCATATTTTGATATTAGACTTGAATTTGTTATAAGTATACACATTATCTATGTAGAATTATATGACGAATCAATAATTAACAAAATAAGATGCAAGGCGAACATTCTGAAGAACTTTATAGTTGAATTGTTGTACGTTGACTAATTTTCATATAATAATTATAATTAGAAGAATATGAATATATAACTTAAAACTTATTGTTAGTCTCCCACATGAAATTTCGAACAAGTAACTGGAGAATGAATCTTTTTAATTTATTAGCAATACATGGTCACTTCCACAACATAGTCGCATTCTCAATAAATTAGTTAATGACTAAAATGTAATTTCCAATACGACATGGTGAAGCTTGTGTGTCATTCACATTTCACTATCCAATTACAGTGAGCGTGAGTTATGAAAGAGGGTGGGCACAAGAAAAATCTTAGCTATTTTTTGTAAATAAAATCCATCCTATTATTTTTCATGCTGGAAAAAACGTCTATTACTTTGTTGTCAAAATCCGGGATAGACTGAACTTCTTTCCTATTGATAGGACCGCCAATGCGTTCATTCGATCTTCTGACATTGTGCTTCTCAGAAAAATTTTAATGCGTATGAGAGCGGAAAAACATCTTTCATATACTGCTGTCGACATAGGCGTTGTACAAATAATATCCTACAGTTTGTATGCTTCCGTCAAAACGTTTCTCAGGTTGTGTCTGTTATGAACACTAAAAGTGGCACAATTCCACCTACGTCATACATGTCACCGCGCTCATAAATTGCTGGAAGTTCACTTTTTAATTTTACACTGTCCAACATAGAATAAGATTTCACAGTTTCATCGAAATACTTTTGTGGAAGTGCATGTCTAGAAATTTTAAAATTCTGAGAATCAAATAATTTTGCTGCACTTTAGTGATCCGTAAAATCACTGATTCGGCTTACAATAGTGTCAGATACTCCCTTTGCAATAACAGCTCTGTTATCTCAAGCTGTCGTCTTTTTCTGGCAAGTTCTTCGTTATTGCGTTCTTGATTGTCATTATCAGTAGAATTTCTAATTCGAATAACTTGCTGTTGCAATTGTTCAATTGCCTTTTGCAGTTGAGCACTGTCAATCCCGAGCATTTGAGTCTGATAAAATAATATTTCAACATATTGCGTGATGAAATGAAATATTTTCAACTTGTAGAGAAATTCCGGGCAATTCAAATGTTTCAATAAGCCACTTGCTTCATTAATAGTAACTGAATCCATCCCACCTTCATCTAAACATACTTTGAAAGTATCCTGGTGTTCAAATAATATGTTGACAGTTAGACTTTTGGAAATGCAGCGTGTAGGAACAGCACATGGTAATCCACGTTTGACTATTTCATCAAGAATTACCGTTCGTTTTGGCGATCGAGAAAAAAAACTTGAAAATGACTATAAATACGCAAAGAAAATTTCTTATTACACTGTGCTTTTCGCTCAATAATTAAATTAAACTGATGCATGTAACAGTGAATCTAATGTGAATGTGGAAACGTTCTTCTGATAATAACTTGGACATCATTTGTCTTACCACTCATCAGGGAAGCCCATCGTTACTTTGAGCGATTAGTTTATTGTTATCAGACCCAGAAGGGGAATTTTAAATAGTTTGCAATTCATTCAGCAATGTTTTTGCTAACACATCAGCATTATGTCCATCTGGCTTTAAAAAAGACCAAAAGCGTTCAAAAATTTATCCATCAAATACGTATCGAATGATAACAACCATTTGCTGATGTTTAGAGGTGTCTGTAGTTTCATCGGCCTCCAAAGTAATGAAATTTCCAGACTCAATTTCCTTTAATATCTCCTACTTGTGAATTTGCAACATTACATCTAGCAATTTGTTCTGAATAGTTTTTGAGCCTTTAACGATTTTGAACCAGAATCGTATTGCAAGCACAGCTTCTAATTCAGCTGCAAAGTTGATTAAGTCTACATGAATACCTAGATTTTCCGACGTCAATGTCTCATCATGGTCTCGTAAAGCCAATTCAAAGGCTCTGAAAAATTATATACACATAATTAACCAGCGCAAAATATGACGATTTTTTCCATAACTTCGTTGTATTTAAATTTATGTCGCAAATAAGCAGTGTCTAACTGTTCACGTATGTCCACTTTGCCTAGAACACTAAGATCTATGCATGCATAAATGTGAAAAACGAGATTTTCGTGTTTCTTTGCGCTCCCTGCGATGTGTTTTAAATCATTCAACCCTTGTTTACTCCACGCACCAACCTCTTTCATAAAAATGAAGTACATGAAACGAAATAGTTTATTTGTTACTGGACGTCCGCACATCCACTCGTATTTTTCATAGAAATTCTTGTTGAATACTCTATTGTAAGTTCGGGTTCTACTTGTGGAAGTGTAGTATTTGAAGATCAGGAATAGGCTTTTCTTTCTTTTTAATCAAAAGTTTTTCCTCAATTCTAGAACCTTCAATACCTAAAGATAAAACCCACACCACAGTAAACACATTAAACTGTTTAAATTACGATGGGACTTATACAGGAATCTCTAAGTAATATCTAAAAGGAGGAATGTATGGCCATAGGTATAGTACAAAAAACAAAAACTTAGAAAATTCCACCGCCCTTGCTAAACACTGCTTTGATTATAACCATCAATTAGAGAACAAAAATGTTAATATCTTAACTAAGGAAACCAATTATTATAAAAAATCTATCCTGGACATGATTCACATAAGACGTGACTCCAAGTCTGTAAATCATGGAACAGATATTCAATCATTGAGTCAGATTTATACTAATTTAATCAATTAAAACCATTGCAAATCCCTACATGCGTCTTTATAATGTTGAAAGTATATTTTAGAATGCTCAAAAGCAATAGTTCTAAGAAGGCCTGACAACCTTTTTCTATAACCTCATAAGTTTTCAACATGTGGTTCGGAAGTGGGTACTCGAGCGTTATAATTTTAATCCAGTCCTTCAGTCGTATCACATACTGTGATTCGATATGACTTTAGAGTTTATAAAAATAACTAAGCTAAGCTGAGCAGGGGATTCTTAATTCATATACCTAAAACATGAATGTGTCATAATTTCGATTACTCGTGTTCGGCGATGTGGGCATTTTCAATTGAAATTAGTGCGATGAGGACGCCTTGTGGTGATACAATTATAGTTCTAAGAAATCACGTTTTTTTCATTGTTACGTCTTCTTATGATGGTTGTGAGACCGAAACGTACGTAAAGATGAAACTAATAAGCATATGTGTTGGTGTGACCTATTTCCCGAGAAGTTTATATATAATTCATACCTTGGTTAAGAATCATTAGTAATATCCAATTTGAGCATTCCTACTTTTGACAAACTATAAATAAGAAACAAACACCCTCATCCAACAAAAATACTGTTGAAGTACTCACTAAAGACCTTACAGCTACCAAGTAGGCTCACCAGAGTTACTAAATTAGAAAACGAAATGTGTCTTTTTAAATACTATTTATAATTAGTAGGGTATAAAGAATTACCCTCAGCTGGAGATGAATCTGAATTCATTGAGTTGCTTTTCCACTTATACATTTCCATCCCTTCTAAATTACCTAGATATTTGTTATTTCTTTGTTTTAAGAGTGACAAACTGTCTTGAGAAATAATGTGACCTACCTGTATTCACAATATGTTCTGCTGGCCCTGATTTTACACCTTTATTTTTATTTATATCGGCAATTATTCTTTACGACGAGTTAGACTATTCCTTCTAGTTTAGCCCACATAGTGTTTTGAACACGACTCACAATCGATTTTGTGAATCCAGGATTTGTCGGAGTCGGGAACTTTTATATGGCAAGCTTTGAAAACTGATTTAATTCTGATTCTAAGGTGGTTTCAAGTTCGCTTATAAATAATTATTTCACTATTAACAAAAAGTGGTTATTTGTTTGCGTTCCAATTTCCGTTTTTGTTTCGAAATTGAGTTATTTATTGAACATTTGTCATTTGCTGAAGTTTCCCAACCTCGTTGATATAATTCTGCTGGCTGAAAGGGACGTTTAGTAATCTACGAGGGCATGGTGAAAAGTCCCTGTAAAATGAAACAAGAAATGATTTATTTGGTCAGATCTTATTTTATTTCTCAACATGATCTTCTCGTACCCCGATACATTTCGTTCAACGAAGCCAAGCCATTTCTTCAAGTTTGGAAATGAATAAAAATCGCAGAGGGCCAAATTGGGAGAATATAGTGGATGGCGGGACAATACTTAGCGCAATTCATGCAATTTTGCCATTGCGACTGCGTAGATGTGCGCCGGTGCGTTGTTCTGGTGGAGAGGACTTTTTCTTTGCCAAATGCGCCCGCTTTCGCTTTAAATCGGCATCGAATCGATCCGATAGCTCTGCACAATATACGCCGGTGATCGTTTTGACCTTGTCAATGTATGCCCGTATGCATCCCAATGACTGTCGCCATGGATTTGTTAGCCGATATCCCCACTTTGGCCTTTTTCGGCTCCGATTCGTCAGGACAAATCCACTGTTACGACTGTTCTTTGGTCTCTGAAGTGTCCTTCTTATAGCGCTTGAACATCGCCAAACACTTATTTGAAGTTGTCACACAGTCGCGCTTGTTCTCATCAGATAGCAAATGCTGCACCCATCTGGCAGATAGCTTTCTCATATTCAAAAATTAATGGGAAATGTTCCATATCCGTTCGGTTGAGAAGCCTATAATCTCAGCAATCTCGTAGACTTCAACTTGCCGATCATGCAAAATTGTACCATGGATTTTATAGACAATTCCTGTAGTTGTAACCTCAAATGGACGACAAAATCGTTCTGCGTCCTTTGTGGTCATACTACCACAACGAAAATCACTGCACCACTTGGGAGCTGCTTGCTTCCGATGGGCGTTCAAATTCCATGTTTACGAAAATCTTCAAGGTTAAAGGTTGCATGCTTTCGATGGATGTCAAAACAGAACTGAATGACATATTCTGAAAATTTTAATGCGTTCTAGCTGGAGATGGTACATCACAAATGTCACGTGAGATTGTCGATTACGGCGCCAACTGTTTCATTTTCCAGGCACTTTCCCCATTGCCCTGTGAACAAGACTATTGAATGAAGCTACTATATAAATAACTAGCTGACCCGGCGAACTCTGTTCCGCCTTAGAGGCAATAAATATACAAAATTTGTGATTTTATTAAGTTCAATTTTTTATTAAGAAATAAAAATTTAAAAAAAAGTGTTTTAATTATTCTTTATTATTCATGTATTTTGGTGCATAGGTTGCACTCTTCAGTTAAGTACCTTGTGATACACGACATTTTTTGTTTTATTATCAGGCGCAAGAACAAACAACGCAGATGGTCTTCCGACCCTTGAACATGCCACATATAATTGACCATGGGAAAAACATGGATATTCCAGATTCAAACCACAAACTTGCAAGGATTGCCCTTGTGATTTGTTAATGGTCATGGCGAATGCAAGACGGATCGGAAATTGAAGTCTTTTGAACTCAAACGGCATATCGTTTGGGATCATCGGGATCCTCGGAATGACAACTTCCTCACCTTCGAATTTTCCTTTAAGTATCGTCGAGTAAATCACATTGTTCATCAATTTACTCACCACTTAACGCGTACCGTTACACAGTTTTGGTTGGTTTTTGTTTCGAAGCATGATTACTACGGAGCCAACCTTTAGGCGTAAATTGTGCGGTGGTAAGCCAGGCACATCCAAGGAGTTTAAAAATTCAATTGGATAGTTGGTGACTTCATCTTCATTTATTACACAGTTAATAGATTTGAATGAATGCATTGTTCCAATGATCTCATTCTGAATTATGTAGTTTAGGTCATCTACATCTTTATTCTTAGCCGCTAAAATTGCTCGCTCACTCAACCATTCATCATTTTTGTAGTTAGTTATGTTTGGGAATACTTCGTTGATAAGTTCGTCTTTTGATGAGACAAAGTTACAGAAATTATGAGGAAATGAAATCAATCCGGTCGA
This sequence comes from Endomychus coccineus, assembly GCA_958510875.1. Classification (NCBI taxonomy): domain Eukaryota; kingdom Metazoa; phylum Arthropoda; class Insecta; order Coleoptera; family Endomychidae; genus Endomychus; species Endomychus coccineus. The sequence continues at coordinate 40,145,872 of OY294069.1, forward strand.
TTCGTCGACAGGTACTCGACCATCACCGATAGCCAGCAATTGTTCAGAGAAATCTTCAGCAGATGTATCATTAAGCAATGCAACTCTCATGTTTGTTGTCAGCTGACGTTTCTCCACATAGTGCCATAGATTCGATGATTTGAGGCAAGCGTTTATTTCGTCTGCAGCCGTTGATCTTGGAATTCCTGGCAGTGTTTGACGGAAATCGCCAGATAGTGAAATCATTGCTCCTCCAAAACATCTCGAGTCATTACGTAAATCTTTCATTGTTCAGTTAAGTGCTTTTAATGCACGTTTATGCGCCATTGTGCATTCGTCTCAGATGATGATTTCCGATGCTGATAGAACTTTGGCCATTGCTGAGTTTTTTGCAATATTACATGTTGGTTCTTCAATAGTTTGAAGATTTAACGGCAATTTTAATGCTGAATGAGCCGTACCGCATCCTTCTAACAATGTTGCTGCTATTCCAGAAGAAGCAACTGCAACCGCAATGTTGGATCTCGCACGAAAAGTGGCTAAAACTACTGACATGAGGAATGTCTTACCAGATCCACCAGGGGGCATCCAGGGAATATAAACCACCATTTCCACCATCAATTGCCTTCATTAATTTATCATGAACTTTCTTTCGTTGTTGATTCAACAGGGGTACATTCGTTTGAACTACTAAATCTAATTCCTGATGATCATATTCACGTTTCCGTTCCCATTCTTGATTAAATGCATAATCCATTTCACGATTTCGCGCTGGCATTCCTAACCTGACTAATAAACTACCGCACATGAGGTAACACATGTCTTCGATCAAGAGTAAAGCCCGATTATGTATCTCCTCATTCATCTCAAGATCGTGATTTCTGGAACTGACGAACGAATTTGATGTAAAATATCTTCTGACATATAATCCTTGTATTTGTGCCACAGGTTAGATGGGCTTGATGCTCCAAGTCAGATACGCACATTATTTGCTATCATCATTTCGACATGCCGATGTAATAATGATCACATTTTCAACCATACTTAACCATAGACAAAATTACGGTTAGCTGTCATTCACGTTTTGTTATTCCAAGTCAGATGCGTTTTTGTTATACCACGTTTTATATTGACTTGTATTCTCTTTGACGTTTTATGTCATGTCACACGGGAGCGCGGTCAAACGGGATAAAAAGTATCCTATGTCCGTCTCCTGATTCTAAGCTACCTCTACACCAATTTTCAGCCAAATCGGTACAGCCCTTCTTGAGTTATAAATAGTGTAACTAACACGACTTTCTTTTATATATATAGATGTAACTCAATCCGCGGGAATATACCTATTTTTTTGAGAGTGTCTTCTGTATGATATATTATTGAATTCCAATTGATTAACGAAAGGTATCTGCTTATTCCTTTCTATTCTTACAGTGAATTCGAGTGAATCAAATTGCCTATTAAGATTGTTCAAAAAGCCATGTGAAACATGATATATACTTATAATCGCGCAAATCTCATCAACGTATCAATACCAAACTTTGGAAAGTGATTTAATCCTGATTCTAAGGAGGGTTGAACCTCGCTTAGAAATAATTATTCCACTTTCATTAAAAACCTACGTCCTTAAAATCTGGATTTATACAGTTCCCAAAAATTTGGCATGTATATGTCGGAACACGCTTAATAGCTGGTTCACTCAAATTCAATGTAGTAATAGAAACAGATAAGCAGCTTCCTTACCTTGATATTACCATTAAAAAAGATGGTGATCACTTATAGCTATTTGTTTGACTATTCTGATGGTCTTGTTCATAGAGTATCAAAGTTCCTTTGAGATCAAAGTTATAATGAAGAAGTTGAGAAACTTCAAAAATGCGTTGTACAATGGTTATGACAAATCGTTGATCAATAACTAAATTTCTAAACAAAGAAGGAAATTAAAACGTAACCAATCAACCAAGTTACTTCCACTACCACCAAGTATTTCAATAAAAAGCAAAAAATTCACTTATCATCTTTCAGTAATTGATAAACTCCATAAATTGTCTTCTCAATGCGCCATATAACCCTTTTATAGATGTAAGAACAAGCTAAGATATCGGTTATGCAACACCTAAAATAAAAAAATAAATATATGAATTCGAAAATTCCGGAGTTCACTAAGTCGATTGTGTTCAAAATGCTATATGGGCCAAACTAGTAGGAATATTCTACCTTGCAATAAAGAACATTTTGCCCATATATAGAAAATTAATGGTTGAAAATCATCATTAGTCGAACATATCTTGGATACAGATTACACCATTTCAATAGAGTACCTATCACTCTAGAATCACAGTAATGACGACTATTCAGGTTTTTCAGAAGGGATGGAAATGTAAGCGAAAAGACAATTTAATGAATTCAGATTCATCTTCAGCTGTGGGTAATCCCTTATATAGTTATAATTACTAATGAGTAATAAATACATTTTATTCTCTATTTTAGTTCACTGTGATGATGGCTTCTTGGAAGCTGAAAGGTATCCAGTACTGTAACAGTATTTTAGTGGATAAGAGTAATTGTTTCTTATTTACAGTATTATTGATGAGATGGTAACACTTCCATCAATTTTATGTTATACTAAGAATAATCAAAGCTACATCATTCTGGTATAGGAACTAGGTTAACAATTATTAATTATGGGCTTCATGTCGGAACTAGCTTGATGTCTAGCAGATCGAATTATTGAGAATGGAGATAATTCATCATATTTATGTCTATCAAATACCTGTTTGAAAACTGATATTTAGAAATTGCGTTCGCTTCAGCGAATGTGGTTGAAGGTACGTATGTTGTTTAATCAACGGAACGTAACAGGGATGAACATGAAAAGTGATTTATATATTCAACAAGGTATTTAATAGCATTCCCATGTGATCAGTTATTTATTATATTTTACTGAACAGCATATTTTCATTATTCAACATTGTCGCTACCACCTGAAATGTGTATCATAATTTTTGATCAAAAATTATATCCGGATTAAACATAATACTCATGTTTATCATTGGAAAATATGAAAATACGATTCCGGAAATTCAGAACTTATCACAAATTGTCTTTTATATCTACAAATCAATAACAGAATGTTCATAAATAGGCATTCAATCTCTTCAATTGAATATTTTTGAATATTCAAAATAGCCATTCCATTTTTTTCCCTCTGACCAGCCACGCTTCAATCACTTTAGTTCAGTCAAAGGAGGTAAATTTCCGAGAGAAGTCAAGTTGCTAGGTTTTTTTCTTCAAGAATGTATAGTTGTTGATGTCACTAAGAATATGTCACTACACGGAGTCTATATCTCCTGGCATGTAAGGTAGCCACGGCTCTTGGTCTATTCCGTACAAGTGCCTCATATGGGGGCACCTGTAGGACCGCAACATGGCGATGGGTCTACGCTGAGGCAGCATTTGATGGATATGCTAACAGCAGGTGGAAAAGCGTCTCAGGCGCGGTTCGTCAGGCCCTACAGCGGATACCAGGAACCTGTACACCCATCACGTTGCGGCGATAGACCAAGGTGTTGATTACGCCATCTTGATAAGCTGCGATGAATCCCTCGAATGTAAGCTGACCTTAGGTAGCCGAAGGTCAGCCTAGTTGAGAAGCCGAGCGTTTCGATGTTTCTGTAGAAAACACAGTGTATCGACTTCTCAACATGCCGTCTAAGCATAAGATCTTGCATCGCGGCATTTATCTGGGCTTTCAGAAGGTTGAATCTCAAGGTCTCCCTCTAGTTGTCCTCCACGACAGATGTGAAATTCATTTCCGCAGCATTTTGTACTGCCTCAACGTTAAATGTCCCACTCCGTCCAATTCGTAACTTTTGACAAGGCAGAGGGGTCCGAACTCCTAAGAACTTCACAAGCTATACTCAGGACTACATTTCGATGCAAACCCTCCAGACTAAGGATCCCCTACCACTCCGGTAACGTGGGAGATAACTGCAGGAAACGGACAACCTAAAATGCAAACTGTATTGGATATGCATAATTTTTCGGGTGATTATGTCAAGTATATGCAGCTCATCAACCGTCCAATTCAACACTCCAAAAGAGTGGAGCAGGACTGGAACAGCAAGTGTATCTGTTGATTTCACTCAAAAGTTAGTAAAACAAAATCTTTCGAAGAAGCTTGATGGAGGTTCTTCTTCCCAGATGCATATAGTTTCAAATCATCCATGTAATAGGTGATCTGATTCAGCCGGTCGTTCGGTGACCCAGAGTGATATCCACGAGTTCGTCTTAACGCAATGGAGATCGGCAGCAGTGAGTTAACAAGAGGGTACTCGAGGAGTCTCCTTGAAAACACTCATCTTGAATGTCATCAATTCTGTCAAAACTCGTCGTTCGTGTGATGTGATGAAAAAACGACTCTTCCAGAATGGCAACAGATGGTCTATGCATCTCACTAGTGAGGATTATACCGCAAAGCATTGGAGCAAGTATGATAATAGTTCATGTGATGTTGAATCAAATACCTTGCGGTACTCAATTCAGGTCATGGAAAGGTTATGCTTGTAAAGTTTGGAGTCCTGAGGGATAGATCTATCTATCAATAGGTTCTCTCGGCAACCCTCCATACTGAACCGATCGATCCCAACAATCTAGCATACAAAGTACGTGTAAATAGCTTGTATAACTTGTACCAGGTGTTGAGACAACTGATCGGCCAGTAGTTAATTCTTTCGAAGTAGCACTGTGTACCCTTCGACTGCTCAGTTCGGAATTTGTCTCTCCTTTCGAATCGAAGAGTCAAAGACTCTGTCCAGACGGAGGTGAGTGGAAGGGAATTTCTTCACCATATGTGAATGCCGTCAAGGCCGGCAGCAGCAAAGTTTTTGGTACCGACAACAGCTTGTCAGACCTCATCCTCGCTGACTGCTTCGCACACTTCTATTTGTAGGAGTTGATGTTCAGCTCGAAACGCTTCGAAGTGTGCTGGGGCTGATGTGTCTGAATGAATTGGACGCGGTGACTCGTACACTCCTTCCTAGAACTGCTCGACCTCCTACACAGTCTTGTTCCTTCCATATTACAATAAAATGAATCTGATTGATTCTCACTCACAAGACTCTTCTATACACCGCTGATTTGAACCACAATCTGTATAAGGGTCTTGTGAGTTGGAGCGAGCCAGACGCATGTATTGCTTCACAAGAGTGAGAAGTAGAAAACTACCACGCATTTGGAAAGCTTAACCATTTCTATGTACGATTCTCGATTACTTCCCTTGTTCAAGATTAGGCAGAATCCATTGTCAAAATTAACTCATCCCATTCATTAAATGAGATATAAATTCAAATCGAATCAAGTAAGTGATATATAAAATAGCTGTCGAAGCGTTCATGAGAAATGTCAGTGTAGTTGTGGAAATCGAGCTTTCGTAAAATATTCAAGGGTTCTTTGCGGTTTAGGGCACGTAATCTATGAATCACACCCATCATATCACCATCTTTGTCGAATCTTCATCTCACCGATCTCTGAAGTCAATCTGGATATGAGAGCCTTTTGCGGTGGACAGTCAGTTAGTCAAGTAAAACGCTATTAACTGTTTTAAGGCTGGACCTGCTTATGTGAAATGCACGCACATCGATTAGCCACATTTTAATTTTAGAAAATTTTGAAGTATGTTCACAACAAAACCTCCAATTGAAATGAATCAATCAAGTGCATAGTCTAGTTATCACTAGATAAGATACTGACGACAGGCGCATTTATAAATCACGCTCATCCGTCCCTATTTTGGTCCCATCACACTCATTGAATCAGAATATGCCAATCTCTACAAGCCCAGCCTGTATAGCATAGTATAATTTTAAATACCTTGATAAATGTTTTCTACAAAAGCTCTACAACATCTTCTAATTTGTATTTCTTTTGATTATTTTACAAGAACATTGCATAGTCAATTTTGCCGCACCCGACATTTCATTTTGCACATAACGGAAAATAAAAAAAAGACATGTAGTTCAGAAACGAAAATTTTTCATGGGATTCGATTCGTGGGGTAATCAGGATCATTCATAACACATAAAACCTCACCGATCACCCTTCTTTCCCCCTTGGGGGGCCAGAGATGGCCAAAAATTGCCGATTTTTCACCCCCAGAAATAATTATAAGTAAATCGGACGTCAAAATCGTGATCAGCGACCCAAAAAAGCCTCCTTGGTGAATTTAGATTCGGAAAATAATAATAAAATAATCTATAAGGGTGCAAAAATGGCCAATTTCAACGATTTTCCACACCCAGAATTGATTTCAAGTAAATCTGACGTCAAAATCGTGATCAGCGACCCAAAAAACCTACTTGGTGCATTTTAAATTCGAAATTACTCCGTTGGGGGTCATTTCTAGCCCCTCAAGAGGGGAAAGGGTGACCGGTGTGGTCTTATGTGTTGTGAATGTTCCCACGAATCGAATCCTATAATTATTTTTTGGGTCGGAACCTATTTTTTTTTTTTATTATAGCTGAAATGCCGGCTCATTGATTCCTGGATTATATTATTTGATTATAGTCATTCACGCCCAAAAGATAACGGGATGGCTGAAAAACTGTCTACTACTTTCATTAGGAATGAGAGTCAAATAGTCATTTGTGAAAAATAACAGCAGCAGCATAGCGATGTTGAACTAAATGTAAGTTACGTTAGGTTAGAATTCAAGATGTTAGACATGAACCCTCATTGACATCAATTCATAGTTAAAATAAATAGAAACGGGAGTCAATGCTTGAGTTTCCGTAACACAATCGGAATACGTAATAAGAATTTAATTCTAAACAAACCACGCGTAAAGCCGAGATGCTTCAAGTTGTAGACATACTCGTATCAGAACAGCAAGCGTCATCTCTTTCCGGGCACGTGGCAAATATACCAATTCAACTTTGTTTAAATTTCAAACAACTCGAACTATCAAATAGTTGTTTACAGTGAATATTCAGACAAACGATGACGCTGGAGCCTGTTTCCAAGTAATAGCGTTTCTAATGCGGGGTAAATGAATGCATTCAAATTGCCTTTCAAGAATCACAAACATTCGAACAAAACATTCGAAGCTGAATAGTGAATAAGGCATTCCGATAATGCATTACTTTCACTAATTTAATACACCGAAAACATGAAATTTACGATCCTGAAATATTGCCATTGAATATCTGAATATAAAAGTCATTAAAGATTTAACTTCTGAATACGAATAGCTTCTTATACCTACGTTTCGCGTTAAAGATTCCGTCCCTAAAGCGTCCAAAGACATATTGCCTCAAGTATAGATTGGCGAAAACCAAGATTATGTATGTTCGTCAGGATGGCAGCTCGAGGGAGTTTCTCGGTAGACTGCAGGATGTTTTAGGCAAACGTATAACTTTAAATTGAAAAAATTATTTTTTAAGGTTAAAACCAAAAATTGAAATACAAAAAATAAAATTTACAATGGCCAAAAGAAATGAGAAAAAATCAAATGTTCTTTTTTATTAGAGGGAACAAGTCCACTGTTCCGACTATTCTTTGATCTCTGGTCTGTTGGGATGGATCTATGTTTCGTCCACGGTTACGAAACGGCGCAAAAAGTCCTTCTTATCACGCTTGAACATCGACAAACACCCCATTGAAGTTGTCACATGGTCGCGGTTGTTGTCAACAGAGAGCAAATGCTGCACCAATCTGGCAGATAGCTTTCTCATATTCAAAAATGTATGCTAAATGTTTCGTATTCATTAGATTGAGATACCCATTGCCTCAGCAATCTCGTAGACTTCAACTCGCCGATCGTCCAATATTATACCACGGATTTTAGCGACGATTTCTGTCGTTGTAATCTCAATTGGACGACCAGAATGTTCGGCGTCCTTTGTGGTCATACCGGGATATCGAAAATTATCTTGGTCAAGGGTGGTTGTGAAATCTAAAACGTGTGTCTTACTTTACGTTTGAAATAATTATGTCACACTGACATCATCAATAACCTACAAATTTCATACCTATTTATTTCAGTTGTAAAACAATAATGAACTACAAATTATGGAATAACGGTTTTAGTAATAAGAAAAACTAAATTACAGTAATTTTTGGAAATGTCCCCTGTTTTGTTCGATGTACATTAACTAGCGCACCCTTTCGAAAATAGGCTTCAATCATGAAAATGTTGTGCTGTATGGTAAGAGGCATGATTCAAAAACTGGATCAGAAAATTTAAGCACAATGACTTAACAGATTCTGACACAACTAAACATATTCAAAAATTTAAAGTAAGACACACGTCTTACATTCCACAACCACCCTTGACCAAGATAATTTCTAATTTGTAGTTCATTATTATTTTACAACTGAAATAAATAGGTATGAAATTTCTAGGTTGCTGATGATGTCAGTGTGACAGTGACATAATTATTTCAAACGTAAAGTAAGACACACGTTTTAGATTCCACGACCACCCTTGACCAAGATTATTTTTAATTTGTAGTTCATTATTGTTTTACAACTGAAATAAATAGGTATGAAAGGATACCGCACACTTTAACAGGGAAAGTGGCCCATTGTCGAATTGGCTGAATTTTTGATATGTTATAGTCCAAGTCATTCCGAACCAAAAGTTCGAAGGGGACAACTTTTTCTATAGGCTGGTTTTGGCGCTAGAGGCCAATGAAAACTTTCATTTGTTCTTCATTGTTAAACAACACGAAACGTTATCCTGGATAATAATCACTTTTCTGAATAATCAAGATCTAAACAGTCATTAATATGACTGACGTTAAGATGATAGATTTAGAAAGAAATTCTGTTTAAGGCCATTTTATAGACAGACTTGTAATATTTCTCATTCTTTTTCATGGCCTAAAATTATTCAGGATGGTCGAACAATATTTTTCAGTAGGTTCGGAACTTTTCGAATATAACTTTCGATCTCTTTTAAAAGGAACACTCCTCATATTTTCGACTATGTGATGTAGAATACGGTGTAGAATAGGATTCATGAACATTTTTTCATTGTAGATCCCAAAGACGATTTGTAACCATTTTCGAATTATTGCACTTTAAAAATTTTAAGCACTGTATAATTGACCAAATGTAACAACACCAAAGAAAAATACTTTTAACAGTATGTCATAGTAATGACTGTATAGATCTTGATTATTCAGAAAAGTGAGTATTATCCAGGATAACATTTCGTGTTGTTTAACAATGAAGAACAAATGAAAGTTTTCATTGGCCTCTAGCGCCAAAACCAGCCTATAGAAAAAGTTGTGCCCATTGAAATTTTTGTTCGGAATGACTTGGACTATAACATATCAAAAATTCAGCCAATTCGACAGGGGGCCACTTTCCCTACTAAAGTGTGCGGTATCCTTTGTAGGTTGTTGATGATGTCAGTGTGACAGTGACATAATTATTTCAAACGTAAAGTAAGACACACGTTTTAGATTCCACGACCACCCTTGACCAAGATAATTTTTAATTTGTAGTTCATTATTGTTTTACAACTGAAATAAATAGGTATGAAATTTGTAGGTTATTGATGATGTCAGTGTGACAGTGACATAATTATTTCAAACGTAAAGTAAGACACACTTTTTAGATTCCACGACCACCCTTGATTTTTGATATCCCGGTACTACCACAATGCAAATTAGTGAACTACGCGTGAATCATTCTAATCAATGGTGGGGAGTTCCCGTAATGTTTAACAAGCAATGCTTTGGTTTGCTTGATGTTTTTTCCGCGCAAGAAATAATGTTTAATCAAGACGGGAAATTCAATTTTTTCCGTGTTCACAAAAATCGTCAAGGCTGCTTGCTTTTGATGGGCGTCAAAACAGAACTGAATAACATATCAGTTTGAAATTTTTAATGCGTTTATTTAGAGATGGGGTTTTCGATTATGGCGTAATTCAGTAACTTTCCTCCTTACTCTATGAACAAGACTATTAAATGGAGCTACTTTATAATTAAATAATGTCACTGAATCCGCAAGAATAAACATATTTGTTTGAGAGTGTCTTCTGTATAATATATTATTCAATTTGAATTGATTAACGAAAGGTAGATGCTTATCTTTTTCTATTCCTACGAGTGGAACAAATTGGCTATTAAGCTTGTTCAAAAAGCCATGTGAATCATAATCTTCACTTATAATCGCCCAGATATCATCGACGTATCTATGCCAAACTTCGGAAACTGATTTAATCTTGATTCTAAGGAGGGTTGAATCGCTTAGGAATAATAATTTCACTTTTAACAAGAACTGCAACCAACAAACAAGTGCTATGGGCAATCCACTCCCTCCTTATTTGGCCAATATTTTTCTAAGCGAACTTGACATCTCCTTAAAATCTAAATTAATACAGTTCCCAAAAGTTTGGCATGCAACCGATAGGAACTTTCTCGGTAGACTCCAGAACGTTTTGGGTGGACGTGAAGTAGCTTTCAATTCAAAAAAATAGTTGTTTCATGTCAAACCCAAAGTTGAAATATAAAAAAATGTATGCATTATATGTAATTATATAACTATGTATCATAGTTTTGATTTTTTATGATTGAAAATTTTCCAATCCCCAAAAGAAATAAAAAATGGATTTTTTTTCTAATTCTCAAATAATTCCATTAAACCTCAAATGTCCTTTCTTATGAAAAGTAAACTATACTCCTGTAGTTTTTGGAAATTACAAAGCAAAGACAAATCAATTGATTTTGAGTCGGTTTCCGGATTGACAGGATTGGTATGACTGCAACTTGGAGCTTGATTATCATTATCAGATGCAAGTTTGCTCTTTTCGATCAAAGAATCATTCAATGTCCTCTGGAAATTTCGTTTCCCCATTACAACAATAACTGAAATTTGGGAATATACTAGATTCTGTTTCTTCTATTTAGCGCCCACTATGGGCGCTAGATAAAGTACCAGGATTTCGATATAGTATTTATCGAGAGTACGGAAGCATAACAATTATATAACTATACAGAATTCTGATATTATTTTATGGAATATTCAATGAAGTTTAAACCATGAAATCATATTTTGATAATATTGTGCTTGAGCACACAATGTGGTAAATCCTTCTATTTGATGGATGGAAAGATATTCTTTCAATACTCTGACTGAAGGAGAGGAAAACCTAAAATGTTAGAAGAACGTTGTGTGAGCCAGTGGTGGAATGTTGAAAGAGGAGATAGGCATTCGAGTTTTGAGTCTTGAAGATTTGTAAGTTATACGCATAAGGAAAGAGTTCCACAACTTCACCCTTCGATAGAAGAATGAAGTTGTGGATTCTGCAGGTCACGACCTTGAGAATGAAGGGTTGACTAGCTTGAGCTCGTCTAGTCCACCTACCTGTCATCACTCGTGGTAGAATAACAGACCAGGGTATTTATATCTCTGCGAGAATGGTTGATTAGTGACTTCATCGTCTAGTTCGTTTCACTGAAGAGATCATGAGAAAGCTGAACAGCTGTCCGGAACTAGAAGATGTGTTGTCACTTTTTAATCTGTAGAACTAAATATTTGTCAATCGAATTGTTCTCACATGAGAAGGGTATTCACAATGCAACAGTTTGTATAATAAATAATTTAGTGTGGGCTAATCCTGGTAATGATCGCCAGTACTGAGGTATTCTACTTTCAGTCCAAGATAGAATGGATCTTTTAGCGGTTTTGGCGGATACACTAAGCACTGAGTCTGGTAAGATAAATTATGAGGATGCATCCTTCCTGGCTAGAGTTTGTAGCCTCATTTTTCTCAAGGTCCAAGTGGCCAGATATCCAGATCAGAGTAGCTTTGTTCTTCTTGTCCAGACACAGTTCTGTTGTCAGTTTCATACCGTTATTGAATTGCAACGGTTGGAGCAAATCGCTTTGAGACCCGCTTGGCTGTAGGTGAAAATTTGTGGAACATGAATATAATTATTGTATTTAGTGCATGACTATCATAATGATCATTCTCCAAATTCCAACGTCAAAGCAATAACTGTAACATCATAAAGTTAAACCGTTGTTACTCATAGCCAACAATTTAGAAACGTATATGAAAATCACTAATATCTGAACAGTTTAACAAATTGAAACTAAAACTATCTCGAATTATAAATGATCTCTACATGGTGTATCATGATTTCAAACTCTATGGGAAGACGCTTTACACAAAGCATGACACTGATATTTCCTACACATAACAGAAAGTCAGTTGGAGCGCGTAATTGCTTAATTATAATTCGGAAATAACAATTAGTCTGAAGGGTCGACAGGTCTCCAAGTAATTGCAGTCTGATAATAGTTCCAGCCGATTCCAAACTACTCTATATTTGTTACTGAACAACCACTATTCTTTGAAATACAAATTCTACAAAAATGTTGAGATATTTATACAGTAAAATGATATGTTAATAACAACCATTCAAATGAGCATAAGTTTTGTAATTGTAAAGTTTCATCATCAAAAACCTGTCAATTGATCACCCATCAAATATGTACAGTTTCCGCGAAGGGTGCTCGATGGGATTCAACATCGAGAACCATAAACTTGAAGAGGATGATGCTCTGTAAGATCCGATGTCTGAGCAAAAACATAAGCGATGTTCATTACCACCGACATACAGACAAATCAGACATACTGGCCTTAACTGAGACGCAGGTAAACTCATCCTCAAACTCGACCTACATGCTCTTGCCCTGACTACGAGCTTTACACTCATTTGAGATTCAACGGACGTATCTGCCTCTATTCCAAAAATGATATTTCATTGCAACGAGAGGCGGATCTAGAGCAACAAGAATTCGATGTAATGTGGTTCAAGATTTGTGACTTATTTGAATCTCTTTTTCCGGAACTTACATCCTTCAACAGAACTGTCGAGTAGCTGAAATTATCATCAACGTTGACAACTCCGCTTGACCCAAGTTCACAAACAGAGCGGATGACGTAGGACAACAGGCCTTTGTCATTAGCTATGGCCGCGGTAAGTAACTGCTATGCTTGGCTTAATCCTCCCTGACAACCCAGATCAAGTAAGAGTCTGTGCAACATTCCGAAACTCGCTCATCACTACTACCTGTCCCTATATCACTTCACGAACGAATCATCCAAGACCTTCACTCACATTTGGCAATACAACTGAGCCGACTGGGATGGTCTTCACATGTTTTTCTCCGAGTTTCCTTGTAGGAGCATATGTTTTGACTCTGAAGATCCAACTCAATGGGCCGAAGAGATTCCAGAGATGATTATGCTGGGGATGGGAACTTACATACCATGTACCAACACATCACCTTCGTCTGGTGAAACATTGCTCATAAAATCTATTTTAGGGTCGTCTCTTCAGAACAAGCAGCATACTGTTATTGGAGAAGGAATTCGTGCCTGTAAACCGCAGACATATCTTGGATATGTTGGAACCACGAAGATCTGCAATCAGACGATAGACGCATGAAAAAGAGGAATAGAACGCCAAAATGAAAACAAACCTTATCTAAGACAATTAGGAAAACCTTCAATTCCAGCGATAATGACACACTGGCAACATGACCGCAAGAAAAAGTCCACCTGGTCGCTGTTTGCCGTTAACTCTCCTTTGGTTTAACAAGGGGAGGACCCTCCTAATATAGCTACCATCGATAACCATGTACCTGAAATTATCTTCCGATGGCGCTCAACTGGGCGCTTTCTACATGTTCTCAATATGAAAAAGGCTATGTGCCAAAGAAACTCGAGGAACCCGGAAACAACTATTGTCCAAGCAATTCAAAAAACAAATTAGTAATAATGAAAGACCTATTACACTACTACATGTGATCTCTGAAGTAATGGAGGAAGCAATCAACATCGAACTCATCCAATACCTGGAGACCTCCAAAATCGTGAAAAACCTACCGTATAGCTTTCATCAGCATAGATCAACAGGAGACCTACTTGCCCACGGTACACATGTATGGCAGATGAATATGGGGGATTTCAGATTGTAGCATCATAAATGTCCAAAGCATTTGACCGGCCTTCTTGTGAAACTTCTCCCGAAATATCGTTTCCCCTCTCAACTCTGTCACTAACCATCGAGTTTTCTCTCAGATAGATTACTTCATGTGGTGATTGATGGAGTCTCCTCTGAAACAATGGCCGTCAACGCTGATATTCCTCAATGATGTACCCCGATCCTAACCTATTGTTCTCCTTTTTTACTATCTGTTTACACCTTCAACTTGACCTAACGTAACCTAGCTCTTTTACTTCTTTTTTTCAATTTCTTTTTCTTATAATTGCTGTTACAATGTATAGGGAAGATTGACCATAATCAACATCGGATCACCTTTTTGAAATATGATTTTAACAATTATTTATTCATGTTGGATCGGTATTATATCAACATGAATGAACACAACCTGAACAGAGGCACTCAAATGTCACGAATAATGTCACAAAAACAGTATGTAAGTGAAGTTGTAGACGATGCTTCTAATGGCATGGAGGGAGAAATGCAATTCTAACAGTTATTAGGTAAGGAGGTGAATGATAGAGAAATCTGGTAAGAAGGAGGTAGAAAAAATTTCGATCCGGTCTTTACATATAGTGAAAAATCTTAATTCAAAACACTTCAACTAGAAAAATTGCCATAATAAGGGACACCCAAATATGCAAAGCGCATATTTTGCATATTTTGCATATAAATTGAATTTTCTTAAATATTTGGATATATCCTTAATAAATAGCATAATGCGCATAATTGAAAGAATTTTGAGCAATAGGGTTAAAGAAAATTAATTTTCATGAACCCCACTATCATTAAGAAATAATTTATTATCTCATTTGCAGTTCTTTAGAATTCCAAGTAGCGTGCCCATGGTTGTTCATAAGAGATACAAGAGTATGGGTATTCCTAGTCGTCGAGAATTCAAAATAGGTCGTTTTGAACTCCCAAAAGGGTTACTGTACCTATATTTATAGGAGTAAGTAAATAAAATGATAAATCGATTCCTGGTTGTGCTTTAGAAGAGATAACTGAGAATTATGTTTTGCCCTGTCGGTATCAACCCAATTTTTTATTCGAAATCTTAGCTACATTTATTTGTTTTTACATCTTTGTTTTTTATCTCAAAAAATAGCAGAAATATCGACCGATTCTGCACCAGTCGCACACTTGGGGCGCTTCAGTTTAATATATTGAGCTTATTTGTCAGGGATGATCTCAATACTAATATTATTGCTTTTCAATTTGACATGTCAATTTTTTTTTATTGCAGATACCTTGCGATAATAAATTCCAATCGCACCAACACGAGAAACTTCTGTTCATATTGCTAAATTGTGTGAAATGAAATCTGAAGACGTGTCACAACCCACAATAACGAAATGTTCCCATACAATGTACAAAAAGCTAAGCGGCCAAGACATCTTCAACCGAGACCCAGTGGCGGCTCCTCGAAGGAGGCTAAGGAGGCTCAGCCTCCTCACCAATTTATCTTTATGATCATTCTCCATTTTATTTCCTGTTCCTCTGATAATTTTTAAAATTTTACAATTAATTCCCCGTTCTCAGTAGTTATTTTTAATCTGGCAACAGTGCCCTGAGGCTAGACTCTCTATATATCTCAAACGCTGAGCACGTGTTGTTCAACGCAGTTGCCGTTTTTCCGACCAGTCCGAACTCCAACTGGGCAAATCAGCGAAAATGGCAACACCCTCTGGAAGCTACCCTGCGGCAGCCGCTAGCAATTTATGAAATACGAGACGTGCATTCTGCCGACTGCTGAGTAGGTCAGTCAGTGCTTGTTTATGTGTTGTCACGCCACGCGAAGTAAGGTTAGATTGTTGTTTGTTTAAATTTAAAATGAGTGTTAGTGAGTTAGTTGCTGCCTTTTAGAAAATCCATTTAGTGAATTAACATATGATAAAAGTGTTTCTTTTGAATAAACGGCCTTTACCGGATTTGAAAGGATTAGTAATGTCAGGTAACTATCAAAATCAATCATTGTTAATACTAATAGTATTGACAAGACGAAGTTTGAAAAGAATCATTGATTTTTCTGTAATGCTCCAACTCGATGGAATTTTACATCACGTGCAGTATTTACCATCCATAAAAATAAAGACAAATTAATTGAAACATTTGATTTTGTATTAAACAGTGATGACTTTTCAACAGATCAGGTTTCATTAAATTCTGCTGTTGGTTTAAAATTTCATTTAGAAAATGAAGAATTTTTATTTTTTCTTGATAATTTTAAATTAATATTTGAACAAACTGATCTTATTTTTCAAATTTTTCAACATAAATTCACTGATATAATTTATTCAAGAGATCGTTTGAAACATCTCAAGTTTCCGAAATACAGAATTTCATTTTACTATTTTATTTGAAAATTTTTCAACTGATGAGGCTCCTCCCGCGAAAAGGAGGAAAACATATAATTTGGTAGACAAGAAACTACATTATAAACAACTTTTTTATGAAACGTTAGATACTATTAAAGGTCAAATTGAGATTCTATTTTCCGATTTACATGAATTGAAGTTTTTTGACTTGGCGAATAGAAGATTTTTCGAATCTTTTTCAAAAGAGTTCCCCAATACACTTTAAGATAACTTAGTTCTAAAATATAAATTTTTTGATAAAATAGCACGGCACAATGAATTATGGGTTATATACTCGGATAAAGATATTTTAGGCCAGTATGACAGTCACGCCGATATGATAAAATATATGATAGACAATGATTTGCAACAAGTTTTACCTCAGTTTTATAAACTACTTTGTTTGACAGTCACCATTTCTGTCACGTCGGCATCGGTGGAGAGATCATTTTCTACACTCAAACGAATTAAAACTTACATGCCAAATACAATGGGCCAAAATCGTTTATACAATGTTAGTTTAATATCTATTGAAAAAGATTTAGTAAAACACTTAGAACAAAATGATACATTTTTTGATAATATTATTGATTATTTTTCTCAAACTAAAGACCGTAGAATTCCGTTAATATATAAAAAAAGTTAATAAAATTAATAAAAAAAAAACAAAATATGAAAAATTCCAAAAAAAAGAAAAAATATTAAAATTCAAAAAAAAAGACAAAAAACGAAAAAAAAATTTTTGCCAAGAGAAACTCTATACCTCCACGTTGGTTCTTGCCGGGTAACAATTAATTTTGTCACTGAAGTTGCTGGTATGGTCGCTGTGCAAAGGTTAAAAGGCTGTGAATAGAGTATATTTTTACAAAAACGTTTTATGTCCAGCCTCCTCTCTCAAAAATTCACGAGCCGCCACTGCCGAGACCTATGCCATGCAATGATGACGTCAAATATTCCCTGGTCAAAGCTACGTAATCAAAACTTCACTTCTTTTCTCCAGAAGTATTGCAAATTCAATGTTACAGGTGAAATAAAACTACGGAAAAACTACGTAAATTCCTTTTATTCGGTGGTAATTGGGGAAATGGAAGCTAAAATTCGGAACAAACATTATTACATACGCATTGATGAAACCACCGAGTCAATAGGATGTTATATTGCTCATTCATTGATTGGTGTTCTTAGCAACGAGATTCTGCAAAAATCTTACCTGATTGCTTCTAAAGAGTTTTTTTCTTCCGACTCCTGTTACTGGAGATAATTGTTCGCACATTCTGTCAAATGCAGCAGAGTACATGAAAAATGCAGGGTGAAACTTGAAAATCTTTCATAGGAACTTTATACATGTAACATCTTGATCATGCTCCAGATAGGGTTGCTGAAGAGGTTGGGAAACATTTTCCTCTTGTAAATAATTTAATTTCCAACATAAAAAAAATCTTCCTCAAGGCGCCTATGAGGGTTTAGTTCTATATAGAATCACTTCAACCTTTTATTACAAGAAGGGGCATTTCATTGGAAACCCCTTTTTTCATTACGAGAATTTCTGTCAACTAAGAGATCATATTTCAGAACTGTCTGACGAATCTCTCCAATCTCTCACTGATGTTGAGCAATTATTCGAGAACAAAGAAATAATACAACAACTTTTGTCTATAAAGACCAATTACAGCTTTTATTTCTGGAACAATAACTCAATTGGGGGAATCCAATTTGTCATCAACACGAAGTGTAGAAATGGTAAGACAATCTGAGCAAGCTCTATAGAATGTCGCAGGCAAATTGATGAGCAAAATTTTTAAAAAATTTCGGAGGGAAAACTTACTGAATTCATTGATTTGGATCCTGTAATATTAAGCAATTTTTAAAACGCCCTTATTACATCGATTGATGTGAAGATGAGTTTTATCATTTATACATTTTTATATTTGGACAGGAAACAACATTTTTTAATTGAGAACTTCGAGAAACATTTAGAGATTTACTGTTTTTACAACTAACGACAACCTGTTTTGTATAATAAATGTACATTAAGGTCTAGTTCAGTATGTAGAAAAATCAAAATGTCTGTTTATTTTAAATAAATTTATGTATTTTGAGTATTTTTTAATTGCATATTTCGATATTTGGTGCATATTTTGATTGAAAGATTTGCATATTTATGTGCATATTCTTAAGATTTCCACTTGCATATTTAGAATTCTCTACTGATCATATTTCACAAAAATCACTTACATGAAATCACCGACTGTTAATAATAATAATTATTCACGCATAAAAAGAATCCAACATACAGAATGATGTCAACATTGAATGATTACTCAAGAATAATTTATTAAGATTCAGTTATAATATAATTATTGAGCTGGAGCTTTCTAAAATTCACTAGATGTATGAATAATAATAATTATATATTGCAGTTTGCATTATCGTCAATAATCCTCAAGGTACTAATTAAATAATATAAATAAATTTGTATGACATAAAGCTATAATTAGTTGTATTAATTATGCACGTAAACCGTTTAATAAAAGCATTGCAACTATTAACGCCTTCGCAAAATCAAGTGGTAATAGTTGAAACGGACAACGTAACCAACATAATTCTTAGTTCCTTCACTAAATATAGTAAGACTGCTTACGTTCGTCCCACTATTGTTCAATTACTGAAGATAATTCACATATGACTATAGACAATAGCTATCTAAATGTAAAGACAACAAAAATAGACAAACTCATTCAATCCCTCATGCCTTTCTTGTTTCTCACGCCTACAAGACACGGCCCTGTAGAACCAGCCAACGACCCAACCCTGCGTGCTATTTGTGTTTAAATCTTTCATACATTGAGCTTAAATATATGGATAGGAAACGGTTACAAGACAGAATTGCCTCGCAATGTACAATTCAATTAGCTCGACATGCAATAAAATATTTAGTAGATATTTTCAGTGACAACTTATCTGAACTGATGATAAATGAGTTTCACTTAGAATTAAGGTACCTACCGTTATATTTACATACATTGAAAACACGAATATATTCCATGTTTATCATAATAATAATAGAATATGAATTAATTGAAAAAGTTTTACAAAAAACCATTCATATTGCAACCCGTCTATCATAATATTATTTTGCACACACAAAGCATACAACGAGCTGAACGTGAATTAATTTTAAACAACAATGTTACATGTTATATTCAAAAACACGACTACCTTTATTGTAAGTACATAATTGGTTGCAACAAAGTTCAATTTGTGAAACTCCACTACACATAATTGTGCTGAAAAAATTATTGTATTCCAAATTGATTATTATGCAACTAGTTTAGCCTCTTTCGGCAATCGCAATAATTACTACTTGATGGTGTTCCCAAAAACGAAGTACATTTATAAAGTGAGGGATTTGAAATTTGTCATAGTACGCAGGTGAACATAAAATTCGTGTACTATATTCGTCACATGGCATTCTGTCATCCGATTTTGGGAGTACGAAATTCGTCACAAAGATAATTATTGATTTTGAAATTCTAAAATACAACAAAAACCTGGTTGATGCAACAATTTGGCCAACATAGACATCCAAGTACTATTTTCACCTTTAGAAAAAGCAATATGATTGAGAAATTAAATTATGAGGTCGGTTCTACTTTATTTATACACTAAATTAGTGTAATAAAAAATTGTGTAACATATGATCAAGAATATAATGTACTTATAATACATAAATTTTACATGACACTCGGAAGAAAAACATTGACCATTTATACATAATAATACTACATATTTTATGGATTATGTCCATATATATTTGAAACAACTTCATCAAAATGGAAGGTAGTTGTTATCTTTTGCTGTTCCAAATCTAACAATAATTTTTGTAAAAAATTTTGTCTCCGAATAATTGTGACTGAGTTTTTAAATGTACAAGGAGTACATTACATTTTATGTACACTTCTATTTGAAATTTTAACAAACATCTCCGAAATAAGGAATATTCTGTAATAAAATGAGTTATTCAAGTGGCAGTGAATGCACAAGCAAGCGTTCGTGGTTTATTTAGAGTAGGAGAATCTGTAGCCCAAATGTGAGATGAAGAAGTGGCTTCGTCGGATATAAAATAATCCACCAAATGATTAGCAAAAACATGTAGATTATCGTCGATTGGTTTTATCACAAGTAACTCAAAAACAGAAAAATCAGAATTGGATTTAAAAATACCATACTAAAACAATAGCGAAGCCACTTTCCAGTTTCACAATTTTTGTTTTTGAATTCACCACTTAACCCCAACTTTATATTTTATGCCACCAAGACTGAGTAGGATGGAAGCGGCCACCAATAAGAGTAATGTTATCTCATACTTTACGAACTGAATGACAATTTCAAAATCAACCACTGCTTTCTCAGGAATAAAACTTAAGTTGTCAAGAGAACATATAAACTTATTCTTTTTAGCGAAAAGAGTCTATAAGTTTCTTCTGATTTGTTTTTCAGTAAACTAAACACTAGCGGTATATAGTGTCCATGTATGGTAAATAGTTTCAAATTAGTTTGGGCAGCTAAAAATCACAATTCCATTCCGGAAAGCATTATCCAGGCAAAATTGTCCTCTCTTGACGTTTTGTACGAATGTTCTTGCATATAACGCTGAACTTCGTTGGCAGAGCGAGGCAAATTTGGTGATGTTTTGAGACGAGTATTATACATATTTTCTTTGACGCATTTTAAGTCCTGCAAAGTCAATTTTTCTGAATAAAAATCTGAAGGAAAACCATTTGAAGCAAATTTTTTATACAATATTTTAGTTGGTCTCTCTGTAGGTTCTTCTTCCGCTTTTATTTGCAGGCAACACTAAGAACTTGTTAGGCAATTTTTCCTTCAGGTTCATGATTATGTTGATTTTCAAATGTTGTTACAACGAAACCACTGAATTCGCCAATGGTAAACACATAAACCTTACATTTAGGCCATTTGATGCACCTCGAAACAGTTTCATTAGTTGAAGATCGATGTTTAGAAAACTTATAATTTCCGTACACTATTTGGGTGTTTCCGCGTTCACTAATAATTTCCTTCACGACATTTCATTCAGAAGAATGTCAGTATTACAAGTACAACAAGAAAAATATAATAATCAATAATTATTAAATTACTCGTAATATTCAACATCCGCCCATCCTTTCTGTTCTTACCAAAGAAAGCTCTGTGTGACGAGTTTCAGGCACCCTTAAAATTCACCTGAGACCTTGAAAGGCCCCGTAATCAAAGTGTGCAAATCCTTTATACAAGGTGTCCCAGGTTTCAGTAGCAGAACTTCAACAGTCGATATAAAATTCGATTTTGAGAAAAAAAGTTCCCATTAACATATATGCACAGACGCTTAGTTTTTGACATACAGATGTTGAAATTGAAAAAAAAAATTCGTTTTTTGCAAATATCTCCGGAACCGTTTATTGTACAGAAAACAGCTTTCGCGAACATTTTCTACTCATAGCAAGCTATGTTCTGTGCGATAAAAAAATTTTTTTTAGTCATAATTGGTGAAGATTTTGGAGGTGTAGTGGGTGTTTTCCTCCCCAACTTCTACGCCACTGGAAAAAGGACGATTTTGAGACAACCATTTGAATCGCTGGTTATAAGCTCTAAAGTTGACCGTTTTCGAGAAAAATCAACTTTTATGTTGAAAAACATGGTAAATTTTTTGGTTTTGTCACTTGTTCCAACGTTTGAATAAATTTTGTTTAATTAGTAAGAATTGACAATGTTTTTCAACATAAAAGTTGATTTTTCTCGAAAAGCGTCAACTTAAGAGCTTATGACCGAGGGTACCTTTCTTATATAGAAAAAAAACATTAGCTGTTCAAATGGTTGTCCCAAAACTGTACATTTTTGAGTGGCGTAGAAGTTGGGGAGAAAAACACCCACTACCCCTTCGAAATATTCACCAATTATGACTGAAAAAAAATTTTTTGTCACACAGAACATAGCTTACTATGAGTAGAAAATGCTTGCATAAGCTGTTCTTCGTAAGATGGACGGTCCCGGGGATATTCGCAAAAATTTTTCAATTCCAACACCCTGTATCTCAAAAACTAAGCGTCTGTGCATATATGTTAATAGGAACTTTTTTCTCAAAATCAAATTTTCTATCGACTGTTGAAGTTCTGCTACTAAAACCTGTATATTATATGAATAGAACATACCCAAATATTTAGTATTATTCTTGGAAATGAGGTTCCTTACTCTTATTGGGAATGTGCTTGAATTACGTTTTTGACGTTTCGATAATCTTTAGCAAAAATTTTGGTATATACATACTTTTTTCACATAAAAACCTGGATACGTGTCTGCTGCGGGCTCCGGTGACATTGCAGCAATCGCGCCAGAAAACCTAATCCGTTAACTGAAGCTACTCCTCCCCACCTCGGTAAGTGGCTCAAGGTTCTCAAATCGTGTGCCCTAAGTAGCCTTATTGAATCCATAATGACTGCCTTCTGCATCCGGTCTATCAAAATCTGTGCAGATTTCTTGCAGGCCGCAATGATCTCCAACTCGGCGAATACTGAATTCCGCCCAAAACACCTATGATCAGAACCGCTAATACGACCTTGTGGCCTTGGTATATAGCGTGCGGAGCTTGAAACAGGAGATATTGATACTTTGTCCAATTTTTGTCCTGTTTCAAGACTACACAGGAGCATAGTTTTAGCTTGTTTATCAAGGACGACAACCTGGTCTATTTGCTTGTATGGACCTGACGGTCGGAAACAGATAATTCCAGTAGATCTGGCTTTTTTTGTTTCCGACAACAGACTCAATATCTCCTGGAATGTAAGCTTGATCTATTCCGTACGAGTGCCTTAGATGTCAATATAGCACCTGTGGGCTCGCATTATGGTGCTGGCCACTATTGCCGGACATGTCGACAGAATATGGAGAAGCGTTTCAGGCCCTGCAGCTGACCCAAGGAACCTGCCCACTCATCACGTTAAAGCGATAGACCTATGTGTTGATTACGCCATCTTGGCAAGCTGCGGTAAATCCCTTGGTCTCATATGTAATTCCGGCTGACCTCAGGTAGCCGCAGGTCGATTACCTTTAAAGAGCAAAATGATCACTTGCGTATATTATGCAGAGGTGTCGGATCGATTCGATGCCGATTTTGAGCGAAAGCGGCCGTATTTGGTACAGGAAAAAGTGCTGTTACACCAGAACAACGCACCGGCACACAGATCCGCAATCGGAATGGCAAAATTGCACGAATTGCGCTACAAATTGATCCGTCATCCACCATATTCTCGAGATTTGGCTCCCTGCGATTTTTATTCATTTTTAAACTTGAATAAATGGCTTGGCGGAAAGAGATTTGGCTCCAATGATGAGGTCATCGCTGGAACAAACGCCTATTTTGAAGGATTGCCGAAATTGTATTATTTGATTTATTTGGAAGAGATAGAAAAATTAGAAAAACTTTGGGAAGAAGTGTATCGGGCTACAAGGAGATTATGTTGAGAAAGTTTTGACCAAATGAATAATTTCTTGTTTCATTTTTCATGAACGTATCACCTTGCCCTCGTATGGCACCACTACTTACACCACACTTATTCTGCTAGTGTTACCAAGAAATCTCCCACAGGGACGGCCATATCTATTGTTTCCGTAGTTCATGATGTTTAGGGAAACTGAACATTCGAACATTGTTGTCATTTCCCTTGCAGCCTGGAGCACAACATTTATTTGGCATAATTGATTAACTTACAAACGTCAATAAGCTGTCGGTACGACACAAAATACTGTACGAACCGACACAAACATCCACTTAGGAAGCCATTTTGCAACGCACTTCATTCAGTCATAACAATCTTGAACACGCTTATTTACAGATGGAAATCCAATCATACAAAAACTCATTAGGAATAGATGCAACATAGAAGTTCCCACAACAAAGAGTTCAAACTCTGTTGAATCCTAATATTTACCACCAGTCATAGTCAATATTGACTACACGTCATTAAGACTAAGCGATACTATCGTATGCTATGTCTTTTCTCGAAGCCTCTTGTTGATGGCGTCACACTGATTTTTGTATTATGCGTTCATGCCTTTTACTTATGGGGGTATTGCTAATATTCGAGTCTTACTGTCTGTAACTCCTGGTTACAGATAGTAACGGTACGGTGAAATGGAACATTGAGATCCTGAAGTAAAAATAAAACGAAAGTTATAACAATGACAAAGTGTCACTTCATATTTTCGTTTAGAAAGCCTACATATTGGTCCTGAGTGAACTAATATCCTAACTTTTTAGCGGATCACTACAAACTTTTTGCTGGGAACGAATTTGGTTACAATAAAAATTCAGCATAATTTCATCTTGTGACTTTTCTCATATGTCTACAAATAAAGGTTGGATGAAATCCACCATACAGGACATTTGCACAATTCTGAACGAGTTTGTAACTGAGATAGACTTGCAGAAATAATGAAACGGTGTTAAACTAAAAAGTTATGAAGCCTTGTGCTTCATATGTATGGAGTTTCGCTAACTTTAAAAATACTCGAATTCAGGTTTAAACTTTTTACGTAAGAGAGTTTCGACGCTGTTCTACACTATCTAAGAGTTGGAGAAATGGCTTGAGAACACTCATTTATTTTGACTTATGTCGGTAAAAACCTACAAACTGAAATTTATTGGTTATTCTGGCAGGGCGATTTACACTGCGGCAAGGCAAATCGTTATTTCTACGTTTCCTGCTATTGCCGATAATGTTGAGGGATACATTTTTTACACCTTTGGAGGTCTGAGAATGGAATTGAATATTTACAGGATGGAAGTGCAATCATGTTTTCTCTGGCAATCTTCAATGCAGCTCAATGCTATTCCCAATGTGCAGCTTGCTGACTGGATTTAGTAGATCAGATACGTAAATTGGATTAAGAACAGTTACTAAGTAAATAATTTACTATTTAGCTGATGAATGAATCCGTACCTTAAAAGTAGACTAATATATAAAGGAAGTTTGCATGGCCGCTCGCTGCATACGTCATAATTTCAGTTTAGACTTGCCGAAATTTCACCATGCTGGGTCAAATAGATGTTTCACCTACAATGCAGTTAAAATATATAATTCTATACCCCCGTATAGCACACAAAACAGATTCAGAAGGTTTTCCCAAAAGAAAACTTGAATCGACGGTAGTAAACTTACGAAACGAACAGTTGGCTGGCTACATATTGCAGTTTTCGCTGTAATGATTTTTTTTTCTTGGTAGTTTAAAATTCGGTTCTTTCTTTTAAGTCTTTCTCTTCATTTCATGTTTGTTAGAGGTTAAGTATCAGTAGCAAAAGCTAAACTTCACCTCTCTCTTTTTTACATTGTATTTTTTTTTACTTTGTACAAAATAAAGGCTATTATTATTATTATTATTAAATGCTATTTCATAGCCACGAATATTACCGGGATGTCCGTCAGTACGATGCGCATGCCCGAGTAGTTAAGACGATGTTAGTGAGTGTGCTTCCACATGAGCCGATAAATGTAAGACTATATAGAGCGCGCGCAGCAGTCTGTCCAGTTGTTCGACCTCGATTCCGCTATGTAGGAACCGAGGATATTTCTTTTCTACTGAATTTGTTAATGTCTGTTCTAAGTTTTCCAGCATTCCAAACGGCGATGTGAGTATTCAGTTCACATGCATTTGTCTAGGTGAGGTCAACCTTGGAAGTGGACAGACTATTATAGTAAGCTAAAACTCCATGGAAATAAATCAGTCGTTATCAAAAAACAAACGCGGCATTGTCACACAAAGCTGACAAAGTCAAGTCATCTGGCATACTTAGTTCTCTCAACGGCCACCCGTAAATTGTAGAGGCCGCTCCGGTACGTGTACTAATAGTGAAATTTTTTTCTCTTTTTTTGTGGAGGTGAAGGAAATCCTTTATAGGGAGGTTATGAGCCCTTGGGTCGCATGATCCACTGTGAGAGTCACCTTTCCAGGCCTACTCACTAAAACCTTCAACCCCTGTGAAGGTTTTTCTGGTTATTGCCTCCGGTGATACTTGAACCTACTGGCCCATTGTATCTCGCCTTCGTTTTGTTACTTTACGGTATCCACTCAAGTATTTTCGTACCTTGTACGAGTTTGTACAAGTCCTTTACAGGAGGGGAACTGTATAATTCTGGTTCGCCGTTAGGCTTTCCAAATATTGACTGTCTTTAGCGTGCCTCGCCATTACACAGTATGTGTGTCAGTGTTTCTGTATTCGTACCGCAAAGTCTGCGTGTCAGGTCACCATTGTACAGACCTGTTCTGTTTGGGTGCCCTTTTACTGGCGCGTGACCAGTCATGAGCTCTGTTACGACTTTCATCTTCTCCCTGTTTTGTGCTAATAGGTCTGTCGTTCTCTTGTCACACGGAGCTTTGATGTATTTCTTCATATGTTCGTTTCCTTCTTTGTGTTTTCCATGATCCAGTATTCCACAGACCTCCGTTATGTACGTTTTGGTACCCCCGTAGTCTGTTCTCGATCTGGAGCGTTCTCCGACCCTCTTCTTGCAAGTTCGTCAGATTTTCCGTTGCCTGATGTCCCGGCACCCAGATCAGTTCAACGAAGTTCTGGTCTACCAGTAAGTTCTTCTTTGCATATCCATACTATACGAGATGTCACTTCCTGACTTCTCATCGACTTAAATGCAGCCTGACTGTCTGTCAATATGTGGATCTGCTCATCATCGATGGCTTTCCGATTGTTTTCCTTCACACATTGGAGGATTGCATATTCCTCTGCTTGGAAGACAGAGGTGTGTTCACCCAATGAATATCTGAATCCAGTCCTTGATTTTCTTGAGTATACTCCTGCACCTTCACCTTTTTCGGTCTTAGACCCATCTGTATGCCAGATCTCTTCCTGTAGAGTGCCGGGCAGGTTTGCATGTTCCCATGCTGGTATTGATACCCTAAATGTGTTGTTGGAAGTGTATCGCATGAAATGTAATCTGTTCTCGTACCTAACACGTCCCTGGTCAAGATTTTTACGATGCTCAAATCGCCGAGCTCATAGGCACTATTTCTCTATACAATCGGCCTAAGCTATTGGATAGAGATATAACATTGAATTTACAAGCACAGTAAATATCGAGCATCATGT